>OX637519.1:15868543-17068543 GCA_951799955.1 Apamea anceps | reverse complement strand
AAATTAAAATGAATTAATGAAACCATGACATATAAATTGACTATGTGATAGGTACATGGTGCTCACATATTTACAAACATTCCAAAAGTAGACTATTTTCATAAATAAATAATAAGGAGTAATAAGTCCGGGTGACTTGGGTGAGTTGCATCAAAAGCTCCGCTATAGTTACGTCAAAGTTAATTTTAATTTTAACAATAAATAAGATCATAGAATCTAACTATCCGTTGTTGCACCATCATGTAAAATATAAAAAGTTAAAGTTAAAAGGGTTACAAGTGATAAGACGGCTTATTTCCCCAAAATGTTCGTGGGTAATTTTTTTGACAGGAACAACACTTCAAGCTTGTTGTCATCACACTTTCAAAAATAACCAAGATCAAACTTATTTTCATTAAACGCAACGTGTTTTCAAATATGAAAACATATAAGTCACAGTCTGAGGTGGTGACCAAAACTGTTTTTATTAAGTAATAAAATAAATAATAGTAATATTAGTATCCATATTCATAATATTTTTATTTTTTGTTAGCCTATGCCGTCCCACTGCTGGGCAAAGGCCTCCCTCAAATCCTTCCAGGAACTCTTTTCGTTAAAGTTTGGTAATTTTTTTGACAAGGGCAACACTTCAAGCTTGTTGTCATCACGATTTCTTTTATTGGCTCTAGTGATGTTACTCAGTCATAAATGGACTCGATGTCTCGATTATGTAATTCGAAAACTCAATTCAAGTTGGTTGTTGCTTCGTACGTTTGAAACGCACACAAAAAAAACTTCTAGAAAAGAATCGTAGCAATATCCAAAATACAGTAACCGTTCTGTATTGGTACATCGGTGTGACATTCGGCTAAGATTGTCTCTGTTCGACTTTGTAAAAAGCGTTATGTCCTACTCAGATTCCACTGATTATCAGGTTGATCTGATAATCAATGACGATTTTAATCACAAAATAATATTACACTTTACCAACTGACAGCACTAACCCACAGAACATGTATTTTCTCTTATTAAAACTCTGTGACTCTGTACATCACAGTATTTTGACGGTTTATTACACGAAATATATCTATTCCTACGTTTATTATCGAAGAATGACAGTTAACTAGTGTGGCAGTGTTGGTGATATTTATCTAATCGCGACTACACCGAGTGGCACCTCGAGAGAAAATGGACTTTTATTTACTCGAGTAACGAAGTAAATAAAATCGAGCCGCATCACTATCTGACACTGTCAGAAAGACAAGACGTGTCAAGTGACAATAAAATTCATTTTATTTTTCCGTTTTATTTCGAATTACATGAAATTGATATTTCTGTTTTCTTGTA
Organism: Apamea anceps; assembly: GCA_951799955.1. NCBI lineage: Eukaryota > Metazoa > Arthropoda > Insecta > Lepidoptera > Noctuidae > Apamea > Apamea anceps. Next base: position 17,067,217 of record OX637519.1, on the reverse strand, counting down.
TGTAATTGAAGGATTGCGTTATTGGAAGATGCATTACAGCATTAGAGCATTTACTCCAGAAGGATGTTGTGTTAATTTTATTGTTCAGTAAGATTTCAACGCAATGTGCGAAGACATTGCCCGAGACTGCTGCAGATGTGCCGATTGTTCTATGTCGATTTTCACAACAAACGCATACTGTGCCTGATGACTGCGGGAAAGAACATTATTTTGCAGTGGATTCCAGCACACCAAAAAGAACAATAATAATATTAGTTAGAATACGTTTATATCGATCGATAACATCAATTTCTAACAGCAAGCTGCTCTTGCTGGATAACTGTTTGGTGGGCAGACGTTGGTACTATTGGCTGTAGTACCTAACATATAACGTGGAGCGTGCGGTATTTAAGTTTTTATCGGTGGAGCGACCTGCATCTAAAATTAATATAAGTAATTACAGTAATAAAAATGCTTTATGCAAATATACTATGTGATGTTTGATTTTAGACCATTCAAAACACTCTTTAATCCTATTATTTATCGCTGAGCACTGGCGGCTCCGTTGTAACAGCTGCGACTTACAGCTTGTAGATCGTAGGTTCAAACCCAGAGAGGCACTTTACTTTGTGTAAATTGTTTCATCACCATTGCTCTCAAAACGGTTAAGGAAAACATTGTAAGGAAACCGGCGTGTCCTAGAGCTAAAAATCGAAGACATGTGATATCTACCAACCCGCACTGGGCCCGCGTGGTGGATTACGTTGCGGCCAGTGACCCGCAATGTAATCCACCACGCGGGCCCAGTGCGGTCCACTGCTGCGACACAGGCTTCTTCTCGATGGGCGGGAGTGCCCTCCCACAGCCACTGCCTGTATCACAGCAGTGGAAACAATAAAGGCTGATTGTGCTTATGGAACAAATATGATGATTGCACTGAGGTGTTAATTACAACAACGTAGAAGTTACTAGATTACAAATCTTTGCAGAAAAACACATTTTTGTTGTGCAAAGAACAGATGAGACTAGCACAAAACACCAAAAAAAACAAGCATGGGACAACTTTGAAAAGAAATTCAATGCCAAACTCCAAAAAAATGGTGACACAAACCGTAACTATAGCCCTTAACCGCCCGAAGTTGGGCGATTAATGTTATAGTTATTTGTGACGTTTTTTTGACAATTGTGACAGTTGTCAAAATGATGCAACCCGAATTTCGCTTAACCGGAGATTTGACGGCTGCCAAAGCAATGATTATCGTTATAATTGCTTGTTATGGTTATTTATGACGTCATTATAACAATTTTCAAAATGATGCAACCTGAATTTCACTTAATCGGAGTTTTGAAGGCTGTCAAAACATTGGTTATGGCTATAGTTAGTTGATGCAACTCACTCTAAGTAATTACAGAATGTAAATCAATGTCAAAGAGAATAAAAAAAAAAGAATAAATTATACAATTACATTAGCAACCAGTTTGATTTTGTCTAGACTCTAGAGATTGTCCTATGGAGCAGGACCAGCATGTTTCCAAGCATTCTTATCTTGGATATAATCCTCTAATTTGTAATACCCTTGCTTACAAAGTGTAATTTTAATATAAGTTTTAAATTTTCTTTCATTTAATTGCAATAATAAACTTAAGTAAATATTAATAATATAAATGTTGTATGCCGAATGGTGAAAAACGGCTGAGCTTTAACGTATTATAACACCAATAATTGCAAAATAAATCTCTATTCTATTCTATCAATGTTTTTAAACTGTCAAAATAGCTAAGCGTCCATTACTACTGTTTTATCTAAGCAGTATAATTTTGCTTTTGATACACTCTGACAGCGGCTACGCATGCGCATGCGTATAGATGCATCTGCAGCTGCTGTTGAAGTGTGTGCTGTTACAGGTATTTAATTTATTAGTTAAGTGATTTAATGTTATAGTTAACGAATAGTTAGTCAATTCGAAAATGTGTACAACAATACTCTAATGCTAACTGTGGAGGCTTTTAAATAGCTTGTCGTCAATTACCTCACTACTACTTATGTATTTGATAGCTGTAAGCCACTCAAAGACAATAAAATAAAAATAAATAAATAAAATAAATCATTGCAACTTTAGTAAGTGTGCGCAATTACCCCGTGGGTTTATTAATAAGGGGGAAAAGGTATAAAACTATCTCTTAAAGTTTGTCCTTAAGTCCGGCCCTGAAGCTAGTGGAAAACGTTCATGGCAGATGGCTAGGGCCGCCAGTGGCATCATTTCCGGTGCCGGGAGCACCCAGACGCGCCCCGGTATGTTACTGTCTTGATGTGGAATGTAAGTTAAACGAGCGACCCGCCCCTGCTTCGCACTGTTTTTACGACTTGACAAAACATCGTTATTTTAAATTTAAAACTCGATTATCTCTCTGATAATGTCTGCCCATGTCAACCTGACTTTTTAAATACATTTCACACCTGGAAACATTTTTATACTTGGGTTGTGCTTTGTTATCCTACTAATATTATAAATGCGAAAGTTTGTATGGATGGCTGGATGTTTCTTACTCTTTCACGCAAAAACTACTGAACGGATTTGGATGAAATTTGGTACACAGATAGTTTATAACGAGGATTAACACATAGGATACTTTTTATCCCGATATTCTCACGGGATCGATACTTATGCGGGTGAAACCGAGGGGTGCAGCTATTATTTTAAAAGAAAGAAAATAATATTTGACTCAGATTAAAGGCACACAATATGCACTTAACAACAGACAAAACAAGAAAAGAGGTTTTTTTAGGAAAACCAAAATCCTTTCCGATGTTTATTTGTAATACCATACCAGCCTATTAGTGTCCCGGTGCAGGACAAAGGACTCTTGTCATAAAGAGAAGGCAAGAGCATTAATCACCACTCTTGCTGAAGACGGGTTGGTGATTTTAGACTTATATTAACTACTAGCTTCTGCCCGCGACTTCGTACGCGGATCCTGTTGCTTATGCCAGCGACAACGAGGTCGTCAAAATCGAAGATCTGAAATGTCTGATGTCGAATTCTAAAAGCCCGGGGATGGGAAAACAGCGTGATGCGCGAGACGATTCGAGACGTTCCAGATCTTTCATTTTTGTAAAAAGTCGGCATGAATCCAGATTTAATGACTTGATGAGCTCCAAATGAAGTCATCTGAAAAGCACTGTTGTAGGCTCGAATATTGCTTAAGAAATGGTTGTATTAACTATAAGTCCAGGATTCCTCACGATGTTTTCCTTCAACGATGTCAGTGATGCCAAAGATAAACTCAGAAAATTCTTATGAATTGATAAAGTCACATTATTTGGCAAATAATTTAAGTTTTTTGTAATGTTCATTACTGAACTTAGGTTCCTAGTATTGTATACATGCAACTATATTCTAACTAAACAGAACGCTGTGCTGCTGGGGAGTTTGTTGCGCCACTTCTTCTTCCCAGCGATAGCACTAGGAAGTGGTGACGGGCGGGCGTTTTTGGGGGACTGTCTTTTGTAATTTTGACGTTCGAAAAGTGCTGATTCTCAGCCTAATTTGAATAAATGACTTTTGATTTTTGATTTTGATTTGAGTTATTTATTTCCACAACACATCAGGCGTCTCCATTTCCTGCTGTTACAGTCCATATTAGCAAAAAAAAAAGTGAAATTGAAATTATTTTCATAACAGCAACTTACCATACCGCGTCCCAAGCTCCGAGTGGCAGCGCTAAGATTTAGGTGAAAATACGCAAGTAGCACTCACTGTTAGCGTACTTACGATCTTTTACATGTCAGTGCATTTATGAACACGCCGTTTGCCCCCTTGTCACGCGCCATAAGATTGTTAAATATTATTTCAAACTAGCGGATCCGGCAGACGTCGTCTTGCCCGAAAAAGCAGCGCCGCCTACCGGGTCCAATTGTGTATACAAACCTTGGCCTGACAATAACAAACACAAAAAAAAGAATGATTCAATTTGGTGCAGTCGATCGGAAGTTATGTGCGTACATACATTTCGGTGATTCATTTTTATTTATATAGATGAGGTAGATACATATATATATATATATATATTGTATATTTCACTGCAGCTGCCTGATGAAGTTCACAGGAGTAGGATTGAAGTGCATTGAAAATATTGAGAAGTGTTATTAATTGTACGAGTATTTTTAATGGTATTTGTATTTTTTAATTATTTTTTTTTATTGTATTTTTGGGTAGTCAATGTAAGTTGTATCTTTGTGTAGTAATATTTCATTGGCGTTATAGCTGTTATTTACGAAATTTTGAATAAATAAATAAGGCAACACGTTTAGTGGAGGTTCACAGACATGCCACCAGCACTTAAACCGAACACAGTCATTTGTTTCGCATCCCCTCCAAAAGCCTCGATATTCGATCCACCTGAGAGCTAACACTTGATCTTTGAGTCCTTGATTTCCTGGTAGCTCTGGAATATCTAGGCACATAAAGTCATAAACACCGAGTGCCTACGCTACTGGCGCTGCCAGTAACGAAAGTGCCTCCATGTATCCATACCATCACTGGTACGCGGTTGCGTGAGTCAGCTGTAGTTGGCACGTAGACGTCCACAGTGAGGCAGTCGATGGTACCGGAGACAACATCATTCTCTACTTGAGGGCAAGCATTTGACTCGTATGCTTCGAAGATGTCGTCAAAGCCTGGGTGAGGGACTGACGGCTGTGAATTAAATTGTAATTTAATTGATGACATCGTCTGACGTTGGTCTTTGGATTGTATCGCATCTCATGGCTATTACCGTGACAACCAATGCCACACAACACAACTTCTTGGTCACCAGCTGGCGCCCCTTTCAAACTTCCTTTAACATACTAATAAACATCTAAAACAAAAGTACCTAGTTATATCAAAAATGTAATCTTACCCCAAAATGATTGTTCTTATCCATCACCGCATATGGTACACCCAAATACTTCATGTAGCCATGTTCAGACCTAAGACCCCGGATCAGACCTCCCTTCGTAGAGACGAGAGGGTCTACCCTGAAAACTATTGATATAAATGGTGATGTAATTAGAGATGAGAGTGGACTGTAGTTAGCTTACTATTTTATTTTAAACTTGCTTTTGCCTGCGGCTTTTTTCGGCTCTAGACAGATAGAGGTGGAAGAGAGGAGTTTTCCAGCAGTGGAAAAATATGGATTAATAATGACTTACTAAAAAGACTTGGAGAGCGACCAAATTCAACAATAAAAGGTAAAAGTAAATTAGCTACCAAAACACCGCAGATGTGATGGGTCATTTTGATATTACAAACAGGCACTTCAATTTAATTTATTTCTATGTATATTTATGTATGTATAGAGTATAGATAATATTATCAGTTTGATTACTTATCTAAAATCACTTCTAGGTAAATTATGAGAACCCACTTTACAGTTACCCGCGTGTGTGAAGCGTCAATGGTTTTCGAGGGGCGTAGTGTGCATGGTTGGCGCCCGTGCATAGGTGTAGCAGATTGGGGCGAACGCAACATATTGCAAAAATTCTCCTTTCATAACTTGCTTACCTTTCTTGAGAGCAGTGGTGGGCCAGAGGTAACGGCCCTGACTTACAAGATGTAGGATGTGGGTTCGAACCCAGGCAAACGCTTTACTTTCATCACCGCTGCTCTCAAAACGGTGAAGGAAAACACTGCGAGGAAACCGGCATATCCTAGAACCAAAAATTCGAAGACATGTGACATCTTCTAATCCGCACTGGGCCCGCGTGGTAGATTACAGCGCAGTCCCTTTCACAGAGAAGAGGCCTGTGTCCCAGCAGTGGGAACATTATATGTTGATTTTAAAAATGGCTATTGATTTACTTTCTGGTCATCCTTAACGATGACTGCTTCTTGCTGACGTTATGGTGTGATCTGATTGGTGACTACAGATTAAATCTGGACGGGGAGCGCTGTCTTGAGTTGGTTTGTGTGACTTTTCAAGATTATTTTTATTTTCTTACTGTCCCTTGCTGTATACGTCCGTTTCCTTATTTCTTTCTTTTAAAATCGATATGATTCCGTGGACAATAGTGTGGGTTGTGCGTTTGTTTACTATTATAACTTAGCTAGCTATCTGTCCACTTCATCATAGATGTGTATGTATTTATTTTATTTTAGAAGTATTTATGTATGTTTATTTGTATGTATATATTCTCGTAATATTTGTTTAGTTTTTAAGTGAATTGTTTGTTTTTGATTCTATGTATTATTGTTTGTCTCCTTTGCTCTATCACACGCTGTCTACATCTCTGTATTTATTGTCCTATCTCAGGTATGCTGGAAGAGATTTCTTATGAAATAAGCATCACCTCTGTACCTATTTTTTCTGTTCTGTCTTTCAATGTCTGTTTATATATGTGTGTACATAAATGGTTAAATAAAAATAAAATAAAAAATAAATAAATAGCTATTAATATTGTAACGCATAACTGTTTTTTGTCCCAAATAAATAAAATAAAATAAAATAATTTTCTATGAACCAACGCACACTGCAGGCAGACCACACCGCACTTTTTTGTATGAACTCCGCTACTAACATTGTTAAAAAAAGTTAAATCATCGAAAACTGGGATTGAATCGATATCCAATCGCTCAACAGACCCTCCATCCTCTGAAGCTCCCAATTTCAAAAGCAAACTCAAGGGTACTCTTTTACAAAACAAACTACGTCCGTTTCTATCTTTATTTATGTATAACTGAAAAAGGCGGCTTTCAGGCTTTCGGGGGAAGTTTCAGCAAACAGTTTGTTTGCGATTTCGTTTCCATTAGTAGGAAGCGCTTTGTGCTTTTTTTAAATCCAACCTTGGTGTCTTTTCATCCTTTTAAAATAAATAGTGTATATTTATTCAATGTAAGTATACACCTACCTACCCCCCTACCTTATCTCACTCAGTAATGATATATTAACCCGACTGCCCCGTTGGTCTCGTGGTCGAGCGTGACCTCTGAGTGTGGGATCCTGGGTTCGACTCCCAGGTCGGACAAAATTGTTTTTAAATTTGGTTCCTGCCATATCTCTCCCCGGTCGTGTCGGATGCCGTTCGATAGGACTACGAGAGAAAAAAACATCCTACAGTTTTTAAATCTTTAATTACAATTACATTCTGAATTAAGTTGAATACAAACAAAGTGCATTCCTCTTTCTGGACATACCATTTCTACAGATACCATTTTTGGTAGTTTCCATAAAGTTTGTAGAACAAGTCCCAGAATGCCATTCTGGCGTGGTCAGGTCTGCTTCGAGGTGTGAAATCCAAGTCCATTTCTAAGTATGACTGAGTTGTTTTTGTTATTGGGGCCCATGTGAATGGCAGGAGTTCTGATGGCGCCGGTGTTGGGTTTCTGATGACAAAAATAAAACAAAATTGATAACTCGTCGGTTAACAGTTATACGTGGTTTAGACAAAGACTCAAGGGAGATCAAAGCCATAATATCATCATCACCATTCTCTTATTCCAATTTATTTAAGTTCGGCGCAACATGTCTCTTTTTTCCATACTTCTCAGTCGTCATCTCGGTAATCACTCCCTTAGCCATATCATCTTTCACACAGTCCATCAATCGTATCTTTGGTCTTCCCCTAATCTCACAGCCATCCAAATTCATACCCAAAATTTAGATCAAAGCCAACAACAACACATGGAAAAATTTCTATAATTTTTACTCACCCGTACTTAGCAAAGTTTGTCCAAAGCGTGGTCAATCGACTCTTTACTATTGATTGATCAATCAACTGCTGCTCTTCCTCTGTCACCTCTGCCCAAGAGTTTGAATCAAATAAATAGGAAAGCTCATCTCCATGACTTGCTCCAAGGTATGAGAACACGAATCGGTAAACGTTCTCCGAACCACTATCTAACAGTTTTTCTGCCATCCTCTGTGTCGGATGCCCAAATATTATATCAGTTCCAAATTCTACAAGCTTGACCGAGTTATTTTTACTGATTTTTTCATCACCAAAGTAAAAGTGTCTTACTGCATTCAAAGCGTCTTCAAAATCATTATCCATATCGAATCCCATTTCAAACAGCATTTTTAGATCGTATGTTTCAAAATACTTCTCATCTTGATAGGAATACTGAAAATCAAATTCTCTTACGTTATGACCAAGATAATTGGAGTCTTACTTACTTTTGTAGATTTAACATTCATAGGGTGGTCTGTAATAAAATTTTCAACTCCTTCAAATGTTTTCTCAATACACGGTTTGGTAAGAGGTTGATCATTGCCTGAAGCACTTGTAATTTTCAAGTCAGAAGCTATTTGAACTAACAAATGTACATCAACAGTAGAAAGAAAATTTAGTGCTTCATTCATATCTGCAGTTATAAAGCCCAATTCTTCAGCGAGCGTTAAAGGTATTGTTTTATTAAATTCCACCATCATCCAGTAGCTTAATGCTGGCCCACTTTCTATAATTGCTTGGTTGAATAGCTTTTCATTTAACGAAAATAAATGTAGGTTCACGGACATACCACCAGCGCTTTCACCAAAAATAGTAATTTTGTCTACATCTCCTCCGAAAGCTGCAATATTTTCTTGAATCCACCTTAAAGCTAATGTTTGGTCTTTAAGCCCTTGGTTTCCTGGTACTTCCGGTGTATCTAAACACATAAAGCCATAAATACCAAGTCTGTAGTTAATGGCTACAATAATCACGTCATTTTTTAGCAGAGTTATTGGTTCTGTTGCTTCGCCTTGGGCACTGCCTCCAATGAATGCCCCTCCGTGTAGCCATACCATCACTGGCAAGCGGTGTCGAGAGTCTGCGATACTTGGCACGTAGATGTCCATGGTGAGGCAGTCGATGGTACCCATGGCCACACCACTGTGTACTTGAGGGCACTTGTTTGATTCGTATGCTTCAAAGATGTCGTCAAAGCCATGATGAGGTACTGATGGCTGATGGAAAAGTAAAATTTCATGATTATTTGCTTTGGTAAGGAAGACAAGCCTATATCGATACAATATAGTATAGGGTAGTTATTCGTAGTTCGCGGCTCGATTGACGTAGTGTTTGAGCATTATGTTTTTTTGAGATTTCTGTGCACGCTATACAAAATAAAGCTCTGTTGAAGCCAAGTTTAAGAAATACCAAAATTCGGAAAAGTTTTTTATATTGCTGCCAACAATAGACATAAAAATCAAAGCTTACCCCAAATGGATTACTCTCATCCACGGTGGCATACGGCACACCCAAAAATTTGGCGTACCCATCTCCAAACTGTTGTCCTCTAATCAAGCCTCCTCTGGTAGACACAAGAGGGTCTATTCTGGATAGCCCTTGCACTAAACCACAAACTGAAAGCAACACTCCCGCCGACCACATGTCCAAGCCTTTTAACATGACTAGAGAGAATAAGATCAAGCTGGTACAGAGTAATCTTGTACGGTTTGGTATTCCCTAATACGCGATCTCGCGGGAGTTAAGATAAAAGATAAAACAGCATCTTAAAGATCAATAGCATTTCTATACGTGATTTCGTAATCAGATAAACAACAGTAACTGATACCAATGATAATAATAGTGAAGCCGTAGCCAAAATGTAGTGAAACAATAAAAAAGGTCAAACAGCGCCATATAACTGTGCAGAAGATATAACCAATATTTTACAACAATTTTTGATTGAAAAGAGTCTATGGAGTTTCTTGCACGTTCTTCTCAAAGGAACCTACAATGCTTTAAAATGGGAAACTTCATGTTTCTAACTGACCGTCTCCTTATCAATTTAAAAGTGCCTATAATTGGTTCAATTGAAATAAATACTTTGAGTTTGAGTTGCGTTCAGGATGCTGGCGGGACTGCCGCAACTTTGTAACGCTTCGGAGGTTACAACCAAAACAAATACAAATATTTAAGATAAATAGTGATTATTATTAATGAACAAGTAATATAAAAATAGAATGGCAATAGTTATAAAGGCATTTCTTTCTAGTTTTGGTCCGTTATTACACACAAGAGTTGGTTCATCAGGATACCATTTTTGGTACTTTCCATAAAGTTTGTAGAACAAGTCCCAGAATGCCATCCTTTCATGGTCCGGTCTACTTCTGGGTGTGAAATCTAAGTCCATATCTAAGTATGACTGGGTGCTGTTTGTTATTGGGGTCCATGTGAATGGTAAAAGTTCTGATGGCTCCGGAGTTGGGTTTCTGATGGCGAAGACAATAACATTCAGAGTGATTATTTCAAACATTTTATGCAACACAAAAAAAAAACAGCAAGCAAACTAAAAAATGTGACTGTCACGTGATCAACTTTGAACATTAATTATCTCTGAAACGTGACATTTTATGGGGTTTGGTTTAATTATGTTTTCTGTCTGCATTGATGTCAGGTATCGATTTATATAGGCTTTACGCATGCCCACCATTTTGAAAAAAAAATCAAAGAGGCGGACAGATAGGTACCTATGCCACAGACCTTCAAAGCCCCTTGGATCTGGGCTAGAGAATGATGATGATGTACTGACTGAGTTTATCTTCGACATTACTGACATCAATGTAGGAAAAACATCCGTGAGGAAGCCTGAACTTATAGTTAATATAAGTCTGAAATCGCCAACCCGTTTTGAGCAAGCGTGTTGATTAATCATCGTGCCTCTGTATGAGAAGAGGTATTTGCCCAGCCGTGGGACAATAATAGACTGGTATTATTAAGGTTCTAAGGGAGCAGTGGTGGCCCAAAGATAACGGCTTACGAGTCGTAGGTCCTCGGGGTGTACTCCGAAGTGCTAAGTGCGAATGATCGGATCGGACAGACACATGGCCGAACCGAATATTATTGAAAAATGCGAAAAAAGTTCGGATCGGCTCAGTCCTGTCCGGACCATAATCAATATTCAAAAGATTGTAGGAGTGTAGGATCGGGACCGACCGAACCAAATAGTAACTTCGTAGCAGGAAACGCCGAACATTCGGCCGATACGATACATTTACCACTTCGGTGTAGACCCCAGGATTCAAACATAGGCGCTTTACTTTGAGTACATAATTTCATGACCACGGCTCCCAAAACGGTGAAAGAAAACATCGTGAGGAAACCGGTATGTCCTAGAACCAAAACTTCGAAGACATATGGCATCTACTAACCCGCACTGGGCCCGCGTGGTAGATTACAGTCCACTCCCTCTCGAAGATAGGAGGCTTGTATCCCAGTAGTGGGAACAAGCTAATTATTTAATAATAAAGTCTGCAGTGTGTTGTATATGCAATAATTATACTAATTTATTTATTTTAATGGTATCTACCCGTACTCACCCGTTCTTAACAAAGTTTGTCCAAAGCGTAGTTAACCGACTTTTTACTAGTGCATTGTCAAACACGAGTTGTTCATCCTCTGTTACATTTGCAAACGGGCTTGACATCGTCGTGTCGAATAAGTAAGCCAGCTCGTCTCCATGACTAGCGCCAAGGTATGAGAAAACGTAGCGGTAAACGTTTTCCGCACCACTATCCAACAGTTTTTCTGCCATCCTCTGTGTCGAGTGACCAAATATCAAATCAGTTCCCAATTCTACAAGCTGCTCTGAGACATTCTTACTTATTTTTTCGTCACCGAAGTAGAAGTGCCTTACTGCATTCAAAGCATCTTCCAAATCATTATCCATATCGAACCCCATTTCAAACAGCATTTTCAGATCATATGTTTCGAAAAAGGTCTCATTTTGATTAGCATACTGAATAGCGAATTCTCTTATGTTATGACCAATGATTATTGGAGTCTTACTTGCTTTTGTAGATTTAACATTCATAGGGTGGTCTGTTATGAAATTTTCAACTCCTTCAAATGTTTTCTCAACGCAAGGTTTGGTAAAAGGTTGATCATTGTCCGAACCAGTAATTTTCAAGTCAGCAGCTGTCTTAACTAACAAATGTGCATCAATCGTAGAAAGAAAACTCAGAGCCTCTTTTATATCTGAAGTTTTAAAACCTAATTTATAAGCAAGCGTTAAAGGTATTGTGTTATTAGATTCTACCATCATCCAGTAACTTAGAGCTGAACCGCTTTCTATAATTACTTGGTTGAATAGCTTTTCATATAGAGAAAATAAATGTAGATTCACGGACATGCCACCAGCGCTTTCACCAAACAGAGTAATTTTATTGACGTCTCCACCAAAAGCTGCAATGTTTTCTTGAATCCACCTTAAAGCTAATGTTTGGTCTTTAAGCCCTTGGTTTCCTGGTACTTCCGGTGTATCTAAACACATGAAGCCGTAAATACCAAGTCTGTAGTTAATGGCGACCACAATGACGTCATTGTTTAGTAAGGAGATTGGGTCGCTGGCTGACGCTTGGGCACTACCCCCAGTGAATGCTCCCCCATGTATCCATACCATCACGGGAAAAGTTTTTTTGGTAGATCTCTCAGGCACATAGATGTCCAGGGTGAGGCATTGGATAGTGCCCGTGGGTACACCGCTGAGGCTTTGTTGGGGACAGCTGACGTTGTCTTTGTCCGCTTCGAAGGGTTCCTCAAAGTGTGGGTACTTGACAGCCGGCTGCAAATGACAATGAAATATTAACAACAGCGCAGCTATGTTATCATATTATATCTATGCCATAGAGAAAAAAAACAACTTTTCTACAAGATGGGGCAAAATTAATGTCATAATGTGGATGTGCCATATTTTTTTTTTCAAATGGCATCATATTCTTATTGCGGTTTGAAAATAATTTTGTAGATATATAGAGAATTAGTTATCGGGCACAGCTCAGGCAAAGATGGAGATTTTGAAACACCAATTTCCAGACCTTCTGATCTCAGTTTTCACATTTAGATCAGGCCGGTCAGATTGCCAGATCTGACGGCGCCAGACGTTTTAATTTTTTTTTTCATTTCTTACAAAATGGCAGCCGATTCACATTATGATATTACTTTTGCTCCACCTTGTATTTAACGTTTTTACTTGCTAGCTTATCGGGTATCATACAGGATTTTTTGTATGATTAATCATATCCGTCACCTGCATACTGTTTCACGTTTATAAGTGCCTCTCTAATAAAAACTTCATCCAACTTCTGAGCAGTCTTTTCTTTTTCAACGTCATACACTTCGTTAACGCGCTACTTTCATTGATGAACTTTTATTAAAACTTATCATAATGGATGCGAATATCAATCAACTCAGCCTATCGCAGTCCACTGCTGGACATAAACCTCTCCCGGACTGCGCCACAACACCCTGTCCTACGCCTTCTGCATCCAGGTTACCCCAGCCACCTTCTTTAGGTCATCTGTCCATCAAGCTGAGAGGCGTCCCACACTACGCTTGCCGATACGCGGTCTCCACTCCAGGAGTCGTGTGCTCCAGCGGCCATCGGTCCTTCATCAGACATGGCCAGCCCACTGCCACTTCAGTTTGATTAGTGCAAGTTATTTCGGTAACTTAACCGAAGTTTTTTTCGCCAGACTTTTCCGGATAATTTCATTCCTGATTTTATCCTTCAAAGAGACTCCGAGGATAGCTCGCTCCATAGCGCGCTGAGCGACCTTGCCATTGAACTTATACATATTAAAACATCATAATGAACGCGAATATATTGATTACAAAATACTTACCCCAAAGGGATTATTGGTATTTACCAATCCATAAGGCACTCCCAAGTACGTAGTATACCCTGCGTCGTTCGAAGATCCTACGATGATACCAGCTGGCGGAATCACAGTAGAGTAGAAAAGTGTACGGACATGGGACGTGCAACCACACACCGACATTAATAATACCAGAAACCACATAGATTTCGACATTTTCACAAGAACTAGTCAGAACGGACTGAAGGTTGATGTAATGAATTCCCGATAAATAAATTATTTTGATGCAGAAACCCACTTGAAATGCTACGTAACTACTCCACGGTTACATTCTTCCTCGTTACTTCAAGTGGGTTTTCTCAAGTGCCAAAGTAGTGATATTGAAAACTAGCTAAGTGCTCGCGATTACTTTCGAGTGAAAAACCTCACTATCTTTCGTTAGGATCGGCTTCCAGTCTAACCGGATGCAGATGACACCGGTATTTTACATGGACCGACTGCCTATCTGACCTCCACAGCCCAGTTACTGGGTAATACGGTACCCCTTGGTAAAAAAGAAAAAGAAAATAAAAAGTATTTAATGCGACCCGTACATAAACTAAACTAAACACAGTTAAAAATCAAACAAATAGGACTGGTTGTGAGACTTTCGGGCTTCTGACGAACCGTAACGACTGTCAAAGATCCATGAATGACAACCGGGACCAACGGCATAACGTGCTTTCCGATTCACGGAGGGGTCTTGGTATGTGAAGATGGTCACTCATCCACGGACCAACCGCGGCAACCTTAGCTTAGCCTGATCGCTCAACCCGTGTGGCTGTTATTACTTAGTCACAAGCCCCTAAGGTGGAGCATGTATACCATACAATGTGGAGTTAACAATGCGACAATAAATTAAAACATCAATCATTATCTTTTACGATAGTCCTCAATATGTTTGAGTTTCTTATTTTTTTCAGAACTATCCCCTAAGTGTGTTTGTCCACCGTAGTCGTCACCGGGACAATTCTTTTTCCAGAAATTGCTTGGGGAAGTGCAATCAGCATAGTAATAAATCCGTGTGATTCAATAAACGTCAAGTGACGGTTGATTGCTCTTCGTCGGCAGAATTAAAATAGTGTTCGCTTTCCAGTACCTAAATTACAAAACGATAGATTCGGTAAATTGGACCTTGTTGTAGTTGATTATTAAAGAATGATTGAATACGTAGGTACCAACCACGTACCAATATACCACTTAATGTCAGGTGTAATTTCATCACCACCCCTCTCAAAACGGTGAAGGAAAAACATCGTGAGGAAGCCGGCATGTCCTGAAGCCTGTGTGCCAATGACAGCATCGGGAACGCTATAGGCTGAACATATGAAACATAAAAAACTTGAGAGGTGTCAAGGGACACCCGGATGGAACGAAGTTCCTTTCGATTAATTAGTGAAGGAATTGTAATATTTTTTTTTTTTTTAAGTTATAAATTATTTATTACGTACAAAAAACCTGTATACACTCAACAAAAATGATCGTCGCGACACCACACTGTTCATTGCGAAATAGAAAGACGAAACGAAAATAACTGGCTTGCTTTCTATAAGAGAGAGAGAGAGAGAGAGAGAGACAGAGAAACACGCGCACGCCGCACGGCTTAAAACTATAGCAAAAAGTGTCGTTCCAACTTTTGGTCTTAATTTTTTCCGTCTAGCCCCCTTTCGCAACGCGCGCGTTGCGAAAGGGGGCTAGCTAGCAAAAAAGCACGCTTTCAATCACAATTTTCAAGGATATTGCTAATCCATTGCTTCATATGTTCGAAAAATATCTTTGCTGAATAATGATGCTCAATAAATAACGCAGTGAATGTGAAGCGCTATTAGTGTGTTACGCAAATACCTCGGTGGATTAACACAGGATATTTTTCGTCCGGGCACTAAACGAAGTTGACTAGGATATGAGTGAAATCAATTCACGCACATCGCAGCAGGTGGCGTACTATAGTTGCTGCCTACCCCCATCGGGAAAAGGCGTGTCTTCTTGTATGTATCTACGTAGGTATGTATGTTCGCACATCATCATCATATTTACAAAAAAAAAATGTATATAAGTAGTTTTTCAGCCATCTTGTTACCATAACACAAGCATTAGGTTGCTTAGCTTGGGACTAACTAGATGGCGCTGTGTGAAATGTCCAGGGATATTATTATCATCGTGAGGAATTTCCTATGATTTGTTGATTGATATTCGTAAGAGCATTGGTGGCCCAGTGGTAACAGCCGCGACTTATGAGTTGTAGGTCGTAGGTTCGAACCCAAACAGGCGCTTTACTTCATGTAAATTATTTCATCACCACTACTCTCTAAACGGTGAAGGAAAACATCGTGAGGAAACGGGCATGTCCTAGAATCAAAAAAATTCGAAGACATGTGACATCTACCAACCCGCACTGGGCCCGCGTGGTGGATTAAGGCCCGATCCCTCTCACAGAGAGGAGGCCTGTGTCCCAGCAGTGGGAACATTATAGGCTGAATATGTATTTGTATGAAATCCTCATTTTACTAAGCAAAGTAAAGTCATACCGCTCTCTAAGAATCCCGCCTTAAGCAAACTAAGACAGCCATACTTTTGGGTAATCCTTTTATAGTTTAAACTACCCTACGTTCAAGTAATAAATCGAAGATCTGGTTCAAATATTGCAGCATTAGAGGTCACAGGATCTCCGAGGGACCCAAAACTTTAGATTGGTTATTAAACCTCGTTGGCTGGCTAGTGTAGGTAATCCTCTTTTGTAGGTACCTATTAAATTTGACCAATTTATTATTTTACTGCGAAATAATTTTAGGCTTAAGGTGCGTTTGGATCTATGTCGGTTAAAAAAACGTTGTGGGTGGATTTATTTCGGTTAAAAAAAAGTAACCTAAAAAAGTAGGTAGGTACCCGAAAAGTGAGAAAAGGTCACAGACGATCCCTGACCTACCTCCTTAGGTTAGTACAATGTCAATGTACAGTCACGAGCACCAATATTTCACCATATGGCAACTTTCAATTGTGATTTTTTCGTGAAATAATGAATGAAACGTTGAAATACGATACATTACATAAACCTATAGGTTCGAAAATATTATGTTCATAACAACGTAAAATTTTATCAAAAAATAAAGGAGTAAATCGCTTTTGAATAAAGCCGAGTTTATATATACTTTTGTTCGTGACTGTACTTACAATGCTTGCTGATAGTTCGATTGCAATGGAATTTGAAATTTCTTAAGTATGACATTCAGTTTGTTGTTCCATAACTTGAGGATCATCTCAAATTATTAATTAAAATAAGTTTATTTATTTATTTTACCATTTATGTACACACATGTACAAGGTGTCGTTTTGTTTGTTTTTTGTTCTGATTCTCGATACGAATCAATAATAAAATAAGTAGGTATTTTTTTTTTCTTATTTTCGGATATCGGGACACGCATTTTAAAACGCGGCCTGTGTGCGACTGCACTGAACTTTTGCCCTTTTACACACACATAAATACGCGGCCGCTTATACGAATTCTTTGAAAGTTGTGTATTCTGAAATAATGGCGCCGATTCCCTTGTTCACAAACTAAACTAAATTTAAGTTCTGTGCATCTTTTTCTTTCTATTTCATTAAGAAAAGGACAGAAGATAAAATATTAGTTTACTCCTGTCAAATTAAGACGCTCCATAGACAGATTAGACGTGATTAAAAACATGGCTACTAAAAATACGTAGTTCACGTCTGTCGCTGACTAATTTGACAGGAGTAAACTAATATTTTATCTTCTGTCCTTTTCTTAATGAAATAGAAAGAATAAGATGCACTGAACTTAAATTTAGTTTAGTTTGTGAACTAGGGAATCGGCGCCACTGTCAAACTTAAATAACTAAAAAGACAAGCATGTATTCATTATTTACCAGCGATCGTAATTTTATTTGATTATTTATGTCTTTCATAACAACCTCTTGAAATTTGACGAGGATGCAAAACAAGAGCTTATAAACAGACAAGAAAGAACAGAACAGAAAAATAGGTAGGTACACAGGTGATGATTATTTCATACAATTTTTTATTCTGTTTGTTTTAGCTGTAAGTTATCCATAGTTAATAAAAAAATAAATAAGAAACTTCCAGCATACCTGCGATAGGACAATAGACACAGAGATGTAGACAGCGTGTGAAAGAGTAAATGGAGACAAAAAATAATACATAGAATCAAAACAATTCACTAAAACTAAACAAAAATTATGAGAATATTCTAACATACATAGGAACATACATCTAAAATAAATATAACTAGAATGATAATAATTATAACATACTCAAAATAATAAAAACTTAAACAACTATGAAGTAAGAAGTACTATGGTGAATACATATGTGTTTTTTTTTTCGGTAAAATCTTTTGCTCTAAAAGGCAATGGCATCAGAAAAAAAATTGTGTTTTTGTCATTTATTGGTCGAGTCATCGCCTACTGCAGCATATTTAAATGAACAACCAGTGAAGCGTCTGATATCTGCGCTTCACTTGTTGTTCATGTTTATCTTTCATTCGGCATTTTTCACTCAAAGTGAAACGTCTGAACACAAAATGAATCAAAAGTGAAAAATGAAATCATTATCTAGTGAACCGATTCAACCGATGTTAAATTTCGGCATTCGGCATCTTTTATTCGCTTACCGAATGATCGTAAAATGAAATGAAAGGAGCAGATGAACGTTCATTTCTATAAAATATTTTGACGGTGTCATGTGAATGAAACAAAACTGAACATTCACTCGAGTAACGCATCTGCCGCTGAAAACCAGCGCTGGGGCTCTGTCTCGTATAGGGTCTTAGCATTATGCTGAGCGATGGCCGTTTTGCGTGGATGTGACGTATGTTTACCCCCAACTTGTTTTTTTATGTTCTTTTTTATGCGTTATGTTTGCTGCAAATAAAAGTATTTTATTTTCTTTTGTCTTTCTTTCTTTATCTGTTAATATCAGCTTAAGCGATTTGTGAATAGTCACTTTTCCCTCGCTCCGCTCCGCTTAACGCCCCGCTATTATAGAAGTCTAGCTTTACAAACAACGGTAATGATCACAGTGTACCCCGTACGAGACGAGCAGATAAGCGGTCACGTAATTAACACAACAACAAAGTTATAATTGACACTATTGCTAATTAACTCAACCCTATCAGTGTAGCTTCGTTTAAGCCAGTGAGTGGTTATGTGAACATTATATTAAGACTACTTCGTTACTGTAAAGAAGTCGTGATTGTGGGAAAATCAAACAGCTCTTTTTTAATGAGACCTTCTGAGTGTTTAGTGTTGTGACTGAAAAAAAAAAACACTGTATTTTAGAATATTATTTAGGTGATATCTCAGGGGTCCGTTCTTGGCCCAATTTTATTCAAAGAAATTCGATTTTACGAAGAATTTTGTCAGAACAAGAATATGACTGGCTTAATTTGACAGGTTTAATTGAAAAAGAGAAGATTGAAGACTACGACGAAAGAGAATACGACCTTTTTCGGTCAAAGACTTTTAAGAAAAGAAGAAAACCTGAGAGAAATGGATCCTGAAAGACAGCCTTTATTGGGACATGGTTCAGATGCAAGATGTAGACGATTTGGGTAGGTACTTTCCTACTGCATTTTTACTTTATTATACATAGATCATCATTCTCCTGCTTTTATCCCAATTTATTTGCGGTCGGCGCAACATTTCTTTTTAATTGTTGGGAAAAGGAAGAACCAGATGCAGTTGAATACCAGTATTTTACAAGGATCGACTGCCTATATGACCTCCACAACCCAGTTACACTATAATACGATATCCCTTGGTAAGACTGGTTGTCAGACTTTCGGGCTTCTGACTACCCGTAACGACTGTCAAAGATCCACGAATGACAGCCGGGACCAACGACTTAACGTGCTTCCCGAGGCACGGAGGGGCCTCGGTATGTAAAGATGGTCACCCATCCACAGATCAACCGCGGCAAGCGTAGTTTAACATTATTCACGAATGACAACCGGGAGCTGTCAGCTCCCGGCTGTCATTCTAGAATATTTGGCCTGAGCCATTGCTCAACGTGCTATTTGGCGGCTGTCATTCGTGAATATTTGGCCTGAGCCATTGCTCAACGTGCTTTCCAAGGCACAGCTCAGGGTTCTTGGTATGTAAAGATGGTTACATAACCACGGACCAACCGCGGCAAGCGTGCGGCTGTTATTACTTAGCCAGATGGCCCTAAAGTTCTCGTATATCTGATAATTCAAATATGAACCACACAAATTGAGTGCTTGGATTTGATTATTTTTAAATCACCTTTTAAAATGTTTTTCATTTGACATTATTGAGGTTAATTTTCTAACATCAATTTTCGTCGATGATTTTTAATTACAATTTTAAAAAGTGGTGATATTATAAAGTTAAGACCATAATACAGATGAAAGTGTTACTAATTCCCTTTAACGAGTGATTGCATTAGAATTTAACCTGAACAGGGGTTGTTTACATTTTTATCAGATTTTTTATTATTACTTATCTTATCTACGCCCATAGCCCTAGTTAGGAGTGCAGGCGTTTTGATATTGCTAGTCTTACTTACCCTTAAAAAATGCTATCATAACTCTGCTAACACTCATGTTAATTTTGAAAACTTCTATACTAATAATAAAGCTAAAGGGTTCGTTTAAACACGATAATCTCTGGAATTACCAGTTGGATTTGAAAAATTATTTTTGCATTTGATAGCCCGATTCTTGAGGAAGGCTATAGGCTATTTAACATCACGCTAGTACTCTTAGGAGCCGAGCAAAAAGAGAAAAGTCAGAAAGAACGCTAAGCGTATTTTATTTACTTTTCTCTCTGTTCTGTTAGTTTTTGTCATGGTCTGGCAGTTTAAGTTATTTATGTGGCCTACCCAAATGTAATCCTTTCTTTAGTATTGTTCGTCGAATCTTTGAGCTCCTTAAGTTTTGAGTTGAGCTGCACAATTTCTGACAAATGTGTGACTGGACAGATCCACTCACGCGACGCGGTACCCACCCTGTCGCGTGGAGAAAAAGAAATTTTAAGCGGACGAAGTTGCGGGCTGAAGCTAGTATATACCGTTAAAAAAAATCAGTTGATCCATAGATTTATGTTTGCATAACTCGACATAATGTATGGATCAACTGATTTTTTTTTCACGATTTCAGGATTAAAAGTACCTAGTAAAAGTTGTTCATAATGATGAGTACACTGACCCCTTTTAAGGATTAAAACGATCAAAATTTAACGGTGTATTTATATCACACGGATAACACGTTATGGTTCTATTTTTATGTTATCAGTTTCTTAAATATGTATTTATGCATAATCTATAAAACAATAATTTAAGCCTACTATCCGAGTCTTGTGGCACCCAATTATACTTAATTGACCCAAAATAACCTCACATGATTGATTATTAATGATAAACAATACGTTTGTTTTAAGTAATTTTGAAGATTGTTGCTAATTGTATTTTTATCAGTTCAGTTGTACGAGTATGTTCTCGGTTCTGGGCTCAAAGATCAACATTGTGTTTGGGTAGCAACAATAGTAACAGTTGCTACCCAAACACAACGTTGATCTCGTCTCGATCTCGTTTATGAATAGGGGTATATGTTACGTAACACATAGGTACTCCTATTCATAAACGTTGCTTAAAGTTAAGTAGTGATTAGCGACTGTTTAACCATACGTTGTTGCCGTTTAAACGTCACTTAACTTTAATTATCGTTTATAAATAAACCCCTTAATATTTAGTTAAAGACAGCGGTTCCCAATCTTTTTTTATACTGTGACTCCCTTTCAACCAATCAACTCAGCCTATCGTGGACGTTATTTTATATATGGTCTTTACATGATCTGACCAAGATTATGTCTGGACTTTAAAAGAGACTGTGATCTTTGAGTTTGTTTCGGCCTTTCTTCTCAGAGTAGTCAGATAGGAAACGCCGAACTCATGTAGTTTAAAAAAAATATGATTGAGGTGTAAAAGTGTTTGTAGGAACCTATTTACAGAAAATAAATCATTTATCATTTATCGCAGTCCACTGAGGAAATAGGCCTCTCCTAGGCTGCGCCACAACACCCTGTCTTCCGCCTTTTGCATCCATTCTGTCCCAGCCACCTTCTTTAGGTCGTCGGTCTATCTAGCTTGGGGGCTTCTGAGGATAACTCACAGAATACTAATACCCTAGGAGGGGGATAACTTCTCAAATCGGGGTAGACACAAACTCAAATCATTTATTTTAATTAGACCATTTACAGGCACTTTTGAATTGTCAAAATTAAATAGTCGGTCAGTTAGTCAGAAAGTTGAAGCTAGTTGCCCATTCCAAAAAACAGATCTCTATTTATTTATTTAATCCGGGAAAACAAACAGTTACACAAACATCGTAATAACAAGTAGTAAGAAAAAAGGACATTAGGTACATATGTGTAGCTCACGACGTTATCCACATCTTAAATACTACAAAATTATTATGGAACTAGTTGCACACGAGTGAAACTTAAAAGGCAAAATCTTAAGATTATTTTTAAATGAAAAGATAAACCCAATTTTACAATAATAGATAAAGAACAAATCAAAACAACTAAAAATCTGATCTGATTTTTAGTGAGCTTCTCAACTTATTAGCAGACAATGTAAACAAATCCAAATTTGTGAACAGTGTTAAAATTATTAGCTATACGACGAAGAGGTGCGCGAACTCCAGCGTTAGTGCGACAGTAGGAAACGGCAAAAAGCGGACGTGCGCGCACCTGTCATCCAATGACAGTTCTCGGAACAACGTAGTTTAACTTATTAGTAAGATCTATGCAATCATATCTGCTATTACACAAGTCATAGAGAAACATAGTTTCTAGGAAAAGGTGTCTCGACTTTAAGCTCAACAGTTCAATATTCTTTTGGCGTGAATTAGGGGGAAAAAAGTCATGACGACACCGATAGTGTAAAGCTTCGAGGAATTTACGCTGGACATTTCCTAAGCTGTCTATGTATTTTTGATAAAGAGGATTCCAGATTAGTACAGCGTATTCGAGTTCTGACCTAATAAGTGACTTGTACAATTGTATATAGCTATCTATGCGCTTAAATTCAGTAGTAGATCTCATAACAAAACCATGTATCCGATAAGCGTTGTTAACAATTTTTTGAATATGCTGATCAAGGTGAAGTTTAGTATTCAATAGTATTCCGAGATCCTTCACTGACATGACTCTATGCAGTGCAGCGTTATCTAATGCGTAAGTGCTCCTTCTATCTAACATTTTTGTTCTTGGTAAATGTAATACATGCACATTTAGATGTAGTTACTTAATTGGATTTGGTTTTCTACGCACTAAACTCTCTCTATGGAGAACAACGGGCAAGAAACTCCAAGGACACTCTTTTAAATCAAGATATTATAACAAAATCCTTGGTGCATTATTCTTATTGCTTCTATATGTGAGAATAATGTAAAAAAGAAATAATTTAAAATATAAAATTAAAAATAAGCCCTGGGTCAACCATTTTGTAGGGAACCGAATGATCCAACACACGCGCCACCACCAGTGAGACATTTAAGTGAGCATGACATATTCTCAACTGCCAAGCTCTTTCCAGTCAACATCAACATAAAAAACGGATCCATGGTTCATACATTTACAAAGTTTAAAAAATGTTTCTAAATTATACAAAACTATAGTTTGCAATTTATCTAAGAGATGAAAAAAAAATACTACCTATCAGGAAGAGGTATTTAATATTGAAGTATTAAGAATTAAATCTTGATTGAATAAAATAAACATTAGGTTCGTAATGTCATAAACATTAAAAAAAAAAAAAAACAAAAAAAAAGGGTAGGGGAAGTATCTCTTCCAAATATTGAAATTGTGACAAACTAGTGAGCCCAAGTGCCTGTGGAGCAGGACCAGCATTAAGCCAAGCATTTTTATCTACGATATAATCATCCAACTTACAAATATGCTTGTCTATATAGTGTGCATTTAATGCATGTTTTAAATTTCTTCTCATTTAGTTGAAGAATGTCGAGTGGTATTTTATTATAACATTTTACACAGTACCCCATAAAAGAAGGTTTTACATTAGACAATCTGAAGTTGATCTAGTTTGTTCCTATTGCTAGTGTTAAAATTATGCCTGTCACTTACTAAAAAGATGTAGAGTTTTTTCGAACTTACGTAATGTTTTCGTATATAAGTATATTGATGAGGAACCGTCGTGACGTTAATTTTTTTATACAGTTCCCTTAGAGATACGCGTCTACTGAGATTGTAAATGGCTCTGACAGCCCTCTTTTACCGAATGAAAATAGAATCAATAAAAATAGCTACCCTCATTTATTTTTCTTAATAGTTATGCCTCTTACCAATTGCGACTGGACACAGTGATAGCTACTTTATAATGTTGTTACACATTATAACCTGTGTGCACAAAATAGTTTTTTTTTTTTATTTGAAGATACTCACATATTCCTCGTACTTCCTTGTTTCAGACCACTCACCACAGAAGAGGTACAGATCGCCCGCCATGAAATAACATGGCGCCGCACCCGCTTCTTCCTAGTCCTTATGTTCTGGGCGTTAATAGCGATGTTCCTCTCCATCATCACCTGTATCCTGATCACAGCACCTCGGTGTAACAAGTATGACACTGGAGTGAACCTGCCAAGTGTCCCGCCGGTGCATATGACCTTTGCGCCTTTGATTTATAAGATGAATGAGGATCGAGCTTATACTTTGTAAAAGACGAGCCAACGTGAGCGGTCTAATAAATACTGAAACGTGGCCCGAGACCATAAAGAGGTTTGAAGGTGCGTGGCATACCTACCTGCCCGCCATTTTGTTTTTGTTTTGCGGCTTCGAATGATTGCTAATGTGGCCGCCATTTTGAAAAAAAAAAAAATACAAAATCGCGGACAGGTAGGTATGTCAGGCTCCATACAAAAATCTTCAATCTCCTATATAAATTGGTAATAGCAGATGGGTAGATGGAGATGAACGATGGCTTTGTCAGCGGAGAAAACTTTGAAAGTACTACTGTACTGTACTTTGTAGAGAAAAAATATAAAAAACCCCGACTGAAAAGTTTAAAATAAGATTTCTTTTCAAGCATCTGATGCAGTTGGTGGCATTCATTTTAGTTCAATCATATTTGATGGCACCAAAAGAGCATTTTCAACTTTTTAGTGTATTATATTTTTGGAATCGTCTCCTCAAGACCTTTATTTTGATATCCCACATGGGGATACTAAATATTTTTTTTCAAGACACTTATTTACGTCTAATGCCATTACGCCTCTTTCGGTGTCGAGCCGAGCATTGAGAATCAATTAACAAGAAAGGAATAAATTAAATAATCATCACGTCAAGTCCACACATTCTCGTCACGAATTGCCGTGCATAGATTTTATACTACGTATAATTTTTTTTATCAATCGTTCAAATGAAGGTCGTATGTAAAAATAAACTGTCTCATACCTATTAATACTGTAATTTAAAACATTGTAAAAGCCAATTATTTTTAAAAGAGTAACCGTGGAGTTTCTTGCCGGCTCTTCTCCATAGGAAACGACCAATTGGAACCGTGCACCTAGCTTCTGACGTTTCATAAGTGCCCATGTAGGTTTTTGTGAAATAAAATAATTATTTTGATTTTGACAGTTATATTATAACAGCGCATTGTGTTACGTTATAATGTCAAATAATTTGAATAAAATGTATTAACTATAATAGTATCAATTTTGTCTAAGAGGATGCGCTAACGTGGGCCGCGAAATCTTTTTTTTTTTTGCAATGTGTATGGTCTCTGTCAGGTTGTATGTTGATCAAAATATGATTCGCCGTAACCGTAACCAATACCTATGTATTTAAAGAGTTATAATCCTTAGAATTATCAATACAATTCTTTAAGGTAGAATTGGCCTCAAATGTCATGGTTTCATGAAATAGTCATTAAATATCTTATATTTGTTTCTTACATCGGTCAACAAAGGTGGCAAAATTATGTTTATTTTTTCCATAATTATTTTACGAAATACTAAGGGGCAGTTCTCGTTGGTAATTTTAAGAACGTTGAGTCTAATTGACAGTCGTCTCATATGTTTTATATTTATAGAGCTGTTATTATTTTTTAAAAGATCGCTCTTAGCGATAAGACCTCCCATTGTGTCACCCTTTATAAAATGTTATATATTTATGTTCTGTAATTTGTATGGTGTACAATAAAGAGTATTCTATTCTATTCTATGATTTGTATTGTTTAGGTTTGTAGTTTAAATTGTATAAGACTGAATATTTAAGTTACGAAAATAAAAAAACTAATTAAAATACAATTTCGTTTATTTTTATTATTAGAAACTATGTTTGTATAAAGTAATGGCCATTGACAAGTAACTTTCCGTTTAAGGCGACGTCAGACATACAATCCATTCAGTTATTTTACCCCTGATTTTGCATCACTGTCAATATCAAAGTGATCTTTAATCTCGTGACAATAAAGTTGCTGTTGGCTTGCTGCAGTTGATAAGTCAAAATGACGTGATCTTTCTTGTTGTTGTAATAAGGTTGCTGTTGGGTTGCAGCTGTCAGAGGTAAAATTGTTGTGAAAGGACTGTAGGTAGCTTTAAACATTTGAACACTAGACTTTTTAAGATACAAAACATTTAAACCTGTAGGTACTTAAGTAGCACATTCACGATCGACGTAAAACCATTACCTAGTAAGTCATTGCAATGTAACTCTTAACTCCGTAAGGTAATGTGTAAATTAGAATGATTGCCGATAGTTTGATACTCACGGCCAATCATTTAAATTTATACTTTATTAAAATGAAATAAAGGTTACATTGCAATGACTTACTAATGGTTTTACGTCATTCAAATTTGATCGGGAATGTCCTGCCTTACACAAGGGGCGGTAGCAGTTTATTAAAGTACAGACGCCAGCAGGTCAACCTACCCGAAACTGTCAAATTTTCCCAATCAACCTTGAACCTTAACTCTCTAGCGATAAAGTTGAAAATCTATTAAAGAAATTTGACAGATTGTAGTAGCTTGATGTGCTGGCGTCTGTACATGACTTTAATAAACTATAACTGCCCCTTGATTCACATCAATGCACAGTTAGAGAAATTAATCTCAAGCAAAGACACCCTACGTTTATTTACCGTGTTGTAGCCATTTTACAACTGTCAAAGAATGACAGTGTTAATTTGAATATACGGTCATTTAACTTGGTAATAAATTTGCTTAAACAATAAACTTCCCTGTCTTTACGCATCTAGGGATCAAGGTGATTTTTACAAATATTTAACTTGACCTTTTCGCTTTTCTCACTGACACTGTTGTGTGTTTCAGCAATTTACAAATTACGCGAAAGACATTCACGTGGCTAAGTAATAACAGCCGCACGGGTCGATCGATCAGGTTAAGCTACGCTTGCCGCGGTTGGTATGAGGGTGGGTGACTATCTTCACATACATTCGTGGATCTTTGAAAGTAGTTACGGGTCGTCAGACGCCCGAAAGTCTGACAACCAGTTTTACCAAGGGGTTGTGGAGGTCAGATGGGCAGTCGCTCCATGTAAAATACTGGTATTCAGCTGCATCCAGTCAGACTGGAAGCCCACCCTAACATAGTTGGGAAAAGTCCAGGTAGATGACGTAATTTATAAATCGCTGAATCTATGATTTACAAAATTACCTTGCCGTGTGTTTACTGGTGTAAGCCCGATTCAAGTAAATTAATAAAACAATTCCTAACTTACACCATCGAAATGAGTGATTCATTCACTGTAATAATATACTTAAAGATATTCACAAAGTCATGAGGAAAGTTTACAAAAAAAAAAAAGTAATTGTTATACTTAAAGAATAAATGCCGTCGGCTTTGTCTACATCAAAGATTTAAATCATTAAATTCGCCCGACGGCGTCAATAGACGGTCACGTTTCTCTTTCATTGACGACTTTCAGATAGTATTGTTCTACTCACTCATACGGAAAAAAGTAACTATCGTTCCATGTGGTATGTGTGAGCTCACTCTTCGCGAGTCCTAAGTGCGGCGAGGGCGAATATAAAGATTTATATCTTTGACTTGCATGAAATCGAATAGAATCCAATTTCCTTTTCTTTTTAAAGAGCTTGTTTTTACCAAATCTCATCGCAAATGGCTCTGCGGTTTAGTAGTGCAAACGAAACAACCAGATGAACAAAATCTCTTTAAGGTTAAACAAAAAAGTATCCGTAGTATACTCTGTCCTCTAGGTTAACCCTTTTTGACAGATCGAATTAGTGAGCAATTATATATTTTTTGTCAAAACTGATATATGTACGGTATTATCCTAATATATATGTATAAAATTATAAAAAACGTGAAAGTTTGTATGAATGGATGGATGGTTGGATGGATGGATGGTTGGATGGATGGATGGTTGGATGGATGGATGAATAGATGGATGGAAGGATGGATGTTTGTTACTCTTTCACACAAAAAATACTGAACGGATTTGGATGAAATTTGGCACACAGATGTTTTATAACCAGGATTAACATAGAGGATACTTTTTATCCCGATATTCCCACGGGATCGAAACTTATGCGGGTGAAACCGCGGGGCGCAGCTAGTAATATCATAAATAAGATAATTCAATTAGACTAGGCAGTTTATATATTTATTTTAGTACGCATTTTAAAGTTAACTTTTACGTAATCAGGAATAGTAACGTTCTAAGGCAGCTGTCAAAAAACGGTTAACCTAGTGGACAGAGTTTATGGTTAGAAATTCGAAAGTAACTCTGTCTGTATGTTACAGTTTCACGCCTAAACTACTGAACAGATTTCGATAAAATTTGGCAAGGAGATAGATGGCATCCTGGGGTAGGACATATTGTACTTTTTGTCTCGGTAGCACGTTCCCGTGAGATACTTCCCGTCATCCACGCGGGTGAAACCGCGAGTAGAAGCTAGTTATAATATAAGTAGTTGAGATTAGTTTTTACGGTTTTCTTCTAAAAAATAAAAGTAATAACGAGAGAATGCTTTCCTGAGACCTATCAGTTGTCAGTGGACATCATTAGAATGAAGTTGAAATTCGTAAAGCACATGTTCTTATGTACAGACGCCAGCACATCAAGCTACAACAATCTGTCAAATTTCTTTAATAGATTTTCAACTTTATCGCTAAAGCATTAAGGTTCAAGGTTGATTGGGAAAATTTGAGTTTCGGGTAGCTTGACCTACTGGCGTCTTTACTCAACGTTTGCAGCCACATTTCTTTTACCTCTGATAAGTGATATGGCACTGATCTTTATGTTCGATGCTATAAGGTTGATGTCAGATGTTAAATAATTGTGAGAGGACTTTATACAACTGATAGGTGCCAAAACGTATTTGTTTATCGCACAAAGTGTTGACATTATTTGCTTACAAAAATAGTTAATTATTTTATTAAATTGTTAAGATCTCATTTGATGTAATACTGGACGAGAGTTAAGAGCGTTCATCCCGCGCGAGCTGGCAACGTGGCATTTCTAGTGCGATCTAGTACTTGGCTGTAAAAAAATAGGTAGGTACTTTGGTTTAAATTTCAAAAGATAATCATGATCAACCACTAGAAATTCGACATTGCCAGACCGCGCTGGATGAACGCTCTTAGGTATGTACGAAGAAATAAAAGTACCCAGATGCTAAGACGTCGCTTAAGTACTAACATCGCCTGACTCAAAAACCGACCAAGTGCGAGTCGGACCATGCACAGTGAAGGGTTCTGTAGTAGGGATGAATAAAAACTCAAAACAAAAAAAAAAATCATGTGTACTTATTCTATAATGGGCTGGCGTCCGCAACACCACATCCAAACGCATATTTTGCGTACGCGTGTAATTTTTGAGTTACGAGGTGTTAGACCTTAAGCGACGACAAGCGATAACTTTTCTCCTGATATAAATGATGTGAATAAATTACGATATAGATAGAAATTAATTAAATTTCAATACAACACAAAACATTTACGTATACATAATTAATTTAATTAAAACATATTAAATGCTTAAAATAAGGTATTTTTAAAACTTTTTAGTTAGTTTACAACAAATAATTCAAAATCGGTGGAAAGCTTTCGACTACCGAATTATCATCATTTAGCTTAGAATTAAAATAAGACTGAAATTGTCATTCTGCCTTGAGCAATCGTTGTGTACAGTGCTCATGCCTTCTCTGCATAAGAAGAGGCGTTTGACTTGCAGTGGGTTCAGTAATAAATAGGCTGGTAATATACAGGATGAAATTGAATAATAATAATAGAATTATTGACAAAAAAAATATATATATATATGTCGGAGTCATTCGTTTGACTATTCGGAACGCTAGCGCCATCTCGTGGCGCTAGACAGAGTCTAGCCTGAGTTCGTGGTGGGAGCGACCGTTACAAAGGATGGTGTAAGCAGAGCTCCGGGGATCATCGAAACATTGGACATCGTACGAACAACATGTGCTGAGAAACTGTCGCGTTCCGTATCGTTAAATGTGTACCTACAGTGTGTGACTGATTTGTTGGTGAATTGTAATCTGATTTGAACTGCAAACCGCTTTTCTAATGTGCAATAACCAACACTACCCATAGTACGCCCACAGTAATTAAAATATACCTGATGCTAACGAGAGACAGACATACCATCTCCGATATATATAATACGGAAACATTTATAAACAAGTTGCAAAATCTGTACAAAATGTATCCCTGTTCCTTACGACTAAGATAGCCTGGGGGTCTACTCCGAAGTAGTATCGGCCGAATGTTCGGCCGTTTCCTGCTACGAAGTTACTATTTGGTTCGGTCGGTTCCGATCCTACACTCCTACACTCTTTCGAATATTGACTATGGTCCCAACCCAACTGAGCAGATCCGAGCTTTTTTCGCATTTTTCAATAATATTCGGTTCGGCCATGTGTCGGTCCGATCCGAACATTCGCACTTTGCACTTCGGAGTAGGCCTCCTGTATTCTAAGAGACAGTGTTCGGGCAAGACATTATTTAAATATGATTTACTATCATGAATAGGTGCGACAAATTAAAATATGTAATTCAACGTGTTATAATTTTAGAGCATGTCATTAAGGGAAAGGACGCACAACGTGCCCGTAGGCGAGCGATTTGACAACATCGTCGCGCGCCCTTTTTTTCGTAGGAACGGTCAAAATTATATAAATACCGCTATAGTTTGACCAAAACCGCTGTACCGCGCCTTCGGTATGTGCGCGGCGAGACGGGGGGGCAGTGCAGGCCGCTCATTCGTCATCGCTCACGGCGTTCCGCCCCCCGCCTCGCCGCGCATTCCTCCCACCTCGCCGCACATTCCTAAGGCGCGGTACAGCAGTTTCGGTCAAACTATAGTTCAACGCGTTGCCAACTTGCTTCATGTTGTGAACTCAGCATGAATGGATTGCTTATCGGGCGCGCGCTAAAATTGATACTTTATTTTTTTTACTTATTAGTTGTGATAATTAAGAAAAAAACAAATCTCGAACGGCTATAATTCGTGTCTACTTGAAGGCAATAACAGTTTGCACTATCTAAGGCGATAATTACGCGGTTTTTTTCTAGAATGTAGATTTGGGAAATGACAATTTATAATGATTATGTAACAGTTACTGCACCTCCTATTTCGATTTGTCGCAAGTTTTCAATTTCATCCGGTATTATTATAATGTCACGCCAGCCATTACAAATAAAAAATAAACATTTGGCATTCATCCCATCGTGTCCTGAAGACTACAGTAGCCTAAGGGAAATTACATGCCGAAAATGCTTCACTGCGATACATCGCTATCTCGATGTCACCTTCATGTAAAACAAATGCATGCTAATAGGCACGCACGCGCATGCCAGCCCCCCAACAGCCCGTGATGTATCGCAGTGAGGTATCCTTCGGCATGTGCGTGCGTGTGTATTAGCATGCATTTGTTTTACATGTAGGTGACTTCCAGGTAGCGAGCTAAACCGCGATCTCGATGTAGCGAACTAAACTGAGGTATCGCTGTGAGGCATGTTCGCCTTGTAATCACCCTTGGTCACGTAATTAACCGACATAATGAATCAGGTATGGAATAAAGAGCATAGAGTTGAGTTTCCTCTGTCGCCCGACATTGGTGGTTCTGCTTAGCTAAGTTGGTAAGCTCTTGGAGAGCATCCTCGAGTATGCTGCGACGTTTTGGGTATCTGGAAATAATAAAGTATTGTAATAATCTTTAGTTCATTCATTTACTGACAGACAACGCACAGGCTGTGCCACTAGATCCAGTCCAGAATCATGAAATTGCCATCAACCGGGCACAGGCCCAGGATCAGTGCTGCTACTGAGCAATTCGTGACGGAAAAACCCAATAACACTGCCAAGCCCGAACTGGGAATCGAACCTAGGATCTCTAGCTCATCAGTGGCGCTTGCGACCACTATACCTACGAGGAAGTCATTTTCAAGCTCGCCAAAACTGTGGTTAGTATTTTCTGGAAGGACTTCGTTGCCTTTAGTTTTTCTCACATTATACAGTAACATATTTGTTTTTTGTTTTTGTCGTTAAAGTCCCAATGCTGGGCAAAGGTCTCCCTACTCTATTTCCACCTCTCTCTGTCCAGAGCTGCCAAGGACCAATCTTTATCAAAGGAGTCCAGCTCATCCCGCCATCTCCGTCTGGGCCTGCCGCGATGTCGTTTGCCATTAAGGGCCGTTTTTCGATCCGTAGTTAAACTCAACCAAGTATTAAAATAGTAAATAATGGTATTTTTTTGCAAAATGTGTTTTTTGATCAATTTTTAGTTTTTGTAATGATATAACATCATTGCTAATGGTCAAATAATTAACTATTTGTTAAAAAATAACCATTAGTGACCATTAGATAAAATAACAATTGATCCAAAAAACACATTTTGCAAAAAATCAACCATTAGTTACGATTTCTAAAATTGGTTGAGTTAATTACGGAGGGGCCCGTGGCCAAATAATAACAGCCGCACAGTTCGATCGGTCAGGTTAAGCTACGCTTGCCGCGGTTGGTCTGTGGATGGGTGACCATCTTTACATACCGAGACCCCTCCGTGCCTCGGAAAGCACGTTAAGCCGTTGGTCCCGGCTGTCATTCGTGGATCTTTGACAGTCGTTACGGGTAGTCAGAAGCCCGAAAGTCTGACAACCAGTCTTACCAAGGGGTATCGTATTATCCAGTAACTGGGTTGTGGAGGTCAGATAGGCAGTCGCTCCATGCAAAATATTGGTATTCAGCTGCATCCGGTTAGACTGGAAGCCGACCCCAATATAGTTGGGAAAAGGCTAGACAGATGATGATAGTTGAGTTAATTACGGAGCAAAAAATCGGCCCTAAGCGGGACCCACTGGGTCGTAAGTTTGGCTCACTGATCGTCTGACTATTGACTATTTAAGCGTGGCAGCTTTTCGAGATATTAAAGATATTTTTAAATTCATACTGCAAGTATTTAAATAGAATCCCAGTCGTAATCAATGCATTCGTTGAACTTGCAACTTTGCAAAGACATGCATTCATATTTATTAATACATCGTTATCTTCGTGAACTCTTGGCTCTATGTTGTTTATGTACTTTTGTATAGTTAGCAAATGTATATATGTATATAAAGGGCAGTAATGATAACAGGTTATAATATACAAATGGGATATTCCATTCTCAAATGAGATCAAAGACAATAGGTAAATATACAATCTTATTGTTCATAAAATTGACACTGTTATTTATTACTTAGCCGATGTCAATTTGTTTAAATGTTATTTCTTATTTTATTATTGATAGCACAATGAAAAAAAATTTTTCTTGAATGAAATATTATGAATAACATTATACATTTTCGGGGTGCTGATTTTAGATCAGAAGGCAAATTCTAGTAATTTAAAACGTCCAAAATCTAGTCGCAGTCTCATCTCGGCGACAAACAAATGTCAAAAACCTGTCAAAATGTAGGGAAATTAGAGGAATTTTTGACAGATTGAGACTGAGATCAGACTGTGAACGTTTTTAAAATTACGAGAATTGCCCCGCTGAAGTCAGATTTTGTGTTATGCCCGGATTGACAGGTGTAATGTATGGAGTGACAGGATTTTGCGACCGAATTCGGTCGTAAAGCGATCGCTATGAATGTCGAGACTGCAGGGGCTGAAATCGTGAAAAAAAAAATCAGTCTGTTGATATATAGATTTATGTTCGCATAACTCGACATAACGTATGGATCAACTGATTTTTTTTCGAATTTAACGTTGTATATGGATGATTAGTTATCTGAAATAAATGAATTGAATTGCTATCGCTAAGACTGACGCCCTGGGTTTGATTCTTCGGTTGGGTGAAGTATTACTGGGATTTTCAGACTGAAATTTTTCAATAGCACCAATAGTCTGGATTTGTCGGCGGTTGATGGCAATAGACATAATTAGCGAATTGTGGGTGTACCAGAGGCACAGCTCTGCCTAACCTTTCACGGAGAACATACGGCGTATTCTCGTAAAGTCAAAAAATAAAAGGTCCGTTTTCACATTTGAGAATGCGTTCTTGACACCTGTCAGTTTCATACAAACGAATACGTGTTTTGCGAATTTGATCTTTATAAACTACTAGAACTGTCAATGTCAAAACGGGCTTTCTATTTTTTGTCAACTTTAATTTAAAACGTTCAAAATCTAGTCGCAGTCTCAGCTTGGCGACAAACAAATGTTAAAAACTTGTCAAAATGTAGGGAAATTAGACGTATTTTTTAACAGATTGAGACTGAGATCAGACTGTGAACGTTTTTAAAATTATGAGAATTGCTCCTCAGAGGTGTGATGTAATGTTATGTTATATACTCACGCTTCGCAAACCGGTGTTAACGCGTGCGCCAGCTCATCGACATCAAGCGGCGCGCATATCGACGCCGCCAACATACGCACGCAGGACGCTTCGCACGACAGCGCGAGGACGTTGACCCGGACCCGACTCAGTACTGGTTGCAGGCCTAAGGATACTAGGATCGATGTTATTTGTGTGTTTATCTGTGGAGAAGAAAAATATTGTAACGATACAGCTTAGTACGAACGCACGGGGAAAACATCACGTAAAATTGAACGATTTTTTAATCGAATTGGTTTTCATTTTTGCGGCAAGCACAATAAGTATCAGCCGTAGATATAAATAAAAGTTTTAAATAAATATGATGTGTTAAACGAGTTTCTTCAATTCTAAAATCGTTCTGATTTACGTTAGTATTAGTCCTACTGGTTGCCATTTACACTGACCTGGTTCTCACAATACCTCTTGGAGTTTTTGCTCATTCTCTCACTGGCAGTGATGAAGGTGACAGACGTCATTTGACTGCAGTTTGACTTCTCGGTTTCAGACCAGCTCAGAGCACGACTTGTACCTGCTGGGTATTTATTTTATATTGAAGTATGTTTGTTGGTCGAAAGTCTACGACGTCGGGGACAGAGCGATGCGCCTCAAGTGGAGTTGGGCAGGACATCTAGCTAGACGAAGAGATGGCCGCTGGAGTAAAGCTGTGACCGAATGGTGGCCAAAGAAACCAGGGCCGTCCAATAGCGCGTTGGGTCGACGACATCGTCAAAGTCGTGGGAAATACCTGTATGGGAGACGCACAGAACATGAAAGTATGGCAGAAGAAAGGGGAAGCTTATACCCAGCGGTGGGGGATTCCGGGCTGAAATGATGATAATGTTTGTTGGTGACGTTAAACGTTAACGCGCTATTGTAGTGCGTCCGGTATGTTCGCTTTTGCGCATACTGATGATTTTTACGCCATAATGCGCAAAAAAACAAACTCCATCTTGTCAAGGGCGCGGTCTAGTTCTAACAGCATCCTAAGTATGATGATGGAAAAATACGACGCACCTTGGTTGTGGCACGCTGTGGAGGTGCTGGTCAGAAGACCCCTCAGCTAACCTTAACCTTTTTATTTTATTTTTATTTTTGTCTCTGTGTTTTTGTTTACTAACAATAGTTGTTAAGAACAATGTTACTAACAATTGGGCTTAGTTGCCATAAAAAAAACAAATATTATTATTATTAAAGCCTCGAATACACTAGGGGACAAATGGAGCGACATGTTACGGAACATGGTGTTCGACAACTACGTGAATGTCCCGAGAGAATGTCGCGGAACATTTTGCAGGCCTGCAAATGGCGCGACACTGATGCGGGACGCGTGCGCTCACCCTCGGAGTGGGAGCAAGCAATATGTTCCGCGTCACGTAAAATGTTGCGGACCTTGTTGCGGGACACTTTGCAACGTTGCAACGACACGTAGATTGAGTGTTGCGCGTTATGTAACGGGACAAGACAGGAACGGGCTTAAAACAGCTGACACGGTGAAAGGAACATAGACGCGCTAACCATGTGTAATTTTGTAATGTTAGAATTAAAAAACCGGCCAAGTGCGAGTCGGACTCGCCCATGAAGGGTTCCGTTACGTTACGATTTATGACGTATTAAAAAAAAACTACTCACTAGATCTCGTTCAAACCAATTTTCGGTGGAAGTTTATATGGTAATGTACATCATATATTTTTTTTAGTTTTATCATTCTCTTATTTTAGAAGTTACGGGGGGGGGGGGACACATTTTACCACTTTGGAAGTGTCTCTCGCGCAAACTATTCAGTTTAGAAAAAAATGATATTAGAAACCTCAATATCATTTTTGAAAACCTATCCATAGATACCCCACACGTATGGGTTTGATGAAAAAAAAAATTTTGAGTTTCAGTTCTAAGTATGGGGACCCCCAAAATTTATTGTTTTTTTTCTATTTTTGTGTGAAAATCTTAATGCGGTTCACAGAATACATCTACTTACCAAGTTTCAACAGTATAGCTCTTATAGTTTCGGAAAAAAGCGGCTGTGACATACGGACGGACAGACAGACAGACAGACAGACAGACAGACAGACATGACGAATCCATAAGGGTTCCGTTGCCATTTGGCTACGGAACCCCAAAAAAGACGTTATTGGGTTCACCTGTTTAATCAAAATACTACAATTTACGGCCATTTCAAAATTTTGCAAGAGTTAAGGTCGATCGTTGCGCGCCACAATTAATGCCTGGTACATGGTGACATTAGTTACCACTGGCGCCATCTAGTATCAGGTAGTAGAATTAATTTACTACTAGCGCCATCTAGTATGAAGTAGTAGAACTAATTTACTACTAGCGCCATCTAGTATGAAGTAGTAGAAATAATAGATCCTTCTAGAAATTTCGATACTAGAACTATCGACATCTGGTCAGTCGGGGCCGGTATGTACTCGAACATTCTAGATGTTTCTACAATAGAAGGTTCTGGAACTATCTGCGGCACTAAAGCCGGGACTAGCCGCGACCAGTCAGACTTGGTTCTGCGACACAAGCGAATACATCGAAAGAGTTCTTCAAGTGCGACTTAAGAGCGATTGTGTTTTATAATTAGTGTGTTTGAGTTGTTATTAGAGTTGTTTAATTAAAGTATAACTTTTGGTAATTTTTATCGGCAGATTTTATTGTCACGAACCCGAAGCTCGTAACAATATCATCGAATGTCTCAAAACACATAGGTACATGGTTGTAAATATAGGTTTTTTTTTTTTTCAACCTCTCTGTAAGCCAAAGTAAAATACAATGATGTCTTGAATTTTTTTGCAAATCACCGCGCCAGAAGTACGAACGTGTTCGGTCTTGAATTCGTGTAGCGTGGCTAAATGTCTCCTTAGTGTCCGTTTTTGCGCGCAGACATACGGGGGCGTCAAATCTGTCGCGTTTCAAATGTGGCTCCAAAATTGTCGTATATCTGAGGGGCAATTTTCGTAATTTTAAGAACAACATTCCCTACATTTTGCCCTCTTTCCCTCAATTTTTTGACATTTGTTTGTCGCCGAGATGAGACTGCGAGTAGATTTTGAACGTTTTAAATTACGAGAATTGGCCTTCTGGTGTGCGGCCTGGCTAATTCGGGGCCCTATAGGATTAGGATAAAAAAATCCCACTTTTTACTTACCTTCAGGGCTCTTTACAGTTTCCGGGTTGAGTTTTTGTTTGATAAAGTCTAAAACATCGATGTATGGCACTTTGTATTCTCTCAACCTGAAGGGACAAAATTTGTGTGGTTAAAATAAAATCATAGAAACTGTATGTAAAAACTGGACCACAGTTTGTGTTCATAAGAGATATAGTTTTCCTGGAAGCTGTATACCATTGCAGTGGGACGCATTTAAATAGCCTCAATGAGTAGCTATATTTAAAATGACTTCTTGCGTACCCTGGACAGTCATACATCTTGTTGAGAGGTTACTATTTTTTATCATGGCTGGATTTTTATACATCCTTATGTATGTTACGACTGGTCAAACGAAGAATTACTTAAGGTCAAGATAATCTCATAAAATATAAATAATAAAGATGCTAATCAGAAAACATGAATAAATTATTATTAAAATTAGATATTATAGCTTGGGTATACTTACATATTTATTGTTACTGTTTAAGTTTTTTTTTTTCTTGTTGTTATCAAGTTTGTTGCCAGAGAAATATTTAAACAAAATTCGACCTAATGAGGTTGGTACAGGAGCGTCGGGTTTGGCAGAAACTAGGGAGGCGTGTGTCCAGCAGTGGGTGAGGTGGGGCAGTGGATGATGATGTCGATAAAAAGTTAACCTAAGGTGGATCAGGATCCAACTTAGCCGAGTGTACTTGACTCGGGAATCGGCTTGCGTACATGACCGCCCCTCTGGTCAATTCTCCTGATTTTAAAAACTTTCATAGTTTGATTTCAGTCTCAAACTGTCAAAAATACCTTTAATTTCCATAAATTTTTAACAAGTTTTGGCATTAATGGTCGCTGAGATGAGATTGCGACTAGATTTTGAACGTTTTTAATTACGGGTTTTGGCCTTCTGATGTATGAACGTACCGAAGTAAAAGGAGTTAGTAAGGATCGTACCGGCGTTCTGTAGCTTCTGCCGACCATGGAAATAAATATGTACCTGAGTCCATCCCAGCACGCCAGCCTGACCGTGGCGTCGTCCTGCAGCAGCACGACGGCGGCGCGCGCCAGCTCGTGCGCGTCGCCGGCGCCGGCGGGCCAGGCGGCGGCGCGCAGCCCGGCGCCCCACAGCTCGCGCGCCCCACACGCACACGCACATGTACCTGAGTCCATCCCAGCACGCCAGCCTGACCGTGGCGTCGTCCTGCAGCAGCACGACGGCGGCGCGCGCCAGCTCGTGCGCGTCGCCGGCGCCGGCGGGCCAGGCGGCGGCGCGCAGCCCGGCGCCCCACAGCTCGCGCGCCCCACACGCACACGCACATGTACCTGAGTCCATCCCAGCACGCCAGCCTGACCGTGGCGTCGTCCTGCAGCAGCACGACGGCGGCGCGCGCCAGCTCGTGCGCGTCGCCGGCGCCGGCGGGCCAGGCGGCGGCGCGCAGCCCGGCGCCCCACAGCTCGCGCGCCCCACACGCACACGCACATGTACCTGAGTCCATCCCAGCACGCCAGCCTGACCGTGGCGTCGTCCTGCAGCAGCACGACGGCGGCGCGCGCCAGCTCGTGCGCGTCGCCGGCGCCGGCGGGCCAGGCGGCGGCGCGCAGCCCGGCGCCCCACAGCTCGCGCGCCCCACACGCACACGCACATGTACCTGAGTCCATCCCAGCACGCCAGCCTGACCGTGGCGTCGTCCTGCAGCAGCACGACGGCGGCGCGCGCCAGCTCGTGCGCGTCGCCGGCGCCGGCGGGCCAGGCGGCGGCGCGCAGCCCGGCGCCCCACAGCTCGCGCGCCCCACACGCACACGCACATGTACCTGAGTCCATCCCAGCACGCCAGCCTGACCGTGGCGTCGTCCTGCAGCAGCACGACGGCGGCGCGCGCCAGCTCGTGCGCGTCGCCGGCGCCGGCGGGCCAGGCGGCGGCGCGCAGCCCGGCGCCCCACAGCTCGCGCGCCCCACACGCACACGCACATGTACCTGAGTCCATCCCAGCACGCCAGCCTGACCGTGGCGTCGTCCTGCAGCAGCACGACGGCGGCGCGCGCCAGCTCGTGCGCGTCGCCGGCGCCGGCGGGCCAGGCGGCGGCGCGCAGCCCGGCGCCCCACAGCTCGCGCGCCCCACACGCACACGCACATGTACCTGAGTCCATCCCAGCACGCCAGCCTGACCGTGGCGTCGTCCTGCAGCAGCACGACGGCGGCGCGCGCCAGCTCGTGCGCGTCGCCGGCGCCGGCGGGCCAGGCGGCGGCGCGCAGCCCGGCGCCCCACAGCTCGCGCGCCCCACACGCACACGCACATGTACCTGAGTCCATCCCAGCACGCCAGCCTGACCGTGGCGTCGTCCTGCAGCAGCACGACGGCGGCGCGCGCCAGCTCGTGCGCGTCGCCGGCGCCGGCGGGCCAGGCGGCGGCGCGCAGCCCGGCGCCCCACAGCTCGCGCGCCCCACACGCACACGCACATGTACCTGAGTCCATCCCAGCACGCCAGCCTGACCGTGGCGTCGTCCTGCAGCAGCACGACGGCGGCGCGCGCCAGCTCGTGCGCGTCGCCGGCGCCGGCGGGCCAGGCGGCGGCGCGCAGCCCGGCGCCCCA
This sequence comes from Apamea anceps, assembly GCA_951799955.1. Lineage (NCBI taxonomy): Eukaryota > Metazoa > Arthropoda > Insecta > Lepidoptera > Noctuidae > Apamea > Apamea anceps. The sequence goes on along the minus strand of OX637519.1, from coordinate 17,027,022 downwards.
CAGCTCGCGCGCCCCACACGCACACGCACATGTACCTGAGTCCATCCCAGCACGCCAGCCTGACCGTGGCGTCGTCCTGCAGCAGCACGACGGCGGCGCGCGCCAGCTCGTGCGCGTCGCCGGCGCCGGCGGGCCAGGCGGCGGCGCGCAGCCCGGCGCCCCACAGCTCGCGCGCCCCACACGCACACGCACATGTACCTGAGTCCATCCCAGCACGCCAGCCTGACCGTGGCGTCGTCCTGCAGCAGCACGACGGCGGCGCGCGCCAGCTCGTGCGCGTCGCCGGCGCCGGCGGGCCAGGCGGCGGCGCGCAGCCCGGCGCCCCACAGCTCGCGCGCCCCACACGCACACGCACATGTACCTGAGTCCATCCCAGCACGCCAGCCTGACCGTGGCGTCGTCCTGCAGCAGCACGACGGCGGCGCGCGCCAGCTCGTGCGCGTCGCCGGCGCCGGCGGGCCAGGCGGCGGCGCGCAGCCCGGCGCCCCACAGCTCGCGCGCCCCACACGCACACGCACATGTACCTGAGTCCATCCCAGCACGCCAGCCTGACCGTGGCGTCGTCCTGCAGCAGCACGACGGCGGCGCGCGCCAGCTCGTGCGCGTCGCCGGCGCCGGCGGGCCAGGCGGCGGCGCGCAGCCCGGCGCCCCACAGCTCGCGCGCCCCACACGCACACGCACATGTACCTGAGTCCATCCCAGCACGCCAGCCTGACCGTGGCGTCGTCCTGCAGCAGCACGACGGCGGCGCGCGCCAGCTCGTGCGCGTCGCCGGCGCCGGCGGGCCAGGCGGCGGCGCGCAGCCCGGCGCCCCACAGCTCGCGCGCCAGCGCCGCGCGCCGCGCCGCCGCCTGCCCGTCGCGCCCCGAGCCCGCCGCGCCCCACACGCACACGCACATGAGCCCGGCCTGCGGATTGCCATGGAGTTGGAATATAAAAAATGAAATATTACGTCTAAATTAATATTCCATATTTCTCATCTTTAGAACAAAGTTCAATCGTCACGTAACGAAAAAGCGCGATACTTCCTTGAGACATAGAGAGGGAGAGGGAGAGAGAGAGAGAGAGAGATAGTCTTCGTGGTTTTCGAGGGGGCTAAAAGCCAATAGTGAGGTCAAAATGAAAATCCAAGATGGCCACTGCGACAATTTTTTAATATTTCATCATAGGTATCGCTTTCATGGTTTTCGAGAGTGCTAAAGCCGATAGTCAGGTCAAAATGAAAATCCAAGATGGCGGCTATGAAAATTTTCACCTTCATCTTGGATATCGTTTTCATGGTTTTCGAGGGAGCTAAAGCCAATAGTAAGGTCAAAATGAAAATCCAAGGGGCGAAATCAAATCTATGAGTTCTGCCAAACTAAGTTCAATATTTGCCACAGTGTTGTACAAAATAATTTACTAAATTAACTTTATAAAGTATTTACAACATTTTTATGACTTTTTAAATAGTACCAGTCATTCTGAAACTAACTTAATTTGCATTTGCATAAAGTTGATATTCGTTTATGTAGAAATAAGGATATGAATAAACTTTAAAGATTGCAAAAATTGCTCATATCATAGGAGGATATGTCCAAATCTCGTGCAGTTTCTACACACACAACTCAACTTCTACGGTAAAATACATACCTCTACATTTGGCAGTGGTGTAGAAGGTACTTCACTCTCCAACTTTTTCAAAATGGAGGCCATTCTCTCTAGTGACATTGAGAATCCGACCGAACTAGACTTCAGTTCGGAACAGTCGTGGTCCTTCTCTGTTCGCGCTACCTTCCAGAATTCAGATACCAAAGCATCGTACCTGTGGAAATTTTTCTTGTTGATTAAGTATACCTTTTTGATGTAGGTTATTTTTGTTTGTTATAGGATTAACCATGGTTTTAAAATTACTTATTTCATAAATTGTGGTATCTAATGTGCTTGCGCGAAGTTGTTTCACTTAAATAAGTAAAACTGTCATTTGAAACTTGTGAAAAACCCATTTTCTTTAATATGAAAAAAAAAAAAAATTTTTCCAGGATTAATACTTTTACTTTTAATTTCTACCTACCTATGTGGATATAATTTTGGTTAAAAGTAGTTAATCCTGGCCAAACATTAAAAAAAAAATCTACCAAGGTTTTTTTTTTTTTTGCAAAAATATTTTATTTATTTTATTTATTTATTTAACCATTTATGTACACACATATATAAACAGACATTGAAAAACAGAAACAGAAAAAATAGGTACAGAGGTGATGCTTATTTCTTAAGAAATCTCTTCCAGCATACCTGAGATAGGACAATAAATACAGAGATGTAGACAGCGTGTGATAGAGCAAAGGAGACAAACAATAATACATAGAATCAAAAATAGACAATTCACTTAAAAACTAATCAAATATTAAGAGAATACTTATATACATACAAATAAACATACATAAATACTTCTAAAATAAAATAAATACATACACAACTATGATGAAGTGGACAGATAGTGTTCTTTCACTCTTCTTTTGAAAACTGCAATAGTTTGGCAGTCCCTAATGTCAGGCGGTAGTGAATTCCACAAACGCACCGCGTGCACTGTGAAGGAGTAGGAGTAGAAGTCGGTGGAATGGGGAGGGGACTTAAGAAGGTTTTTAAGATGCGACCTACAAGGTGCATCTGAAGGACGGGCGTAGGAAAAACGCTCCCGCAGATAGGATGGTGTTTTGGGATTGTGAAGGAGATTGAATAGCAGACATAATATCCGAAATACATTGAACCAATCGGAAAGAATACCGCCAAATTAGTTCCACATAGATGGCGCTAAGTGTTTGTTACATTCATTCAGCTACCAATGAAGTTGCTTGTTGAAAACTTTGCTACGAGATATTTTGTCTTGTCGCCGATTGGTCGCTTTTGATTCAAGATCACTTTCACAAGTAACAAACACTTAGCGCTGTCTCGCGGTAAAGCTTCTAGCAAACAAACTCATTATATACAAACTCTTTCAAAAATGTACTTTAAGCCTGCTCTACACTACTCGCGAAGTTGGTCGAAGTTGAGCGGTTACGATAGTATAGAAGAGCACTTTGCTTCGCTTCGTGCAACGGCTCGCATCGGGCGACTCCCAGTCGTTGTCGGTTTTTGCGCCCGAGTCAAAGGACTCGAAGTGTCCCTCGCGAGGTTGCACGAGTGTGTAGTCACATACTTCGGACTTCGATCAACTTTGATGAATACTTCGCGAGTAGTGTAGAGCAGGCTTTAGTTTTGACCAAAATCGAGCACATGGTCTTTTTCATCAATTTTGTTCTAATGCTTGGTTTCTTCTACCACCCTGTCCTAGTCCTACCCCATTCGCTTAAAATGTTGCATTTTTGTTTACATCTGACACCGCACAACTTCAGGTCCAGTTAAAAAGGCAGCGTCAGGCACTAGTTGTCTGGCATTTAAATATAATAATTTAGTCCAACATAATGGCTGAACCCTGCCATACCTAGTTTAAGGGATAGAGTTGGAATTGATTGTACTCCTATGCTAAAGTTGTATTGAATAGTGTCAACTGAATGTATGCAGTGCAATGTGATTTTTGTTTATGCAATAAATTCTTTATTATTATGTCGTTTATTACATTTTTAAATATTAGTATAAAAAAAGCATTTAAATATATAAAAAAAATAGTGATCCACCGGTGTCGGGAGCAGGGTCCAAGCTACCGGTGGTTAGGGCTCCAGAGACAGGAACCTCCTCACAATGCGAGCCGTGTGAATTAGGCCCTTAATCCAACCGCCTAACGAGAGCCTCGATAGATGTTGATTGAGGCTCTCGTCAGGCGGTTGGATTATTATTATTATTTTGTGTTGCACTCAGCCTGTTTAGCGCAGCTGTGAGGCACACATTGCTGTTTTTTTTTTACAGCTAAACACACTTAATTGTGTGTTTATTTTGCAGAATATGTTGTATGCCTATTAGTCTGTGTTAGATAAATATATTTCTATCTTTCTTACCTTCCACCAGCCGCTATTAAGTCACCTGCCCGTTGTTTGGCAGGGAGTTTATGGTCTGTGTTCCTTACTACGGACATTTGCCAGAATATGCCGCTGTGTTGGGTCGCGTTGTATGCCAGGAAAGGGGCTACCGTCATTGTGCACTGAAACAATTTAAGCGGAATAAAAAAGGGGTAAATTTTAGACTTTTTCTAAGTAGTAGAAGGCATCATCGTCTGCCGAGCCTTTTCGCAAATATATTGGAGTTGGCTTCCAGTCTAACCGGATGCAGCTGAATACCAGTATTTTATATGGAGCGACTGCATATCTGACCTCCACAACCCAGTTGCTGGGTAATACGATACCCCTTGGACCCCTTGGTAAGACTGGTTGTCAGACTTTCGAGCTCCTGACGACCCGTAACGACTGTCAAAGATCCACGACTGATAGCCGGGACCAACAGCTTAACGTGCATTCCAAAACATGGAGGGGTCTTAGTATGTAGATGGTCACCCATCCACGGACCAACCGTGGCAAGCGTGCGGCTGTTATTACTTAGTCACAAGCCCCTAAGTAGTGGAAGTGTAGTGTAGTGGTAGCGTGCGTGGTAGCGTTTCGAGTAATTTTCAAATAACGAATTATTTTATGTTGATATATTTTTTATGATTACCGGCCACTAGCCAATTAATGCCGCCATTGCAGAAGCGGCACGTTGTATTATTTGATCCATTATTTTGTAAAACATGCAATTTATACATTTCTCTTCCCAGCGAAAGCACTAGGAAGTGGTGAAGGACGGGCGTTTTGGGGGACTGTCTTTTGTAATTTTGACGATCGAAAAGTGCTGAGTTCTAAGCCTAATTTGAATAAATGACTTTAGATTTTGATTTTAAATAAAAATTGTTTTAGTTGATATAAGAATGTATTTTTTTTCATAATTTCCGGTATATACCTCACAGCCCAGCGCGTTAGCGTTCCTATACACGGCCTCCAGGTCATGCACCGCGTGCGAGACGAGCTTGCTCCACTTCGCGTGCTTCACGAGGGGCGTGACCAGCTCACGCACCTCGGGCACGTTCACTTCCGCCTGCATGAGCTGCTGGAGATTCTCCACGTCGCGGTAGGTCACGCAGAGAGAAGTTAGGTGAGTTTGGACTTGGAGTGATGTTATGCGGCCTGAATAAGAGGAAAAAAACTTTCTCAGAGACAAGCTGGAGAAAACCAACGACCAGTGGTCCACTTTAGCCCTGGGTCGAAAGAGCTGGAAGTCATGGGGAGAGGCCTTTGCTCAGCAGTGGCATGATGCAAGCTAACAGTAACAGTGATAATATTAGTATGGATAACTTACCAAAGCTAGCATCGACAAGTACAGGATAGATATCGGCATGCTTGTCCAGCGGCACGCCGCAAGATAGCAGCAGTGTCCGCAGCAACTCTGTGTGGTTCAACTGTAGCGACACTTTCAGGCCACTTTCTGTCGCCGCCCGACTCGCCACTATTAACAGCTCTGCATCCGGCCATAGAGAATCTGGAAAGAAAATTATATAAAATCTTAAGAGGGATTTTTTGGGGGATAGATATTTTTTAAGGTCATCTTTTAGTTTTTCTCAAAGTTGAGTGTCTCAAGCTAAGATAAATAAAACAGCACCTTAAAAAAATCATATATTTATATTTGGTATGACTGTAAACGTATGTCCTTCCCCCCGGTTCAAGAATCCCCATACCAAATTTCGTGACAATCAGTCCAGCCGTTTCGGAAGTTAGCCCGAACCAACGGTCAGACAGACACAAATAAAAATAAGTTTTTTTTTGTTACAAGTACCGTATATACATATTTATTTAGTTATGGAGGTATGAGGAACAGGGTGTAAAGTTCACTCATCCTCCATAGAAAAGTGAGAATCCTCCGACAGACGGGTGTTGTGTCTGGCGGGCAACTGCCCCAACGATTGATGTTGGGAAATTGTATCTATGCTAATTGCGCGGTAAAGTCTGCTTGCGAGATGCAGGATTTGCGTGACGTCAGTATGACGCGATGTAGATACCGCTAAAGTTTTTATTTTGACATTATAAATATACACTTTACTTTTATTTATTTGAAGAGATTTTTATAAATAAACTCCATTATTTGACCGATCACCATGAAAATTAGCAGGTTTATAAATAGGTTTCCGCGAACATTTAGTCGTTATCAGCATTCATATGAAGTTTACGTGAGTGCTCGTGGTATGAACCTTCACTTATTAAAATAAGTACCTAGGTCTTAGTATAGTAATACTCATGTAAAATTAATTTGCATGTCCTAAACAGACAAAATATGGACTGTAGTACCAACAACTGGTAACACCTATATTTTCTGCAAACAATTGATTCTTATTCATAATGAAAATAATATCTTACCATTCCTAGGAGTAACAATATCGAAGGCGCACTCGACCATTTCCCGTGGATGAAACCCCTGCACATGCTTCTCTCTAAACACGCGATCTACTACGAAACGGCGCATGTACTTCGTTCCAGAGTATGCTGTGTGCCTGCGAACATAACATGTATACATAGATTGTGACAAACAATAAATGAATTTGAATTTGATTGTAGGGTATGGTTCTGCAGTCGCCAGCACGTAACTTGGTAAAAGTCGTTAATCGCTCTTCTCCATACTTTAACTTCCTTGTAAACAGACATGAATTAAATTATGGCAATAACCATAAAATAATGACAGGCAATCCAAGCGACAGTGAATTTTATTTGTTGCTTAACACGCTCAGCGCGAAGCCCCATTTGCCAATACCACTACACCAGGAAAATTCCCTAGGCCAGGGTAACATTTTTTGTATACAAAATGTATGGAAAGTGTGCGCGTTAGCGATACACGGCGCTTAGACTGGAATGGTGCTTGTGTATCAAAAAGGATACGCAAGTGTTTAGACAGTGTGTATCGCAAAAGATACACATGGCGCTGAGCGTGTTAACTTTGCGCATGTACATTTGTACACCTAAGTACAAATATGCGCAAAGTTACTCCCACTACGCCAAAACCTTGCTAAGTTACAAGTTAGTGAATGTACTAAATAAAAAATGCAAAAAGTTTTTTTTTTTTTTGCAAAAAGGAAAGAGATGACACAGTAGATAATTTTACATAAACACAGTTGAGTTTGTACATCACAATTTTTGGTTTGACCCCCAAACTAAGCAGGACTTGTATCTTGGGGGAACAGAGTGCGAATGAGCAGAAATAAGTCAGTTTACAAGGCAAGTTTAGTAAAGCGTGCATTATGTTGTGAGTGTGTTTGTGAAATAAAAATCTTAATTCATTTATTCACTGACAGACAAGATTACGCTTAAACCGCTGCGCCTAAAGGCATGCATTTTTTTGAACATTCATCCCCTAAAGGGGACAAACAGGCGATTAAAGTTCGTGTGGAATTCTGTAATTTTTGCTAATGAGAAATCTTATCGGGCGCATGGCATTTAATATAATAATCCCTCATACCTTGCAAACGGCAGTCTCAAATCATGTGGTAGATGGACAACGGACCCCGAAGCCGTCATGACCTTCACAGCATTGGGGTACTGGTCCCAGGCTGCGGCGCGAGGAATCAGCAGGGGAGGGGAGAACTCTGAGGCACCGTGACTGCGGAAGACCTGTGGATAAGGGATAAATAGGTTATGATTTGGGGTTGACTTCCTCTCAGCGTCGAAAAATCACCATTTCACTTAAACATATAAGTTCAGGTTTCCTCACAATGTTTACCTTTAGTGATGTCTACGATAAACTTAAACGTACGTATGATTTGAAAAGTCACTTGGGATTTGCGCGGATTTGAACCCACAACCTCGTTCATGAGAAGCGAGGTTGTAACCACTGAGCTATCTATACAAGCTGTTGTTTTGCATCCTCGTCAAATTTCAGGAGGCTGTTATAAAAGACATAAATAATCAAATAAAATTACAAGCCCTGGTAAATAATGAATACATACTTTTTTTAGTTTGACAGTATTTCAGAATACACCACTTTCAAGGAACGGAATCGCGTTATGGTATTGTAGCGTTGGTACTCTTTGGTGAGACACCATAGAGGAGTTGGTGACTTGACATGATACAAAACGTCAGTGGCTTTTCTCTTCTCCATAAGAAATATATTTTCCTTAATTAATTATAGCAGTTCAATTCATATTCCTTGTACAGACATTCACCTTCCATAATACATTGTATATCGTGTTTCTTTATATGTGGACTTCATTATACTAGATTACTAGAAATATAAAACTTTAAATCATCTATCATTTGTGTCCCATACTTTCCACTTCAGTATCGTATAAGCGGCCGCGTTTTTATGTGTATGTAAAAGGGCAGTTATAGTGCGGTCTCACACAGGCCGCCTTTTAAAATACGTGTCCCATACATGCCGATTTCCGATTATTAGAAAAAAAAACCTATTTATTTTATTATTGATTCGTGTCGAGGATCAGTAGTATAGTTACCTCCCTGAATTTGACGAGGATGCAAAACGACACCTTGTATTTTTATATCTTACCAAAAATAAAGTTGTTATGCAACTCAGATAGCGTGTTTACTATTCAAATGTGGTAATGATTGTCTAACTCAGGCTCAAGACGTGTAAATATGAATAAAAATATAAAGTACTTTAAGGGAGATGCACTAAGGCAGCCCGCGAAATCCAAATTGATTTACGTTTTTTGCAATTTGCAGGACTATTATATTTTTTGATAGTAATTCTATAAATAAATATTTGTTACGGCCGTGAATCATTATTTAGATCAACATACAACTTGATACTGATCTGCAAATTGCAAAAAAAAGTAAGAAAATTTAAATTGCCTGTGCTATCTGACGCTTTCGCCTTAACAATATTAATTCCATTTAAATATTTCAGGGCTGATTTTTCAATCATCAGATAACTTTATTCGAGGAATAATTTTGAAATTTTGACAGTTATTTCATTCAAAAACTGCCAAACGTCAATTTTATTCCTCGAATAAAAGTTATCTGGCGATGGAAAAATCAGCCCTAAATTGATTTTTTTATTATAATTAATATAATGTTATGTCCCCTTAAATGTAATGCGGTCCTATTTTCCTCTATGGCAACGGTGCCGATGTCGACAATTCTGCCAATGTCAAATATGATAAATGAGAAAACTAGTATTCATCTATTGTATTCAAATAATTTCCACGGGATCGAGACTTTTACGGGTGAAATCGCGGGGCGCAAGTAGTATAGATAAATTTATTATTTATGTAAGAAAAAAATATTGTAATGATAATCGTTATTTGCACTTTTGTTATATTTATCACCACCCATGTGTACATTCAAGCATAAAAATATTAGCTTTTTTTCGGTTTTGGTGGACGCTAATCTGCGTGGTGTGTTTGTCGCGATATGTATGGAATCCATGAAAATAAAGGTAGCAATAAAAGTATTAACATAATGCTTCAATCGTCTATTTAAAATAATATATTATAAAACTATATTCTGTGTAAAGTAACAAGTTATTAAAAACTTGTGAAATAAAAATAGTAAAAGTGCAAAAAGAATCGACGAGGATGGGATTCGAACCCACGCGTGCAGAGCACATTGGATTAGCAGTCCAACGCCTTAACCACTCGGCCACCTCGTCATGTGACACTAGTTGCGTAATTATGTACTAATTCAAAAGCATTGATTGATAAGGATTTCAATCTCGAACGATACGGATGATGACTAACATTAGAAATGTTCGAAAAAAAAATGTAATTTCACGGAAGGGTAAACGAGAAGGATAGTAAAACGAGATAATCGAAATAAAACAGTAAAATTAATGTAAAGGGCTTCGATTCTTTGTGGCACATCCGATACGCCGCCATTTTGACTTTTTTTCAATGTTTCCGCGCACGCTGAAAGTAGTAGGTATATATGGGTAGGGGACACTTATAAAAATAAAAAATGACAAATAGTATGGTACACTAAAGTGTGATGTTTCCGATATATTTGGTGCCTCCAAATACAGGATAATTTTTTATTCAGTGCGTAAATTTTTACAGGGTGTTCTACCCATGAATATGAACAACATTCACTATGGGACCATCTCTGAAATCACGAAAAAAAAATCAGCAGATTCATACATTTTGGTCGAGTAGGTATTGAACTTTTATAAGAAACAGCTGATTTTTTTTTTGTGATTTCAGAGATGGTCCCATAGTGAAAGTTGTTCATATTCATGGGTAGAACACCCTGTGAAAATTTACGCACTGAATAAAAAATTATCCTGTATACAGGATAATTTTTTATGCTCGACCAAAATGTATGAATCTGCAGATTTTTTTTTCGTGATTTCAGAGATGGTCCCATAGTGAATGTTGTTCATATTCATGGGTAGAACACCCTGTAAAAATTTACGCACTGAATAAAAAATTATCCTGTATATATAACACATACAAAAAATAACAAAACAACATCATCATCTGCCTAGCCTTTTCCCAACTATGTTGGGGTCGGCTTCCAGTCTATCCGGATGCAGCTGAATACCAGTATTTTACATGGAGCGACTGCCTATCTGACCTCCACAACCCAGTTACTGGGTAATACGATACCAATTGGTAAGACTGGTTGTCAGACTTTCGGGCTTCTGACTACCCGTAACGACTGTCAAAGATCCACGAATGACAGCCGGGACCAACGGCTTAACGTGCTTTCCGAGGCACGGAGGGGTCTCGGTATGTAAAGATGGTCACCCATCCACAGACCAACCGCGGCAAGCGTAGCTTAACCTGACCGATTGACCTGTGCGGCTGTTATTATTTAGCCACTAATAAAACAACAACAACATAATAACAATACAACATAATTATGAGAATTATGAAAATTATCAGGTTTTTCCCAGGATTGGAACAGGCGAAGGAATAAGTAAAAAAAAAAGTTTAAATATATTATGTATTGATGAAAATGAAGGTTATACTTTAACCTCAATATTCAAATAAAAACATCTTTCAATTAGAATTTCGTGTTTAAGTATTCAAATAATCAAATCAAAGCACTCAATTTGTAAATGGCACTACAAATCGACATCCACAGACACCTATTCTAACCAAAATTGAAAAAAACAAGACAGAATTTTCGAACCAATTTGTTTACATTTTCATCAGATATTTTTTGAATAGACTATACACGTTACCTTTATGACAGCATCTTTAATCTTCAGCAGGACATCGTGAGCCTTACTCTTCATGTCATTATGGTAGGTATAGTCTTCGACTGGCGTTGGTCGCTGGTCGAGGCACGCGGCTACTAATCTTTGGTACCCTCTGGCTGCCCGATCACTAAGGGCGTGTGACAGCAGGCCGGACAGGGCGCCCTCGGGGACCGCGCGGGGCACGTGCTCGCTGGCCAGGAGCTCTGCGCAAGTGGGGCGGAGACTCGGCTCGTGGTTTAACAGCCATCTGTAATAGAGGTTTGGCAACGGTTAATATTTGGTCAGGTAAGGAAATTCAAATTTTCTTACGTTATTTGCAATTTGTAAACCTAGTATCTCGCTTATTTATCTGTAGCTTATATATCGATAAAACTATGATTCGCGATAGTAACAAATATGTATTTAATATTTCATGAAATTATGTCCTCCTTCCTAAGGGCGATTTTTTAACCCCCGACGCAAAAACGACGGGGTGTTATTAACCCCCGACGCAAAAACGACGGGGTGTTATAAGTTTGACGTGTCTGTGTGTGTGTGTGTGGGGGTGTGTGGGGGTGTGTGTGTGTGTGTGTGTGTGTATGTCTGTCTGTGGCATCGTAGCTCCCGAACGGATGAACCGATTTTAATTTTGTTTTTTTTTGTTTGAAAGGTGAATTTGTCGGGAGTGTTCTTAGCTATGTTTGATGAAAATCGGTCGAAGATGGCCGCCGCTACAAAATGGCGGATTATATATTTTTTCACAACTCCCTCAATATGGGTATCAAATGAAAGGGCTCGACTAGTAGAATACTATACACTATGATAAATTTCAAATCCAAGATGGCCGCCACCACAAAATGGCAAATAATATTTTTTTTTTCACAACTCCCTCAATATGGGTATCAAATGAAAGGGCTTGACTAGTAGAATACTATACACTATGACAAATTTCAAATCCAAGATGGCCACCACCACAAAATGGCGAATTACAAAACCCTGATTAAATACCAAATTACCTGAATCTTAAAACGCAAGAAAATAAAAGAAAAGAAATAATAAGGAGTCCCTACAAAAAGCATGAAATAAAAAATTAAATAAAAAATTTAAAAAACCCCCGACTACGTGAAACCCTATAAAAAGAAAAAAATAACCTTGAAATTATGACCCTACGTAAGTACGTATGAAATTTTTTAATTAAATATTGTCCTGTCGGGGGACCGCTACTATTTTAAACTTTAACAGAACGTTAGGCTAATAATTAGAGCGGTCCCCCGACGGGACAACATTTAATCAAAAAATTTCATACGTACTTACGTAGGGTCATAATTTCAAGGTTATTTTTTTCTTTTTATAGGGTTTCACGTAGTCGGGGGTTTTTTAAATTTTTAATTTAATTTTTTAACGGGATTGACAACGCACTGCTTGACATAAAGATTTAGAGCTTGTATTGTGTATGTATTTTTTTTTTTTGTATCTCATTTTATGCTGCAACGGTTGTCGTCATCACGTCAACGAGGGCTGTCGCTGAAAACCAGTGTTGTGGCTGTCTCGCACAGAGACCACAGCATATATGCTGAGCGATGGCCGTTTTAAGTAACGTGACAAATATTTTTCCCCAACTTTTTATTTTTTCTTTGCGTCATATCGTATCACAAATAAACGTATTTTCTTTCTTAGCGTTGAGAGTTGAAGATCTAAGTGTGCTTTTTAACCGACTTCAAAAAAGGAGGAGGTTCTCGATTCGACTGTATTTTTTTTTTAAGTTTATTAATTTAGAACTCCGTTATTTATAAGCCGATTTGCAACTTTTTTTTATTTGCAAGGATATACTTTCAGATTGGTCCCATAGAAATTTCATCAAAAACGGTTCAGTAGTGTGGTTTTTAAACCAAAATTACTGGTAATAAAAATTACAACTTAAAAGGGAAAAATAAAAAAACTTTTGGTAAAAAAAAAAAACAACCGACTTCAAAAAAAGTCGGAAGTCGGTGGCAAACAACGAAAATGCGAACCCAACGACACCGACTTCCGAAATTAAAGTTATTTTTCACTTTGTAGTGTCTTTTTTGTTTTTTTTTTGATGCGCTGTTGGATTCTCAATGCTAGGCTCAATACCGAAAGATTAAAAACCAGTGCGCGATAAAAAATCGTTAAGTGCAATAAACACCTAAACTTTCCTCATGAATCACTTCATCCATTGGTGAATACCATATAAAAATCCGTTCGGTAGTTAATAAGTTTATTCGCGTTCAGAGGGACGCGGGTGGTGGCTCTAAATATTATTTTTTACGTACCTGATAACATGAATCTGCCTGCTATTCTCTTCCTTCTCAAAACTTTTTGGCATGATAGTATCTTTGCTCCTCAAATTAGTGAGGACCAGCATCCTTTCCATCCCCGTATCCAGGGTTGGATGGAACATCTCGAATAGGATGATGCCTAAGGAATAAATGTCCACTTTCTGGTTGTAGATGACCTTGGGTCCTGATTGTAGGAGCTCCGGGGCTACGTAGAGGGCTGTGCCGATCTGGAAAAGGGAAAAGCTATTGTTAGGACAGATATTGGTCACCATATAAGATATAGTTGTGTATAGATCTTTTGGCATAATAAGCCTATGATGTTCCCACTGCTGGGACACAGGCCTCTTCTCTGTGATATGGAGTGGGCAATAATCCACAACGCGGGCCCAGTGCGGGTTAGTAGATGTCACATGTCTTCGAATTTTTGGTTCTAGGACATACCGGGGTCTTTAGTTTATGAAAGTTATATTCTAGTAAAAATGTTTTCGCACCTGACCAGTAAGTGAGCCTTGTATTTCTTCCTGTTTGGCTTTTTCTGAAACATAATTGTAGCAAAGATTAATTACACTTATCGTTCTTTAGTATAAAAAGTAAATGAATGCTGCATGTATCGGAAAAGTGGTCATACTTAAGGGTGTGGTACAGACCATCAAACTGAACAACTTTCTCCATCGCGCCTAAACTGAGCCTTTTTGTCGCAGCCGCGAGCGAGGCACACTTTCCTACTAATTTCTTACATCAGACTTTACACTGTTTATTTGTTTTTATCAGAGGGGCAATTCTCGTAATTTTAAGAACGTTCACAGTCTGATCTCAGTCTCAATCTGTCAAAAAATACTTCTAATTTCCCTACATTTTGACAAGTGTTTGACATTTCTTTGTCGCCGAGATGAGACTGCGACTAGATTTTGAACGTTTTAAATTAGGAGAATTGACCTTCTGATGTATATCAGGAATGAAATTATCCGGAAAAGCACCGGAGTTACCGACATAGCGTGCAGAGTAAGCAAACTGAAGTGGCTGTGGGTTGGCCATTTTTGTCGAAGGACCGATGGCCGGTGGAGCAGACGAGTCCTGGAGTGGAAACCGCGTATCGGCAAGCGTAGTGTGGGACGCCCCCCAGCTAGATGGACGGACGACCTAAAGAAGGTGGCTGGGACAGACTGGATGCGGAAGGCGGAGGACAGGGTGTTGTGGCGCAGCCTGGGAGAGGCCTATGTCCAGCAGTGGACTGCGATAGGCTGAGTTGATCTGATGTATTGTGTGTCTTTTGGTCTGTGCTAAATAAAAGTATTGTCTTTTTTTTTTTTTTAAATATAGCAACTGTCCCATACAAAATTTCAATATAATGTAATGGCGGGCGGCTAATTAATTATCTTTCGTGATTACGATGTTGGTTCCATGCAGAAAGTTGTGTAGTTTGATGGTCTGTGCCAAACCACACACACATATGACTACACTTTTTTGATACATGTTGTATACAAAGTATAAAATAAAGTCGCTTTTCGTGTCTGTCTGCGTGACTGCTTAGAGCTGCTGGGGCGTTTGTTGCGCCACTTCTTCTCCCCAGCGAAAGCACTAGGAAGTGGTGAAGGGCGGCCGTTTTGGGGGACTGTCTTTAATTTGTAATTTTGACGTTCGAAAAGTGCTGATTCTCAGCCTAATATGAATAAATGACTTTTGATTTTGCTTCTAAACTCCATAGTAGATTTTGATGCGGTTTCGATGATTCGAGTATTTATTCTGAAAGTTTTATGTGTATGCTAGATCAATATTTCACTTAGATACAGCACAGACATGGCGATGTTTTGACATGTCGCCATTACACCCGTGCTAACAAAGGGCGGATCACTATAGTTTGACCGAAACTGCTGTACCGCGCCTTAGGAATGCGCAGCGAGGCGGGAGGAATGCGCGGCGAGGCGGGGGGCGGGACGCCGTGGGCGATGACGAATGAGCGGCCTGCACTGCCCCCCCGTCTCGCCGCGCACATACCGAAGGCGCGGTACAGCGGTTATGGTCAAACTATAGTAAAAAAATAAATTGTAATAAATTAAACTTTATCATGATACTCCTCCCCTTATCCCAATTTATTCGTGGTCGGCGCAACATGCCTTTTTCTTCCATACTCCTCTATTAACCGCCATCCCGGTAGTCACCCCCTTTCTAACCATATCATCATTCACACAGTCCATCTATCGTTTCTTTGATCTTCCCCTACTCTTACAGCCATCAAAATTCATACAATTAAATATCATATTGTGATACCGTACCATCCACAGGCAAAGCGGTGAACGCTTTAGTAGCAAGTCCGAAATCTCCAATCTTGACGTGGTCGTTGGAATCCAAGAAAATATTGACTGGCTTCAAATCTCTGTGGATCATTCCTCGTTGGTGGACGTGGGCCAGGCCTTCGACTATCTCCCTGGAATGTATAAAAGGAACATTCTAGACTTTCTTTCTTTCTGCCTTCGGTTCAGAATACACTATCACTACGGTATCACGAATAAAACTCATTGCTCGATGGGCCGCGATTGGTATTACTGTACATTATATTCTTTTTTTTAACATAGCCTACACTGACCTTCTGCTGAACAAAGGCCTCCTTCAAGTCCTTCCAGAGGAAGGAACTCTTTTCATTCATTTTCTGAATTCAAAAACATTTAAGATATCATGGCTTTTTTTTAGTTATCAACCTTAATACTCGAACATAAAGTTGAATTATGTTTGCGACATATTAATATTTTTATTTATTTAGATGTCATATCATGGAAATTCATCCCCTAAAGGTGTTAAATAGGGGTATGAAAGTCCGTATGGAAATTCGTCATTTTTTGTCGAGCACACAGCTTGTTAGTAAAGACTAAAGAAAAAGTTACCTGAACAGTCTCCAAGCTCTAAAATGTTCCTGGGACAGTCCACTATCAATGGCCTGCCTCAAGGTATGCTTCTCACAGAACTCCATCTGTATGTAGAGGACCTGTTGCATCCGTTCTGATGGCTGGCGAGGCGAGTCCACCATGTCCTCCGAGGGCAACGTCTGCGATGCATTGGAACCTACTTCGAATTCTATGCCGGAACTTGATTCGTCTTCTGGTCTGGAAATTTAGGTGGAATATATTAATGAAAGAGAGAAAAGAAAAAATATACAGGGTGGCAGGGACATCTACGCGCAACCTGTTACCATGAATTCAGTACATGATTCTGAACTGAAACGTTGAAATTTTCCGTCGGTTAATAAAAAAAAAATGCTGTTCCATAAAATTTGACTGCGTAGGTATTGCACTTTTCTATGAAAGAGGAGATTTTTTTTTGAGAATTTCCGCTAATGTGTCTATTACTCATGTGCTGAATTCATGGTTTCAGTTTGCGCGTCAATGTCCCTGTCACCTTGCATAATATTTTTTATTCTGTATAAATAAGTTGGTTATTAATAAATAAATAAAAAAAATAAATCAGACGCACATTATAAAATAATCAATAATACAAAGTAACCAAAAGCCTAGAATTCGACATGTAAAATAAATGAAAAGACTGACCAAAAGTCTCATGCATCAAGAACACAATATTATAGTAATTATTTTCATATTTTTTTACGACATTACGCGTCGGGGATTTGATTTTTGATCAGGGAATATAATTTAAAGTAAAAAAAGTGTTGATATTGTTTTATTGCCTTTACATGACGTTCCGTTTCAAATGATATGATTAATATAACCTTGAACTTTGAAAGTGTCATGATCACGTCTTTCAAAAAAAATATACTTTGCCGATTCTAGAATCATTAATCCGATTTAATGGATGATTCCGATTCTAGATTTTATTAATTAAAAATAACTTGAATATAAAAGAATTTTTATTTAAACGATTATCATTTTTTTAAGAACAATAATGGCCGTTCGTGTATGACATGTCAAACAAAATAAAGTACCTAGTTTTTAGGTTAAGTATTTAGATTTTTTTGAAAATGTCCGAAAACCGGGTTTTGTTTACAAAAATAACTTTTGTAGGAGTTAATATGATAAGTGTAGTCTATAAAAACAAAGTTTGACTTTGATGCTGCATGGTACGGAATTTCATATATCCATGAGCATTGTCTTTTTACAATATTGTCTATTGCTGCATGAAAACTTACAATGGCTGGTAAAGTCTACCGAATATACCAGAACAAATCTCCTCAATCCTACTGACCTCATACTATTAGACCACGGATCCGGTTCATCATCATCATCTTCGGTGTCAGAAGAGGCGTTCGTCTTTTGCACGGGAACTTCTGATATTGACCATTCCACCTTCACATCCTGGCCTAACTTGGCCACGATGCCTACGGAGCATAATTTATAATTTAAAAAAAAACTAAAAAAAAACAGTCAATCAAATTTTAAAAAAATCTTTTTTTTTTGTGCGTGTAAATGTAAACCATAATATATAAATGACATACAAGTTAAAAATTTACATAGTGTGACACAATGGGCAGTTTTATTTCTAAAAACGATCTTTGAAAGACAACCTTTGGATGAAACAAAGGGTTCTAAGAGACAAATACAGCAGGTCGTTTGTACATTTATTATTTTACTTTGATACTGTTACGCGCCACAATTAATGCCTGATACACGGTGACGGTGACATTAGTTACCACTGGCGACATCTATTGTGGATTGGCAGAACTAACTAGCGCCATCTATTGACGAGTAGATATGACGTAGCTAGAACTTACTAGAACTATCGACATGTAGTCAGTCGGGGCCGGTATGTACTCGAACATTCTAGACGGTTCTACAATAGAAGGTTCTGGAACTATCTGCGGCACTATATAAGGCCGGGAATAGCCGCGAGCAATCAGACTTGGTTTTGCGACACGAGTGAATACATCGAAAGCGATCTTCAAGTGCGACTTAAGAGCGATTGTGTTTTATAATTAGTGTGTTTTGAATTGTTGTTAGTGTTGATTAATTAAAGTGTAACTTTTGGGTGATTTTTATCGGCATTTTTATTGTCACGAACCCGAAGCTCGTAACAATTGGTGTCAGAAGCAAGGATTAATCATGCCGATTTTACCTAAAGACGACACGGAGGGTATCCGTACCCGGAATCAACGCCAACAGGAGACGGACCAGAGGCGTTTTGGTGGAGCTGCGCCGCAGAGGACGGAGGGCCAGCTACCAACCACGGAGGCCGACCCGTCCGCAGCAGCTCCAGCATCATCAGCACCAGACTTTGCTGCTCTGATGATGATGCTGCAGGAGCAGGCTCGCCGACAGGAGGAACAGGCTCGTCGGTTGGAAGAACAGCTCCAGCGGGACAAGGAGGAACAGGCCCGCCGACAGGAGGAACAGGCTCGTCGACAGGAGGAACAGGCTCGCCGACAGGAGGAACAGGTTCGTCGGTTGGAAGAACAGCTCCAACACGATAAGGAGGAGCAAGCGCGCCGCCAGGAGGAGCAAGCGCGCCGCCAGGAAGAGCAGATGCTCCTTATGAAGGACCTTCACGCTACCTTAGGGAAGGACATGAAGGAGGTGAAGGATAAGGTTGCTCAACATGACGACCGCCTGTCGGAAGCTGAAATCCGGATCGACCAAGTGAGTAATCGGGTTGACAACGTGGTGGCTGACGTGAAGAAAACCGTGATGGCTGACGTAAAGAAAACGCTGGATTATCTTAATCTTGGGGATGGAATCGCAGCCCCTGTAGCTACAACACCTTCGCTACGTGGATTCAAAGTGCCACCGTTCGACGGAACTTCTTCCTGGTCGGCCTACAAAATTCAGTTTGAGGCTGTCATGAAGGCGAACGCTTGGAATAAAAGTCAGGCCATGACTGCCCTCACCCTAGGCCTGCGCGACCAGGCCCTAACCGTTCTGGAAGCTCTCGGAAAGGAAGTGACTTACGAGCAACTCCTTGAGGCATTGGAGGCTCGGTATGGCGACGCTCACCTGGAACACGTGTTTCGTGCGCAGCTCAAGGATCGCGTGCAACGCAGCAATGAAAACCTGCAGCAGTGGGCCCTTGAAGTGGAGAAGCTGGTGCGTAAAGCATACCAGTCCGTACCTGCGCTTATTGATGGGAACCTGGTGCAGGCATTCATCGACGGCATCCGTGACCTTGAAGTTAGAGCTGCTGTGAGACTCGGGCACCACGGGACGCTTAAGGACGCCTTGGCCCATGCACTGGAGGTGGAAGCCGTGCGACAGGATCATCGTTCCCATCGCGTCAGGGAGGTTGCAGCGGCTACAGTTCGCGACCGCAATAAAGGACACAGCCCTAGGTGCTACGGCTGTGGGGAAAGGGGCCACCTTCGATCCAGTTGCCCCAAGCGAACTGCTGAAAGAGAAGACGGCCGATCTCCAGAGGGCAGTGCAGCTAACAGCACCGCCCAGCAGCAGAAGCAGGGAAACGAGTAATAGCCAGGACTGCGGGGCGGGTGCTGGCTGATGTTCAAAGAGCCCCAAGGGTTTCGATCACACAAACCCAAGACGGGAACAGCCTAATCATCAAGGGCGAGGTCAACGGAACGCCGTGTAAGCTGACCATAGACACTGGAGCCACTCGCACGGTTGTCAGTTCCCAACTCATAAGACGGTCCCTTGGGGACTCCGCATACAACCGAGAACACATTAATTTGGTAACAGCCACCGGTCAGCGCATACCCGTCCATGGAGAGAAGAAGATAGGGTTGAAGCTAGGCAACAGAATCTACCTGCATAATGTCATCGTGGCTGATATAATGGACGATTGCATCCTGGGCCTTGACTTTATGAGGAAGAATTGTTGCGAAATTGACGTCAAGCAAGGTGTTTTGAAATGTGGACAAGAGGAACTTTTCGTGGAAGGGGCGTTACCAGGGAACGTGTACAGCCTTAAGAAGATTGTTCTTCCGCCGAGATCGGAAACGATTGTGCCGGTTAGTCTTCCTCGGAATCCTGGGAAAACTCAACGTTGTGTACTCGTGGAAAGGGTAGACGATGACCTTCCATGGAAAGTGGCACGAACTTTGGTCAGAGCCACCGACATCTCAGGGGTACGTGTGCTGAACCTTTGTGATCAGGAACAGATTATAGAAAAAGGCACACTAGTTGGTACTTGCGAGGAAGTGGATTGGTTGCGTCGATGCCAACATCTATCGACTGGGACCCTCAGCAAGGATGCACAAACAAGAGTGACCACACTTTTAGAAGATTGCCGCAGCGCTCTGTCCCAAAATGAAATGGTCAAGGCGAAGAAAATGTTACTCAAGTATGCCGATGTTTTCTCGTCAAACGATGCTGACATCGGCAGGACTGGCTTAGTTCAACACAAAATAAACACAGGAGATGAATTGCCTATCCGTCAGCGGCCAAGGAGATTGCCGGTTGCACGTGAAAAGGAAGTGGAAACCATGATTGAGGGGATGGTGAAGGATGGTGTTATTGAACCTTCATCTAGCCCATGGTGTTCACCTGTAGTGCTGGTAAGAAAGAAGGACGGCAGCATGAGGTTTTGTGTTGACTATCGTCGTTTGAACGACGTCACCAAGAAGGACAGCTATCCTTTGCCAAGAATCGATGACACGCTGGACATGCTTACTGGCGTAAAGTGGTTTAGCACGCTGGACCTGAAAAGTGGCTACTGGCAAGTTGAAATTGATCCTAAGGACAAGGAGAAAACTGCATTCTCGACAGGAAAGGGTCTGTGGCAATTTAAAGTTATGCCGTTTGGATTGTGCAATGCTCCGGCAACGTTTGAAAGGTTGATGGAACTTGTACTTACCGGGCTAATTGGCGATGCCTGTCTGGTCTACTTGGATGACATCATCATCGTAGGCCGTACGTTTGAAGAACATCTTCAAAACCTGGAACGCGTGCTCATGAAGATCCAGAGTGCCAACCTCAAGTTAAGTCCAAAGAAGTGTTCACTATTCAAACGGCAAGTTAGCTTTTTGGGATATGTAGTGTCTGAAGAAGGTATCCGCACGGATCCGGAGAAAATCGCCGCTGTCAAGGATTGGCCAATTCCAAAAGACAAGACGCAGGTCAGAGCATTTCTTGGTTTGTGCTCCTACTATCGACGATTTGTCAAGAACTTTGCAGATATAGCCAAACCCCTGCATAAGCTAACCGAGGAAAAGCGACATTTCAGCTGGGATGGAAGTTGCGACATCGCATTCCAAGAGCTAAAGGACCGTCTGTGCAAAACACCTATTTTGGGGTACCCTGACGCGGGCAAGGAATTTATAGTTGACACAGACGCAAGCGACATAGGACTTGGCGGTGTGTTGTCCCAGCGGAATGGCGATCAAGAATTTGTGATAGCGTACTTCAGCAAGTCATTGTCGAAACCTGAAAGGAACTATTGTGTTACGAGACGAGAACTGCTTGCTGTGGTAAAGTCATTGCAGCACTTTAGCAAATATCTTCTGGGTCGGAAATTCCAGTTACAAACAGACCATGCTGCACTGAAATGGCTATTGCAGTTCAAAAATCCAGAAGGACAAGTTGCGAGATGGATTGAACTTCTGCAGGAATACGACTTCGTGGTCGAACATCGCAGCGGAAAATCTCATGGCAACGCAGATGCATTGTCAAGAAGACCTTGTCCTGAAGACTGCAAGCATTGTACTAGGCAAGAGAGTAAAGAAGTCGTACCTGTGAGGATGCTCAAGACAGACCTCAGCATCGAGTGGAAGGACAGCCTACAACGTGCACAGCGGGAAGATTCAGACATCAAGCCGATTCTGGAGTGGATGAAGGCCAGAGCTCCTAAGCCCAAGTGGAGCGACGTCTCAGCGATGAGTTCGATCACGAAAAGCTATTGGGCCCAATGGGACAGCTTGGTGATTCAGGATGGAGTCCTGTGCCGAAAATGGGAAAATGCTCGGGGAGATAGCTGTCATTTGCAAATGGTTGTCCCTAAAGCTCAAGTACCGGATGTTCTACAGCTGTACCATAATGGATGTTCAGGAGGTCATCTGGGAGTAAAACGGACTCTACTGAAGATACGAGAACGGTTTTACTGGGTCCACTGTCGGGACGATGTTGAGGACTGGTGTCGCAAATGTACAAGTTGTGCAGCTGTAAAGGGACCTCAGACTCGTAGTAGAGGTGCATTGAAATTGTACAATGTTGGCGCACCATGGGAGAGGATAGCCCTCGACGTTGCGGGGCCGTTTCCGGAAAGTGAAAGTGGCAACAAGTATTTCATGGTTGTGATGGATTACTTCACTAAGTGGCCGGAAGTCTTCGCCATTCCAAACCAAGAAGCTTCGACAGTTGCAGATAAATTAGTTTATGAAGTCTTCTGTCGTTTTGGAGTTCCACTAGAGATTCACAGTGATCAAGGAAGGAATTTTGAGTCCCAAATATTCCAGGAAACTTGTCGAGTTATGGGTACTCATAAAACAAGAATAACTTCTTACCACCCACAATCGGATGGAATGGTGGAACGATTTAATCAGACACTGGAGAGGTACCTAGCAAAAGTTGTGGAAAATCGACAACGAGATTGGGACAAGCACATACAACCGTTTTTGTTGTCATATCGAAGCGCTGTTCACGAAAGTACATCGGTGACACCAGCCTTCGCAAACTTTGGAAGAGAATTACGGCTGCCTGCAGACCTGATCACCGGAATACCACCTGATGCCCCATGCAGTATAACGGATTATGCGAATAACTTGCGGAATAAAATGAATGACATTTGTGAGCACGTCAGACAATCGGGCCAGCAAATGTCTGAAAAGATGAAAACCCGTTATGACCGCAAAATGAACAGTAAAGGGTTCGACGAAGGTTCACTAGTGTGGTTGCACAATCCAGTGCGCAGCAAAGGGAAATCTCCTAAGCTTCAAGCTAAATGGGATGGACCGTACCGGATTGTGACAAAGATCAATGACGTAACCTACCGGATACGGAAAGGTGCAAGAGGTACTCCTAAGATCGTCCATGTGGATCGATTGGCGCGTTATTATGGAGCCGATAATGCTCGGGACGAGCATGTCTTAGGAGGGGGCAGTGTTACGCGCCACAATTAATGCCTGATACACGGTGACGGTGACATTAGTTACCACTGGCGACATCTATTGTGGATTGGCAGAACTAACTAGCGCCATCTATTGACGAGTAGATATGACGTAGCTAGAACTTACTAGAACTATCGACATGTAGTCAGTCGGGGCCGGTATGTACTCGAACATTCTAGACGGTTCTACAATAGAAGGTTCTGGAACTATCTGCGGCACTATATAAGGCCGGGAATAGCCGCGAGCAATCAGACTTGGTTTTGCGACACGAGTGAATACATCGAAAGCGATCTTCAAGTGCGACTTAAGAGCGATTGTGTTTTATAATTAGTGTGTTTTGAATTGTTGTTAGTGTTGATTAATTAAAGTGTAACTTTTGGGTGATTTTTATCGGCATTTTTATTGTCACGAACCCGAAGCTCGTAACAATACAAAACGTCCATCTGTAAATTTTACACTAGTAAAACAAAGGCTATACACGGTTATTTGTAAAACACCAACAACCTCTTAAGAGGTCATTGTACTCATCATTATGAACAACTTTTACTATAGGACCAAACCTGAAATCGCGAAAAAAAAATCAGCTGCTCCCTATATTTTGACGAGTTATGCGAACACAAATGTAGGGAACAGCTGATTTTTTTTTTTTGCGATTTCAGTTTTGGTCCCATAGTAAAAGTTGTTCATAATGATGAGGACAATGACCTCTTAAGAGGTTGCTAGTGTTTTACAAATAACCTTGTATATACTCGTAGCATAATCAGCATAAATTTTCCCACTGCTGGGACACAGGCCTGCGCTCGGTGAGAGGGAGTGGCTCATAATCCACCACGAGGGCCCAGTGCGGGTTGTTAGATGTCACATGTCTTAGAATGTATGGTTCTAGGACATGCCGCTTTCCTCACGATGTTTTCCTTCACCGTTTTGAGAGCAGCGGTGATGAAATTATTGACTCAAAGTAAAGCGCCTGCCTGCCTCGTAAGTCCGGGCTGTTAATTACCTCTGGGACACCACTACTATCAAAGCAAATGATATAAATTATCTTATTCAAAATAGCGGCCAATATTTCTTTGCGTTGGCGACAGAATGTTGATATTTCGGACGGATATTTTTGACGGCACGGTTGGCGCAGTGGTTAAGCGATTGACTGCTGCGCTGCGTGTCGCGGGTTCGATTCCCGCACGGAACAAATATTTGTATGACCTACATGTATTTGTTCCGAGTCTAGGTGTTTTTCTATCTATAATATGTATGTATTTACAAAAAAAAAATGTATATAAGTAGTTTATCAGCCATCTTGTTACCATAACACAAGCATTAGGTTGCTTAGCTTGGGAATGGATGGCGCTGTGTGAAATGTCCAAGGATATTATTATTATTTCTATCTGGGATGATACTGATAATAATTATTTATTTATTTAATTTGACAACATTGGTCCAATGATTAGTACAACAATAACTTATCAACTAAGGGTTAGTAATATTAATTAAATTATACTATATTAAATTACATTAAATCAAATTAAATCAAAATAAAACAATTTCTATTCATTCTGCCGCACGAGCAACCGGACAGCATATCTAAGTATTGGTGCATCGTGTTTTTTAGCTAGGGTTTTCAGTATGCTGTTGGTGCTAGTCATTCTGCTTATTAGTGTTAATAATAAGTGGTTAATTTTGCTTTAAACAAAGGAGTGCTTGTACAGTCTCATTAAATCCTACCTGTTTCCTGTAAGTAGCTAAGACCTGTATAAAACAAATAGGTTCAACTGTCACTAATACAATATGCGTAAAATAAAAAATATGGCGACAAGTTTTTTTATTTTTATTTTTAGATGTTTTTTGTATACAGGGTCAAATTAAGTTAGCTAGCGAAACTCCGCAATGTTATGAGTATCGATAAATAAACATGAAAAAAAAAATTGGTTTAAAAAAAAATCAGTTATGAGTTTTTTTTTTGGGGGTCATCTACCGCAGTATAGTCACTTGAAATATATCATAATTTGTTTTTGTGTTAACTTCACAGACGGGGAAAAACTGATATTCTCAACAAGCGCACACGCTTCACTACAAGCGGTCGTTGACCCGATAAACAAATAATTTTTATTTTATCATGTTTAGATATCGATACTCATCACGCTTGCGGAGTTTCGCTAGCTAATTTAAGTTGACCCTGAATAAATACACAAACAAAAATGACTATAACAACAAATAAATATAACACAACATAATGACTATGACAATATAATAGACTAAAAAAAATGTACCTTGAAGACTATCCCCCTTCCTCTTCACATGCTGCAACTCAACCTCCACGCTACTGTCATCTTCCTCTACTTCAACACTGGACTCGATCCAAGCGTTATAATACCTAACCACATTCTCGTGGTTAAGTCTAGACAAAAGTTTAACTTCGCGGGTTATCTTCTTGTTCAACTGGACGCTTTCTGGGTTAAGTTTGATGCGTTTGATCGCGTAGAAGCCGCCATCGAGCTTGTTTTTTACCTGTAACGTTCTGTTTATATTGGAAAACTGATAGCAGTGTGTGTAGTTATTTTAGGCTATGGATTGATGAGACTTCATTAGGTGCAGATATCCCAAAAAAACTATGCGCTTCGAAAATACGAAGGTGCGATGGTGAGATTTAATATAGAACTGTTGCTACTATGGAAGTTTTGCAAATGTTGTATTACTATGATTACAAAATATAGTTTAACACTCTATGCAATTCAAAAAATCTTTTAAAAATTTGATTAAAAAATTACGATCTTTTACCGGAGTAATCCGACGGAGAGAAAACTTCAGACAAACACGCAATGATTGGTGCTCAGTACAAAGCGCAGCAGTACAAAACATACAAGCTTTGCCAATTTTGAAACACCGAGGATTACCGAAGCGCATACCTTATCTGGATTAACTGTACAAGACTTTTATTAAATCAATGTTCATAATCTCAGATAATTATATTCCACCGCAACTTAATCAGTTATCTACTTTAGTGAAATGTATTCTAAGTTGATTTTTGGGTGACCATTTGTAACAAAAAGGTCCTAATAAGTTTTTGGTTGCAATGGAATTTGAACTTTGTTAAGTATGACATTCAGTTTATTATTCCATAACTTGAAAATT
Source organism: Apamea anceps (assembly GCA_951799955.1). Lineage (NCBI taxonomy): Eukaryota > Metazoa > Arthropoda > Insecta > Lepidoptera > Noctuidae > Apamea > Apamea anceps. Next base: position 17,000,475 of record OX637519.1, on the reverse strand, counting down.
ATCTCAAATTCCAGAGTCAATAATTAATACATAAGTTTGCAAATCTAAATGTATACCTTCAATACATCACCGAAGGCTCCCTTACCCAGCCAGGTAAGCACTTCAAACTCGGCGTTCAGACGAGAATGACCTTTGGTCAGGGGACTGCTGTGATGAATCTTCTGCACCGCTTCATCGTCCTGTATTACAAGTTGATTTTGTAGATGTCTATACATCTTACATCTATACAAATAAATAAAACTGTCTATTTGTAATGTCAAAATAACAGCTTTTTTACTAAATGCATATAAAAGTATAAACGATACTTATAACAAAATAACTATTTAAAACATTTTTGTCATTAGCGAATGTCATAGGATATATTCTATGTTACAACAATTTTCACGCGGACGAAATCAAGGGTAGAACTTTACAGAGGCACAATTGTATGTTTGTAAAAGGTCAAGTTTGGAAACTGATCCGATTACAAAAAAAAAAAGAAGAAAATACGTATATTTGCGGGAAACGTAACGCCGAGAAAGAACATAAACACTGAAAAAGAAGGGGAAAATATGCGCCAAATCCACGCAAAACGGCCATGGCTCAGCATAATGCAAAGACCCTATGCGAGGCAGAGCGCTGGTTTTCAGCGACAGCCGGAATTGAAGTAACGACATCAACCAAAAAAGAAAACGGAAAATGCTTTTACGGTGATGGGAAGCTATTGCTGAGTGTCATAGGAAAACACAAAACTATGCAGGTACCTCAGAGCAACTGCCTTCCACGTCCTTCTCCTTGCAGCTGGGCAGTTTGGCAGGCGCGTCGATCAGAAACACGTGGTTCATCAGCTGTTCCGCCGACCATTGAGATTGCTCATCTTCCGTTAAACACCTGAGAGGCAATTCTCGTAATTTTAAGAACGTTCACAGTCTGATCTGTCAAAATAGTGCTGTAGTAGTAAAGTACTGTCAAAGAGCTACGAATGACAGCCGGGACCAACGAACGGGGAACAGGGAACATGGTTTCCGAGGCACGGAGGGGTCTGGTTATGTGGTGGATCGTCACCCATCTACGGACCTTTCTCGGCAATCGTATAGCAAACCAGATTGATGTTCGCAGCATATTTAGGTACCTACCATCAAAAGAGGATGCTTGCTGACTTTCTCAGTTTTTTTCAAACGGTAAACCAATCAATGTCGAAAGCAAAATGTAGGGAAGTTAGAGGTCCCTACATTTTGACAAGCGTTTGACATTGACTGTCGCTAAGATTAGATTGCGACTAGATTTTGAATGTTTTTAGCTACGGGAATTGGCCTTCTGCTTTTAGGGTTCCGTACCTCGAAAGGAAAAAACGGAACCCTTATACTTACGATCACTTTGTTGTCCGTCCGTCCGTCTGTCAAGACCCTTTTTCTTAGGAACGCGTGAAGGTATCAAGCTGGAATTTATATCAAATACTCAGGTCTACTGACCCTTGTAGCTGTGAAAAAATCAAACTTCTAAGCCAACGCAATCAAAAGATACAGCCGTTTATGCCGCAAATTTCAGCAAATTTTCGACACTCGCAAGGGAATCAAAACCTACAGGGTACTTCCTGTGGACTCAGAATCTTGAAATTTGGTACGAAGCAGTCTTACACAGATAAAGGAAACATTGCGAAAATCGTAAATTTGTAGTTACATACCTACAAATTTGTACGGAACCTTCGGTGCGCGAGTCCGACTCGCACTTGACCGGTTTTTTTTAATAAATAATAGCTATAGGAAATACATTATCCTTGTTGTTCTAGTGGTTGCAAACTGCTGAGTATGAAGTCCTTGGTGGTCCTGGATTCCCAGGTCTATTGTGTTTTTCCATAACAAAAAAAAAAAAAAAAAAAATTCAGTAGCATCCCGGAGCCTGGATTCGTGCCCAGTTGATGGTAATAGGCTCGACCCCAATTATATGGGATTTAAACGTAACTGGCGAACACCCCAATTATATGGGATTTAACTACGTAACGTAACTGGCGAAATCTGGGTATACCTTAGGCACATCTCTACCTTACCCTTCGGGGAGTACTGGCGAGATGTTATGCTTAACATTACCATCCGTGGCTGGAGAGCAGTTCCGGTGGTTGCTGCTTATCATGGTCGTTACTGGTAGTCACAAATACCGAAGTCTGACAGCTCATATTCCTGTGCGACGCTTACTTTACTAAGCAAAGTCAAAGTGTCTGTGTATCTATCTATCTCTCCTTATATTTCAAACATACCTTGCAAAGAAATCCTTAGCAGAACTGGGTAGCTCTGAAGGTATTTCTAAATAGGTTTGCTCTTGTGACACGATTGACAGTAGCATCTGTCCTGTAGCATAAATGTCTTGTGCTGCAGTTTGCCTGAAAAAGTATTAAAAAATATATGATAATAATTTTTCTCTTCTAGTAGGTTCAAATTGGTTAAGAGTTCTAACTGTACACTGATAAATAATTGTGTATTTTGCACGTAGGTACAGATAGATATAGAGAAAAAAAGAAAATTTGTTTATTCTGCACAAACACATTAAAAAACATAAAATATACACATACAAAGTAGGTAGTGAAAATCCTCGAAATCAAGCAGAACAAAAAGTTGAAAGTTTTGTCCATTGCTTGATGAATAATATATATATAATTCAAGATATATATACATATATATATAATAACATAATATATAAATATAATATAATAAAATAATTATATATAATTCAAGAGACTAAATAAAAACGGATTAAAAAAAGGTTTTTTGGAATTGCAGAGATTGGTAATAATTTTCAATTCGAATTACTAATCTGTGCAATTCCAAAATACCTTTTTTTATCTGCGACCGGAGTAGGTAACCCTAAAGAGACGTTTTAAGTAAAAGAAAAAAAATAATACAGAAGACATGATCATACCTTCATCTTACCTGTCACAATAAGCGTCCCCATCGATCATCTCTGCTAGCCTCATATCGAGACCAATTCCCACCAGCTTGACCCCTCCGAAGTCGTCCAGAAACACATTCTGAGCCCGCACATCTTTATGCACGATCCCAACGCTATGCAGCTCTTTTAACGCGCCCAAAACACCTAAACCCACATGCCTAAGCAACTTTAACCCTTCATAACGATCACTTAACACACTCAGTCTAGTTTTAACACTTTTCAAAGCACTACCTAGAACAAAATTCCTGAACAAATATATGTACTGTTTTGTTGTCCGTTTGTTTGCGTCTTTGATTGTTTCCATGGCTAGGTAGGGGGTTAGAGTGGGGTGATTTAAACGCGACATGGCTTTCAGATCTTGTTGCATGGAGGTCAGTTGGCGGGTCCTCGTTTGAAAGTCGTTGGCTGGTGGTGCGATCCATTTTTTTGCGATTAATCGCTCGCCTTCGTCGTCGATTGCTAGGTAGGTTGTGGCGCCGTTTGGAGAGTGGCCTGTTGAGGAAACTTCACTGTTATATTCTAGGGCAGTTTTGACGGTAACAGACTTGGAATGCAAGAGCTTTCGTTGACGATGTACTATCGCGAAAACCTATATCTGACCATTTTGAAAACAAAATCCCGCGCATATGATGACCACAGCGGCGTCAGTAAGTAAAACAAAAGAGGATCCCTTTTAGGTCGACTAATAATATACGCTGCAAGCAGGAATAGTCCTTACGGTGGTAGGATATAGATTTTGGCGACAGTACCTAGGCGCGCCACACGAAGTAAGCTTTTGCTTTGCTACTAGATAATCGCGCTGAATCTCATAAAAAATCCGAAATCAGATCATCATTTCAATCAGGAGTGTCGCGCACAATCATGTTCCGGTCGGCAGTATTTGTTGAACCACAAAACCGACCTGTAGCGATTACTACATACATAATATATTCGCCTTTCATTCAGCTCATGCCGATCAGCAAATTTCGTTCGGCATCTTTGTCAGCTTTGTCAAGTCCGGGTCAGCTCGGTATAATTTTAGCTAAGCCGAGCTGCTTTTTCCCGAACATGCATATATCTATCTAAGTACACATATGTGTCAGTCCAGGCATAAAGGGTCCAGTAGTGGGGTATTGAGTTAAGACTGGATTCGGTATCTAGAATAGTCAATTGATAGTATGGATTGAAAAAATAATCAAAAAGTAGCACACGTTTTTTTTTATCAGACATTTGAAGTTGAAATTCTGAAAAAGCTTGACTTGAGAAAAAGCATTTTGAAAGTTTGAGTGAAAAAAAAACACACTTTTACTTGCTTGTTACGTAGATTTTTATTCATTATTGTAGATTGATATGTTTTCCATAGAATCAACTTATAATTATACTTTTGACATCAAAACTAAAACAATTATTATCAAAATAAAAGAAGGATACACAGTCTAGTAAAAAAGGTCCACTTGCCGATATTTAATAAAAAGTTAGTTATTGCGATAGTAATTAACAATAAAAAACTAAAATTAAGTATTCTTACTCTATTTAGGAACTAACAAAATAACAAGACAGGCTTTTTTCAAACATTACTGCAACAGAATAATGATTATTTTAGCCACTGGTACCTTTTATGTAATGTCATAAAAGGTACCAGTGGCTAAAATAATCATTATTCTGTTGCAATAATATTTGAAAAAAGCCAATACAAACATAAAAATAAAACTTATTCTATTTGGGACTCCAACTTACGTTTTGGACAAAAATAAATTCCTCCTCGCACCTGATTCCTATGACCAACCTGTTTGCAGTACGAACATGTTGGTTTTTGTCGAATACTCTTTTCAATTGATGGTTTCTGAAAAGAGTACTCGACAGATGTTGTTGGGACAGAGTTGTGGTCAACATCAACATTTGGAATGGGTTTCGGGCATAAAATGTCTTTAGATTCTTCACGTACAAATTCACGAATCTTATTATAAAGATACGATTTTCTTTCGTACGTCATGCCTGCAGGGGATTTTTCTAAAGGAAAACCGTATACTTTATTCGGGTTCAAAACCTTTGATACAGTTGGTTGACTGTCAGTATATTTTTTGTAACATAACATGTGCCCTCTATTATCTTCATTTGTTTCAAAATGACTAAAATGCAGAAGTTGGTTAATAGTTACACAATCAGGTTGAAAAAAATTGGCCCAGTCGTAAGTTTTCACAAAAGTTTCTCCTTTCTCATCACCAGTTAGAACAGCTACTATAGATTTTGTTTTCGGACAAGCTTGAACAGCAGCTGCAAGAATATCCTTTAAGTTATTGCATTCCCATTTTCTAAAACTTTTTTTGAATAGACCGAAATACATGTCGGGTGCAAACTTCGTATGACCCACGGGAAGGAAAGATATACGGAAACTTCGGTGTCTGCCTGTTAAAACTCGCCATGTTGCATATTGCATGACATAGTTATTTTTATTTTGTCCAGCACAATTATCTGCATGACAAACAACATCTTTTTCGCCTATACCAAAATTTTCGAAAAAATGATGTAGCATTGAAATTATTACATTAGCTCCTTTCCCAGTAGCACAGGGTTCAGGAATTACGTACAAAACGAACTTTCTCAAAGGCTCTGCAGCAACACCAAATAAACTGACTTTAAATCCTGTCAAGAAATACAGTGGCCCAATTTGTTGTGAACTGTGCGGCAAATGCACCTGTTGGGCAAAATCAAAAGAGTAATGCATGACGCCATCATAAGAACATGGTTCATGAGGTCCAAGAATAAGAGTAGAGTCCGTTATTGAATCAGTCGCAACTTTGATTACATTGTTATAATATTTTCGTTCATTTTGCACTAAATCAAGGTGCTGCCTCGACTTTTCTACAAGCTGTATTTTTTCCTTTTCATCTAAACCACCCATTCGTCCCAACGTGGTCACGTTTTTCTGACAAGTTGCACATAGATCTGTTTTCGGTTTCTGTATAACGACATATGGACAAAAATCTTCCCAAAGATCATACCAACTACTTCTACTAATAGGAGTTTTATCGAGTAAAGCTATAGTTTCCAAATATTTGTTGTACACATACGCTTTAGACATACTACAAGGTAAAATTATTAAATCAGATTTAAATTGGTGGCCTGGTAATCGGCCCGGCAATACTAAACCGTTTTCATTAGCAAACTGTCTTATAAAAGTGATTGCGTCTGATCTAGTTTGCAAATTAATACAATTGTAAGGTCGTTTACGTGACCCGTGGACCTTTGGAGCAACACCGCTGTCCAGAAAGTTCTTTTTTACATTTTTTAACCTTTTCAAACCAGTGGCATATACATATTGGAAAAAAATCTTGCATACTGAAACACCTCGAAAGAAATACTTTACCGTGTATTCTTTTCGTTGCAAGTTTCTGTTTTTTGAATGTAATGTATTTTCACTTGTACGTAAGAGAGCATTTAAAGCTCCTTTCAAGACCAAGTGATGATGATTGACTCCTTCATTACAACGTGAATTTAATTCGATACAATCTAACCTACTACTTAATATTACATCTTTTTGAAATTTGGACACACAATTATTATTACATCCACAGCCAGTATCTAAGAATGAGGCCTGAGTTACATCGTCTAGAATTAAAGGATCATCATCTAGTAAAATATTACCAATTTGCCGCTCTTCGAGCGGCTCACAAGCACTAAATTCGATGTCACACGATAATTCTGTACCCCGTTGACTTTTGAACTCTAAATTAAAATTTTCATAGTCTTCATGTTCTACAGACGCTGAATAGCTAAACTCTGAAAACAAATAGTTGAAATATACATACTACACAGGTCATTTTTTCATACTATGTCTATGACATAGGTACCTAACACAACTTCTTAATTGGTATTAGAGTCCTTGCTGTAGTCATAAAGAATATGTACTATTGCATGCATACAATGATCACGTCGATCTTTTTTGATTTTACACAAGGCTCGGCTAACTATTTTAGCAAAATCATAACACTCATGTATTTCATCTTCACTGATTGCTTCTGTATTAGTGCTTTTTTCATAATACTGATCCGTTTCATCCATCTCAGATGTCGACTCTGTGAAATTATTTTCTAAGTTGTAAGTACCTGAATAAGGTGCAACGGTTTCTTCTTCTGTTGGTAAATCCGGCGTTGTTGCGGTCGAGGCCAAAACAGGTAGTGTGTTTACTTCCACCTCCATAGAAAGTGGTACAGGTCCATCAGAATGCTTAGATTCATCACTAGAGCTGGAACCTTCGGTTGAATCTTCAATAATTATGTTACCTAAAAACAAATTTGAATTTAGTATAAATGGGATGAAATTATGACTAATTGAGATTCATTAGCCTATCAACTTTGTCGCGGTCAGTTTTCAGTCTATGTGGATGCAGCCGAATTATTATGATTAAAGCTGCTCTCTTTTAAAATGTAATAAATAAGTAGGAACGTAACGTAATCTACGCTTAATCCATAAATCTCTAAATCTCTAAAATCCATAAAAAATCGAATTTAAAGACGACTGCTGTCTGTAGGAGGCTTCGCCCCTGTCGAGGTCTAAATATGAAAAGTAGGTAACAGCTGTAGATACACACAAGAACTCCGTAACATTCCGATACCCCGGTTTATAGAACTAGCTTTTCGACCTCGGCCCCGCTAAGCGTAATAACGTTAATAATATTATAGCCTATGACTGAATAATGCAGCTTTGTATTGGAGAAAGAATTTTCAAAATCGGTTCAGTACTTTTGGAGCTTATTCGATACATAACACAACACGTAACAACAAACATAGTATTAGTAGATATAATAGACAACGTAAAGACTTACCTTTATTCATTTTTATGCGCACTTTTCACTCACTCAATTTAAAACAGCTAAGATAATAAAAACTGCTATATTTACACAAAGACTGTCGGATATTGTTTCCTTTCCGGTGTCAAATGACAAATAAATTATTGCATCACAGGCAGATCTATTTATAGGACACGTAGGTAGCAAAAAACGATCAGGGAAATCCCCGCTATGTCGAAGTGAAGCAAAGTAAATCCCCTTAGTAGTTGCATAGTAGCAGGGAGTTCCCCGCTTTAAGGGACCTTTTACACGTAGTTTCAACATTTTAATCTTAAAATATAATTAAATTATTAGAAGTGATCAGTACGGGGTATTGAAACGTATTTTATTCCCAGAATATCGACATGCCACCCACTGGTACCTTTTTAGTAAACTTTTTTCATAAAGTTTCTGGTACTTAGAAACATCGTATATAGTCATTTACTATATGAAATTGTAGATAATTGAGCATTTATTTATAACCAATTAAAATCGCGAAATGCAATTTTTATACCCAACTTTACAAAACCTCTTATATCTCGGAAACTAAATGCCGCGCACTGGACCCTTTTCGCTTGGACTGACACATATTATAAATTAAAGTCACTTTTCGTGTCTCTCTGTGAGACCGCGTTGTTCGCAACGTAACGGATTTTGATGCGATTTTCAACAACATATATACAGAATTTATTTCAGAAAGAATAATACATTAACATCAAACTTATATTTATGTGACTTACCCACTGACAAGAATGCTGTAAATGGGCTTTTAAAACCAAAACGGATGAGAAAGGAAACAGCAAAATATAAGGCGAGATTAGTAATGAAAAGATACGCTCAAAAGAAAGGATTGGATTACAATGAAGTATATTCACTGGTATATTCACCATTATCTTTATAAAATGAGGAAATCTCGATGTTTTGTCAAGTCGTACAAAGTGTGCGAAGGGTCGTTAGTCTATAAACTTATATACGATTTTGCTGCCCGGATCTGCCCAACACGCCTAACAAACAGTAATTTATTTATTTATTTAAACTTTTCGCACAAAAAGGCACAAAGGCTGACTTAATGCCTTTTTTTTTGAGGATGGGAAATCATCAAATGACCCCTCCCGCTCTGGGTGGAGCGGAGGGAGTGTCAGACTCTTACTGACTAAAACCCACCCGTGTTCCTTCCTTAGCCCTTTATGTTCCAGGGCAGCGGTAACCCTTTCGGACGATCCCGCTACCCTGACTTAATGCCTTAGGCATTCTCTACCAGTCAACCAAGGGTGGTGAAGAGATTAGATGGCAGGTGCTTTGGTTGAGAGGGACAATGGTAAAAAAAGAAAGTAATCATGACTTACCTAAACAGTTTCCGATGTAAGCTTTCTTGTTATTCCTAGTAATCCGTATAACTTGAATGCCTTTACTCCTACAAGTGCACGGTATATTCTCAGTTTTCGTTCGGACTACCTTCTTAACGGGAGACATTTTGTCGTCGGCGTAACTGAAGGTGATAATAGGATAGTAATTAGCTAAATAGAGTGTGAACTATATCGTAAGGTCAGAGAGGCAATTCTCGTGATTTTATGAACGTTTACAGTCAGAAGGTCAATTCTCGTAATTTAAAACGCTCAAAATCTAGTCGCAGTCTCATTTCGGCGACAAACAAATGTCAAAAACTTGTTAAAATGTAGGGAAATTAGAAGTATTTTTGACAGATTGAGACTGAGATCAGACTGTGAACGTTCTCAAAATTACGAGAATTGCCCCCTCTGATCTCAGTCTAACACAACATATCAGCCATTAGGTGACCTAAAAATAGCTTGACAATTTTTTACAATTTATTTATCATGTATTGAATCTAGTTGCCCTTTCCGAAACGTAGAATGGAGAAGAACCATGTCGGCTTGCGTGCCGTCCCATCGGACTATGAGAGTGAGGGAAAAGGGAATGTACAGTCACCAAAGGAGATAAGTAACTAGGGTCGTCGGATATAGTTGAAGTTTAGTAAGAAACCGATGAATGTTTTCGAATAAAATTTCATTTAATTAATAGAAAACTAACAGTTAATTTATCAAATAAAATTTCATTCGAAAATATCCATCGGTTTCTTACTAAACTTTAACTATATCAGACGACCCTGCACCCTAATTGCGTAACACACGATCAATCGGAATCTGAATCATTTTGAAACAAATTGCTAATCCATTGCTTCATAAGTTTGAAAAATTTGTCTGCTCAATACGTAAATAACGCAATGAATGTTGTTGAACTGTCAAAATGAAACCGATTCCGATTGATCGCGTGTTACGCAATTAGGGTGCTGGTTACTTACCTCCTTTGGTGACCGTACGTGTCTGCGCACACACTTGTGCACTATTTGCAGCCTACCTTTTCCCTTTTTTCTTTCTAAAAAACATGGTTTTACAATATTAAAGTATTGAATGCCTAGACTCACTACACAAGTTCAGGTGCGTCCCCTTGACCATCCACACTGTCGTTTTCCTGGCTGATACTGGATCTATGAATACGTTGTTTGCCCGACTTCAAGATTTCCTGTCGCCTCTGAATCTCATCCTTCATTTTTTGTCGCTGAAATAATAATTATGCAGCTTTTATTCGTTAATTTTATTTTATTTTTTACCATTTATGTACACACGTAAATAAAGAGACAAGAAAAAAAAACAGAACAGAAAAATAGGTACAAAGATGATGATGTGAATCACAATTTGTTTTTGTAATATTATACTGCGCCCCGCGGTTTCACCCGCATACGTTTCGATCCCGTGGGAATATCGGGATAAAAAGTATCCTATGTGTTAAACCTGGTTATAAACTATCTGTGTGCCAAATTTCATCCAAATCCCTTCAGTCATTTATGCGTGAAAGAGTAACAAACAACCATCTATCCATCCATACAAACTTTCGCGTTTATAATATTATAGTTAATTATAGTATAATATAGTACAGTAGGACTATGTAAAACTACATTCTTACAAAAACAAATTTGATTCTAAGTGAAATCACATCATCATCCATACAAACTTTCGCGTTTATAATATTAGCAGGATTTATATTTTTGCTAGATTCTTTTATATTGTGTGAGAAACGTTGTAGGCCTTGTAGATTTGTAGACCATTTTCTATTTTATTAAGTACCAGGTACTTATTGACAGGCCTACACTGTCCCCCCATACCTTTTTTTTTTACACTTTAATTTGAAAACATTATAAAAGCCAATTATTTTTTAAAGAGTAACCGTGGTGTTTCTTGCCGGCTCTTCTCCAAAGGAAACGACCAATTGGAACCGTGCACCTAGCTTCTGACGTTTTATAAGAGTCCACGCAGGTTTATGTGAAATAAAATATTGTGATTTTGGTGGAAAGAGTCACACCATTTTACAGCTACGCTACGCCTCCTCACAAAACTCAGCTTCCTCGCACATCTGGTGTCGCAGGTGGAAACCCACCCAGAGCCTTAGAATTTTAATACTGATGATAACAAGATGAGATGAATGAGTGACATGAACAAGATTATCGTAATTCAGTAACTTGAGTATTCTTGACATTTTATAATTTTTGACATGGTATAATTTTTGACATTGTTTACCTTCTGATATTATTATTATTTTAATTTGTAACTGAGTTTCAAAGAATTACTGCTAACTTAACTATAATATTGTAATTAGTAGATATTACGCAGATTTGCACGCCTCTTTAGGTTATAATGCATTGGACCTTCTATGCTTATATAAAACACCTTACAAACATGTATTATGCAAATAAATTATTTTGATTTGATTTGATTTGAACAATGATTAAGTTATTACCTCTTCATTTTCCTTAACTTTCAGATCATGTAGTTTTAACTGCTCCTGCTCGTTTTTCTGTTTCAACATTTGATCATAAAAAGACAGTGTTGGTATGTTGTGCTCGTGTAGAAATTGCTGAAAAATAAATATTTTGTATGTTTTGAAGGAAAACCGGTTTATCCTAGAACCAAAAAATTCGAAGACATGTGAATACCCTCTCACCGAGAGATGCCTGTGTCCCAACTGTGGGAACTGTAGGCTGATTATACTTATGCTTGTTTTGTAAAGAATTTCTTTTTTTAGGGTTCCGTAGCCAAATGGCAACGGAACCCTTATGGATTCGTCATGTCTGTCTGTCTGTCTGTCTGTCTGTCCGTCCGTATGTCACAGCCGCTTTTTTCCGAAACTATAAGAGCTATACTGTTGAAACTTGGTAAGTAGATGTATTCTGTGAACCGCATTAAGATTTTCACACAAAAATAGAAAAAAAACAATAAATTTTGGGGGTCCCCATACTTAGAACTGAAACTCAAAATTTTTTTTTTCTTCAAACCCTTACGTGTGGGGATTACGTATGGATAGGTCTTCAAAAATGATATTGAGGTTTCTAATATCATTTTTTTCTAAACTGAATAGTTTGCGCGAGAGACACTTCCAAAGTGGTAAAATGTGTGTCCCCCCCCCCTGTAACTTCTAAAATAAGAGAATGATAAAACTAAAAAAAATATATGATGTACATTACCATATAAACTTAAAACTAAACTTTAAAATTGCTTTGAACGAGATCTAGTGAGTAGTTTTTTTTTAATACGTCATAAATCGTAACGTAACGGAACCCTTCATGGGCGAGTCCGACTCGCACTTGGCCGGTTTTTTTCTAAATAGGATTCTTGAAGAAAACATGGTTTTCATCATAGAAACTGTGATTCGATACGTAATATGGACTCATAGTCTCAATTTTTTTTTGCTGGTTACCCACATCAAGAAAAAATATTTAAAAATATACCTTCTAAACTCGATCTCTTTTAGTATAGTTTGTTTTTTACTAACATAATGATAAGTTGCCAGAACCAATCTACTGGCAAAAGCACCCCTCACCCGAACAATCCGTGTGGTGAACGAAGTCTATGAGAGGCTGGATATTTTTTCGTGCTCTTTAGTGAATTCGCAACAGTTTTATTAAATACTAGCTTCTGCCCGCGGCTTCGCCCGCGTGGATGTCGGAAATTATCCCACGGGAACGTGCTAACAGGATAAAATGTATGTGCTTCCCCAGGATGCCATCCATCTCGCGGGCCCTTTGTGGCTAATTACAACAGAAAACCAATTGTGTCTCATTAGTGGTGATTAAGAGGGTACCTATATGATATCTTTACCTAATTACCTACCTAATTAAAAAAAAAAATAACCTACCTAAATAAACCTATTTCTGATGATAACTAATCTAAACTCAATAAATTAGCAAAATCCCTAAAAACTAATATCTATACGAATGACTAATCCTACCTAACAGTATTATAAAATAACCTACGGTCACTACGTACACTATCAAATATACTACCTATACTTTAAAATTAAAATCTATACCTACGACTTATAAAATTAAACCTAAATAACTCTAAAAACTAAAAGGAATAAAAAGGTCGCACAGATGATACTGCGGGTGACGTAACCTACGACAAACTTATTATTTGCGGTTGGTACAGTTATCGAGTCTAGGGATCGAACCGCAAAATTAAGTTTGTTTTTTATTGTATATACTTTTCCGGGATAAAAAGTAGCCAGTGTGGTGCCCAGGATATTAAAGAATAATTATACCAAGTTTCATCGTAATCGAACCGGTAGTTTTTGCGTGATGCCTGAACAAACAGACAGACAGACAGACAGACAGACAAAAATTTGTGTAATCACATTTTTGGGTTCGGTGTCGGTCTAGTAACACCCCCTGCCATTTATTTTTTTGATATTTTCAATGTACAGAATTTTCACTTCTACAGATTTATTATGAGTATAGATACAGTTAGTTATGTAAGGTAAAAAGTTATATTTGTTGTTAGGTATGTAAGTTTAAATAAAGTAAATTTTAAGTTGATAACTACACTGTCGCAGTGGGTTAAGGCCTGTAATGATAGTTGTAAGATTGATAAATAAAAAAATAAAGTTAATGACTAACAATATTGTACCTACGTCTAACTTTAAACAAACCGTTTCGATACTCGTTCTAAGGAACGTTTACATGTATGCAACCAGTGTTTCTCATTCTAAGTGAATAATTGTATTCGTTTTTGAGAAATAAATGCCTTAAACCATATCTTTCAGCTGAAACTCTTCCATTTTATGGACTAAGAGACTTATACAAGTTGTTACTGAAATAACTGAAAACTTCTGAAGGCGCCATTGTACTGATAATTATGAACAACTTTTACTATGTGACCATTATTTAAGTAATTAATGTAATTCTATATGGTGGCATTTTGACATTGTAACTGTACGCAGATCAAATTAGTATGATTTCATAATAATCATAATCATAATCATCGTTTATTGCATTCAATGTAGTGTAGAAGATGTTACAATAATATTTGTTTCATACATTGACCCTGTCAGGGCACAGCAATTTATACATATGTTTTGGCATGCTACAGTACATAATAATAAATTAAATGAATGAAAGAAAGACAATAATAAAATTTTTAACATAATAATAAAGTATTCGTAAATGTATAGTCCAGGATAGGGTAAAAACTAAAAACAATTATTTGGTCATAATTTCCATTAATAGTTAAAAGTTAGACAAATAAAAATAATCAAATAATTATAACTATAATCATAAAATAATATAGGTAATGTCAACTAGAATAATAGTATTAAGTCAACAATAGTGAGTGATGTATATAATAAGAATTTGAATGTCAAAATTTATCTATCGCTATCGTCCAAAAATTCCTTTAACAATAATAATAATGATAAAACTTAATGTCAAACCAGAACCATAGTATTAAGTCAAAAATTGTGAGTGATATGTATATATTATGAATTTTAATGTCAAAATTTACTTATCGTTATCGTCAAAGTATTCCTTTAGAGTGTAGTATGATTTTAGTGAAAGGTGTCTTTGAAGGCTGGTTTTGAATTTGTTTTCGTACTCTATGTCTTTAATTGAGTTTGGAAGCTTATTATATATTTTTACGCACATGGCTAAAGGTCCTGAGTGGAACATACTTAATGTGGAGCTTGGTAGGGCTAATTCATTCTTGTTTTGGCGCCTATCACTGCGACGTTGTGGGCGGAGGTTTCTAGTGAGTTGGAATAGTGATTGGTGTTTTCGTACAAATTTACTAACTTCCAATATGTAGATGCCAGTTAGTGTAAGGAGCTTATATTTAACAAAGAATGGCCTGCAGCTTTCCGTGTTGTCTATATTGGCAAGAATTCGTAAACATTTTTTTTGTAGAATAAAGAGCCTTTGTTTGTCTACACTATTTCCCCACACCACTATTCCGTAATTTAACCAGGAGTATGCGTAGGCATAGTATGCTGTTAGAGCAGTTTTAAAATCGGTAGCTCTTTTAAGCTCTCCCAGGGCATATATAAAGCTAGCAAGCTTATTTGCCACTGCATCTATATGAGCCTTCCAGTTTATATTGGTATCTATAGACAAACCCAGCAGTTTAAACTCATTTATGCATTGTATCTGTATATTATTATATGAATAATTTATGTCCAATTTACGCTTTTGATATGGTCTAAATTGCATTATTTTTGTTTTGTCAAAGTTTAATTCTAAGTTATGATCTTTTAACCATGATATTATTTTCGAGAGTTTATCGTCTAGGTTTAAGTTTAAGTTTTCACCACTAGTGTATGGAAAAATTATAGATATATCGTCAGCAAATAAGATACTTTGAGCGTCAATTTCTTTAGGTAGGTCATTAATATAAATTAGAAATAATAAGCATCCTAAAACGCTGCCTTGAGGTATTGACATTGTTATTTTCACTTTATCAGATCTTACACGTGTTATTCGGCCAGTGTGTTGATCCCTGTGTTCAACCTCTACGAACTGTTCTCTATTTTGTAGGTACGACGAGAACCATTTGTATGCTGTACCTCTAACGCCTATTGCATATAATTTACTAAGTAGGATTTCGTATGAAACTCTGTCATAGGCTTTGCTCATATCCAGTAAAATCCCTACTGCGTACTTTTTGTTACTGATTATATTTAAAGCTTCCTGGATATATTTGAATATAGCTAAAGTTGTAGACCTATTTTTTCTGAACCCGTTTTGACTGTCGTCGAATATTTTATATCTTTCACAATATGAGTAAAGTCGCTTTGACATCGCAGTCTCCAATATTTTTGCGAAAGTAGGTAACAATGCTATCGGCCTATAATTGCTGGTGTCAGTCTGGTCTCCTTTCTTGTAAATAGGTTTTACTACTGATACTTTTAGCAAGTCAGGGACCGAGCCCTCATCTAAAGACTGATTGACTAAATAGGTTAGAGGTAACGTTAGCTCTTCAGCGCAAGCTTTTATAAGTGTAGGCGGTAGCTCGTCGTGGCCATAACTGCGCTTGTTTTTCAATTTTTTTATTATAAACATAATTTCGCTAGGGTCAACTGGTCTTAGGTAGATGGAGTTTTCGCTTTGAGAGGACGTAGGGCGGCCACTTGGAAAAGTGTTCCCATTTGCGGTATCTGTTTTTCCCACTGAAGCAAAATGCGTAGCGCCAGTGCGTAAGCTAATGCAGTATTGGTATGCGAACCAAACCAATTATGTAAAGTGGGCCGGAACGTTCTCTGAATCATATGGGTTGGAGTGCGGTGTGAGGCAGGGGGGGTTGACGTCTCCACGGCTCTTCAACCTTTATGTTAATGATCTCATAGGCGAGCTCAGTAGTATGCGTGTCGGCTGCAAGGTTGGTGGTGTTAGTATTAACAGCATCAGCTACGCGGACGACATGGTGTTGCTGGGCCCCACTGAGGGCTCTATCAGAGAAATGCTGAAGGTCTGCGAGAAATATGCTGCCTTGCATGGCCTTGTGTACAATGTCCGTAAATGTGAATACATGGTCTTTAAGGCCGCCGGTAAGTGCCCTAATCATGAACCTAGCTTTTTTCTGAATGGTATAAGCATAAATAAAGTCTACCAATTTAAGTACTTAGGGCACATAATTACCGACGACCTTAAAGATGATTTAGACATTGAAAGGGAACGTAGGGCACTGGCGGTCCGAGGTAACATGTTGGCCCGTCGATTCTCGCGTTGTGCGGACCAAGTCAAAATCAGCTTGTTCAAGGCGTTTTGTCAAGGTCTGTACGCGGGGGGTCTGTGGGTCAGCTGTAACAAAAGGTCGTTAGATGTCATACGCGTCCAGTACAATAATGTTTTTAGGACGTTGTTGAAACTGCCCCGTTTCTGTAGCGCATCGGAGATGTTTGCTCAGAACAGAACTGACGGCTTCCATGCAGTAATTCGTAAAAAAGTCGCATCACTGATGCGTAGAATGCGGGGCAGTGACAACAGCATCCTAAAAACAGTTGTGGAGAGTCCTTACTCCCCTATTCTGAGGCACTATGTGGGGATAATGGTCGGGTAGGTCATTCCTCACCTTGTCGTTCTTTGCACATTCTGCCTCAGACACCTACTTTGTTGTTTGTTTCTTGGTTTGCTTTTTACTAACACTAGTTATAAGATATTTTACTAACAAAATGGACTATATTGTTGTCTGATTTTGATATATAAATAAAAATAACTATTGAAAGCGTTGGCAATGGTAGTCGCGTTTTCTGTCACTGTATTTTGCACACGCAATTTTATGTTATTAGTAGATTGTTTTTTATTTTTATTTTTATTTGTACGCTCTTTTATTATTTGCCACATTGTTTTAGTTTTATTTTCAGATTTACTTATTACTCTTATGTAGTTCAGTTTCTTAGAGTGGGCTACTGTTTTCTTAAGTAATTTCTCATAACGTTTATAGTATTTTTGTAATATATTGTTATTAGTTGTAGTCATTAATGCCTTTAGTTGTCTTTTATGTTTGCATGCTAATTTTAGTCCAGTTGTCAACCATGTTTTATATGTCCTGTTTTTTATTTTTACGTCTTTTTTTGGTATACACTGATTTAAAATGTTTTGTAAGGTGTTATGAAATGACAGATAATTAGTGTTAATATTTTGGTTTTCATGTATTATTTTACTCCAGTCAAGTTTATTTATTTCCTTTTTAAACGAGTCTATGTTTTGTTTACTATAGATCCTCTTTAAGGTAGATATTTGCTTTTTATTAATCATTGGGATAATATTTTATCTCTGTTTTGATAACAAAACACGGCGTAAAATTGACGCGCAAACTGTAACGGTGAATTCAGCACACGATTCTAGACTCCGTAGCGTAGAAATTTAACGTTGATTATCAAAAAAATAAAGTCTGCTGTTTCATAGAAAAGTGACCTACGAGGTCAAAATGTATGGAACAGATTTTTTTTTTAGAATAACCGACGGATTATTTCAACGCTCCCTGCGTTGAAATACATATTTCAGTTCAGAATTATGTACATCCATGGTAACTGGTCGTGCGTCGATGTCCCTGCCACCTAGTGTAATGTGACTAGGGTTGCCAGGTCGCCAAACCTAATAGCCGGACAGACCAGCCAGTTTGGCCGGACATTTGGGTAGAAAGGCCGGATACCCTACATTATTAAGGATTTTGTGTCTCTGTATTAATAGGTACGACAAAAAAATTGTATGTAAAATTAAGCTTTTTTGATTATTGTCATAATCAGTCATCGGCGCTCGCTCGTTTGCGAAATGTAAAAAGCCTAACAAAAGCCGGACAAGCCAGACACCGTTTATTTTGGCTGGACACGCAATCAAAAAGCCTACCTATGTCCGGCTTTATCCGGACGCCTGGCAACGCTAAATGTGACTGTATTCAATTGTTTTATGCATGTAACTTAATGCCCGGTTTACATTATTCCAGTCCAGTGATCCAGCGAGAATCCAGTCCAGTGCTGGACTGGATCTGTAACGTCTACATTATTCCAGTTATTTAGAAGCCGTTGAAGTGTTAACACTACAGTGACAATGATTTCAAGAAGAGATCAGTTTCGAAAATGATTCAAACGTGCTCAATTAATCTTGCTACGCACTGGAATGGCACTGGATTGGCCGTCTACATTATTCCAGTTGCACTGGATTGGTCGCACTGGATTCAAAAGTAGACCGCCAATCCAGTTACTGGACTGGAATGCTAACTGGATACAGTGCATTCCAGTGCCGGTTTACATTTTTCCAGTAAGCAATCCAGCGCTGGATTCGATCGCTGGACTAGAATAATGTAAACCGAGCATTAATATTTGCACAACTGAAAAGTCTAATATAGTGATACCGTCTGTTATTAATGTTATTATACACAGGTTGGCAGGGAAACTCGACGTATTCCTTGAAAGGGGTTATACTAGAACAACAAATTAAGTCCAGTGAATTAGGGGTCAAAATTGGAAGCTTAAAAAATATTTTTTTTGCTATTAAAGACCTTTTATTTCTGAGATTTTGTAAGTTTAGCAAGTATTGGTTTTTTTTAAATGATCATTCATTTTTCAACTTTCAGAAAAGTATCAATTAAATGTTTGGAGTGGAGTAGTTTTTTCTCATAATTAATTGTTTTTGGTATCAAAAAAATCGAAGAACCGACAGCTCGGTAGACGGTAATCATCCAGTTTTGAACCCTAGTAAACTGGACTAAATTTGTTGCTAATGACCTCTAGTATAACGCCTTTCAAGGAACACGTCGAGTTTCCCTGTCACCCTGTATATTATACTGGCAAATAAATGATTAATTCAATCCGAAACTATGAATATTAGATTGTTTAAAAAAATCTGTATAAATGATTTAACACTAACCATCTTTACAGCATAAAATAATTTATTGACGGGAAACATTTTGTAATATAACCATTATTTGCTATCATATAAGCAAACAATGCGCAATGCTTTTTTGTGTGCGCCAAATAAATGGTTTATCTATCTATCTATCTATCTATCAAACCATGTATGCTCTATAATGTAAATGTAAATAAACATATCTCTTCTCGTTATTCTTTGCTATGTCAAGCATTATTAAAGTTACCTGGGCATGTTGAGCTAGCTGGTATATACAGACTTCCCCGCGTAGTTTTTTCGCCAATTCTTCCAGCTCTGACAGTAGTTTCATACTATTTTCTGTAGATAAACCCCGCATTTTGTGGATCGCCAAACTTAATGGCCTGGAAATATTAGAAATAGTATTTATTATATACACCATGTTCTTCACCCTGGGTTGTGCCCTGCAGAGCTGCGTATTTTCACGGATGGATCCAAAACAGTGGTACGGGTGCTGGAATCTTCTCGGAGGACTTCAACATACATATAGCCACACCATTGGGGGTCCACAACACAGTATTCCAGGCCGAATGCATGGGCATTTCGCTAGCCGCTTCAGCCATTAGGCTGGGCTAATATACGAGTGCTACCTGCGCCTCAACCAGGTGGGTAGCCTCAATAACATAACCATTCAATGGATCAAAGGACACAGCGGTTCGCGAGGTAACGATGCAGCCGATGAACTTGCTAGAAGGGGATCGAGCATGGCACCAGTGGGACCTGAGCCCATCGCGCCACTTCCCTTCGGATTCATACGTACTATGGTAAGAAAACGCACCAGAGACCAACACGACAAACTTTGGACGGAGCTGGGCGAATGTAGGCACGCCAAGGAAGCACTTCCCACAATTGATGGCGGCCTCACGAAACAAATTCTCCGTCTAAATAAACTAAAGCTGTGTACAGTTACTGCAGCTTTAACTGGCCAAGGGTCATTTAACAAACACCTCTATGTCATAGGAGTAACAGACAGTCCGCTGTGCAGAGCCTGCATGGAGGATGACTAGACACCGGCGCATGTGCTGCAACATAAACTGCCCGGTGGTCGTCACGTACAGGGCAAAGTACTTCGGTAACCCAGGTACCCTACGTGAGACGGTCAGTAACATCAAGGCGTTGCTGGCTTACCCGACCCGTACGCAAAATACGCGCATTGTCGTGGAGTTGCGGACACCAGCCCGTATTACCTATTACCTATCGAGTAATTTATATCAAGGTATTCAGTTTGTATGAAAATTAACGAAAAAAATAAATAAAAATAAGAATTCATTAATCGGTCCATATTGCAAAATGCTTATTTCTATGGTCTGAACATCTGGTCGAAGTTTATGTATATCGTCCGGAACACGCTGTATAACTTTATTGGAACTTTATAAGAATTGGAAAATTTTTGTACATACAATTGAAAAAAATAACAATAAACATAATTAATAATCCCAAATCCCGTCGATAAGTTCATCCGCTTGGTTGTCGACTGGTCATTGGTCATGTACCCAAAATTTCTTTTAATATTGGACACAATGTAAAAATTATTATGAAAAATAAATAAATACTGGCAGCATTGCCACATATGGCAAGGCTTAGCCTCTAACCAAGGTTAAAGCTACTACTTGGCTCTTAACTAATGTAATAATTAAGTAATCTTGTAATGGAGGCACAGAAAGGTGTCAAAATGAAATTGCATTAAGGAAGTAATTCAATCTCATTTCATTTTACCAAAAATGTTGGATAGAAAAAGAAGGTAGTAAGGTATTCATATTTTTTTTTTACCAAAAATTGTTTGTTAAAAAGTAGGTATTTATGTTTTAAACTAGTTGGAAGAATTATACGAATAACTTATTAAAATAGTCTACATTTCTGTTTTGGCTTATCATTGACTAATAGTTTCAAGAGTCGAATTTCCTGTTTCAAATTTATTTAAAGTACTTATTAAATAAAATTATAAAATGATTAGTGTTTTTCTTAAACGAAAATAACAAAACGTGGAAAAAAATACATAATTATTAGTGTCCTATTTTTAGATGTTATTTTATTTAAGACTGTAAATGGGCTCTCTTGTTCCCTCAATTTTGAAAATTCAAATTCAAATTTCGTGATGGTATAAAATAAAAATAAGCGTACAAATATTGTTCACCCATTAGGTAATGGGTGAAAAATGAAAAATGTTTTAACAAAAACTAAGCGACAATATTTCAAATGTATAGATAGTGTTTTACTTTTTTTTTTTTTTTGAGGATGGGAAATCATCAAATGACTCCTCCCGCTCTGGGTGGAGCAGGAGGGAGTGTCAGACTCTTACTGACTAAAACCCACCCGTGTTCCTTCCTTAGCCCTTTATGTTCCAGGGCAGCGGTAACCCTTTCGGACAATCCCACTACCCTATAGTGTTTTACTTTACACTAAAATTGTAACACAGCTCATAAACAAGATAACTTTACCAAATATCAATTCAAATCTTAGAAGGAAAAATAATACATACTTATCAGGATAATTTGCGCAACATTTGAAATGCAACGTAACTGAACAGTGTACGCCTTTGATGTCTGAGTTGTGCAATGGATTCAATGTGAGCATCAGATCTATAGGTCTCCATATTTTCCAAGCAACAGTCTCGCGATTATCCACCACAGCATCACCGTAAATGGCCTGCCAAAGTAAAATGTATTGTTAATTTGGCAGTTAATGAACACAGCAAAAAAAATGTGAAATTAACCCAGCCAACACCTGATGTGACTGCGGTGCTCCTGACCGAACCCTTTTTTTTTTATTAGTTCATTGAGTCATTAAATAATTCGTCAGACTGTACGTGTCGTTGACGTGTAAAAGTGTTTGTACAAACCTACTTACAAAATAAAATCATTTATCATAGACTTTTACTGACTACAACCCAGGCGTGTGCCTTCAGTTGCGTGTGCCAGGGGCCACAGTAACTCTTTCGGACAACCCGCTACCCTGTATTTTAGATTTTGTAATATCTTGATTTAAAAGAGTGTCCTTGGAGGTCCCTGCCCGTTCTTCTCCATAGAACTCTACGTTTTGGAATGGCCAACTATCTTCAACTTTCCGACTAACTGACCAACTCTTACAGAGTTCAAAAGTGCATGTAAATTGTTTAATTAAAAGTGTCCTTGGAGTTTCTTGCCTGTTCTTCCCCATAGAGATCTACATTTTGGAATGGGCAACTATCTTCAACTTTCTGACTAACTGACCAACTCTTAGACGGTTCAAAAGTATCTGCAAATGGTTTAATTAAAATACAAAAAAAAACTATATCCCATAATTATGTTGGAGTGTCCGAAGTGTCTATACACCTGCACTTCTGAGGACTTAAAAATGCCACTGAAGCCGCGATTGGTGTGGCTATCACTGGGCCCAACTCATCTAGTATATATAATAAAATGTTTTTACTTTTACCATCAACTCTAAGAGAAGAAGCAGCAGCCAAAACTGGCCTTATTACAAAGTAAGATTTATATTTTCACCCTGGCATCACCATGCCATTTTTTAAATCTGAATTTTATAACTAAGAAGGTACTTTAAACATTTATATTGAACAAACAAAAAAGAAAACCTCGACGTTTTGTGAAGTTGTTAAAACCTCCGGACCAGAGGTGGGTTGCTAACTATTCCAATAGTTGCGATAAGATTGCATGAAAAACGCATTAGTGAAAAAAATATTACAAGGCCTTCCCATGTGCTGGCCTAATTGGAATTCGGAATGCCCGGTAAAACGAAAAAAAAAAAAAGAAAACTGGAACTATTAAATCGCGTACCTAACATATTATAGATAGAGAAATATCGTTGACTTATGAAAATTCGTATTTATTTTCATCATCCAGAAATGTTTTTATTTACAAATAACACAATTACTAACCTGTAATGCAGCTAATTCGTTGTCTTGACGTTCTTCGTTAGTTTCATCACACATTTTGCAGTCATAAAATGGACATGGTAACTGAAAATGTTAGTCCTACAAACATATCACAACACTAAAACGTGTGAAATATTTTAGCTGAGCAAATAATCTCGGTAGTTTGAGAAATAAACCGCTAGCAAAACAAAATTATTTTGTGACGTTGATTGACATTTGGCTGATTTGACGGCTGTCAAGTGTCAGTTGATTTTGATCGGTAGATGATCGTTCAGAATCAAAGTTTATTTCCATAAAAAATGTTACGCACCTGAAGATTAAAAAAATACGAGATTCATTTATTTCCAAAAATACCGATAGAAAACTATATGTGAGGGAGCCGTGCAAAGAAAAAATAATGTTTTGCTAATGGTAGGCACTTTTATTTTACTACTTATCATCCAATGGACCACACTCAACATCTCAAATTAATTAATTAATTGGTTTCTTCTCTTCAAAGCAGAAAGCACTCAGAAACACAATAGCGAGGAACACTCAATTATAGTGCTGCCATCTCACGAGTGAGCTTTCAATTTTTAACTTGCATTACTAAGGGTTACGTACGTCCTTTTCTTAATTATGATAGTTAACATAACTATACATACGCCACCACGCTGCTACTAGTTTTTTTTAAGAATTGTCGTATTAATTTATTTTATACATGCTAGTCAATTTTATTTGTGTATATTTAGGTAGGCAAACTTTCCAGGTGGCATGAAAAACTAAAACATAATTAATCACAAGTCTTTTTGCGTCTGATTTTGCATCAGTGTCCAAATCACAGTGATCTATAATCTTATAAGGTTGTCTTATAAAGTTAATCTGTTGGGTTGCTGCCACTAACAAGTTTCTCAAAATCATTGTGATCTATAGTCTCGTTACCGTAATAAGGTTGCTGCTGTCAGAGGTAAAATAACTGTGAACGGAGTGTAAAAGTAGGTAAATAGGTACGTCAGAAGAGTTTTTATTTCATGTACTGATCGATAATTTTTAAGTAGGTAATAGTAGGTAGGCTTGTTTTCTAATTATTAATTTAACAATAATTGTAGCATATATCGGGAAATGGAATCTTGTTTTTAACAACCTCCAATACAATCGGTGCTATTATAGTCGACCAAGTTCTGACACCCGGAGAATTATGATCCGGCGAAAACTGTAACAGAAAAAAAAACAACTAGGTAATAAGATACATACTACAGGTTACTTGCAAAACCTGTCATAATTGGTAAAGAACGGTCTTACGTACTTACATACTTTGAAATTTATATTATATAATATATTAATAATAAAGCTGAAGAGTTTGTTTGTTTTTTTATTTGTGTGTTTGAACGTACAGACGCCAGCACATCAAGCTACTACTATCTGTCAAATTTCTTTAATAGATTTTCAACTTTATCGCTATAGCATTAAGGTTCAAAGTTGATTGGGAAAAATTGACAGATTCGGGTAGCTTGATGTGCTGGCGTCTGTACTAATCTCTTGAAATACCAGTCGGGTTTGAAAAATTCTTTTGACATTTGATAGCCCATTCTTGAGGAAGACTATAGGCTTAACATAACGCCCCTAGGACCCCTAGGAGCGTTATGAGCAAAAAGAAAAAAGTCAGAAAGAACGTTAAGGGAAAACATGTAATAGCGCGGGCAGGCTTTGCGTTTACTACTGCCTTTGCTAGACCAAAGGTGCATCATACCCCAAAAACATACAAAAAAACCTTCAGACACAATCATGTAAAGGAAATGTAACAGGTGTTAAAAGCTATAATTTAGAAGATTCTTGAATAAATTACAAAAAACAAATATTATATAAAAAAATTGTGAACCTTTAGGGTCTTCAAACTAAATATTATGTATTTCCCAAATGAATCTACCTAGGGTCTCCCCCCCCCCCCCCCCTCTTTCTTTGGCTAACCCTCCATCTAACAACCAGCAGTGCGATTCTGTAACCATATCACTGTGAAAACTTAGGTGAAGTGAGCCTGGAGTGAGCTGTCATTCCAAATAATGCTAGGGATTGACACTACTGACAACTCACATCAAGCTCACTTCACTTGAGTTTTCACGGTGAGATTTTTACAGAATCGGTCTGCTGTATAGTATAGGTAAAGCTGATTAAGGGCTGATTTTTCAATCAGCTGATAACTTCGAGGAATAATTTAGAAATTTTGACAGTTATTTCATACAAAACTATCAAACGTCAATTTTATTCCTCGAATAAAAGTTATCTGGCGATGGAAAAATTAGCCCTTAGGGACTAACCACACTTGAGGGGCCCGTGGCTTAAATAATAACAGCCGCACAGGTCGATCGGTCAGGTTAAGCTGCGCTTGACGCGGTTGGTCTGTGGATGGGTGACCATCTTTACATACCGAGACCCCTCCGTGCCTCGGAAAGCACGTTAAGCCGTTGGTCCCGGCTGTCATTCATGAATCTTTGACAGTCGTTACGGGTAGTCAGAAGCCCGAAAGTCTGACAACCAGTCTTACCAAGGGGTATCGTATTACCCAATAACTGGGTTGTGGAGGTCAGATAGGCAGTCATTCCATGTAAAATACTGGTATTCAGCTGCATCCGGTTAGACTGGAAGCCGACCCCAACATAGTTGGGAAAAGGCTAGGCAGATGATGATGATGATGGACTAACCACACTTATACTCGGTTTAGCTTTTGTCCATAGAAAACAACGATTTTGTATGGAATGCGTATGCATCCGTTCTGGAGCTGAATAAGTGTGGTTAGTCCCTTAATCTCAATTTGTAAGTAGTAGGTACTATAATATTTCCTTCTTTAGCTGATAGCTCAGATACAGATTGGCAGAAGAAGACATGCGGGGCGCTGATGACAAATAAATTAGGATATAGTAAGGAGAACCAGAATAATGGGGCACTTACTCTTCTAGAAATGACTTCAGTTAAATTGCTGGCTGGTCTGTACACCATTCTAATGTTACCAGTAGATACAGTTCTAGCCGTCGCAGTAACCGTTATTTCGTTGGTTGTTAAATTCTTCTGAATCTGAAAATTTTAAATGTTATTGAGGGGTCCATGTGGGTGTAAGAAGTGTAGAAATAATAGTGCGAATGACACACATAATAACACATGAACAAAGTGCTTATATCATCATATCAAACTCTAAGAAAGTGGAACGGACTTGTGTAAAGTACAATAAACACTATTCTAAGTTTTAAAATAATTATCACGTAATAAATTAAGTTAGATTAAAATTGCTTATTAGTCTTATAGGCTAGATTGTAATTAATTATTAAGAACCAGCCGATCGATTCTGTAAAAATCTCACCGTGAAAAGTTAGGTGAAGTGAGCTTGGAGTGAGCTGTCAATAGTGTCAATCCCTAGCATTAGTTGGAATGATAGCTCACTGCACGCTCACTTCACCTAACTTTTCACGGTGAGAGGGTTACAGAATTGCACTGCGAGTTCTTTTTAATAAAGGATAAAAAAAAAAAATGAGGGGTCCATAGTTAAACAATAACAGCCGCACAGGCCGATCGATCTGGTTAAGCTATGCTTGCCGCGGTTGGTCTGTGGATGGGTGACCATCTTTACATACCGAGACCCCTCCGTGCGTCGGAAAGCATGCTAAGTCGTTGGTCCCGGCTGTCATTAGTGGATCTTTAACGGTCGTTATGGGTAGTCAGAAGCCTGAAAATCTGACAACCAGTCTTACCAAGGGGTATCTTATTACCCAGTAACTGGATTGTGGATGTCAGATAGGCAGTTGCTCCATGTAAAATACTGGTACTAAGCTGCATCCTGTTAGACGGGAAGTAGACCCCAACATAGTTGGGAAAGGGCTAGGCAGATGATACTTACTAAAAACGAAAAACTTCGCAAGCAATGGGAAATTACTACTGAAGCTGGGGTGTCGGCCTCAGGATGAATTGTTTCTTACACGGACAATTGCAGTGCGATTATGTAACCATCTCACCGAGAAAACTTAGGTAAAGTTTAGTGTGCGTGGAGTGAGCTGTCATTCCAAATAATGGAATTAACACTACTGACAACTCACATCAAGCTCACTTCTCTTGAGTTTTCACGGTGCGATTTTTACAAAATCGACCGGCTGTATGTACTTTGCTAGCTCCCGCGTCACCAGTCCTTACTCTCTTAATATTTTTGCTGCTAAGACCAAAGCTATAAACGTATCTACTACACAGGAAAGTTTTATAAAATAGAAAGAAAGAAAATGCATCAAACATGACGCATAAAAAAAGGACATAAACACACCAAAAAAAAACAAGTTGGGGGTAAACATGCGTCGCATTCACGCAAAACGGCCATCGCTCAACAAAAAAATAAAAAAACAAAAAAAAAAATGCTCAAAATGTGGCAGTTAATTCAGTTTATTGTGATGTCTTACTACTTTCACGCGAACGAAGTCGCAAGAACCCCCAGATATGCAATGTTGCCAGCCTGCGCAGGATAAACGCTCCTAAATAAAAATAAACAAAGAGAGGGTCAACTTACACTAATTGCCCAAGCAATTAAAGTATGCATAATATCGCCGGTGAATTTATGCACCAAACCATTGACCTCAAAGAAGGTCACATCATAGCCAAGCTTCACATCCCTCAAGTTCAGTGTTCCACTCACGGTAGCCCTGGGAGTAGGGACCCCATTTACTGATGGGATCCCAAGTGTCTGTCCCATAGAATTCACGTCGATCTTTTGCATGGAGACCAAAAAGCCGTTGGTGTAGTTTGCTGTACCGTTCACATGCCACTTGTACATCTGTAAACTAAAATTTTCAAAATTAATAAAACTTGAAGTATACATAGATCATCACCATCATCAACATTATCATCACCATCATCAACATTATCATCACCATTATCATCAACATTATCATCATCATTATCGTCATCATTATCATTTATCATCATTATAATTATCATCACAACGATATTATCATCATAATCATCATCAGTCATTATCATCATCATCGTCATCATCACAGTCATTATCATTATCATCATTATCACTGCCATTTTCATTTTCTTCGTCATCATTATCACAGCCATTATCATTATCATCTTCATAATTATCACAGTCATAATCATTATCATCATTATTATCACATTCATTAATTTTGATGATGTTTGATGATAAATATCCATCATCATCATTATCGCAGTCATTATCACCATTAACATCATCATCATTATCACCATTATTATCATCATTGTCATGATCATCATCATTTCAGACGTAACACGTTCATTGCATATAGGCCTCTCGCAAGCGTTGCCATATCGACCATCGTTGCTGTCCTTTCTAGCATCTAGCGGAATCCTTTGACCTTCACAAGGTCATCGGTCCAGCTTGTGGGAAGACTCTTTTTCCATCTAGGTAAATGCCTACCGCACTATTTTGGTAGTATGGGGAAAGCGCTAGCTTTACACGTTTTAAAAACAAAATGGTTGATATGAAATAGTCATTCAATAGGGTTAAGTATATGAACTTAGAGGGTTGTATTGATAATTTTAATATTCATAATTCTATAAATACATACTTGTTACGGTCGCGAATCATATTTGAGCAACATACAACCTATAGCCGCCACCTCTACCGTATTTTTTAAATCTTTTACAAGACGTCGCAAACAAGTATCAGAAATATGGGTGGTTTGAGAAAATAATGACTGGTGGACAATGTAATGATCTTACTCAACATTCTGAGTGATATCCAGCAGCGTCAGACTGCTGAATCCTCTTCTCTCTAATTCGTAGAGTGTTTCTTGTATCACTTGTGAGTAGAATTCTGTGTGGTCCCTGACCCGTCCTCGTTGCGCTGTAAAAAAGTAATGTCTTTAGTAAGAATAGTATTTTGGAGGTATGAGGAACAGGGTGGAAAGTTCACTCATCTTCCATTGAAAACGGAGGATCCTCCGACCAGACGGGTGTTGTGTCTGGCGGGCTATTGCCCAACGATTGATGTTGGGAAATTGTATCTATGCTAATTGCGCGGTAAACTCTGCTTACGAGATGCAGGATTTGCGTGACGTCAGTATGACGCGTTGTTCGCACGTGGCGTTGTAGATTCCGCTACAGTATGAATGGAAGTGTGTGTCGAGGAGTAGTGGACCAGCGGTAACGGCCGCGACTTACGAGTTGTAGGTCGTGGGTTCGACTAGGCAGGCGCTTTACTTTGTGTAAATTATTTCATCACCACTGCTCTCAAAATGGTGAAGGAAAACATCGTGAGGAAACCGGTATGCCCTAGGACCAAAAATTTGAAGACATGTGACGTCTACAAGCCCGCACTGGGCGCGCCTGGTGGATTACCGGCCCACTCCCTCTCACCGAGAGGAGGCCTGTGTCCCAGCAGTGGGAACATTATAGTTTGATTATAATAGTGTGTTACGCAATTGGTTGCAGGTATCTTCACGATGTGTTTCTTCTATTCAGCGATGTCCGTGTCGAAGATAAACGAAACAACAGGGGGCCTACTTCGAAGTGCAAAGTGCGAATGTTCGGATCGGACCGACACATGGCCGAACCGAATAGTATTGAAAAATGCGAAAAAAGTTCGGATAGGCTCAGTTGGGTCGGGACCATAGTCAATATTCGAAAGAGTGTATAGGAGTGTAGGATCGGAACCGACCGAACCAAATAGTAACTTCGTAGTAGGATACGGCCCAACATTCAGCCGATACTACTTCGGAGTTGACCCCCTGATTAAATAAATAGGTAATTACAATAACTTACACCATCGTATCTGTCCTAACGCGACCACCACACATAAAAATAAAATTATCAAAACGTTTTTCATCATTGAGATTCACAAGCAGAAAAAAATAAAACAAAAATCAGGCACTTGGCAAAATAATTAACTACTAAACAGTACCAAGTAATGATACAACTAGAAATCTATAAAGTAGATGATAACAACTGTCAAACAGGTAATTGATCATTACTGAACTAATCTTAGATGTTGGATTAATTAGTCTAAATAACAATCTTTGTCGGAAGTTATCTTTGTTACATTGTAACTGTGCGCAGATCAAATTAGTATGATTTCATAATATTTTATCTCTGTTTTGATAACAAAACATGGCATAAAAATCAATTTGCAAACTGTTACCTACCACGAATTCAGCAAATGATTATACACCTGAAATTTTCCGTTTGTTATTTTTTTTTAGACCCCTCCGTGTCTGGGAAAGCACGTTAAGCCGTTGGTCCCGGCTGTCATTCGTGGATCTTTGACAGTCGTTACGGGTAGTCAGAAGTCCGAAAGTCTGACAACCAGTCTTACCAAGGGGTATCGTATTACCCAGTGGTTGTGGAGGTCAGATAGGCAGTCGCTCCATGTAAAATACTGGTATTCAGCTGCATCCGGTTAGACTGGAAGCCGACCTCAACATAGTTTGGAAAAGGCTAGGCAGATGATGATGATGATGATTTTTTTTTAAACTGTTCTTCATACAAAAGCTCGCCATATTTATGGTCATCATCATCATCATTTCAGCCGAAAGACGTCCACTGCTGGACATAGGCCTCCCCCAAGCACCTCCACTTCGACCGGTTCTGTGCTTCTCGCATGCAACGGGTTCCTGCGGCCTACACAATTCGGTCCTCCTTGTGGGAGGCCTTCCAACGTTATGTCTTCCGGTACGCGGTCGCCACTCTAGAACCGTTCGGCCCCATCGGTCATCTGTTCTGCGAGCAATGTGCCCTGTCCACTGCCACTTAAGTTTGACATTTCTTCGGGCAATTTATGGTTATAATTTTACGAAATTGTCTTATTTTTAGTGTATAGGTATATTTTTTAGAGGAAAGGATGGCATAAACCCATTGTACGGTGTCCATTACACCGTACTATGGGTTTATGTCCTGAAGGCCAGTAGCCATAAGATTATATACCAACAGAAAGAGCTTTTCAACAGAACCTTTGCTTCTAAAATGACTTTTGCCAATTGTTAGTCATGCCATAATATACCTATACAGCAATGGAAAGAATATTTCAAGGAGAACCTTTGATGCACACACGATTTTTGCCAATTATTAGTCAGTGCGGAGTCATTAATGACCTAAATAGGTGAAAACTTGAGCACTGAAATGAAGGAATTCTTGGTGCCCAAAAGTCATTAGATACCTATACATCAAGATAAAGAACTTATTAAGGACTAGCTTCTGCCCGCGGCTTCGCCCGCGTGGATGTCGGAAATTATCCCACGGGAACGTGCTAACAGGATAAAATGTACCTATGTGCTTCCCCAGAATGCCATCTATCTCGCGGGCCCTTTGTGGCTAATTACAATAGAAAACCAATTGTGTCTCATTAGTGGTGATTAAGAGGGTACCTATATGATATCTTTACCTAAGTTCCTACCTAATTAAAAAAAAAAACTCAATAACACAAAATTAAATACCTACCTACCTAAATAAACCTATTTCTGATGATAACTAATCTAAACTCAATAAATAAGCAAAATCCCTAAAAACTAATATCTATACGAATGACTAATCCTACCTAACAGTATTATAAAATAACCTACGGTCACTACGTACACTATCAAATATACTACCTATACTTTAAAATTAAAATCTATATCTACGACTTATATAAAAATAAACCTAAATAACTCTAAAATCTAAAACGAATAAAATGAACTCCATTGCGGGTGACTTAACCTACGACAAACTTATTATTTGCGGTTGGTGCAGTAATCTGGTCTAGGGATCGAACCGCAAAATTAAGTTTGTTTTTTATTGTATATACTTTTCCGGGACGAAAAGTACCCAGTGTGGTGCCCAGGATATTATAGAATAATTATACCAAGTTTCAACGTAATCGAACCGGTAGTTTTTGCGTGATGCCTGAACAAACAGACAGACAGACAGACAGACCGACAGACAGACAAAAAATTTTTTAATCACATTTTTGGGTTCGGTGTCGGTCTAGTAACACCCCCTGCCATTTATTTTTTTGATATTTTCAAAGAGAATTTTCACTTCTACAGATTTATTATAAGTAATAATATAGATAGATAACCTTTGTTATAAACACGACTTTTGCTAATTATTAGGCAGTGCGGAATTAATGACCTAAATAGGTGACAACTTGGGCACCGAAATTAAGGAATTGTTGACACCCAATAGCCCATTTTTTTATGTGAGTTGTTTTTTTTATGTAATATACCTAATGATGAAGCTTTATGTGATTAAGTTAAGGTGGATTCCAGAAAAAAAAAAGTGGTAGTAATATTTTTATTTCTTTGCTTAAAAACATGATACGCGTATTCATTCTGAGTTATCTAATTCCGTTAAAACCCTCAGGGCCTGCTATCTAGCGCAGTTGTAGCACATAGCCGGGAATGGTATTTCTCGAGTCACCACGTCAAACGCAATAGGTTGAAACACTTGGGGGCCCCAAGCGGCAATGCCCTTCGCTGTGACAGCAGTCGGGTTAAACTGAAAGATAAGATTATAAGTTAGCATAGCGTAATAGAATAGATTAGAATATTCTTTATTATGTTGGTCCGTGGATGGTGGTATCCGAAAGCAAACAGAAAAGCAAACTGAAGTGGCAGTGGGCTGGCCATGTTTGTCGAAGGACCGTTGGCCGGTGGAGCAGTACTGAAGTGGCGACCGCGTATCGGCAAGCGTAGTGTGGGACGCCCCCCAGCTAGATGGACGGACGACCTAAAGAAGGTTGCTAGGACGGACTGGATGCGGAAGGCGGAGGACAGGGTGTTGTGGCGCAGCCTGGGAGAGGCCTATGTCAAGCAGTGGACTGCGATAGGCTGAGTTGATTGTGGATGGGTGACCAACTTCATATACCAAGACAACTCTTTGCTTCGGAAAGCACATTAAACCGTTGGTCCCGGCTATCGTTCGTGGATCTTTTTTAACAGCCGTTACGGCCCGTCTGTCGTCAGAAGCCCGAAAGTCTGAGAAGACAGTCTTACCAAGGGGTATCGTATTACCCAGTAACTGGTTTGTGAGGTCAGATAGGCAGTCGCTCCATGTCAAACACTGATAATCAGCTGCATCCGGTTAGACTGGAAGCCGTTCCCAACATAGTTGGGAAAAGGCAGGCAGATGATGATGACTGTTTATTATGTATACCATCATATACCGTTGGGCGACAGTCTCCACACGGTGGGTGCCTGAGGATGGACGGCACCGCTGAGGCCGGCCCCGGAAGGGGTGGCGAGATGACTTAGACGCATACCACAAGGGTTGGATCGAGGTGGCGCTAGAAAAGGATGCATGGGTGGATTTGGGGGAGGCCTTTGCTCACCAGTGGGACAGTGCAGGGTATGACGCATTAGCCACGAGTCATCTGGAACATAGTGCTGTCATATGGGCTCCACATGAGGCTATGTTGGAGCGAGTTCACGCGCCACCTGTATAGGAAACTTTATGGGGTATACCCATATTTTACCCATTGATGTACCCCACTCTATTCGTACTGAGTATAGTGGGGTACAATTAAGTCGGGGTGCGACGGGAATTTGCTCTAGTCTCGTACATGGTGAAACTGTTCCGAGGCATAGAGCACAACCCGGGAGTGCTGCAGCGGTTGCACTTGTACGGACCCGACCGTTATGTGTGGAGGCGACGGGCCCCGCCACTGCTGGTCGTACCATCAGCCAGGAGCAACTTGCTGGCCAAAACCCTTCTGACTCGAGCAATTCGCACCATCAATTATATTCAGGTCGAAATTGATATATTTACATGTCACTGGGGTGAATTCGCAAAAGTACTACTTATTGTTTACACTTTGTTACAAACAATGATCTTTATTAAATAATCTTGAGATGTAGTTTGTGCCTTATTTTTAATTTTGTGTGTGTGACTTGGCTATCGCATTAGGTTAAGTAAGACCTGTAATGATAGTTTTAAGGCATTTAAATAGATAAATAAAAGTTTTTTTTGACTTCTTACCGTTTGAGCGAATATGCCAGATGTGATATCTTTGGGTCTAAATTCTGGAAGGCGGGATGTCGCCGCCGGTACAGTGCCTACAACCGTCACTGAGATAATTTCATCTGTGTTCACGTCTTTTATGATCTGAAAGTATAGATAAATACATCACTAATATTCCTTGAAAAAATGACATTCCATCTTTTTTGTTGGATGTCGTAAGAGGGTAAAAATCCGCAAGGTTTTTGACAATAATAAGCATCTAAGAATGTGATGACTCATTGTAAGCAAATCTATGTGCTGGTGAAATAGTATTACCTATATTTTTTTAAGCCAATAGGTACACAAATTCAGACCATCATATGTACAAAAAACGGTAAAGGAAAACATCGTGAGGAAACCGCCATGTCCTAGAACCATAAAATCGAAGACATGCGACATCTACCATTCTGACATCCACACATTTCACCCGTTATGTACAGACGCCAGCTCATCAAGCTACTACAATCTGTCAAATTTCTTTAATAGATTTTCAACTTTATCGGTAAAGCATTAAGGTTCAAGATTGATTGGGAAAATTTAACAGTTTCGGGTACCTACTGTAATACTTCAAACTGACAGATTCATTAACAAAAAAGTTTACACACAAAACAAAACTTACAGAAAACGCAAACGAAATCACCGGGTGTATGTACACCACAGTATACCGATAGTCTTCGTCATCGTTTTGCAAATGCCCGATTACATCATAACCCACGGCTACGTCATGCAACCTCATGGTTGCTCGTACAGTCACCGTGTGAGTGCTCGCAGCAGACGCGTTGAAGTTCCATACTTGCTGTACTGTAGTCTGCACGATGTCCACATGTTGTATGGATGAGAGGAAGCCGTTAATGTACCTCAAAGTTCCTTTGAAGGGCTGGAACAGGATTGATTCGCTGCAAGACATAAGTAATGGTGATGATGGGGTCACAACAGAAGAGACGTTACCTGTAGCCAAAATTGGTATAGAGTAAGGACTACAAAACGTTATTATCATTTTTTTGTGTTGCTATGGGCTCACAAGTGATAATTTTAGGAATATTTTTAAAAGATACACTATTTCAGATGGATTGTCCTACATTATCATATCAGAAACCCAATTGTCGTAAATAAAAACGTTCAAAATATAGTCGCGATCTCATCTCAGCAACAATCAATGTGTAGGTATGTTTAAAAACCGGCCAAGTGCGAGTCAGACTCGCGCACGAAGGATTCCGTATTATTATCTATAAACATCACGTCTGTTGTATGGGAATCCCCATTAAATATTTATTTTATTTTGTTTTTAGTATTTGTTGTTATAGCGGCAACAGAAATACATAGTTTGTGAAAATTTCAACTGTCTAGCTATCGCGGTTCTTGAGATACAGCCTGGTGACAGACAGACGGACGGACAGACCGCGAAGTCTTAGTAATAGGGTCCCGTTTTAACCCTTTGGGTAGGGAACCCTAAAAATTGGAGGTGTTTTTGACAGACTGTGACTGAGTTTAGAAAGCGAATGTTCTTCAGATGGCTGTAATTGCCTCTCTGTTGTTACTGTTTCCAAACTTCTCTATTCTCTTGCTCACATTTTAAAGTATTTGGGGTTGGAGAATAATTAGTTTTTTTTCTTCAATTCATCTCTCTTCAGTCGTCATCTTAGTATCCTACTTTTCTTGCCATATAATTTTTCACACAACCATAATTATGTAATACACATAAATGATCGTGCGAAACATTAAATCTATAATCTCACTCGGTCCACTAGATGTGACCGTGCTCTTCTAGGCACGGGGGTATCACACCGCCAACTTCCAAACTCCGGGCTGTTACTAAGAAATTACTAATTGGAAAAACTGAATAGCACTTCGCCCGACCGGGAACCAAACCAAGAACCCTACGCTCACGAGTTGCTTTTGGGGACCACAAGACCAACGGGCAGTTAACATATGTAATGTATAACATCGAGTGGGCCAATTGCCGGTTTGCTAAATGTTTCTGCGAGGTTTACTTACTTTAATTGAAATACAAAATCTGGTAGTTTCAAATTACACCAGCCATTTTCTTCCACAATATTCATAGTCCTCGTTATAAAATTTATAGCATAACTAGTATGGTCGACCAGGCGCACATTGGAAACTGCAAACAATAAAATTGACATAATATGTAATTTAATTTATTATAATAACTAACCTCTGCCTGCGACTTCGTCCGCGTTAAATTTCTTGTCGCGTCGTATCGCATCGCCTGCCCGCGCTTTCCTTCGTTTTCACTCAGCGGACTTTGTGACTGTTTTCCTTTTTGCTCGACTCCTTAGGGTCGTTGTGTGATTTTAAATAGCCGTTAGCCTTTTTCAATGATTAAGCTATCAAATGCAAAAAGATTTTTTCAAATCCGACTGGTAGTTCCAGAGATTACCCCGTATAGTCACGAGCAAAAGTATGTATACACTCGGCTTTATTCAAAAGCGATTTACTCCATTATTTTTTAATGTAATTTTTTGTTGTTACGAATATAGCATTTTCGAACCCATAGTTATCTGTGATGTGTCGTATTTCAACGTTGCATTCGTTATTTCACGAAAAAATCGCAATTGAAAGTTGCCAAGTGTTGACATATTGGTGCTCGTGACTGTACATACAAACATACAAGCAAAAAAATTAACAAATTTTACCTCTTTATAATATTATTAGTAGAAGAATAGATAATACCACTCGAGTGCGATGATGAATAGAATAGAATAGTTCTATAATTGCACAAAAAGTAGGTACAAGTTACAGATGTTAAGTTTAATAAAATGATCCTTAAACTAGAGTTAGTATAAGGATCATTTTATTAAACTTAACATCCACCAAAACTGCAAAATGATATTATTATTATTATTTTTATTTCTGCAGTATTATATTCCAATTGGGTCTCTAAATTAGTTTCAAAAATAAAAAAGTACTTACTAGTATTACACAATCCATAACTAGTAAACAACAAAACAAATAAACTGTGTATCTTCATTGTTTTAACAAAATTGACTGTAAAGCAATTAACTCATCCACACAGCAATTAGCTCATAACAGATATTATGTTAGCTTCTTAATTACAAATTATTAATTATCGTGTTTTAGTAAGTTCCTGATAAGACAGAAGTTGATTAACGTATTTAAGATAAACATCTTGATACTTTTGATGATTTAAAAGTACAAATTATGGCGGTGTATAGTCGTAACTGAAAGACGATGTTTGGTACTGATAAGTGATAAGCATATCGTTTTGTTTGTCCGTGTGTAAGTTGTCAGGCAGGTTCATCGAGAGCCAAGCAAAACGGGGTTGGCTGCTAATATTTTCGTTTTCGTGGAAACCACAATACACATATAAAAATATTAAAACATTAAATCCAGGGGAGCTGGCCGCATTTCCGTAAAAATAAAATTATGTCCGTTTTCACTAACATTAGGCGATACTTAAATTAATGCCTAAATAAAAGCCCGCTGTTCGATTTGTGAAAATCCAAGAGCACTTTTGCAGAAGTACATCATGAGGCAACCGGCATATCCTAGAACTAAGCGATCGAAGACATTTGACATCCGAACTGGGCTCGCGTGGTGAATTACGGACAGCTCTCTCTCACTGCGAGGAGGTAAGTACCTATATGTACTAGCAGCGGGAATATATATATACGGGTTACTGGTAACTCGACGTATTCCTTACAGAACGTCATAGTAGGGTGGAAATGCCACAAATTAAGCCACCAAATGTTCTACCGAAGTTCAGTAGTTTTTGAGTTGGTAAGATTTTTAGTTTTTTAATGAAAAATCCCAGATTAAATCATTTAAAGCCAATTTGAAAATTATCTACGGAGCGACTGTTCTGAAATTTCTGTTATTATCATAGTTGATGCCGTAGCAAATCTTTGTTTGTAATTAAAAGTTCAAAAATGCCCCAAACCTTGGCAAATATCACTAATCAAACATTTTTTTTTGTAATTTTTGTCATTACTTCATCAAAAATGTTGTCTAGTGCTAAAAAAAATAAAATACTACGCCAGATGTACAAATTACTAGGAAAATATCGTAGTTTTATCAGCTATTCAGAAAGGTATGATTGCAGTGAAAACCATCAACCACAATTTATGCTGAGCTGGGCCTATTTGGCCCAGAGGCAGAAGGAACAATTAAAACATCCTGACCACGAAAATACCACGAATTAAATATCCTAACTATAGTAAAAAACAATTTATTCTAAATTAAATTGTCCATCTACCTCCAACAAATAAAGCCAACGTTACACTCAATCCATTTAGAATACGCTGTCAAATTCGAGTCCCTACTTCAGCGTGACATGTGTCCTGCGGCCTGTCAAAATGTGTCGATTCCCCTAGACCTCTGTCAAGCCTCGTAACGTGTCAAGTTTGAGGGCTTGGCTCAAAGCATAAGCGCGGAAAGGTCTTTTTGCGGTTCCGAATCTCAAAAGGAAAAATTGTAACCCTTATAGGAGCACTTCGTTATCCGTCCATCTGTTTGTATGTCAAAAACCTCCGTCCGAAAAGTCCTAATATGATTAATTTGTAGCTTTATCACATTAAATAAAATGCGATTACAAATTTACATTTGCAGTTGGAGAATAGACTGTGACGTATATCGATGTATGGGAGAACATTTTGTCAAATACAAAGATAAGTTTGTTCTTGGGATAAGTCCCAACGCATTTAGTCGGTTTTTAAAACCTATATTGCACTTTATTTACCTTTATGCATTGGTATGAGGCGCAAATAAACAAATATTCTTTCTTTCTTTTAATTCTAATAATGATTTTGGCAGGCATCTGTAAAACTATACCACTAGGACGATGAGCAAAGTACCATAGACCCCGTCCCCAATTTTTTTTTATCGTTGGATCAAAAAAATAAAAATAAAAAAACAAAAATGAAGTCTGTTGAGACTTCATTTTTGTCTCATATTTTTGGTTACGGGCTACAAAATAACATAGCGTTTGTTGCAAGTCTTTAATATATATGGGGTTTCCCGAAATAATCATATTTCAGTTTCATTAATGTGGAACTTTATTCCTTGTGTAACGAAAATATGGATTTTTTTTTTCTATTTTTCGGTACAATTTAAAGTCGTCAATTAGCTGGCACAATTTGTCACGGCAATGTCGTGTACCG
This sequence comes from Apamea anceps, assembly GCA_951799955.1. NCBI lineage: Eukaryota > Metazoa > Arthropoda > Insecta > Lepidoptera > Noctuidae > Apamea > Apamea anceps. The sequence goes on along the minus strand of OX637519.1, from coordinate 16,961,044 downwards.
TTGATTGCATGGGTGTGATTGGAGGCTCTCATTTTTCATCCTTCTATCTAGTTTCGATCTACACTAGAAAGTTCTACACTACGGGGCCAAATTAAATTAGCTAGCGAAACTCCGCAGACGTTATATCTAAACTCAATAAAGTAAAAATAAAAAAGATTTGATTTGATCTTTTGTTTGGGGTCGATGACCGCTGGTAGTGTAGTTACTTAAAGTCATCATCATCATCTGCCTAGCCTTTTTCCAACTATGTTGTGGTCGGCTTCCAGTCTAACCGGATGCAGCTGAATACCAGTATTTTACATGGAGCGACTCCACAAACCAGTAATACGGTAATACGATACCCCTTAGTAAGACTGGTTGTCAGACTTTCAGGCTTCTGACTACCCGTAACGACTGTCAAAGATCCACGAATGACAGCCGGGACCAACGGCTTAACTTGAAGTATGCGTAGAGTAAGTATGAGATAAAATGTGTGTGTGTGTTTTGTTTCATCGTGTTATCCATCACGATTGTGAAGGTTTCACAAAAAAAAGAGACTTTTAAACTGATATTTCAAGTAACTAGTAGTACAGTCACGAGCAAAAGTATGTATACACTCGGCTTTATTCAAAAGCGATTTACTCCTTTATTTTTTAATTAAATTTTATGTTGTTACGAACATAGTATTTTCGAACCCATAGGTTATGTAATGTGTCGTATTTCAACGTTGCATTCGTTATTTCACGAAATAATCGCATTTGAAAGTTGCCAAGTGTTGATATATTGGTGCTCGTGACTGTACTACTGACACTGACCTTGTACTAGTAGTTTTAGGCCTTACAGAGTTTTTCATTCCACACGTTCTATGTATCAAATAAATCATCTAAGCTACCAATTTTCAGTCATCTTTATATATATACCTAAAACTGCTTTTTACAAGCTTTTATTTAGTTTCACCTGTCCCGATATTTGTCTGTAATCAAATCTTGCAAATTAAATGTGATCCACTTACCGGTTACCGATTGAGCTGAAATCTTGCATGCATGTGTAATTCCAAAAAAAAAACTTTGAATTATATTTTATTATTTTTACAAGGATTTTTTTTTTGTTTAGCCTGGACTGTCCCACTGCTCGGTAAAGGCCTGCCCAAGTCCTTCCAGGAACTCTTTTCCCGCACCACCTCGAACCAGCTCTCGCGGTACTCATCCAGGTCATCTCGCCATCGCTTTCCGGGTCAATTGGAAGTTAATCAAATAAAATTGTACCTACGTTATCTCGAATCTTTTGACTTGGACCACTTAACAAGCACCACCTGAGCCAATTGGAATACTAATGAAGTTTTTGTGTAACCCTCCTAAATGAAGGGGTTACAATTAGACGGCTGTGCGAAATAACATTAAAATTTAATTAAATAGGTTTCCGAAATTCTTATTTTTATTTTCAACAATTTAGTTAAACAGACCAGTTCTTAAACGCTGGTTTTGCCAATATTTTTCGACTTTTGCGTGTACCTACTTTGGCTAAGAGTTAAGCCTGGATTACACATACCTGTAACTTGCACAAAAGTATGCAAGTAGTGCATGCCGTTGGTGAATACCAAAATGGCAAGCAAGCTACTTGCATACTTTTGTGCAAGTTACAGGCATGTGTATTCTGGGCGTTATTCCTGTCACTGTCTCACAACTGTCAAAACACAAAGCGTAAGCCATAAAGGTCTAGTTAGGTTAGATTAGTGTAGTCGCTAAGTGTTTTGCCCTAACTGGCCTTACTTTATGAATGCATCCACAGGACAGGCCGGTTAAACTGCCGACAACCTTCCATATTGATATGCGAGAAAACATTAAAAAAAAAATAATGTACAGACGCCAGCAGGTCAAGCTACCCGAAACTGTCAAATTTTCTCAATCAACCTTGAACCTTAAGGCTTTAGCGATAAAGTTGAAAATCCATTAAAGAAATTTGACAGATTGTAGTAGCTTGATGTGCTGGCGTCTGTACATTTATAACATTTTTTTTTTTTTACAGTACAGTACAATACTTACAGTGTACTTTATTTTTTGGAACGAATTTCTTTAACGCGGCTTGTGGTAAGATTGAACTAGCAGAAATCGTCACGTAACCGACTTTCTCTCTCTGTCTCTGAGAAAGAGAGATAGTTTTAGCATTTTTGCGAGGTCAAAATGAGAATCTAAAATGGCGGCAACTTTATGACAACTATTTAGTTTAGTAGTTTATGGCTCTGTATTAAAAACGCGTATTAAATTCTCTCTGACTCTTTCTATTTTAAACAAGTGTGACTGCGTGCGAGTATCGTGGAAGGAACTTCGTTCCTGACGGGAGTCCCCCGACCGCACCCGTTTTTTTTTTTATATTGTTAAGCTATTATTTTGTGTTACATAGACTAAAACACCAAAATGTCTGGAAGGTTCATAAAATTTAGGACACAAAGTTTTATGTTAGAGTTTAATAAAATCAGAAATCAAGGGTCGAAACAAGCAACGTCCTCTTCACTTATCGTCGCAAATTAAATGCTTGACTATAACATTTTAATGTTCTGAGAGTTAGGAATGCCATCCAGTGTTAGCAAAAAAAAGGGAAACATTTCTTTTTGTATTTTCTTGTTTAAAAGAAATGCGGCCTGGTAAGGGCAAGTAGTAGCCTACTAGTATTTCATCACCACTGCTCTCAAAACGGTGAAGGAAAACATCACAAGGAAACCGGCATGTCCTAGAACTAAAAATTCGAAGACATGTGACATTGGCCAACACGCACTGGGTCCGCGTGGTGGATTACAGCCGACTCCCTCTCGAAAAGAGGGGGCCTGTGTCAGCGGTGGGAACATTATAGGCTGATTATGTCAAAGGTGAGTAGCCCACACATGCATAAACAGAACATCACGGCAGTTTTCTCCGAAGGGTAGGGCAGAGGTGCGCCTATATGACATTAGTACCTAGTAGAGGAGCCTACGAAGCCCTATAAATTATCTCCAACAGTGCAACACCAACTTAAACGGCCGTTTTATAGAAAGTACATGTTTACTGTTTACTGCTTATTTTTACGAGCATTTAAAAAGCTCTATAAAATACATAGAATACGAATTGGCGATATAAAACAGTTGGGAGCGTGTTGATGTGAATTTGAGATATTTTCGCCCGTGGAGAGTTTTATTAAGCAAAATGAAGTTTATTTTAAGAGCCAGGGATAGTAAAATGTTTTTTTTACACAAAAGATAAGGAAAATAATTAAAAATAAAATATTCTTGACCTCATCAGCATCATTACCTCATCATCTAGCAGAACTGATTCAATTAATAACTTTGTGTACTGTTTGGTTCACCAAGATACAGGCTGTGCCTAGTTTGAGACCCGCTGTTAAATCAGTCTAAGTTTTCTGTTAGTTAGAACTGCATGCTAATTCTTGTATGTTTGTGAACTAAGTTAGTAATAATTAAAATATATATATATATATATATTCAGCCGAAAGACGTCTACTGCTGGACATAGGTCTCCCCCAAGCACCGACACTTCGACCGGTTCTGTGCTTCTCGCATCCAACGGGTTCCTGCGGCCTTCACAAGGACGTTAGTCTTCCTTGTGGGAGGCCTTCCGACGCTACGTCTTCCGGTACGCGGTCGCCACTCCAGAACCTTTCGGCCCCATCGGCCATCTGTTCTGCGAGCAATGTGCCCTGCCCACTGCCACTTAAGCTTGGCAATCCTTCGGGCTATATCGGTTGCCTTGGTTCCTATTCTTGACCTAACTACACCTAACGACAGCTGGTTCAAGGGGCCCTTCTCTCTTAGTCTGTCAACGAAGATACGGATTTGTCCGAAATTAGTGAGAAACTTCGCAGTGAACTCTATTTCCGACTGATTAGCTTTAAGAGTAGGGACAACTCTGCTAACTCAAGCTGTAGGACCAGCAACCTTATTGCAACTAGAATAAAGATCATTTTGATTTTGACATTGAGACAAAATCAGAGGTAAAACGACTATGAGAGAACCGTTGGACCGTTAAACCTTTGGAATTTATTCTAATCCATAATAGTCAGATTGTCTAATATAAAAGAAATTTTATTTTTAATATTGTACTGAAATTGACGTCATTTCGTGGGGTAAAACTACATATAAGTTTTCGTGATCGATTCGATACCCTATCAACTAGTTACTATATCGGCTGATAACGGTTTGTAAAGGTTGGTTTTACTAATAACCTGTCAAACAATGTTATGATGCCAAACAATGTTATGATACCAAACATTTAAAAAGGGTGCTTATCATATTACATCGGCCCTCCTATGCTCCTACGTCAGTAAGATCAATGAAACTTTACACTGGCGATCAGAATGAAGAATACAGTACAAAAAAGAATGGCAGGACTCCATATACAGTCTTCTTGTCGCATTTAGATTTTGCGTATATTAGTATAAATACTTTCAAAAGAATTAAGGTGGACCAATGACTTTATAGCGGTATCTAAAAAGCCACATGCGAACAACGCGTCATACTGACGTCACGCAAATTCTGCATCTCGCAAGCAGAGTTTACCGCGCAATTAGCAAACGAATACATAATAAACTTCGCGACATCAGTCGTTGGGCAGTTGCCCGCCAGACACAACACCCGTCTGGTCGGAGGATCCTCCCTTTTCTATGGAGGATGAGTGAACTTTACACCCTGTCCCTCATACCTCTTTAACCTTGTGAAGACCGCAGGAACCCGTTGGATGCGAGAAGCACAGAACCGGTTGAAGTGGAGGTGCTTGGGGGAGACATATGACCAACAGTGGATGTCTTTCGACTGAAATGAACGAAGCTCTCAAAAGATACGTACAATACATAAACTTACGCAATTTTCCATAGGGGTAGGCAGAAACTAAATATAATAACTATATATATATATAAGACAGAACGCCACACCCACTACGACCCTTACAGTCATACTTCTTTTACTTCGTTTATGTTCATACATCTTGTCATACACGCATGCCATAAAACAAAACTGGGCGATGATAAGACACCAGGGTAACTGCGTACCACACTGGCAATGTCTTTCATTTTGGCAATTCAACAACATTCATAGCGTGATTTGCCGTTGCCAAGCAGACAAAATTTTTATATAATTTAATTCTTTTTAAATTTTTTTTTGTGAAACTCAACTATAATCACATGAAACTAAATAGTTACAGCAGTTCCATATGAAAGAAAAGTCGGGCTATGAAATTAGTTTAAAATATTCATTTTTTTAGGTTGCAATAGTTCCATGTGGAACTAGCTACGGGAATAAAGGACATGGAACTACTGAATACTCACATTAGTTCCATACACGGAACTAGTGAGTTGCAGTAGTTCCATGTGGAACTAGCTGCATGGAACTAGTGCGGGAATAAAGGACATGGAACTACTGAATACTCACATTAGTTCCATACACGGAACTAGTGAGTTCCATGTGGAACTAGCTACATGGAACTACTACGGGAATAAAGGACATGGAACTACTGAATACTCACATTAGTTCCATACACAGAACTAGTGAGTTGCAGTAGTTCCATGTGGAACTAGCTACATGGAACTACTACGGGAATAAAGGACATGGAACTACTGAATACTCACATTAGTTCCATACACAGAACTAGTGAGTTGCAGTAGTTCCATGTGGAACTAGCTACATGGAACTACTACGGGAATAAAGGACATGGAACTACTGAATACTTACATTAGTTCCATACACGGAACTAGTGAGTTGCAGTAGTTCCATGTGGAACTAGCTACATGGAACTACTGGAAATAAAGGAATTTTTCAAGCATATGAAGCAATAGATAAGCAATTCCTTCAAAACCCGTCGGATTGTGATTGAAAGTTACGCGGTTAGGGTGCAGGTCGACCTGAAAGTTTTGATGGACTTAAAGGAATGGCTGAAATATTGCGTTTCACACTGAAATATGCCTGAACAAAAATCTAAGTTTTTTCTCGATTCAAGTGAGTTTTCATGTTATAGATAGAGCTTAGAATTTGTTTATCGAGTTTTTTTATCAGTTTTGTTAATGTGTAGATAACATAAAGCTTTTAAGCGAGTCATGTTAATGTAGCCCTTGAAATAATTCTAATATAAAAACAGAAAACAAAGATTATAATGCCAAAAGGGACTCAGCTCAGCATAATGTCAGATGACAACACAAGTATTTATGTATGGAGTGGGAGGCAGTCACCTCCTTCTGCGAAGCAGTCATGCTAGCGAAGGAGGTGGCGGGGTGGGCGAGAGAACGCACCTTGCGCACCTCACGCCTCAGCCGCCGCGGGAGACGCTCCGGGCGTCGGGAGCCGCGTGACGATTCCCGGCCACCGTAGGCGCGGGCCTGCGGGCGGTGAGTAATGGGTAACTCACCGTCCGATCAGGACCAGGCCCGTGCCGGACGACGTGTTTGTGTTCCACGCGCGCCTCGAAGAGATGTCAGCATGAGTGACGGGGCCCCATAGGGCCGAAGCCTGCCAGGGTAGCGGGATTGTCCGAAAGGGTTACCGCTGCCCTGGAACATAAAGGGCTAAGGAAGGAACACGGGTGGGTTTTAGTCAGTAAGAGTCTGACACTCCCTCCTGCTCCACCCAGAGCGGGAGGAGTCATTTGATGATTTCCCATCCACAAAAAAAAAAAAAAAGTATTTATGTATGTTTATTTGTATGTATGTTAGTATATTCTCGTAATATTTGTTTAGCTTTTAAGTGAATTATTTTTGATTCTATGTATTATGTTTTGTCTCCTTTACTCGATCACACGCTGTCTACATCTCTGTATCTATTGTCCTATCTCAGGTATGCTGGAAGAGATTTCTTATGAAATAAGTATCACCTCTGTACCTATTTTTTCTGTTCTATTTTTCATTGTCTGTTTATGTATGTGTGTACATAAATGGTAAAATAAATAAATAAATAAGGTGTACCACCTGATGCTAATTTACAGTTGCGACCCACGAGTGCCATACGCTAGAATATAACAAACACATAGGCAAGGTAATGTTATCTAACATTATCGACATACACTTTCCTATCTCACGATAATTTTAGATAACATTACCGTGAGATAGGAAAGTGTGTGTTCGTTATAATTTATTAAGAGAATTAATTAAATGTGATAATACTGAAAAGCTCATACAAAATCAAATAAAATGTTGTGACATAGATACATACACGTATGATGTAACACATAAAAATAAGCTGTTTTATGTGGTGTACAATAAAACACTATTATTTTATTTATCCGTGAAAATCGTTGGCGTGGCGAAGCGCCGGTCTGATCCGCAGCATTAGATTTTGCACATCAACTAGATGAGGTCAGCGTCAGTGTTCCCTAACCGACTACCCTGAGAAGAAACGTCAAAAAACCTCAGAGAGGTCACGGAGAAGAATCTCCGAAAACACCTCCGAGGTCACAGTCTCTTTTAAAGTCAAGAAATTATCTTGGTCAGATCATATATAAAGTACTTAAATGATTATCATAATCTGAAGTAAATACTTACAAACTTACAAACATCAGATCGAGTTAAGGAAGCCCTGTCTAACCCTTTTCAAATCGGAGTCTCTTCAAATTGCCAAAAAAGGTTGCTGAACGAGTAGAATGCATCATCATCTGCCTAGCCTTTTCCCAACTATGTTGGGGTCGGCTTCCAGTCTAACCGGATGCAGCTGAATACCAGTATTTTACATGGAGCGACTGCCTATCTGACCTCCACAACCCAATTACTGGGTAATACGATACCCCTTGGTAAGACTGGTTGTCAGACTTTCGGGCTTCTGACTACCCGTAACGACTGTCAAAGTTCCACGAATGACAGCCGAGACACGAAGGGGTCTCGGTATGTAAAGACGGTCACCCATCCACAGACCAACCGCGGCAAGCGTAGCTTAACCTGACCGATTGACCTGTGCGGCTGTTATTATTTAGCCACGGGCCCCTCCAGCTCCCTCTAGTTCGGGCTGAACAAGTAGAATGCAATTATATATTAATTACGTTTTATTAAAAATTAGCGACCCGCTCTGGCTTAGAACGGGAACAATATACTGATGCGGCGATATGTGAAAACGTCTAAATTTCCGTGTCCCTAGCGTCAGCCAAAATAATGTGCTATATCTTAGTTATTTAACTAAGATGGTGACGGAAGGTTTATATGATAATGCATTATAAATAATAATAATAATCGTTTATTTATAAAAAGTGAATACATTTATATTTATTACCTTAACAATTTAAAAATAGCGCACAGTTGCTAATTTGCCTGAACTAGGTTGAACCTGTGCTTCAGGCTAGAAAGTGCTTAAATACTTAATGAAATAAATTAACAATAAATATAACTTAAAACTAAATTTTAAAACTTAGGTAAATAAAAGTAAAATAGCATGTATTTATTTTTATTCACACACTTTTTTATTTCAAGTTAAACAAATATCAAGTAACACTAATATACACTATATACAATTATATACAAGTCTATAATACGAAAAAATATAGAAAAAGGCAGGAGCTCATTGGGCATGAAAAAATTCGTCCATAAATATATAAATAGCATGTTAGTAGTTTTATTTCCAGACAATAAGTAGGTCTTCTGTCTGTGCATAATCGATGGTTAGTAAATAATTAAATATAATTTGTTTACAGCTATAGTAGTTTAGTTTATAGATACTTAGTTTTCTATTTAATCTATTGTACAGGAATGGACCTAAGAATGTTAAAAATCTTTCGACAAAAAAAAAAAATGAAATATAAACTTTCCAGCGGGGTGATTGCGTAACAAACATAAAATGAACATTTATCGCAATGGGTTTCATATTGACAGTCCACCCACCATCACGTTCATTGCGTTATTTACTTTTTTGAGCAGATGAATTTTTCAGACCTATGAAGCAATGGATTAGCGATATCCTTCAAGACTCTCGAATTGTGATTAAAAGTGTATTACGAAATCAGGGTGCAGAATAAATTTGGTAAATTATGGTGAAAATCGCATCAAAATGCGTTACGCAGTTTAGAAGAACAACGCGGTCATACAGACACACACGAAAAGCGACTTTGTATCGATGAAGAAGATACAGATTCACAATAATTTTATCTCCAACTGAGTGCACTAGATGAATAAACTTACGGCGGGACAATCTGCGACAATCCCACACTCGATATATCTGTAGATGTTCAATTAATCGGCGGAGGCTGTGACTGCGTTCCATGCATATTTATGATCTGTCTGTCAGTCCGTACGAGATTCCAAAAATCACTCGTTGATCCCACCGACCGGGTCGTTTATTTTATCGTCGTTTGTTTATTGGGAGTTAGTGTACTTGGTGTTTACAGACAATGACATGTCAAGTACGACATAATTGTGCAAAGCGCGTAGCAAACCAACTACATAACATTTTTAACAATAAAACTTCATACAAACATTTAAAAAACACGTCTGGGTTGTACGAACACTTCGAACAGTATGGGTATACAACAATTTAATGATTTTGATGTATTTGAAATTTGTTTATTAGGACTTGGTACCTTAGTAAAGAAAGAAGGAAAGAAAGAAAGAAAGGAAGAAAGATTGAATTAAAGAAAGAAATAACAAAACCAAGTGATTGATCATATTTAGGTACCTCTAAGGTCAGTCCAAGATCCTTTATATCTATTATCTTTTCACGCCTTTTAACGGCAAAAAAGGATTTCAATGAAATTTGACACACAGGTTTTTATTAGACTTTTTAACCTGGTATATTCCCGTAGGATAATTTCCGACCTCCACGCGAGCGAAGTCATAGGCAAAAGCAAGTGAAACGCATTCAAATACAACACGGTCCACATTACGTCCATAAAATGAATATGCCCCGAGGACATTATTATACACAATATTCTTTATTTACAGTACATTAATACCTCTCATAGGTGGGACCAAACGATAACAGTGTAAGTCGAATTCGCGTAAGTCGGGGTTCAACTTTAGACAGTGGTTTTTGGTTCTTGTTAGGTTGAAATGACTAATTTTTTGGTCTTATAAATGACATAATTAAAGATAATTCTACGCGGAACACGTTCGAACTTGTCGTAAACCGCACACTGACAGGGTGGAGTGGGGAAAGCCAATACGTGCGGCGATCAAAAAGAAAAACCGCGTATCTCCGAATTTGCGTAAAACGGGGTAGCGTAAGTCGGGGTATTACTGTAGTGTATTTTACTTACCTACCTAGGCTAAAAATCTGTTCCAGAATAAATAAATCGAGTGTCCATTTTGAATTTCCCTGTAATGAATATTGAAATCAGTCAATATCACTTGTATGGTCAGTGTTATTCAGGAATCCGTAGTCATATTACTATAAATGCAAAACCAACTCTGTCTGTCTGTCTGTTCGATACTTTTTCGCGCCTAAGCAACTAAACCTGAGCCTGGGACCTGAAGGGCTGCAATTCTCGTAATTTAAAGAACGTTCACACTCTGATTTCAGTCTCAATCTGACAAAAAATACTTCAAATTTCCCTACATTTTGACAAGTTTTTGACATTTGTTTGTTGCCGAGATGAGACTGCGACTAGATTTTGAACGTTTTCAATTACGAGAATTGGCATTCTGGAGATGGAAATAGGCTACTTTTCGGGATATTTGTCTAAAAAATTATGAAGACGAAGTCGCGGGAAATAACTAGTGATCAATAAGTATATAGAGGTATGAGGAACAGGGTGTAAAGTTCACTCATCCTTTATAGAACAGGTAGGATCCTCCGACCAGACGGGTGTTGTGTCTGGCGGGCAATTGCCCAACGATTGGAAATTGTATCTATGCTAATTGCGCGGTAAACTCTGCTTGTGAGATGCAGGATTTGCGTGACGTCAGTATGATGTGTTGTTCGCATGTGGCGTTGTAGATACCGCTACATCAGTCCCCTCCGGAGACCGGAGGTCGATAGTGGGCTGAGTCTTGTATCTTGCGACGCTTTGCCAGGCCAGCTGAGGTTCCAGTGAGTCTGAACCGGTTGTCGCATAGTTCACGGTGAGTCGGCACTGTCTGCGGAGAAGCGGAGATGTCTCCAGTGAGTCGGGGTGGCGCTGCGTTATACTCCAGTGCGTCGGATGTCGTACAACGCTGGGTTGAGGCTGGCTGCTGCGTCGACCAGGAGAGGGTGCTCTGCTTGTTGACCGGCGGAAGGTGCAGTGTGCTGTGCTAAGGTTGCTGATGAGGCTGAGGGTGATGACCAGGTATGCGCGGACGCTGGTCAGGATACCCGTTGAAGCCGTGGCTGCTGACTGGCTAGGTGACTCGACGCTGAAGCTTGGGGAGTGATGATGATGACGTCACGCCGAAGTGTTTGCACGAAGGCTGCGCTGACGTTCATACTCGGGTTCACCAGTTTAGAGGTATGAGGAACAGGGTGTAAAGTTCACTCAACCTCCATAGAAAAGGGAGGATCCTCCGACCAGACGGGTGTTGTGTCTGGCAGGCAACTACTGCATTGACAATAAGCCTAAAACGTCCCCACTGCTGGGACACAGGCCTCCTCTCTGGGAGGGAGTGGTCACATGTCTTCGATTTGGTTCTAGGACATGTCAGTTTCCTTCCAATGTTTCACCGTTTACCGTCTCCCTGTTATACAAACCATACTTATATATTTTTTATACTCTATACCCAGATCCCACAAAACACTTCATACCAGCTACACATTAAAATAATAAATTAAGCGGCTTTAAATAAAACTCCGCTTCCATTTACGCCAAAGTAGTTATAAACACATCATGTAGTTAGAATACCCTTTGATGCTCTTAAAGACTACTTTTCATTAAGGCACTGAAGAGTTTTTCTCGTAAAGCATTTTTTTTGCGTGTCAGGTACACTTGCTTCTTTGAGCTGCAGAACGTGTGCTTTCGAAAAAAAGCACAGTTTAACGGCATTTAAAGTGCTGGTATTTTTAATTGAGATTTGTGGGTGGTTTGTTGTGATTCAGTCAATTGTGAATCTGAGCGTTTATTTCGTGATAATTGAATTGATTTATCGTGACTTAGGTAACTACCACATACGGCAAACGACATATGGCAAATAATTTAATTTTATGTTCTGTGCCTTGTAATGTTAATTACTTAACACCTAGTATTGTATACAATCAAGTATCGAGTATTTTCTAACTGAACAGACAGCTGTGCTGCTGGGGAAATTGCTGCGCCACTTTTTCTTCCCAGCGATAGCACTAGGAAGTGGTGAAGGGCGGGCGTTTTTGGGGACTGTCTTTTGTAATTTTGACGTTCGAAAAGTGCTGATTCTCAGCCTTATATGAATAAATGACTTTTGTTTTTTTATTTTTTATTTTATTTTTATCGATACAAAAACTTTGTATGATTTGTTTGATGACTTTGTTCATGCATTCTACTTACAGAAATATCGTCATCATCTGCCTAGCCTTTTCCCAACTATATTGGGGTCGGCTTCAAGTCTAACCAAATTCAGCTGAGTACCAGTGTTTTACATTGAGCGACTGCCCATCTGACCTTCACAACCCAGTTACTGGGTAATACGAAATCCCGTGGTAAGACTGTTTGTCAGACTTTTGCACTTCTGACTATCCTAGTTGCAGAAATAAACACCATTTAATATTTGTCGGGCAAGCTTAAACTCAAAGCATTTATTACAATTACACCAATTACAGGCACTTTTGAAAAGTCAAAATAAAAAATCAAAAGTAATTTATTCAAATTAGGCTGAGAATCAGCACTTTTCTAACGACAAAATTACAAAAGACAGTTCCTCTAAACGCCCGCCCTTTACCACTTCCTAGTGCTTTCGTTGGGAAGAAGTGGCGCAACAAACTCCCCAGCAGCACGAAGCTAGTTATCATCGTAGTAAATAGGTTCCTATAGAGAAGAACGGGCAAGAAACTCCTTGGACACTCTTGGTCATAATTTTGTATACAATGGGCGATTCAATAGCACGAAAGCAATTTTTGTGGGAAGTAAAGAAAAGAAAAAAAGAAATATGTTTTATTTGGGACACGCACAGGAAATACAAACAGTAAAAAACCGGCCAAGTGCGAGTCGGACTCGCCCATGAAGGGTTCCGTTACGTTACGATTTATGACGTATTAAAAAAAAACTACTCACTAGATCTCGTTCAAACCAATTTTCGGTGGAAGTTTATATGGTAATGTACATCATATATTTTTTTTAGTTTTATCATTCTCTTATTTTAGAAGTTACAGGGGGGGGACACACATTTTACCACTTTGGAAGTGTCTCTCGCGCAAACTATTCAGTTTAGAAAAAAATTATATTAGAAACCTCAATATCATTTTTGAAGACCTATCCATAGATATCCCACACGTATGGGTTTGATGAAAAAAAAAATTTTGAGTTTCAGTTCTAAGTATGGGGACCCCCAAAATTTATTGTTTTTTTTCTATTTTTGTGTGAAAATGTTAATGCGGTTCACAGAATACATCTACTTACCAAGTTTCAACAGTATAGCTCTTATAGTTTCGGAAAAAAGCGGCTGTGACATACGGACGGACAGACAGACAGACAGACAGACAGACAGACAGACAGACATGATGAATCCATAAGGGTTCCGTTGCCATTTGGCTACGGAACCCTAAAAAGAGCATTTAAAACACACTTTTTTCTATTTTTATTTATTTTATCATGCTCTTCTCCTTCTCGTGTACGACTTATATTTTGTCAGACCACAGACGGTAGGTACGTGGCGGAACATGAACATTGAACATGTTGATGCAAAACATCTCGTAAGAAACGGGACGGTTTTCAAGAATTTCTTTTATGCGACAACAGTCTCCACCTTTGTAAAGAAAAGATCATGAAACATCCGAGATAAGCAGTCGGTTGGTTTGGTCATGAATTCATGTTTTAAAACAAACTGTTTACTTTCTTTTTCGTTATACAGTATTCATGTTTTATAACAAAATGTTAACTTTGTTTTGGTAAAATAAAGTATACTATTTTTTGTACCTGTACGGTGGATACAATGTTATGGAACAATGGTTGTAGACATTGAAATGGTTCCTTGTCCGTGTATACATCTTTTGGAAACTGACTGTACAACTAAAATGTGTCTTAATTCAGTGTCAAAAATTTAAATTTTATAAACGCCAAACTTTTTAACCCTCATCTTATTAATTGCAACAACATTTTCCATTCCCCTTTTGACGTGACTTTCAAAACACTGCAAAAACACCTGATACACTTTATTTTACTTTCATTTCAGCTCAGCGAGGGCTTCCCCCATTGAACGAGACTAGGGGGGAAATAGTGTGAAGTCAAAATAAAATAAAAGTGCCCAGAGTTGGTGCAGTGCGAACGTCTAGACGCCTGACATCTGCTGCGAAACTTTGCGGGGCTTCGCGGTAAGGACGAGGAGTTGGGACGTTTTGTTTTTTGAAATAAAATAATGAGGTTCGGTTTATTTGTACACACAGCTTATAAGGTCATCGTCACCTGCCTAGCCTTTTTCCAACTATGTTGAGATCGGCTTCCAGTCTAACCGCAGCTAACATGCAGCTGAATACCAGTATTTTATGTATTGCGACTGCCTATCTGACCTCCACAACCCAGTTACTGGATAATACGATACTCCTTGGTAAGACTGGATTGTCACAATCTACGAATGACACAGGTTATAAGGTGTTAAAACACTATAAAGTAGGTATTCTTTTAACTTGGTTGGATCTTACATTATTATACCTTTGTAAGTTATTTCTAAGACTTTATGTAAATATTTTACCAATTGAATACTGAATAAAATATTATTATTTGTGTGTTATTTTTTTTTTTTTGTTGAACTGTGGAATATACCAAGCCATTAATGTAGCGTGTAAGGTATTTCTAAGTTAAAACATCAGCGTTTTTTCGAAGTATGTCGGATATGATCTCGAAAACATGTGGAATCTACCAACCCGCACTAAGCCCGCGTCTTGGATTACGGTCCACTCCCTCTCACTGAGAGGAGGCCTATATCCCAGCTGTGGGAACATTATAGGCTGCGTATTAGAGTGTGGACAAACCTATTCGCTGCCAATCGCTGTTACCAAGCCGGGTTATAACAACAAATAATTGAGTACCTATTCTCCCGACATTACCGCGAAAACTCCTGCCACCACGGGCATTCAATAACTAATGAATATTCACACGCTGCGACAGAGCGACTTTTTATTGAAACCTGACGATTATCCGTTTATGCAGAGCAGTGTCGCATATTGAGTATATTTTAATAAATTCACGAAAACCTGTTTGTTTGTGCCACTGCGGTTGAATTAAAAGTGAAAATGCGTTATTTCTGTCTGCTGTCATCAGACTTGCCTAAAATGCTCTAACAGTTCCAGGACAGCATTTAGGCATGAACAAGAAACAGTTTTTGAAGCATTTTTATTTTTACTTCACTTTATGAAGCAGCCCAGTGTAAACCAAATTATTACAGAAATCCATAAAAATACATTTATTCTGGAAGTTATAATTTTTAATACTATTGTTATGATTATAATACCTCACCGCCGTATCTCTAACGTTGACGTTGTGTTGGGGCTTGACAATTTTTAAAATTTTTTTTTAGTAAGTATCTTAAATGTCACAAGTCGCAAAAATGATAATAAAGAGCTTTTCGTACAAAATTTCGTAGCGGCGTAGCGCCGTAGCAATGTAGCGCCGTAGCAACGTAGCATCGTAGCAACGTTGCAATTCGGCGCGAGCGAATTGCGTCCCGCATCCCGCGTGAGTTTCGTCTTATTTGACCTGAGCTTAAATGAACGCCACAAAGTCAAACTCTTTACCTATTTAATTAACTAATAAATGAAAATACGAGGTCTTATTTTATTTTCCATAATAAATAAAATTGTTACATTCTTTAATTATACGGCAAATTAGTCATACATATTGTATTCAAAGTATGTACTAAACTATATATTTCTTGAAAAAATCAAAACTTCCTCATCAGCATCTGCTAAGCATTTTCCCAACTATGTTGGGGTAGGCTTCCAGTCGAACCGGATGCAGCTGAATACCAGTATTTTACATGGAGCGACTGCCTATCTGACCTCCACAACCCAGTTACTGGGTAATACGATACCCCTTGGTAAGACTGGTAATTTTTTAGCTGATTATTTTTTTTATAAACGACGAAACATTTCGACGCTGTGGGTCTCGTAGCATCATGTACTGATTTCATGGTTTCAGTTTGCGTGCCGATGTCCCTGCGGCCCTGTATAAGAAAGTATTTAAATTTTTCGAACTAATCAATAAATTTTCTCGATGAAACTAAAACCTCCCCCTGTCTTCATAATAACACACAAGAGTATCACCTTCAATATTAAACCTTTTAAAACATAATTTAATAACAGCTTCTCCTTGTAAAATTAATAAGAATTTAATTAGGTAGGCAAAGTCACAACCTTGTTTCTATGTAATTACTGAGAACAGGTGATACGACAAAATGTGACTTGATTTCTCTTGTGTGTTCTTGTAATATTTACATTGTATTTTATTATAGAATTAATATTTAAATCTGTTATGTTATGAAAATTACGTTTGTCGTCGTTGGTCTGGCTGTCAACCGTGGATCTTTGGCAGTCTTCGGCAGAAGCCAGAATGTCTGATAACTAGTCTTAACAAGGGGGTTGTAGAGGTCTAATAGACAGTCGCTCTATGTAAAGTACTGGTATTCAGCTGCATTCGGTAAGACTGGAAGCCGATCCCTAATTAGTTGGGAAAAGGCTAGGCAGGTGATGATGACCCACATGTTCCATCTTAATATAAATAGTATCTACGAAGTCATATCCTACCCGAACCTATACACATACAGTCTTGTAAAATATTCCCATCACTAGACTTCTCATCAAAAAAAAAAAACCGGTCAAGTGCGAGTCGGACTCGCGCACCGAGGGATCCGTACAAAGTAGGTATGTAACTACAAACTTACGGTTTTCGGATTTTTTCCTTTACTTGTGCTACATGACATTGCTTCTTGTCAAATTTCATGATTCTAGGTCAACGGGAAGTACAGTCAACAGCAAAAGTAGATGATCAAAATCAGAAATTCAATACTAATAAATGGAGTTCGCAGCTATGTGGCAGCTGTACTAGTAGTAAATGTTTGGTATAATTTACAATCACATACTTATGAATCACTTCGACGCCACACAGTTCTGACGCGAACTCCGTTCATTAGTATTGAATCTTTGATTTTGATCATCTACTTTTACTGTTGACTGAACCCTATAGGTGTTGATTCCCTTGCGAGTGTCAAAATATGCGGCATAAACGGAACATAAACGCCCGTATGTTTTGATTGCGTTGAGTTGATTGATTTAAGTTTGATTTATTCACTACTTCTAGGGATAGCAGCCTTGAGTATTTGATATTAATTTCAACTTGATAACTTCACGCGTTCCTAAGAAAAAGGGTCTTGTCAGACGGACGACGAAGTAATCTTTTATGGGTTCCGTTTTTCCTTTTGAGGTATATGGAACCCTAAAACTCAACAAAATCAATACAAAACAATTATCGTCAATAATTTCAAATACAGGGTCAAATGACAATCAGAAAAAAAGGTTTGAGTACCAATCACGTACCTATTTATGTCCCTGACAATCTCGTAATTGAAAGGTTTTTGAGTGGCCAGACCCTCGATCGAGGGCCTATTGTAGAAGCGTTATGTAATTTTAAATTCTATTGTTATGATCATATTCTTAAGTGGATTACTAATTGGATTTGGATCAGACAGGTATGTTTTGAGGCGGGATAATGGTGATAGTACTTTTGTGAAGTAAGGGAACTTAACACGTTGCGGGACGCACTGCATTAGCAGTAGATTTTTCGGTGTTGAAAATGACAGTATGGGCACCGCCGCCGTACAATTTTAACCTCATCTGAACTGAGGTACGGGCATTACAACGAAATTTTGTATAGAGGGACAAGGAAACCCGCTTTTACTGTCATACCACATCAATCTGGCTATGAAAGTACTGTCATCGTATATTATTCTTTAGTATTGCTCTAGGGCGGTACGGATAAAGCAGTGGTCGGAACTTGTATGGACAATTTTACTGTCATATCGCATAATTTGAAAAAGTCAGTACCGTCCCGCAACGTGTTAACAGGTAAAAATTAGCAAACTATGTCAATTTGTCGTTTTATAGCTATCGCAGTGGAAATATGCTGGGCCCATAACCTATAATAAAACAACATGCTATGTGTTAAAAAGAAAAGCGATTCTCTTTTGTTATGAAGTTTATACTTTCACATAAATACACTGCCGAGCAATGAAAAAGTTCCACCCACAAAATGCCGACAAACACCTTAATATCTCCTCAGACATATATAATTTAAAATTTGAACACAATATTTACGTTTTTAGTTGTTAATATTCTGATGCGCTGTTAAATGTACTTCAATATTGCAGACGGCGTCATTAAGCTAGCATTTCCCGTTTAGGAGTAATTTGGTGCTATGTCACTGGAACTTTTTCATTGCTCGCGAGTGTATATAGCAGCACAAGTACAAATTGTAGATATTTACAACAATAGCCGTTCAATACTATTGTCAAAGAATGGCAGTTGTGATTTGAATATACGGGCAATTTAAGGTGGTTGTTTATTTCCTAAACCAATAATCTCCCTGTCTTAATGAAAAAAAAAATGTCTGAATAAAATATTTTTCTTTCTTTTATTATTAGTTTTTCTTATTAGCAGTAATAATGGAACATAATATACGTTTAAGGTTATCCAGCTAAGCAGTAATAAGCTTTAGTGATTGGTTTATTTAAATATCGGGTTTATATCTAGTTTTTATTACAAAGACTTTGACATTCAGGACTTTTACAGACAAGAAATAATCAAATATCTCACATTCATTGTTCTCAAACAAATTATTACGATATACTAGCTGCGCCCCGCGGTTTTACCCGCATACGTTTCGATCCCGTTGGAATATCGGGTTAAAAAGTATCCTATATGTTAATCCTGGTTATAAACCCGTGCTAAATTTCATCCAAATCCGTTTAGTGGTTTTTGCGTGAAAGAATAACAAACATCCATCTATTCATCAATACAAACTTTCACGTTTATAATATTAGTAGGATTCACAATATTAAGTTACTTATTTATACTAAGCCCAGGGGCTAAGTAATAACAGACGCACGGGTCGATCGATCAGGTTAAGCTACGCTTGCCGCGGTCGGTCCGTTGATATGACCATCTTTACATATCAAGACCCCTCCGTGCCTCGGAAAGCACGTAAAGCCGTTGGTCCCGGCTGTCATTTGCGGATCTTTGACAGTCGTTACGGGTCGTCAGAAGCCCGAAAGTCTGACAACCAGTCTTACCAAGGGGTATCGTATTACACAGTAACTGGGTTATGGAGTTCAGATAGGCGGTCGCTCCATGTAAAATACTGATATTCAGCTGCATCCGTTTAGACTGGAAGCCGAACCCAACGCAGTTGGGAAAAAGGTTGATTTAGGATGATTTATGATTTTTGTAGACAAGAAATAATCAAATATCCCACATTAATATTATTCTTAAATAAATTATTAAAATATTCACAATATTAACATACTTATTTATACCAATCCCTAGCTAAAATTCAATCTTATACTTCCCAGAACAATTTCTAAACAATATTAAATTCTTGATCTAATTAAAATTTTACAACATTCTCCTGAATATTTCAACAACATTAAAATGGTAGCAATTTTAGCGACGCCATTACAAAAGCCCCTTATTCTTATCTTGTAATAGTATTTGTTAGACAACATTAAACAATGTTAGCCCGCGGTGTCGCTTCCTGACGCAGATTACACTGGGGTAGCGCAGATTAAAAAGAATACAGCACGCCCTCTGTACAGTGTAGGGTAGTTCCTCTTAGGGGTGTAGAGTTGTCGCTTTTTCGCATATATTTTTACTATCAATTATTTATGCATTTATTTAAACTTTACGCGCACAAAAAAGGTACGAAGGCGGACTTAATATCTTAGGTATTCTCGTATTCTCTACCAGTTAACTAAGGGTGGTGAAGAGATAAATGGCAGATGCTTTGGTTGAGAGGAACAGTGATAAAAAAATATTAAAAATATATCAAAATTAATTCTTTAAACTAAAATTCCCCTTGTTTCAGTTCGAATTGATAGTTTTCTTTTGATTTGTTTTGTATTCTAGTTGGAATGTAACTATATCATGTGAATGAAATTAATAAATAAACCTATTCTATTCATTTCTCTATTAGGTTTGATTATATACTATAATTCATTTTGTATGATAGGCCAACAATTATAATTAACTAGCTAATGCCTAACGCGTTGCAATACCTTTGTTTTTTGTTCGGAACTTTCTCCTGCGCGCACACAACTTACCAATGTTTAATTATAATCAGTCGAGCCATTTTCGAGTTTTTACGAAACTAACGAACAGCTGTTGATTTTATATATAATAAAAGGAAGCCGAAGATAAACGTGTTGCTTTCAGCTGTCTTCAAAGCAGCCACTTTCTTAACTTTGAATTTGAGTATCCAAAAGTACAGGCACAACTCTAAAAGCCCCAGTGCGAACACCCCCGCCTTAAGGGGGCGATTCGATCGAAGGTGTTTTAATAAACGGAAAACTGATTTATAGCCAGGAAATAGAATTTTCCGGAGGCACAACCGCTATGTTGTGGTGATATTGATAATTGCACAGTCATCCGAGCCAAGACTTGAGGGGTGAACTCGCGGGGTGGAACGCACGGGTGTCGAAAAACGATTTTTTTTTTCGAAAAAGATTTATGGCTGCGGCGACAGGGTTTTTAAAAGAATTCACCGAAGATAAAACGTGACTTATTGCTATCTGATTTTTTGTGTAAACTTTTATTTAAGGATTTACTGTCGCTGATTTTCTTTCCGTTATGAAGAGGGGTCAAAAGGAAGTGGGGTTGAAATTGGTGGCATTTATTCTGAATATTAAAAACAAGAAATAATTTCTGGGGAAGGTTGGCCTATTATATACAGGTTGACATTGACGCGTAAACTGTACCATGAAAACTGTAGCACACGATTCTAGAAACTTTTGTCAGTTGTCAAAAAAAAATCTGCTGTTTCATAGAAAAGTACGCGTAAGTACCTACACGGTCAAAACGTATGTAATAGCAATTTTTTTCAATTTTTTTTTTGGGCTTTCGTGCAAATGTCCATTCGCGCAAGTAGGTTCATGTACGAGTAAGTGTCTTTCGCGCATATGTACCCAGATACCACCAGCCCGTCTTATCAAGATATTTATGCTCACGACTGTACTAGACTTAGCTAGGAGATTTACTTATTCCAGAACTGCGTAATTTATCGGTCTGTCCGTCTGTTCGGGCAATATGGATAGTTATGTCGCTGGTTGAGCGTGTTCGATCCCAGTTTGCATAGCGATATGCCCCTGGAATGTGCAAGCAAGACTGAAGATACAGGCTGCTTGAAAGTTGATCTTGTGTTTATTTAAGCTCTTGTGGAAACCATGGATATTTTCACAAATATGTAAAAATGGAAAATATTGAATTGATTCTTTAAAAACTGTTTGGTATTGATAGTAATGATGTTCGCCTTTTTAGTTGGCAATCTTCTTTTAACTTTCTGGTATTTTTTTTTTAAATATCTGCAACGTTAAAGACACGGTAAAAAAAAAGTTTTGATGTGTTTTTGGGGTTCATCGGCCGCTGGTTGTGTTGTTACATGAAGTATGAGCTGAGAAAATCTGTTTTCTTTTGTTTTTTCCTGTTGAGATTGAAATATCGATACCCATCACTGTGAAGTTTACACAATAAAAAGCTGATATTTAAACTGATACCTATTTCATGTAACGACGAGTGGTGACCCCGCAAAAAAATCATCGTCGTTTTAATTTATTTTTTGTTTTATCGTGTTTAAATATCAATACTCGTCATGTCTGCGGAGATTAGCTAGCTAATTTAATTTAACCCTGTATTAACAAGAAATTACTTGAAAAGTAACCGCTAAACTAATCCCTGTATCTTTTCCAAGCTTTTTCTTTTCTTTGACGTTCAAAAGTGCCTTTTATGTGCCTATTTGAAATAAATGATTTGACTTTGACTTTGAAGCAGTATTATTATTCAAAATCAAAATATTTTATTTCACATAAACCAACATGCACTTATAAAACGTCAGAAGCTAGGTGCACGGTTCCAATTGGTCATTTCCTATGGAGAAGAAACTCCACGGTTACTCTTTTAAAAATAATTGGCTTTTACAATGTTTTCTTATTACAGTAGGTATGAGAGGACAGCGTAGGCCTGTCAACAAGTACCAGGTACTTGATAAAATAAAAAATGGTCTACAGATCTAAAGTCTACAAGGCCTACAAAGTCCTCACATTTAAAAAATATAGAAGAATCTATCAAAAGGACAGATAAAATATAAAAACCTATTAAAACCAAGTGGCATGACTGCCATTACCACCACATTTATTATTTGACATTATATTCAGAATTGTCTGTATATAATGTCAAATAATAAAAAGATTACGTCAAAGAAGTATGTAAAAAATAAATAAACATCGTAGTTTGAGAGCAATTAATAGACATTTACGTAGTTATGCCGTTAATGAGGTGCCAGGGAAGCCACATGTGCAGAAGAAATCATTGCCAAACTACCTTGTCTTCAACGTAGTCTTTAATCTTATAATACGCGTTTTTGATAAGGACACGTTTGATGAGGGTTTTGAACTTTCCATCGCTAAGTCATGTAACCGGCAATGGCAACTTGTTATAAAAGCGGATGCTGTTTATAACAAATAACTTGCTAGTTTTAGTTAATCTAAACTTAGGTATCACAATTTCATCTTTACTACGGGTATTTATATTATGGAAATTCTAATTTTGAAAAGTCCTAAGTTTTTGCGAACATACAAAATACTTTCTAAAATGTAAAGAGAAGGCAGAGTTAGTACCTATATCAATTTCTTTGAATTTGTTTTTAAGAGACTCGCGAGGACCCATTTTATAGATTGCGCGAATTGAGTTTGTAAAACTCTTTTTAACCGACTTCTAAAAAAGGAGGAGGTTCTCAATTCGGATGTTTGTATTTTTTTTTTTTTTTTTATGTTTGTTCGCGCATAACTCCGTCGCTTGCCAACCGATTTGAAAAATTATTTTTGTTGGAAAGGGTATACTTCCCAAATGGTCCCATAGATATTTCATCAAAAACGGTTCAGTAGTTTGGTTTTTAAACCAAAATTACTGGTAAAAATTACAACTAAAAAGTGAAAAATAAAAACTTTTTTGCAAAAAAATACAACCGACTTCCAAAAACGACACTACAAAGTGAAAAATAACTTTAATTTCGGAAGTCGGTGGCAAACAATGAAAATGCGAACCCAACGACACCGACTTCCGAAATTAAAGTTATTTTTCACTTTGTAGTGTCGTTTTTGGAAGTCGGTTGTATTTTTTTGCAAAAAAGTTTTTTATTAAACTTTGTGTGTGACATCCTGTATACATGGGGGTCAGTCTATCGGCATGACCGCGGATGTCAACATGTCGCATACCGACAGTGGCTAGACGGCATTCATTCTCTGGGCATACCTGAATACAACAGTAATAGCATTTTTTACATACTTTTTATGTTTTTGACGGGTACAAAATGAGGGGTTGCTTTTAATACTTTATTTGAATAAAGGCTTAGAATCTTTCGAATTGCGCATTGCATTTATATTTTCCTTTTAAAAATTTCCCATAAGAAAACAGTTTTTTTTTCTGGCCGAAGAGAGAATGAGCAACGGTGGAGTTTCTTGTCCATTCTTCTTTTTGGAAGGGGCGACTAGAATCAATTCTATTTTACTATAATTTTTGACGTTCAAAAGTGCCTTTTATGTGCCTATTTGAAATAAATGATTCGACTTTGACTTTGACTTTGCCGACACTTCAATTTTTGGTTACAAAATTTTCTAAACCTGAATGAAACCTTTCAAATTATGTATTCATTGGGTTACATAACTGTACGTGTCTGTCTTATTACGAAATAACGATAATTTATTACCATAATATCATAATAAAACTCGAATATCAAAAAATAATCTTATAAAAATACGAAACATCCTGTAACCTAAGGAAGTACGTCAGTATTGGATGTCGAGCAACGCAGCCTCGGATGACAGGATGCCGCAAACCGATCGTTCTGAATGACATCTTCTCGTTGCACTTAATTAAGTGACAGATACATACATACCACAAGATGCTTGTGAACACAGCTTTAGTGATCGGCAGATTGAGCAAATTAGGTTCGATCGGACTTCACTATCAATATTCCTACTCCATAATATTATTAGTAAAAAGTGGTAGATAGTTAGCTAGTGGAGAGGGGCCCGTGGCTAAACAATAACAGCCGCACAGGTCGATCGATCAGATTAAGCTACGCTTACCGCGGTTGGTTTGTGGATGGGTGATCATCTTTACATACCAAGACCCCTCTGACCCCTCGAAAAGCACGTTAAGTCGTTGGTCCTTGCTGGCATTCGTAGATCTTTGACAGTCATTACAAGTAGTCAGAAGCCCGAAACTCTGACAACCAGTCTTACCAAGGGATATCGTATTACCCAGTAACTGGGTTGTGGAGGTCATATAGGCAGTTGCTCCATGTAAAATACTTATTTTCAGCTGCATCCGGTTAGACTGCAAGCCGACCCCATCATAGTTGGGAAAAGGCTAGGCAGATAATGACTTAGCTAGTTCATAATAAAACTATAACGTTCCCTCTGCTGGGAGGCTGGGACACAGACCACCTCTCTATAAGAAGAAGGAGCGAGCCTCAATCCACCACGCGGACCCAGAGCGGATTAGTGTATGTCACATATCTTTGAATTTTTGGTTTGAGGACATACCCGTTTTCCTTCACCGTTTTGAGAGCAGTGATGATGAATTAATCATTTACACAAAGTAAAGCGCCTGCCAGGGTTCGAACCCACGACCTACAACTCGTAAGTCGCGGCTGTTACCACTGGGCTACCACTGCTCTACTCTACTACTACCTACTGCACCCTAATTGCGTAACACACGATCAATCGTAATCGGTTTCATTTTGACAGTTCAACACAACATTCATTGCTTTATTTACGTGTTGAGCAGACAAATTTTTCGAAAATGAAGCAATGGATTAGCAATTTGCTTCAAAATGATTCAGATTCCGATTAATCGTGTGTTACGCAATTAGGGTGCAGGTCTACTTAGCTATTTAGTAAACCTGAACATGTGTGCCATGATATAAATCCATAAACTTTAAGGCGAAAACGTCAGAGTAGGCCGCGAAATACAAACTTTCTTGCGTTTTTTGCAATTTGCAGGTCAACCTACAGCCTAATACTGACTTGCAAATTTGATACGGCCACGAATCATATTTTAGAAAAATATGGTTACATACTGATACCCCTCCGTGCCTCGGAAAGCACGTTAAGTCGTTGGTCCCGGCTGTCATTCGTGGATCTTTGATAGTCGTTACAGGTGCTGAAGCCCGAAAGTCTGACAACCAGTCTTACCAAGGGGTATCGTATTACCCAGTAACTGGGTTGTGTCATATCATATAATCATATTTAGACAAATATGATTTGCGGCCGTAACATATATTTATTTATAGAATTATAATCATAAAAATCATCAATACTTCTCTCTTACGTTCATATTACCCTTTTGAATGAGTATTTCATGAAATGAAGACATTGGAGGCCAATTCTAACTTAGGAGTCGTTTTACTGATTCTAATAATTATAATTCTGTAAAGTCATATTAGATACCTTAACACTGCCTTACTGGCAAAAAAGTTGGCAGTGCTTTCCTTAAGCCTCCAAAAATACCTCAGAAAGGAATTTAATATTAACTTACAATAACACTGACGGCATTCATACAGCACAAGAGGTATCCAAACACAGCCGAGACTCGTGACTTTGACGCTTATAAATTGACGTTACTTATCTCTGCGTCACCTGTGTCACGGAACGAAACATAAACATACTTTTAAACTAACCAAACACAAGCCATTTTCAACCTCCGCGACCTAAGTTAGGGTTTAATTCAGATTGAGGGGGTAACATTTTACAAAAGTTAGAAGTGTTTGCCAGTTGTTAGGAGTATATTTAATGTTTAGAAAGTTAATAGAGTGTATTCGATAAAGATTTTCATATTTAACTTCTTGTCGTGTGTCAGTTTTGTTAGAGATGGGTTATGGATCTTTGTGTGTGAAAGACAATGTTTGTTTGACGTATTAAAGGGTTGTATGGAGTGTACTCAGGAAAATTTCTTATTTCTGGCTTGTTGTCCCGCGAGACTTTCAGTTTTTCCTGAAGGTTCCCGTTTTCTGGCAAACTTTTCTAAATTTTCTTTCCTTAAAAACCTTAGCCGACTGTCACGAATATTTATGAAGATAATTAACAAAATCGGTCCAGCGGTTTGCAAGTAAAAATATTAAAGCCGTACTTAAGGCACGCTTTTCTGTGATTAAGTCATAGAAAAGCCATTTTTACATAGAAAAGAGTGACTAAGTGCGAGGTTAGGTCACACGAGCTATACGATACGTGTGACTTAAGTAGTATTGTTGCACGGCGTTGAGATGGCGGGGCGAGCTGGATAAGTTCCTTCAAAACTGGAAGGAGGACGCGCGGGCTCGTGAAAAATGGAAGGTGTGGAGGGAGGAGTTTGCCCAGGAGTGGAACAGCGTAATTAGCACCCTCACTGGGCTCGGGCACTAATTCCACGCCGTTTACCAATAATACAAACTAAGGACAAGTAGACTCACTGTTTCTCAAAATACAGGTCATAACCTAGTTTGAGAGGCAGGGTTTTAAAACATTTCAGTACAGAATTTACAATGTAATTTGTCCGAAAGGGTTACCGCTGCCCTGGAACATAAAGGGCTAAGGAAGGAACACGGGTGGGTTTTAGTCAGTAAGAGTCTGACACTCCCTCCTGCTCCACCCAGAGCGGGAGGAGTCATTTGATGATTTCCCATCCTCAAAAAAAAAAAAAAAAAAGAGGCGGTGTTTTAAAACATTTCAGTACAGAATTTACAACAACTTAATTAACTGTACAATAACTCTCTACCCACTGATTGTTGCTGTAACTATCTGTAATTTTTGAAGAATAAACATATTATTATTATTATAGACTAATGGGTTTTGCATACGCTACCCTGAAATCGCGAAAAAAAAAATCAGTTGATTATATCGAGTTATGCGAACATAAATCTATGGATCAACTGATTTTTTTTCACGATTTCAGGGTTGGTCCCGTAGTAAAAGTTGTTCATAATGATGAGTACAATGATCCCTTTTAAGGATTAAAAAACGATCAAAATTTAACGGTCCCGTAATATGAGCTACTTATCCGCTATATTTCATGCCGCGGCAAAGTGTAGTTTGCTTATGAATTGACACTCACCTCCATAATGCTCCTCAAACTCTCATTAGACCCAGGTATCCTACTCGTAAAGATATTGAAAGTCATATCTTATACAACAGATGTTGATTAAACAAGACTGTACCTTTACCGTGTGTAAGAAATTGATCGTGTATTTTCAGACGTTCGCCTGTAAGTATCCTTATTTGTTACAAGAAACTACAGATTACAATATCACATTTCTTATAGATGATGGAGATTGAACCTTCATATTGTAGCACGAAAGTAAGAAAGAACAATTGTTAATTCTGCACAAACAAAACGCACATTACAAACAAAAAAGACATACACACAACGTAGTCAAAAGCCTCGTATTCAAGTATATAAAAAGTTGCAAATTGCGTCCATTGCTAAGATGCTATGTTTTTTATAATTATGTATTTCGCCAGCTGTGTTTAAATGCATGTAATAGCTTTTTTTTTTTTTTGAGGATGGGAAATCATCAAATGACTCCTCCCGCTCTGGGTGGAGCAGGAGGGAGTGTCAGACTCTTACTGACTAAAACCCACCCGTGTTCCTTCCTTAGCCCTTTATGTTCCAGGGCAGCGGTAACCCTTTCGGACAATCCCGCTACCCTGGCAGGCTACGGCCCTATGGGGCCCCGTCTCTCATGCTGACATCTCTATGCATGTAATAGCTTAAGTGCATTTTATCGTGTAGTATGTTCCCGTGAGATAATACCTTACCTCTACGCCGAGTAGCTTGACGTAAATTAATGCTACTGTTCAGCCCACTACCAAGGGCATCCAAATCACTATCTGAGGATCAACATGTCATCGCCATTTTTTTATATAATAGTTAAAATTCACCTCACGTACCACATCTGTGGCCGACAGTAACCCGTCAGTCAATTTCATAGAAAATGAACTGCAAATTTCCGAATAGAGAGAGCCCCCCGTTGGGAATTCGGGCAAAAATTTCAATAGCACGTGCATCATTTGGAATCGTTCAAATATTTGCAACAAGGAAGGGGAAGCCCTTGTTTAGAGGTGTCAGTCACACCGCGTTTGGGTTATAAGTTACGGGTGACAGCGTCTCCAGAGCAAACAAAAACCTACTTTATGACCCAATACTGGGAAAATGTCACCTTTTTTCTTTAACGTTGCTCTATACAGGGTCAAATTAAATTAATTCATTTTATCATAGTTTTTCAGTCATCGACGGTAGATTTTTTGTTTAAGCTTCACAGACGTGGGTATATCTAAACACGATACAGAAAAAGGAACCAGAAGGCCAATTCTCGTAATTTAAAACGTTCAAAATCTAGTCGCAGTGTCATCTCGGCGACAAACAAATGTCAAAAAATTTGAAATTAGAAGTATTTTTGACGGATTGAGCCTGAGATCAGACTGTGAACGTTCTTAAAATTACGAGAATTGCCCCTCTGAATTTCTTTAATTTTTTTTTATGTTTTGTTCTATTCATAAAACAATTAAGTAAAATATAATTGAAATCCATACTAATTTATTTTAAATTTTCACACCTTCTGAATCCTCCGCCACTTAATTGGACCAAACCAAAATCGCAAGCACTTGTACAGGGGTTAATATTGGTAGAAAAATGTATGGTTTAGAATTTTTTTATAAAAACCCATCGATTCAGAAGGGGAGACTCCCAAACATTCGGGCGTTGAAAAATGGTGATCATTCCCCTTTCATATTGGGATTTCACAAATATTTTGAGCTTTTTTATTTTTTACTAGCGTACCGCCCCCTGCTTCACACGGCTGTTTTGACTTGACAAAACACCGATATTTCTCTATTATATTTAAGTTTAATATGAACAGAAGACTAATTCCGCTAAAAAACGTTTAAAATATAGTCGCAATCTCATCTCTACGACAGTCAATTTAAAAAAAATTACAAAAATATAGGGAAATTACAGGTATTTTTGAAAGATTGAAACGTGAGATCAGACTGTGAATTTTCTTAAAATATGAGAATTGCTTCTTGGGTACGTTCTATGTTCTATGTAACGGGTTTGGTTTCCGCACTTAGTCCTTGAAGTAGACAATAATTGTGCGTGAACGCTCTCTGATACGTTATAAAACCAAAATAGCATACCTTCCGGCATAAATGCTCGTATTGATGGTGAAAATAGAATCTAAATACATTCCATGGCTTAGACGACAACGCGGACACACATACGGACAAGAAAAGCGACTTTGTATTGTATACTTACAGAAAGACTTCCTGGAGAACTGAGAAGGGAAACATATACAATGTTAGTGTATCGGTTATCGTTAGACACAATTTGTCAAGCAAGTAATTTTTGTAGGGTTACCGTTGGCAACTTGACACTTTTTGTTGAGGGGTTGAAAGCCTTTCTTTTCGTTTCGATGGTACTCCTCTTCAACATTTTATATTGTTTGAGGCCAGTAGGTGGCCACGTTATTATTAGTGTAATAGCTTTATTTCTGTCATTTTCTCACCGAGTTCTGATAGGATGATGATTTTTTAGCTCTTCATAAAGTTTATAAGACTGTAATTGATGCATGACTATAAAATTGTATCATCATCATCAGCCTACAGGAGTCCACTGCTGGACATAGGCCTCTCCTATTGCACGCCATTCAACTCGATTTTCGGCAAATCTCATCCAGCTGCTACCAGCCATCCTTCGAAGTTCGTTGCTCCACGTAGCCTGACTTACCTTACGTTTGCCGATTCGCGGCCTCCACTCAAGAACACGTCTACCCCAACGGTCATCAGTTCTACGGGTAATATGGCCGGCCCATTGCCACTTCAGCTTGCTTCACTAATAAACACTTACTATATTTTTTTTTTTATGAATGGTGCCTCACACTAGAAACTCCTGTATCGTGGGTGTATTTACAAACATTTAAACTCACATACACAAACAGCCAGACCCAGAACAACTACTTGTAGGTCATACAAATATTTGTTCCGTGCGAGAATCGAACCCGCGACACGCAGCGCAGCAGTCAATCGCTTAACCATTGCGCAAAACGTGCCGACAACATATAACATCACGCTTTAAATCCCCGAAGGGTTAGGCAGGGGTGTACCCATAGGACACCCACGTTTTAACAGTTGTGTTTTAAGTTCCAAGTAATTGGGGGCAGCTTATTGCCATCAACCGGACATAAATCTGGACTCCAGGCTGCTATTGAGAAATTCCTATTGGAAAAAACCAATATCACTTTGCCTGGCCTGGGAATTCATCCCAATTTAATTTATGTGGAAGGAAAAGTCATCATCTGCTCAGCCTTTTCCCAACTATGTTGGGGTCGGCTTCCAGTCTAACCGCATGCAGCTGAGTACCAGTATTTTACATAGAGCGACTGCCTATCTGACCTCCACAGCCCAGTTACTGGGCAATAAGATACCCCTTGGTAAGACTGGTTGTCAGACTTTCGGGCTACTGACGACCCGTAACGACTGTCAGAGGTCCACGAATGACAGCCGGGACCAACGGCTTAACGTGCTTTCCGAGGCACAGAGGGCTCTTGGTATGTGAAAATAGTCACTCATCCACGGACCAACCGCGGCAAGCGTTGCTTAACCTGATCGATAGACCCATGCGGCTGTTATTACTTAAAAGTACTGTACTGTCATTTTATTCTAGCTTATTCCAGTGTCTAGCTGTATATGCAACTAATACTTGTGCGAAACTCTTACAGTTTTTAGAGTGTTCAGGTTTGTATATTATACAGACATTAGTCGTCTCAAACGAGAAGTTCATTACAAACTACAACTTTATTTCATTAAACTTTATTGACTCTTTTTCTTTGCAACAACAGGCATGGGATTCCAGTAATATTTCTCATACACTCTGTCCCAAAATTTGTAACGGTTTGCGAACAGATCCTTCTTTATTTTCAATTTGTTGCTTATTTCCAAATAGTTTGGTTCTTCGTTTGTGAACTTTGGCCATTTCACATCAATGAGTAAGCTCTCGTATGCTGTTGGGTTTCTGAAACATTAAAAGAAACAATTTAAGACATTTTTGGCCGGACAAATTAAGGGTAGCGGAGCTTTTATCCTAACTGAGAATCTCCCTTCATTCGAACAGAGGAAAAATTCTCGTGATTTTAAGAACGTTTAGTCAGAGGGGCGATTCTCGTCATTTTAAGAACGTTCCCAGTCTGATCCCAGCCTTAATCGGTCAAAAATTCCTGTAATTTCCCTACATTTTATCATGTTTTTGACGTTTGTCGCCGAGGTGAGACTGCGACTAGATTTTGAACGTTTTAAATTACGAGAATTGGCCTTCTGATCTCAGTCTCTATCTGTCAGAATTACCTTTAATTTACCTACGATTTTGACAAGTATTTGACATTGATTGTCACTGAGATGAGATTGCGACTAGATTTTGAACGTTTTTAATTACGGAAATGGGCCTTCTGACTGAGTAGATATTTTAAAGAAGAAAGTTGAATTCGAATATTATTTATTATTTATTTATTCTCACACTGGAACGCCATATGGCAATTACACCAATGGACTGGTTGTCAGACTTTCGGGCTTCTGACTACCCGTAACGACTGTCAAAGATCCACGAATGACAGCCGGGACCAACGGCTTAACGTGCTTTCCGAGGCACGAATATGATTGGTTCTTTTCGGTCGGTCCTATAAAGCATTACATACTTACGGAAAATAACCATATGTGTACTGGGGGACAAGTCTACTTATTTGTAAATGTTGTTGTTGTCTGTAGTGAGTTTTTGACAGATTTGCAATGGAGAGACCATTGCAACGGTTTTAAATTAGTTGACTGGGGCCCTAGATCTCATACAATAAAGTTACTGTTTCAATAATAAGGCTTCAACATCTTCCATAGGCCTCCTTCACAGCTGAGCACAGTATAACTAGCCTATGACGTTCCCACTACTGGGACACACTTTCCCACTGCTGGGACACACTTTCCCACTGCTGGGACACACTTTCCCACTGCTGGGACACACTTTCCCACTGCTGGGACATACTTTCCCACTGCTGGGACACACTTTCCCACTGCTGGGGTGAAATGTGTGGATGTAGGTACTATACATAGATAAACCTCTGCCTAACCTTTTGGAGATTACAGGTGTTATGTTATGTAATTTCGTCGACGATACTGCAATAGCGCTGATCTACTATTTGCAATAGTGCGTAACTACAAGGTTGATAACTTTACAGGAGATAAAAAAGACTTCATAATTTTAGTATTTAGAATCGCATCGCGCTATTGCAGCGAAGCGTCAGAGAGGTTCTGATTGGCTTATTCAAAGTGGTGTGTTCACTAACACGCACCAATGACAGACTAGGACAGCGCGGCGCGTTTTGAATTTCGCTACTTTTTGCAGTTTCGCGGTATTGCAGATGGTAGTTCAGCGCTATTGCAGTATCGTCGACGATTTGTACATATCATTATCAGCCTACAATTTTCCCACTGCTGGGACACAGGCCTCCTCTCTGTGAGAGGAAATGGGCCGTAATTCACCACGCGGGCCTAGTGCGGGTTGGTACATGTCACATGTCTTCGAATTTTCGGTCCTAGGACATGCCGGTTTCATCATGACGTTTTCCTCCACCGTTTTTGAGAGCAATGGTGATGAAATAAATTACTCAAAGTAAAATGCCTGTCTGGATTTGAACCCACGACCTACAACTCGTAAGTCGGGTCCATTACCACAGGGCCCCACTGCTCTCTCAGCTGAGCAAAGGCTCTTTATTCTTGTGCCAATCGCCACGCTCCTGTACCAGCCTCATCCAGATTCTATCCACGATGGTAACAATATCATCTTATAAATATATTAAGACTTACTCATATTTAACAAAATCAGTCCACATTGCAGTCATTCGGTCTCGTGTATCCATATCCGAAAGTTTCGATGTATATTCAAAGAAATCCAATATGTACGCAGTTTGATCTCTATGGCTGGCTCCTTTAATTTTATCCATGAAATGATGCTTGAAACTTAACTTTCCAAAGTATGAAAACTCGTAAAGAAAGACTGGTCTTTTAGATTTCAGAGCATGTATTTTTGCTGATTTCATTATAGCGTACTTGAACATTGAATCAGAGAAGTAATCTATGTATTCCTGTACTGTGTTGTGACTAACTTTTTCATCTTTAAAATAATGTTTCTTTATTTCTTTAACGAAAGCATCTCTTGATTTAACACTGTCAAAAGCCAAATCTGCGGGTAGGAAATCTTCAAATTTCTCATTCATCAAATCACTCCATTGGCTAAACTTAACAGTTCTACTAATACCTTCCATGTTGGAAAAACCAGTTAAAACAGGAATTTTCACATAATCTCCTTTATGGAGAGTAATCAATGGCGACTCTGTTAGTATCGCTTCAGTATTTCCAATCACATTCTCAATGCACGGCGCTAAACCGAAAGTCGAGTTTTTCAAGTAGAAATTCTTGCTTTTAACGGCCAAGTCTTTGATTGGTGCGCTCAATAAGAATTCATTTAGGTCCTCAATCTTCTCGGTGTTGTTATAACCCATAGATATTGCCAAATTCTTTGCTGTATTTATTGGATGCCTGTTTATTGCGAATGGAGACAATGCGGAGCCACTTTCGAGTGCTAGTTTATCTATTAAACCGTTTGCTGCTTTGGACAAGGCTAGTAGTTCCGCCATGCTGGCACCAACGCTGAATCCTGCAAGCGTTACTTTCTTGGGATCTCCACCAAACTTGCGAATGTATTTGTTGATAAATTTCAGAGCAGCCAGTTGGTCTTTTAACGCCGCATTGCCCGGTATATCTTCAGTGCCTAGACAAGCGAATCCTTGGAATCCAAGTCTGTAGTTGAAACTGACTACTATGACGTCATGTCTGGCCACATAGGTAAACTTTGCCATGTTACCATTTCCTCCTGAATAAGCTCCACTGTGTATGTAGACCAGAACTGGTAGTAAATTGTCTTCACTGGCAACTGTTGGAACAAAGAGGTTCATGGCCAAGCAGTCTTCTACTCCGTCCAGAATAATATCTTCGTCTGTATCTTCTTCGAACAGGTAGACTTGTACACATCCAATATTTTGGATTTTAGCGTCCATGATGCCTTCCCATGGTTCAACAGGTAAAGGAGCCTGGAAAAATTTTAATGGTTTGAAAATAGGATATCAGAAATAACTCCATCCATACAAGCGTTTATAGGTAATATTACTCTTAGTAGGATTAATACAAGATAATGAATTCTAGAATTGATACCTATTTTACAACATGACGGGAGCTGTTTTTGTTAACTCTTTTTCCACCCTTATAAAAATGAAATAGTGTTTCATGCCATCAATTTATAATATACCCGTGGAGATTGCATGGGAAAGCCACACACACACATAGTGACAGCGGCAGGGGGCCTACAGCACACATACACAGAAACCTAACATATAAGAGTCACATAAAAAATGAACTAACCTTGAACTTATCCCTTCCTTTCGGAGCCGTGGCATACGGCACTCCATAGAACTCGTAGAAATCTCCTTGCCAGTACTTCTCCCCCCTTAAACCCCCTATATCTAATTGAACTATCTTCTCATTGTCAGCAAAGACATTTACTATTAATAAAACCAATAATATTGGCCGAAACATGTCTATAGGTGTCGAAAATTCAATTAAATACTTATCGATTTGGTGTTGCTAGATAAAATGAGATAGTCAGTTATATAAAATTTATTAATAATCAGTTAACGATTCCAGTGATTTTTGATAATGAACCTTGACACACAAATAATAATTTGCTAATAAAATTATCTGTTTCCATGTTTATCTATCAATTGAAATTACTTTAGAATAATATAACAATAGTATATATTATAATTCTCATAATTTTGGTTTAGTTTTATTAAGTGAATTGTTTATGATTTTATGTATGTTTTTGGTCTTCTTTACTCTTTCACACGCAAAATCTCTCTCTCTCTCTCTATCTATTGTCCTATCGCAGGTATGTTGGACATTATGGTAAAGGCATAAGTAATTTATTTCATAACAATATAGGCACATTGTGTTGAAAAATTAAAAGATGACATTAGATATACAATTGCAATTAAAATAAAATTCATGAAATACATTTAGAAAAGTCAATAAAAACAATAACGGTCAATTAAGAATTCAAGTACAATAGATGATAAATAATAAATGTCAAAGTAAAAAAAATAATCATAAGTTACAATGTCATATGTCATTTAGGAATTCATTGATACTGTAATAGCCTTTCCCTAATAAAAGAGCCTCAATTTGTTTTTAAATAAGTTAACACTGTATATGGTTTTGAATTATATAGGCAACTTGTTGTATAAAAATACAGACTGATACCTCGGGCTATGTTTGACAACTTTTAATTTCGGTTGAATAGTGTTGGGCAAATCTTTCCTACGTGTGCTAGCTCTAGTTTGTCTTTGCTCATCAGGCTCAATTTTGAGCAAATTTTTAACAAGCTAGTTAGCAACACTAAAATGTAAAGGCATGGGCACTGTTTTTCTTTACATGATTCCGTCTGTTTCATGCGGAGTATAGTCCTTAAAGCTCTTTTCTGAATCACGAATGCCATTTGTATGTTGTACTTGAAGCTATTGCTCCAAAATTCGATGCTGTATCTTAGCTTGGACTCCACCAAGGCAAAGTACACACTTCTTAGTTGAGGTAAACTTAATTCTTCCCTCAGTGTTCTGATCGCATAGCATGCCGAGCTAATAGACTTCGTTATAAACAATGTCTCCACCTTCCAATTCAACAATGATCAATGTGCACACCTAAGAACTTGACACCATCAACTATTTCGACAAATTCGGGCTTGTAGTTCCCGAGATAAGCGCGATCAAACAAACAAAGTAACTCTTCAGCTTGATGTCCGCCGCCCTGGGGCGAGCGGCGGGGTCTGTCAGTCTCTTGCTGACTGAAACCACTTTGGTATTCCATCTCACACCTACGCCGGGGGTTGCGGGAACGTACGTTTCTTCCGCAACCCCCAACTGGTGCCGGCCCGCCACCTCGGGCCTCCTCGGGTCAGGGGGGGAGTGAGGTGTATGACTTCTTCCGCGACATCTAAGAGGGGCGCGCGTGAACACTACGCGCCGCCACCTCGGATCCTGATGTGTGGGGGGTGGCCGACGTCCCCGAGTCCGTCGTCCCTGGACCCATTTAGGGGGGCTGGAAGAGGGCGTTGTCCGCCCTCCGCCGACGCCCGGTGCGCCTGCTGCGGGCCGGGTGAGTGTACGAGATCTCCCTCTCCCTTTCCGCAGCCTCCTTCTGCGAGACGACTGTTTCGCAGAAGGAAACCACCGCGCCCCAGGACTCTTCGCTGCCGACCATTGATTATCCTTATCTATCCCCTTCAGCTACACCTACACTAACTGAATACCGCGGTACTAAATACAAAAATAGAAATATATTAGGCACGGAAATCGCAAAGCCATGCTGCAAAATATATTATCATAAGATATCCTATACGGGCACATTTCTTGCGTCCGGTGGCCAAGTGTTGTTGCGAGGCCATTTTAAATCATACGATTTTCGTAGTCAGGACGGGCATTCTTATAGAATAGAACACTTTTATTTCAGACAGGAGTCCACAGGACAATAACAATTAAGACAAGAACAATTTTACTTAAGGTCTTGTATCAGTAGGTTACAGATACAGATTTATCATCTGCCGCCAACCTTTTCCCAACTAAGTGGGGGTCGGCTTCCAGTCTAACCGGATGCAGCTGAATATCAGTATTTTACATGGAGCGACTGCCTATCTGACCTCCACAACCCAGTGACTGGGTAATACCATACCCCTTGGTAAGACTGGTTGTCAGACTTTCGGGCTTCTGACTACCCGTTACAGATACAGATTAACCTATGCAATTAAAATTCAGCGTGCAGCTGCATCCACCTCCGCAACAACGGGGAATCCCACTGATATGCGAATACACTGAGAATACTGTGGTTGCCGCCGTGAAAACGCATCATCAGTGATGCACATGTATTCTTAATAATGGCGGTAAACCACCCGTAGTTGGGTTTTAGTTTTTGAACTTACTTTACACTTAGGTACATACATACCGGTCAAAAACATTACCCTCGTTTTTGCTTCGCCGTAGTCGGGTAAAGTAAGTCGTTTTTTGTGTTTATATTATGTATAATTATGACATATTTTGTTAAAGAAACATAATTTCTTTTTTTTTCTTTCTCACGATAGTCGTATCGTGTCCTCTAAAACACGTTGTCTGCTACTCTTTATGCGGAATATATTTGGTTTAGTAGGTTTCCATGTAGACCTGCATAAAATATGTTATTTTCTCTCACACCTCGCCGAGTGGCGTTAGATATTATTTGTGTTGCGGACGTTTAGCGCTGTTTCATATCCTACTTACTTTTCGTGGAAAATTCGGAAAATGTGCAGTATAGTCTGTCATTTATATTGTGTTAGGAAGGTGCGGTTCGTGGACTATGTTGTTGGGCATTTTTGCTGAACTGGGCCTTTTTGGCGAAGCCGTAAGGCTCACTTTCCTGCAAAATTTTTACATCGGACGTTACACTTTTTATTTGTTTTTTATCTGATGTATCTATTAGTATGTGCTAAATAAATGTATTTTCTTTCTTTCTAAAATAGTATATTACGTATCGTATTTTATTTTATAGCTTGTGTGACCTAAACCCGCACTTAAGTCACGCAAAAATGGGTTACTTAAGTCACAGAATAGCGTGACTTAAGTGCTAATTTAGGTAACACACAGTGCTGTAAAATATTATTTATAAAGTGTTTCACACTTGTACTTAACAATGTTTTGGTGCGGTACGTGGAATAGCTTAGGTTCGCTCAAGTGCGGTAGAAACCGGTGCTCTAATTGACGGTATAAATTTGCGAACCGAATGCTCGCGGTGACTGCGAGCATTCGGTTCGCAAATATTTTATAAATATTCGTTGCGCGAGATTTTGTTACACCACGAACAATCATTCGCGAAACAAACAGTCATTCATAAAAACTTTGTTCTCGATCTCAGCTATTAGAACAGAATTTGTTTTTCGTCTTTGGAAGAAAAGTTTACACAAAACAACAAATAATGTTCGTAAAACAATTAATGTTCGCTGCGTTCCTAACATAAGCTCGCGCAACGAATGTTTGTAAAACAAATTCGCAAAGCGGATGCTCGCGGTGAGTACCGTCAAAAAGTGGAATGTCTATCTGAAATTCTTCAACTTCTTCAACGAGATATCGGGAGCTCAAGAAGTATCTAGCGTTGTTAATCTAGGTCGTAAACCTTGAATACCCAAGTGTACCCAAGTGAAGCCCAAGGGGCCGCTAGTTGGTTGAGATAAGTACTGAGAAACAACTATCCACATATGAATAACTTTCGCCCGGGCCTCCAGTTCTGTTTATAAAACAGTTTATTGTTTGCAGTGAGATCAGTATAGAACTATAGAGGTTTCAAATTCTAAATGTTGGACTACGTTCTGCGGCAGTGAACTCGCAAAAGTTTTGTTGGAGTTCCGAATATAAGTTCTGGTGGTAGTTTTGAGGCAGGGCGCAATTCATATTCAATTATAGCTACTTATTTTGTCTTTATCTGAACCATTGTTGGTTCAATGGTTCAGATGCTCTAATACATATCTTTAGAATAGTCAGCTTATGATATTTCTACTGCTTGAACACAGGCCTTCTCTTTTCGGGACGGGAGTGAGCTGTGATCCACCACGCGGGCCCAGCGCGGGTTGGTGAATGTTACATATCTTCGAATTTTTGGTTCTAGGTTGTTTGTTGATGGTTTGGTTGTTTTTGATTTGATGTTTGATTTTTTGTTTCCTCACGATGTTTTTCGTTTTAAGAGAATAGAGTAATATGAATGTGCCTACTTGAATGCATTCGACGCATTTTTGGCAGTCGGAACGGACGCAACTAGAAATTTTCTGCCACAAAAATCATGTAATTTTTCCAAACAGGAGACTCAACATTTCCATCACTGAAAAAACAGTTCTCCCCAAAGGATCAAAGTGAATGATTACTGTAATTAAAATCAAATTGCTGCGCAGTAACACGGTATAATTAAAAAATATAACCCAGTGTTAGGTTGGAATTTATCCAAGCGATGTCTAATTGGTCGAAACTGTAATTTCCCGAAGGACGGTTTGGTTTAAGCGAGGAACTGTGATCGTGTTCCTTTACGCACTTTTCTTGGTATAATGAGCGAGATGATATCATGATGGAGAGTTCAGAAGTTAAATTGTTTAAAGCGATTGTCGTGCGAATACGCAATCAGACCAATGCAATCTCACCTTAAGAATCTTGGTGAACTGCGCTTAAAGTTGGTTGTCATTTCATCTGATGACACTGATTGACACTGTTGATCGTTCACTTGAAGCTCACTTCACCTAGGTCTTCACGGTGAGATTTTTACACAATAGATAGTGAAAGAACCCCAAGAAGCCCGAAAATGCTTCTACCAGTCTTACCAAGGGGTTCGTATTACCCAGTAACTGGGTTGTGGAGGTCAGATAGGTAGTGGCTACATGTAAAATACCGGTACTCATCTGCATCTGGTTAGACTAGATGCCGACCCCAACATAGTTGGGAAAAGGCTAGGCAGATGAAGATTAAATAGTGAAGAGACGGCGCGTGGCCAAATTTGGAACTAACGCCGCCATCTTGTTGTTTCACAAATGTTTAGCGCCCCTCTGTCAACCTCATTCAAGCATCAAAAGTTCCTTGTAGCACTTTAGATGATTTTTAAACGGAAGTTTGTGCTTGTATGACCTTTCGCTAAAATCTATATCTGACCACCGTAAGGACTGTTCCTGCTTGCAGTGCATATTATTAATCGACCTTAAAAGGATCCTCTTATGTTTTACTTACGAACGCTGTGGTTATCATGTGCACGGGATTTTGTTTTTTTAAAAGGACATTAAATGACATTTGTCAAACCCAAACGCTTTCAACTTGGACCAACAGATTAAAACAGCCCGATGATATAATTCTGTAACCGGTTGAGTTATTCGCTAATGAGTCCCGCTAATAGGGTCACTTTCGGTTACCATGAACCGTTTCTTATTATAATTGATATAGGATTACTTTGAGTTCCCTTCGCTCCCGTTTTGTGATTCTGCAATTATTTCTGTTAGCATAAATGAAATGAGGCATTTAATTTCTCATTAGTCTTATTATTTCCTTCTTAAGAGATTACCAAATGAGCTTGAAAAGACTTACCTTCGACGACACGGTTGGCGTCGTGGCTGAGCGATGGACTGCTGCGCTGCGTGTCGCGGGTTCGATTCCCGCACGGAACAAATATTTGTATTGCCTACTGCTCCGGGTCTGGCTGTTTGTGTATGTGAGTTTAAATGTTTGTAAACGCACCCACGATACAGGAGTAATTCCTAGTGTGGGCCAGAGTGGGGCAACGTTTAAAAAAAAAAAAAAAAACTAAACAAAAACCTATATCGTATATTTGTTCTTAATGTTCTTCATATTAAAATCGTAGTAAACATTTAAAAAAATATATATTTATTCATAGATATATTTTACATTCCTATGTATTTATATCATAAAAATTAATTTAATTTATAAAAAACGAACAGTTAATTAATCAAATAAAATTTCATTCGAAAACATCCATCGGTTTCTTACTAAACTTCAACTATATCCGACGACCCTGGTTACTTATCTCTTTTGGTGACTTAACCTAACTACGAGTATCAACTTCATTTGGGATTTTAAAAGAGACCATGACTTCTGAGTTTCCTTCGGCATTTTTTATCTGGGATCAGCAGGAAATGTCTTAAAAGATTTCCTTACAGAAATAAACATGATTTAATTTCATTAATAAAATTGATCTGTTATTGCTTATTTATATATATTATTTATTCTAAGAACGTCGTCCTCACATGATTATCTAATTATTGCAAACAAAATATTGTAAAACCATTTTTTTAAAGACCTACCTATTCAAATTTTATTTGTTTCAAATTAACGTTATTTCAAGTTAAACCTTATTTTAATAGTAAATAAGTTGATTTCAGAGTGACTAGCACTATTGAAAAAGTTACAAAAATGTTTGAAGTTGTAGCGTAAACTGAACTTTACTGTGTAGGAATTAAAGTTATTTTTCCATAAACTCATATTTGTTTAAATTTTTAACGAATATGTCGCGATTTTAGATTACACTTTTTATTTTTTTAAGATCGAGTTTCGTATTAATTCTTCTCTATACCAGCCAGTTCCAGTAGTGTCGTATACGACAATACTGAAACTGGCCACTTAAATCAATTCTACTTTTTAGGGTTCCGTAGCCAAATGGCAAAAAACGGAACCCTTTTGGATTCGTCATATCTGTCTGTCTATCTGTCCGTCCGTATGTCACAGCCACTTTTTTCCGAAACTATAAGAATTAAACTGTTGAAACTTGGTAAGTAGATGTATTCTGTGAACCGCATTAAGATCTTCACTTTTACTTTTACTTAGAACTGAAACTCTAAAAATTTTTTTCGTCAAACCCATGCGTGTGGCATATCTATGGAAAGGTCTTCAAAAATGATATTGAGTCTTCTAATATAATTTTTTTCTAAACTGAATAGTTTGCGCGAGAGACATTTCCAAAGTGGTAAAATATGTCCCCCCCCCCCCTGTAACTTCTAAAATAAGAGAATGAAAAACCTAAAAAAAATATATGATGTACATTACCATGTAAACTTTCACCGAACATTGGTTTGAACAAGATCGAAGATAGTAAGTAGTTTTTTTTAATACGTCATAAATCGTAAACTGCAATTTACCTTTCATTCAATGAACTCAACGGAACCCTTCATGGGCGAGTCCGACTCGCATTTGGCCGCTTTTTTCTTTCTAATTTGTGTCGCTGCCAAAAGTGCCTAAAGTGTGTTAATTCGTATAGTAATTGAAATATAGAATTTGATTTTAACTTTGATAAACAAATGAACTATGACTACAGTCCGTTCACATAATATGTTATATTTTACTTCTAACAGCAGGAATCTTATTATAACGACAATAAAGATTAAAATAATTTTGATAGACTTGTCAGTGGCAGTAACCCAACAGCTGGTAGGTACTTTATTGGAAATAGAAAAAAAAAAAAGATCACATTGATTTGGACAGTGATTCAAAATATAAACAGCGCAGCGCTATGTCATAAAAATAAAAGCAGTCTTCAACTTGTCAGCACGCCTGTAAAAAGTTTGTCATCAATATGATGTCATGCCACGTTTTATATTGATAGAATTTTATAAGTACTTAATTTAATTAGGTATAAGGAAAACGATGTCCGTCTAACTAAGTGAATCCCCTGCTCCTCAGTGTTTACAGGTGGTGTAGGTATAAATAAAAATATTCTGTGATGACGTATTTTGAATTGGCCTGTTAAAAGCTGCTTCTGCTGCAGCTGGCCATAGTCTTTTGAGAACAGGCTTAGGGACTTCAAACCAGGTCTAAAAAAATTGAATGGGACCATTCTTGTAATTTTAAGAACGTGCACAGTCTGATCTCAGTCTCAATCTCTCAAGAATACCTACCTCTAATTTCCCTAGGTTTTTGACAAGATGTTGACATTGATTGCCGCTGAGATGAGACTGCGACTAGATATTGAGCGTTTTAAATTACGAGAATTGGCCTTCGGAACGCCTGTTTGTCATCAATATCATGTCATGCCACGTTTTATATTGATCGAATTTTATAAGTAATTAATTTAATTAGGTATAAGGAAAACGATGCCGGTCTAACTAAGTGAATCCCCTGCTCCTTAGTGTTTACAAGTGGTGTAGGTATAAATAAAGATATTCTGGCCTGTTAAAAGCTGCTTCCGCTGCAGCTGGCCATAGTCTTTTGAGAACAGGCTTAGGGACTTGAAACCAGGTCTAAAAAAAATTAAATGGGACAATTTTCGTAATTTTAAGAACGTGGAGTCTGATCTCAGTCTCAATCTGTCAAGAATACCTCTAATTTCCTTACATTTTTGACAAGATGTTGATTGTCGCTGAGATGAGATTGCGACTAGATTTTGAACGTTTATAATTAAGGGAATTGGCCTTCAGATTGGTCGCCAAACATTGATGTGGTTAGCACAAAACCCTCTTCTTCGGAATCAATGAAGGTTTTTTTTATATTATTCAAACTTTGATTCGTAACTAAAAGTTTTGTTTAATTTTAATAGGTAGCTAGGTATCTACCATTACTATAGGCAAGTTTTATTTACTAGATGGCCCGCCGGCTGACATGGAATCAAAATTATGGCTTACATTCAAAATAGGTTGGCCAGCCTTGATCTATCGCATTATGCTCTGAAGGAATAATGCGAGTTTTTATACTCACTCGATCGTATTATTGTTCAATTACGCCAATAAAAAAAAAATTAATAATAATTATAATAAAAAATAATAAAAGCAATAATAATATATATATATATTTAATTATTTATTAATTAAATAATTAAATTATTGTAAATATTGACTGCTCAATGTTAGGAAACATTGAAATAGGTGCCTTACTACGTTGTTGTACAGCCCGCAATAATGTCATTTCGCTGGAACAATAATTTTTCGAATAGTTTTGCTGTGTTTTCATAATTTGTAAATTATTACAGGTGCGCTGGTTTAAAATATTATTATATCTGCCTAGCCTTTTCCCAACTATGTTGAGGTCGGCTTCCAGTCTAACCGAATGCAGCTCAATACCAACATATTTTTTTTCTCTGTATTTATTTAGGGACATTTATAATCGCAATTCGTATGTCAGTCCCATCGTACCCTAAATACGCATTTCTCATATGTGGGGCATGAACCTAAACAGACTCTTCACATCATCGTGGTTGAGCCATTTATGGAATGTGCCTACTTCAAGTCTGTTCAACCTCAAGACCTTAAACAATTGAAAGCAGCTGAATACCAATATTTTACATAGAGCGATTGCCTATCTGACCTTCACAACCCAGACATGGGTAATACGATACCACTTGGTAAGACTGGTTGTCAGACGGGTCCCTGACTTCCCGTAACGACTGTCAAAGATCCACGATAGACAGCCGGGACCAACGGCTCAACGCTCGCATGTAGGGGTCTCGGTATGTAAAGATGGTCACCCATCCACAGACCAACCGCGGCAAGCGACTGATTGATCGACCTGTGCGGCTGTTATTATTTTGCCACGGGCCCCTCTGCACACACTTGAGCACTATGCAATGCGAATTATTACATGAATAATAAAATAATAATAACTATTTCTAGTCTACTTAGTATAACTAGTCTTGAGAATAATAACTAGTCT
Source organism: Apamea anceps (assembly GCA_951799955.1). Taxonomy (NCBI): domain Eukaryota; kingdom Metazoa; phylum Arthropoda; class Insecta; order Lepidoptera; family Noctuidae; genus Apamea; species Apamea anceps. Next base: position 16,916,429 of record OX637519.1, on the reverse strand, counting down.
TGAAATTGGCTACCATGGTCGAAACACGGTTTGGAGGACAATATTACTGTGTCAAGTAAAACTAGCGAGTAAAGTAACAAAATTTTATTTTATCTAACAATCCTTAGGCTGAACACATTTGCCAGTCTTGGTGTTCCTGACAGTAGGAGTATCGCAGAAGCACTGTGGTATGCCACAGGCTGAGGGTCTGCCGAGCTTGTGGACAGTCGGGTTGGTGCAGTCAGGCTCAGCCATCTGCGGGCAATAGAGGACCGAATGCTCGCCAGCAGGGCATTTGGCTGAAAAAAGAAAGAAAGTTAATGTCAGACAGTTATAATTTTTGAGTTAGATTTGAGTTTGAGTTGAGTTTGAGTTGAGTTTGAGTTGAGTTTGAGTTGAGTTTGAGTTGAGTTGTAGTTGAGTTTGAGTTGAGTTTGAGATCAGTTTGAGTTGAGTTTGAGATCAGTTTGAGTTGAGTTTGAGATCAGTTTGAGTTGAGTTTGAGATCAGTTTGAGTTGAGTTTGAGTTTAAGCCAACTACTATACCACGTACTAACATTTATATTATGTCATCATCATCTGCCTAGCCGTTTCCCATTTAAGTTGGGGTCGGCTTCCAGTCTAACCGGATTCAGCTGAATACCAGTATTTTACATGGAATGACTGCCTATCTGTCCTCCACAACCCAGTTACTGGGTAATACGATACCCCTTGTTAAGACTGGTTGTCAGAATTTCGGGCTTTTGATATTTTGTAAAGTGTCTCATAATGATAATACTATGTAAGATATGGAAGAAATAAATGCTTATTATTATTATTACTATATAGCAACGATACCATTTAATTTACACAATATAATAATTTCGTTTGCAAATGCACTCCTGTAATGGTAGGAATTGGCGGCAACGAAATCTCGAGCCCGACTACCCACAATATTCATAATTATCTGCCTTAACTTTTTCTACTACTAACGAACTACACGGAATACCAGTATGTTAAACGGAACGACTGCCTATCCGACCTCCACAACACGATAACCCTTGGTACCAATCGATGTCGGACTTTCGGGCATTTGACGACCCGTAACGACTGTCAAAGATCCATCAATGCCAGCCGGAACCAAAATCGAACGTGCTCTCTGAGGAACAGAGGCCGAGATGTCAAACGACATCGCGGCAGGCCCAGACGGAGATGGCGGGATGAGATGGACTCCTTTCATAAAGATTGGTCCTTGGCAACTCTGGACAGAGGGAGGTGGTAAGAGAGTAGTGCCTTTTCCTAGCGGTGGGACATTAAGGTGGATGCTCCAAGGTAGCCCGGGAAATTCAAAATTTCTTACGTTTTTAACCGATTTCTAAAAAAGGAGGAGGTTCTCAATTCGGATGTTGCAAAAAAGTTTTTATTTTTCACTTTTTAGTTGTAATTTTTACCAGTAATTTTGGTCTAAAAACCAAACTACTGAACCGTTTTTGATGAAATTTCTATGGGACCATTTGGGAAGTATGCCCGCCCTTTCCAACAAAAAAAGAATTTTTCAAATCGGTTTGCAAGCGACGAAGTTATGCGCGAACAAACATAAAAAAAAAAAAAATACAAACATCCGAATTGAGAACCTCCTCCTTTTTTAGAAATCGGTTAAAAACGTAAGAAATTTTGAATTTCGCGGGCTACCTTGGAGCATCCACCTTAACGGCTAATAAAAAATAAAGAAAACATATAGGTACTCTTACCTAAGAGAAAACAAGGTACTTACGAAAGACTATTTACTTTATATTTTTACATTTTTCAGTAAAAATAGAGCAGTTAAGTATAAGCTGATGTGATTAGCAGTAATTCAAGCACTTAAAGCCTTTAGTAAAGTTACCGGTTTTATTACTCGTAGATATATCGAGTTCATTGTACTTCTGCCGAAAAGCGAATCTCTGTCCTAGTGCGAACAAGGGGTACAGACCATGGAAAAAGCATTTTTCATTTATGGACACATTAATGAATTTTTAATTTTAATTTTTTTGTTAATACTCATTCAAACTAAATACCTTGACGTAAATCACCCGATATGCACGCCTCTTTATCTCTATAACCGAAGCATATGATGGATTTATCATTTTAATTGCACTAAACGGCAACATTGGCCAAATTAAGACCCTTTTCTACTGTCAAAGTCAAATCGTTTATTTCAAATAGGCACTTAGAAGGCACTTTTGAATGTCAAAAATAAAATTTAAATAAAATTGATTCTAGTCGCCCCTTCCGAAAGGTAGCAAAGTACTATAAAGCTCAATTAAATTTCATTAAATGAAATTACAAATATTTTTGTAACGAAGCCTTTTTAAGTACTGCTTCCTTTGTTAGATTTGATTTCTAAAAGCTACGTTTTTTAAAGTTTATGGATAACGTGAAGAACATGGTGTAAAAATATTATTAATTTATAGAAATACATACCAGTAGGGATGCCCTGTCCCTGCACCATCATCACAATGCAAGCCACAGCCAAAAACACGAACACAGCCTTCATTATCACAGATTGACTTCTTCCAACAAAGGTTTACTAAGAACTGGTGATAATCGAAGTATCACACCTTATTTATACTAAACTCCGTGCTGAGGGGAAGAACTGGCGATGAGGAAAATTAACACGTGTGTGATTTGTATTTGGCCGAAAAAGTTATTTCCCGTTTCACTTTTGCATACTATTAAGGCGCTGCCCAAACTTAGGACACCGTAAAACGTTCAGTTTTTGTCGCGCAGTTAGGCGTATTGGTACGCACGGCGACATATCAAGCTATACAAGTTAAATATTATGCAACGACGTGCCGCTACAATGGCGACATTAATTTAACACACGGGTAGGGCTAGTGGCCAGTAATCATAAAAATTATAACAACATAAAAAAAATCGTAACTTGAAAACTTCCACCTGCGCCGCTCGCCGACATAGCGCTCTCTCTCTTTCGTTCAATTCACCATCTCTTTGCACGATTTTTGTTTTAATTACATTGATGCGATGTTATGATCCGTGACCCCGGCAAATGACCCCTGCGCTACAGTTCTTTAAGTCAGGTTGCTCTAAGAAGCTATTTTAGAAAATTGTTAATAAATAAATAAATATTAATGTTTAATTAAATTAAAATATATTCATAAAACCAAAACGCGAAACCGTATACGTGGCTTAAATTAAAGTCGCCGTTAAAGCGCCACGCTGTATAATAATGTAATGTTTAATAATGTGCGCATACAAATTTACTTTTTCTTTCTTTTATAAATAAAAAATCCAGTTAAGAGTTCTAGGATATTTTCGGTTGTATAGTTATTGTACCTGTATTACTAGCTAGTTTTTGAATAGGTACATTACCAGTATAAGCTGACATCTCATTGTACGAAAAGCCTAAACAATGTAAGGTCAGCTTTAAAAATTGAAAATGTATCATTCAAAAGCGAGTAAATGTAATCATTCTTTTTTTTTCTTAAGGCCTTGGTTACGGTAATAAGATAATATTACCGTGCCTTGGTAATCTCTTGTCTTGTATTTTGATGGCTTGTTACTTGATCCGCACGAATTTACTCGCACGAATCGGGCGAATCGTCAATTTTAGATAATAATATTTTTTGTAAAGGCGACTGGCACGAAGTTTATTTATTTGTGGGCGAGTCGACAACTCCAGAAATATGTACAGTCACGAGCACCAATATGTCAACACTTGGCAAATTTCCATTTCGATTTTTTCGTGAAATAACGAATGCAACGTTGAAATATGACATATTACATAAACCTATGGGTTCGAAAATGCTATGTTCTTAACAACATAAAATTTAATTCCAAAATAAAGGAGTAAATTACTTTTGAATAAAGCCGAGTGTATACATACTTTTGCTCGTGACTGTACTAGATAATTGGCACATTTTGATTTTTCTGCAACGAAGTTAAGAGGAAAGTAGGTACATTATAAATATATTTGTATTCTAGTCCTTGGCAAAACATATAAGTTCATAATTCTTTTTATAAGACCCTTATAGAATAGAAAACTTTTATTTCAGACAGAAGTCCATAGGGTTAGTAACAATTTTACTTAACTTCTAGTATTAGTAGGTTATAGACACAGACGTATATACAATATTAAAACTCAGCGTGGAGCTGCATCCACCTCCGCAACATTGGGGAATCCCACCTATCTGCGAACACACTGAGAATGCTGTTGGTGCCGTCGCAAACACGCGTCATCAGGGATGCGCATCTACTCTTAATAATGGTGGCAAAACCATTAATATTATTATCCGCGAACATCCCTGACGCACTACAACGCTAAGGCAGCCGCAGCGGTACTCTCAGTGCATTATTATATTGAACGCGTAGGTCGCTGTATGCCCGCTGAGTGAAGTTGACCCACAGGCTGCACGTGTAGAAGAATTGGCAGTAAGCTTTGAATAGTGACGGCACGGTTGGCGCAGTGGTTAAGCGATTGACTGCTGCGCTGCGTGTCGCGGGTTCGATTCCCGCACGGAACAAATATTTGTTTGACCTACATGTATTTGTTCCGAGTCTGGGTGTTTTTCTATCTATAATATGTATGTATTTACAAAAAAAAAAATGTATATAAGTAGTTTATCAGCCATCTTGTTACCATAACACAAGCATTAGGTTGCTTAGCTTGGGACTAGATGGCGCTGTGTGAAATGTCCAGGGATATTATTATTATTATTAATAGCGTAACTTTAACTGGTTTCGTACATCGAAACCAGTACCGAAATGTACCATGTTTTAAAGCAAATAAATGTATTATATTCTTCACATTTTATAATATTTAACTCTTATCACTTCTGTGCGCTAGTGTTCTTTTTTCTATGCGTGCGTATTTCGTGCGAGTTGCTTATAGAATCGACTAATAAGCCATTTTGTTAGTACAGCCGACCTCATTATTTATTTATCACTTGTTGCATGTCTTTTTATTTATTTGAAAGATAGATAGTTTCAATCTTTTGACAGCCGTTAGGATATTGGAACTGTATGGGAATAAGTATTAGTGTGTAAAGTAAAACTACCGAGTAATCAAACAAAATTTTATTCTATGTAACAATTCTTAGGCAGAACACATTTGCCAGTCTTGGTGTTCCTGATAGTAGGAGGATTGCAGAAGCACTGTGGTATATCACAGGCTGAGGGTCTACCGAGCTCGTGGACAGTCGGATTTTTGCAGTCTGGCTCTGCCATCTGCGGACAGTAGAGGACCGAGTGCTCGCCGGGACCGCAATTGGCTAAAGAGAAACAAAGAAAAATTAATAACATAGCAAAAGATAACTGCTCTCAAAACAGTGAAGGAAAAAACATCGTGAGGAAACCCATGTCCATTCTAAGGTTGCCCGAAAGAGATCGCAGTAATGCGATAGGATTGTCCATTGTATATTTTGAAGTGTTTTGTGTATTTTTTATGCTATGTATATGTGTGGTATATAATAAAGTATATACTATAAATAAATAAATCGGCATGTCCTAGAACCAAAAATTCGAAGACATGTGACATCTACCAACACGTACTGGGCCTGCGTGGTGGTTTACGGTCACTCCCTTGAGGTCTGAGTCCCCGCGCCGTGGGAACATTATAGGCTGATTGTGTTGTGTAATAGAAGATAATATCACGCCCGCGTTCCCAGGGCGGTTAGGCAGAGGTGAACGCACCTACAGTACACCCATATTTCGCTGGTTATGTTAAGTCCCATGAAATAAATGGCAGGCCAATTGCCATAACCGGGCACTCATCAAGACTCGCAAGTTGCTACTGAGAAATCCCAGATTTTACCATCCAATTAACACTATCCGACCTAGGAATCGAACGAAGGTCCAAATGCTCAGCAGGTTAGCACTTGCGATCACTAGACCAACGAAGTAGTAAAAGTAAGGGAAATGTATTTATAATTATGCTCTTGTAATTATGTTCTTTCAAAATTAAGTAGTTCATTCATTCATGGTTCGGGCCCCGCACTAATTTTAAATTGTCCGCAAGTGACACGAAATAGTAAACGCCTGTAACTTCGAACGAAACTACGGAACTCGTGATTATTGAGACCTCAGGGATGGGTCGCTAGTAAACATTTAAACCAGGCCGCCATGTAAATAAATATTGTTTCATAGAAAAACATACCAGTAGGGATGCCCTGTCCCTGCACAATCAACACACTGCAAGCCACAGCCAAAAACACGAACACAGCCTTCATTATCTCAGATTGACTTCTTAAAAGTTCAAAAGGTTCTCAAGGGTTCACTAAGAACTGGTGATGATCGAAGTATCACACCTTATTTATACTAAACTGCATGTTAAGGGGAAGAACTGGCGATGAGGAAAATGAACACGTTTGTGATTTATGTTTGCAAGAAAAGTTATTCCCCGTTGCACTTTTGCATACAATTAAGGCGCTGGCCAAACTGAGCGTTTTACGGATTTGTCGCACAGTTAGGCGTATCAGTACATATGACAAGCCATTTTTTTTTGTGTATTGTCAAATGACGAAATAAAAGACTTTTTATTCAAAATTATTTCATAAAAATACAAAAAGCATCATGATAAAACAATCGTAAAAAAGAGCTCAATTTTTTTAACGTCTCACAATTCACTAAATTTTGAGGGTAAGGGCATCATATTTTATGTAATGATAATAAAAAAAATATTCCACCGAGCCATGCATTTATTTTTTAATTTAATTAAAACTGCAATATTACTTTTATTTTTGTGGTCATTCGGTTTAACTAACATCAAACGCATCGCTATTTTGAACCGTATTTGTTGCCACTATGCCATATTGTCAATTATCTAAATATTTGCTTCTTACCGCGCCTTAATTGTCACTTTAGCAACTGTTGCTATGTGCCATTAGTTATACAAGTGTTTTTTTTGGCACATAAGATTATTATTTATTTAGATAAACTGTGAGGGAAAGCAGAAATAACCTATCGACTTCGGACTGGAAAATGATAGGTCGCAATGTGAATTTTTTTTTTTTCTAGCCTTTTATGTCCCACTGCTGGGCAAAGGCCTCCCTACTCTCTTTCCACCGCTCTCTGTCCAAATTTGTCAAGAACCAATCTTTATTAACGGAGTCCAGCTCATCTCTCCATCTGGGTCTGCCGCAATGTCGTTAGCTATTAAGCGGGACGCACTAGGTCGTAAGTTTGGCCCATTGGTCTTCTGACATGCGGCAGATGTGTCAGCTTTACGTACGACATCAGTGACCAATACAATCAAAATATTATTATTTATCTTAGTAGTGGAAAAACTTGTAATTTGAAACGTCAATATAGTCAGTGGTGTCATACTTCTTGTACTAATATTGTAAATGCGACATAGAATCCCTTTTACGTAGTAAGTTCCTGTGCGATAATTTCCGACCTTCACGCGTGTCAAACCGCGGGTGGAGCCGCGTTCAAATGATATAATTCTCTTTTATTCTTATGGCCTTGGTAATCTTTGTTCTTTTATTTTGTTAGTATAGCCGACCTCATAATTTCTTTATCATTCTGAGCTTATGTAATTCACCTGTTTCCTTTGTATGATTTTCGTTTTATGTTTTTTTTGATTTATTTTAACCTTGTTTAATTTTATTTTAAGACTAGCTTCTGCCCGCGGCTTCGCCCGCGTGGATGTCGGAAATTATCCCACGGGAACATGCTACCAGGATAAAAAGTATGTCCTTCCCCAAGATGCCATCTATCTGTTTGCCAAATCAGAAGTTCAGTGGTTTAGGTGTGAAAATGTAACATACAGTTTCAAGTTTAAGCTGTATGTTACATCCTCCCCTTAAAAATCGAATTATCCCTTTTTGCCCCATCAGGGGTCAATTTTTGACAACTTTACATACTTATTATTAATTATTTTCTGTCAAAAGTATTAATACTGAGTTTCGAGTTAATTGGACCGCGCATTCAATTACTTTCACACAAACTTCAACACCCCTATATCCCCCTTTGAGGGGTAGTTTTGAAAAACTTATAATAATAAACTTTATTACTTACTTAGGCGAGTATTTTTGCCAAGTTTGAAGTTTATTAACTATATGAATAAGATTTTTCAACTGTATCTCCGCTTTTAATACCCACAGGGGTGGAATTTAAAAAAATCATTTGGGATGGATTCATAACTTGACTCAAAGATTATTTTTATTAATTGTCGAGTTAATCAAGCCATGCAGTAAAAATTTTCCCTGTAAAATTGACTACCCCTTTTCAACCCGTTAGGGGTAGATTTTCGAAAAACCCTGATACATGTTATTCTTTATTTTTAGTCTTAAGTACAAACACTGAGTTTCGAGTTAATCGGACTGCGCGCTAAAATTCTTCCATACAAAATTTGAAACCCCCCAATCCCTTGTTGGGGAGTAGTTTAGAAAAAAAAGGCAATCTTCATAATTTATTTAGATAAGCATTCGTGCCAAGTTTCAAGTTTATTAACTCAAGGAATAAAAATTTTCATACAAACGAAATCCCCACATTCAACCCTCTTAGGGGTTGAATTTCAAAAAATCCTTTCTTAGTGGATGCCTACTCTTCACGAAGAACACACTCTCCAAATTTCATGTCTCTAGGACCAGTGGTTTAGGCTATGCGTTGACATATCAGTCAGTCAGTCAGGACTTTGAATTTTATATAATTAGATAATGATTTGGTCTCCTATGATTGCATACTATGTAGTATTTGTCTTTGTCCACTTGCAGCCTTAGTTGCTGATCCAATAAATAAATAAGGTTGAAAGTTTTTTGCACGACCTAAAAGCCATGATTTTGGGTTATTGTATTACCCAATAACTAGGTTGTGGAGGCCTGATAAGCAGTCGCTCCATGTAAAATACTGAAATTCAGCTGCACATGCACCCTAATTGCATAACACACGATCAATCGGAATCGGTTTCATTTTGACAGTTCAACAACATTCATTGCGTTATTTACGTGTTGGGCAGACAAAATTTTTCGAACTTATGAAGCAATGGGTGAGCAATTTGCTTCAAAATGATTCTGATTCCAATTGATTGTGTGTTACGCAATTAGGGTGCCGGTTAGACTGGAAGCTGACCCCCACATATTTGGAAAAAGGCTAAGCAGATGATGATGTGACATAATTTCAATCTTAGTGAAGTTTCAATTTACTGAGAATTGTTGACAAAATTGGTAAAGCAATTACGAGGTTGACTATATCTAAATATTCTATTAAAATATGATGGTATCTTTGTTCCTTTTATTTAAAACAAAATAATTAAATAAAATACGTGAGCATTTTAACTATGTATAAGTATCGTTACTTATCGGAATTTTTTTATGAAGCGTGACCATTTAATTTGCATATTAATTATATAGAGATAACACTTCTACGAACGGATAATGTCGTCACGTTAATAAACTTAATGTGGTTTAATTACTTGAACTCGATTAACAGCTGTTTATAAACTACACGTTTGGAGTCATTATTTATGTTACTAACTACTATTTGTATGAGCTCTTAGCATTGTATAAAGAGGCCCCAATCACCCACCAATTTTTTGAGTAACGCTACACAATTTTGTACCGGAAGACGTAATTTTGAAAGGCCAATAACAAGATAGACTGATGACCCTGTAAAGGCTGCAGGAATCCGCTGAATGTGTGAAGCACAGAGCCGGTCGAAGTGGTGTTGCTTAACATAATCAGCTTATAACATTCCCACTGCTGGGACACAGGCCTCCTCTCGGTGAGAGGGACTGGGCCGTAATCCACCACGCGGGACCAATGCGCGGGTTGGTAAATGTCCCATGTCTTCGCATTTTTCGGTTCTAGGACATGCCGATGTTTTCCTCACGATGTTTTCCTTCACCGTTTTGAGAGCAGTGGTGATGAAATTTTACACAAAGTAAAATTTCATCATCGGCGGTGGCCTTGGGTGGCCTTGAGCGGCCTTGGCCGGCGGTGCTTAGGGGAGGCCCATGTCCAACAGTGGACGTCTTTCGGCTGAAATGATGATAATGACGCAATTTCGTAATCTATACCTTCAAATGTCTAATATACAACAAAGTCGTTCTACGAGTCTGTTTGTGTGGCCGCATATACCTACTAAATTCCTCAATAGATTCTGATGCTGTTTTCCTCATCATTTAGAGCATTTATTCCGGAAGGTTCATGTACCATAACGTATCATAATATTTAATTAAGAAACAGTTAAGTATCGCACAGATCCATTATAAGAACGCTTGGAAACATGCTGGTCCTGTTTCATATGACAATCTAGAGAGTCTAGACCAAATCAAACTGGTTGCTAATCTATACTTATAATAAATCTGTAGAAGTGAAAATTCTGTACATTGAAAATATCAAAAAAATAAATGGCAGGGGGTGTTACTAGACCGACACCGAACCCAAAAATATGATTAAAAAAATTTTTGTCTGTCTGTCTGTCTGTCTGTTTGTTCAGGCATCACGCAAAAACTACTGGTTCGATTACGTTGAAACTTGGTATAATTATTCTTTAATATCCTGGGCACCACACTGGGTACTTTTTATCCCGGAAAAGTATATACAATAAAAAACAAACTTAATTTTGCGGTTCGATCCCTAAATCCGATTACTGTACCAACCGCAAATAATAAGTTTGTCGTAGGCTAGGTCACACGCAGTGGAGTTCATTTTTATTCCTTTTACTTTTTAGAGTTATTTAGGTTTATTTTTATATAAGTCGTAGGTATAGATTTTAATTTTAAAGTATAGGTAGTATATTTGATAGTGTACGTAGTGACCGTAGGTTATTTTATAATACTGTTAGGTAGGATAGTCATTCGTATAGATATTAGTTTTTAGAGATTTTGCTTATTTATTGAGTTTAGATTGAGGGGCCCGTGGCTAAATAATAACAGCCGCACAGGTCGATCGGTTAGGTTAAGCTACGCTTGCCGCGGTCGGTCTGTGGAAGGGTGACCATCTTTACATACCGAGACACCTCCGTGCCTCGGAAAGCATTCCCCGCTGGCTGACATTCGTGGATCTTTGACAGTCGTTACGGGTAGTCAGAAGCCCGAAAGTCTGACAACCAGTCGTACCTTGGGTATCGTATTACCCAATAACTGGGTTGTGGAGGTCAGATAGGCAGTCGCTCCATGTAAAATACTGGTATTCAGCTGCATCCGGTTAGACTGGAAGCCGGCCCTGAACATAGTTGGGAAAAGGCTAGGCTGATGATGATTGAGTTTAGATTAGTTATCGTCATAAATAGATATATTTAAGTAGGTAGGTATTTTATTTTCTGTTATTGAGTTTATTTATTTTTTTAATTAGGTAGGTACTTAGGTAAAGATATCATATAGGTACCCTCTTAATCACCATTAATGAGACACAATTGGTTTTCTATTGTAATTAGCCACAAAGGGCCCGCGAGATAGATGGCATCCTGGTGCACATACATTTTATCCTGTTAGCACGTTCCCGTGGGATAATTTCCGACATCCACGCGGGCGAAGCCGCGGGCAGAAGCTAGTTTAATTATAAAATGTAATCTATTCTTTTTTTGACATTGATTTACATTCTGTAATTACTTTAATTCACACACTAACTTATTACTTACTAATTTTTTTATGAAAATCTTCTACTTTTATGACTATATATTATTATATTAATATGACTATCTACCACATAGTTAATTTATATGTCATGGTTTCATTAATCCATTTTAATTCTTTTACCTATTGTGGTATAGTAATTTTATGTTAAGTGCATCGTCTTCACATATTATTAAATAGTTAATGTATGCAAAATATTGTAAAAAACCTTTTAAAAGAGTTACAGCTACTACCTTTTGGAAGGGGCGACTAGAATCAACTTTTTTTTCTTAAAAAAAAAACGTTGCCCCACACTAGGAATTACTCCTGTATAGTGGATACGTGTCCAAACATTTAAAATCACATACACAAACAGCCAGACCCGGAACAACTACCTGTAGGCTATACAAATATTTGTTCCGTGCGGGAATCAAACCCGCGACACGCAGACAAGCGACAACCATAATATTATCGTTCTGGAAATTAATTCATTGATTGGAATTAACTTTAAATGGCATGGTTGACAATTATTATTTTGAAATTTTTACACTTAATATTGTTTAATTTTTATTATTTCATTTTGTTTTTATTATTGTATTACTCATATAGATTATTAAATGACATCTTATCTGTAGTAAAATTTCTACACAATGTATATTGTTTTGAAATAAATGACTTACGAGTATATTTTATGTAGCACAGCAGTCGATCGCTCAGCCACTGCGCCAACCGTGTTGCCGTTTCTTCAATTCTATTTCAATATAAATTTTGACATTATGAAAGTGCCTTTTATGTACCTATTTGAAATAAATGCTTTGACTTTGACATAAATCCGACATGTCAGTATTATACCCGTGCGAACCTGAGGCGGGTCGCTAGTTAAAATTAAAAGGTTTCCATCCAAAGAGATTTAAGATAGGTACGTAAATAATTTAATGCCTTTGTTTCCATCAAACTCATCAGCATCACCATCAGAAGGGCTATGACGACATGTTTTTACCTTCTTTACGTGAAAGGGGAATAACTTCAAACTTAATAGACGAATCAGAGGCAGACTCACGTAGATTCTTGCAAAATGACCTCGGCATATGAATCACTTTCCTACATACCATCTCTGCCTAACCTTTTCCCAACTATGTTGGGGTCGGCTTCCAGTCTAATCGGAAGCAGCTGAATACCAGTATTTTACAAGGAGCGACTGCCTATCTGACATCCACAACCCAGTTACTGGGTAATACGATACGCCTTGGTAAGACTGGTTGTCAGACATTCGGGCTTCTGATTACCCGTAACAACTGTCAAAGATCCACGAATGACAGCCGTGACCAACGGCTTAATGTGTTTTCCGAGGCACGGAGGTGTCTCGGTATGTAAAAATGGTCACCCATCTGATCGATCGAAACGTGCGACTGTTATTTCACACAAGCTCCTCTCTTCACTTAAGGTGCTTACAGATGTGCTCATTTTTTTGTAAATAAAGGACATAATGTATGCCTGAAGATGGACGGAGTCACCGAAGCTGACCCAGAAAGAGATGGCGAGGTGCCCTGAACGCGTAGCGCGTGGCGCGGGAAAGAGTTCCTGGAAGGATTTGGGGGAGCCCTTTGCCCAGCATTGGGACAGTATAGTAGACTATACTGTCCCAAAAAATTAATACTAAGTACTTAATACGTACTTATAAGTACTTAATTTATTTATGTGGTATACAACACTTTTGCAAGTCAAAAAGAAATACTAATATTTTAAAACTAGATCAGGTAGACGAGTGCGAATTGTTTTTGTAAAACAATAAATCAACAATCGATGCCCAATTTCGCGGGCTTGCGGACGGCGAGCAAGGGGTAGCTCGCCGTTCGGTAAGGACCAGGCCCGGGTCGACGGCGCGTTGTTCCACGCGCGCCTCAAAGAGATGTCAGCACTAACTAATGGCCAATGCCTGCCAGGGCCGCAGGTTGTTCAAAAGAGATACCGTGGCCCCTGGCACAGGCAACTGAAGGAACACGGATGGGTTTTAGTCAGTAAAAGTCTGACATGCCCTCCCGCTCCGCCCAGAGCGGGAGAAGTTATTTGATGGATTGACACCCAAAAAGAAATGACCAATTTTAACCTTCATATTAATTATCGATCGTTAGTGTTGGCTGTAGCTTGGTAACGATCGATAATTAATATGAAGGTTAAAATTGGGCATTTTTTGTTTGGGTGTCAATCCATCAAATAACTTCTCCCGCTCTGGGCGGAGCGGAAGGGCATGTCAGACTTTTACTGACTAAAACCCGTGTTCCTTCAGTTGCCTGTGCCAGGGGCCACGATAACTCTTTTGAACAACCTGCGGCCCTGGCAGGCATCGGCCATTAGTTAGTGCTGACATCTCTTTGAGGCGCGCGTGGAACAACGCGCCGTCGACCCGGGCCTGGTCTTTACCGGACGGCGAGCTACCCCTTGCTCGCCGTCCGCAAGCCCGCAAAATTGGGCATCAATTGTTGATTTATTGTTTTACAAAAACAATTCGCACTCGTCTACCTGATCTAGTTTTAAAATATTAGTATTTCTTTTTGACTTGCAAAAGTGTTGTATACCACAGAAATAAATTAAGTACTTATAAGTACGTATTAAGTACTTAGTATTAATTTTTTGGGACATTATAGTCTACTATACTGTCCCAATGCTGGGCAAAGGGCTCCCCCAAATCCTTCCAGGAACTCTGTCCCGCGCCACGCGCTACGCGTTCAGGGCACCTCGCCATCTCTTTCCGGGTCAGCCTCGGTGACACCGTCCATCTTCAGGCATACATTATGTCCTTTATTTACAAAAAAATGAGCACATCTGTACGCACCTTAAGTGAAGAGAGGAGCTTGTGTGAAATAACAGTCGCACGGTTCGATCGATCAGATGGGTGACCATTTTTGCATACCGATACCTCTCCGTGCCTCAGAAAGCACATTAAGCCGTTGGTCACGGCTGTCATTCGTGGATCTTTGACAGTCGTTACGGGTAATCAGAAGCCCAATCGCTGAACCCCAGTAAGTGGGTTGTGGATGTCAGATAGGCAGTCGCTCCTTGTAAAATACTGGTATTCAGCTGCATCCGGTTAGACTGGAAGCCGACCCCAACGTAGTTGGGAAAAGGCTAGGCAGAGATGGTATGTAGGAAAGTGATTCATATGCCGAGGTCATTTTGCAAGAATCTACGTGAGTCTGCCTCTGATTCGTCTATTAAGTTTGAAGTTATTCCCCTTTCACGTAAAGAAGGTAAAAACATGTCGTCATAGCCCTTCTGATGGTGATGCTGATGAGTTTGATGGAAACAAACACATTAAATTATTTACGTACCTATCTTTAATCTCTTTGGATGGAAACCTTTTAATTTTAACTAGCGACCCGCCTCAGCTTCGCACGGGTATAATACTGACATGTCGGATTTATGTCAAAGTCAAAGCATTTATTTCAAATAGGTATATAAAAGGCACTTTCTTAATGTCAAAATTTATAATGAATTAGAATTGAAGAAATGACAACACGGTTGGCGCAGTGGCTGAGCGATCGACTGCTGTGCTACATAAAACATACTCGTAAGTCATTTATTTCAAAACAATATACATTGTGTAGAAATTTTACTACAGATAAGATGTCATTTAATAATCTATATGAGTAATACAATAATAAAAACAAAATGAAATAATAAAAATTAAACAATATTAAGTGTAAAAATTTCAAAATAATAATAGTCAACCATGCCATTTAAAGTTAATTCCAATCAATGAATTAATTTCCAGAACGATAATATTATGGTTGTCGCTTGTCTGCGTGTCGCGGGTTTGATTCCCGCACGGAACAAATATTTGTATAGCCTATCGTGGCCCCTGGCACAGGCAACTGAAGGAACACGGGTTTTAGTCAGTAAAAGTCTGACATGCCCTTCCGCTCCGCCCAGAGCGGGAGAAGTTATTTGATGGATTGACACCCAAACAAAAAATGCCCAATTTTAACCTTCATATTAATTATCGATCGTTAAAAAGCTACAGGCAACACTAACGATCGATAAAGTCGTAGTATAATTCTGTAAGAAGCTGACAGATACTTATTGATCGTCAAAACACTGTCTCTTGAGCGACAATAACGATCGTTAAAAGTCGAGTAAATCTGTAGGCACCTTTCTACAGTAACAATACACCTACACTCCACCCCTAACAAACCTTTGAGCATTTATCTCGGCCATCTGATCTCAGACTAAAACACTACAAAAAGGACAAAATAATATAAAAACTATATATCCCTATACAGTACGACACAAGATAGAGGTGGCATCGATATACTGTCAACGGCATGTCAGTAGGAAGATTTGGACTTTGAAATTCGCCCCTAACAGCTTATAAATAAAGATGCTGACAAAAGCAAACTGTAACCATGATCTTGTGGTTGACTGTATGCAAAACTATAGTAGTCATAGTAGAGCATTGGAGCAATCACAAATTTTCACTCATCACACACCGAATGAGTTTGACTCAGGGCAAGATTTAAAGATCGCGCTTTGACTTTACTAAGTAAGCATTCCATTTGAATATGAACCTTATTCTTTTGTAATGTTTATATTCGAATAAGCGAATCTGAGCAAGCGTTTCATTCGAATATGAACATTAAAAATATATGTATAGTACTCACATTCGTATTCGACGCCTACAACTAAGTGTTATGGATCTGTATAATTACTTATGTTAAGACTGAAATTGTACCAACACTTTTGGTAAATAAATTGATTTGATGTGATTTGAAAGTCGAAGCGCGGTCTGTGAATTTTACCCCCAGACTCTATCTCACTAGCTTGGAAATGGTAGCGTTTGACGAATTTTACCGATGAAACTTGTAGCTTGTGTCCTACTGTACCTTGTACCACAACAAAACACAGCGGTTTAGGGTTGGGCTAAAGAAACTTTTTGCAGCGAGAGGGTTGGGACAAAAGGTGGTATTAACTTTACGAGTTCTCGTAAAAATGAAACGGTAAACAAGGAGATAAGGTTTAAACTGTTTTTTCGTGTTTCACGTTCCCTATTTTTGTTAAAAGACGACTTGTAATTGAAAAACTAGTTTTTTTTTTTGGCTTGTCTTTGTGGTTGATAACAGGAATTATCTATGCAGGAAATACCATAACTTGACATCACATTTTGTCCTCTTCCGGGCTTAAAATATTTTGTTTTGTTACACTGTAAAAGGACAAGGGACCTTTCGGGGTAAGAGAAGGGTCATGGAGGACCTCTACCCTACCGAATAGAACCTATCTATTACTCATGGGCTGGCAACAGATCTGAAGACCCATTTCCGTAATTAAAAACGTCCAAAATCGTACGCTCAAATGTATAGGAAAAAGGAGACTAGCGCACCGAACTAAGAGTTAAACATTTTAAAACGTGTACTTTTTCTATACTTTCTTGCATAAAATTCAAGAGTTGTCGACTTGCCCACAAATAAATTAACTTCGTGCGAGTCGCCTATAGAAAAAATAACAATAAAAGATACTGTCAAAAATGTAGGTAAATTTGAAGTATTTTTAACTGATTGAGACTGAAATTAGAATGTGAACACATGTAAAGTAACAATATGTTGTAGATTACATTATGACGTCGAGCCATTTATCAGCTCCAACTTCTTAAAAGTAAGGAAATTTCCCCTAACCAAGGCCTTAATGCACTATAACCACTTAATGATTCCTTACTTTGAAATCTCGTCAATTGCTTAGCACGACATCTGAAGGTCAATTCCGGTAATTCAAATTAAAAAAAAATTTAGTCGCTATCTTTACTCAGCGACAATCAATTTCAAAAACTTGTCATAACTTGTCATACTAATATTATCTCTACATTTTTGACAAGTTTTTCAATCTGTCAAAAATACCTCTACATCTAAATGTAGAGGTATTTTTGACACATTGAAACTCGGATCAGACTGTGAACGTTCTGAAATTCACGAGAATATTATCCCTCAGCTAATAGCGTATCCTCTATGACACAAAACGAACAACCACGCGAAATGAACGCGAAGTTGCCGTGCTTTGAACTGTTAAAATACCACGCTTGACAACCGTATATGGTTCTCACCGAGTAGTAATAATAATTACCAAACAGAATTGGGGCCTGTAAGACTATTTTTATAAACTCAACTCAAACTGAAAGCATTTATTACAAATAAACCAATTACAGGCATATTGAATTGTCAAGGGGTCGGTCCACGTGTTCCACGCGTGCCTCAAAGAGATGTCAGCATAAGTGCCCGATAGGGCAAAAGCCTGCCGGGGTAGCGGGATCGTCCGAAAGAGTTACCGCTGCCCTGGAACATAAAGGGCTAAGGAAGGAACACGGGTGGGTTTTAGTCAGTAAGAGTCTGACACTCCCTTCCGCTCCACCCAGAGCGGGAGGGGTCATTTGATGATTTCCCATCCGCAAAAAAAATAAAATAAAAAGGGGTCGGTCAGTCAGAAAGATGCCCATTCCAAAGCGTAGTAGGTACCTATGGAGAAGAACGGGCATGAAACTACTACAGAGAACTATAGATTTTGTATTTGACTTTTTACCGTCCTCAATCCAAAATCCAAACACCTAAAACAAACTCTGGTCGGGGAATCGAATGCACAAGTCGAGTTAACTTCAGTCGAACAGTTGGCGTATTAATTAATTCAACAGTTCAAATATTTAGTTAATAGCATTAACTGACAGGTTTGTCCGTGGGGCAGTTTATTAATAACCATCGCACCTGGGGATCTGGCGGAACTTTGTGACGCACGTTCCACTGGCCCTCCCTTTTGGCTTTACTTGTGGATGCTCCTGGTACTGCTATCGGTTTTGATACTCCTGTTCGAACAATGCTCTGCTCAAATGGGCTAAATTACCACTTCTCAAATAATTTTTAAGTGCTACGATTAGTCCTCCTCTCTCCGAGAAGGAGTGGGCTATAATCTACCACGCGGGCCCAGTGTGGGTTTGTAGATGTCACGTCTTCGAATTTTCGGTTCTAGGAAAGGAAAACATCGTGTTTTCCTTCACCGTTTTGATAGCAGTAGTGATGAAATAAATTACACAAAGTAATGCGCCTGCCTGCCTCGACTTACGACCTACAACTCGAGGCTATTACCGCTGGATCACCACTGCGCCATACTAGCCACAGTTCACTCTTATCGACGTTTACAGTCTGAGCACTCACATGATTCTACACTTCACAAAATATAAAAGCGATTTTTTTGTGGAATACGATGACAACTTTGAGATAAGACCTAAGTATTTTATAATAGTATGGGTTCAAAAATACTATGTTCATAACAACACAATCAATACAGTACTTAAAAAAACTTACTGGCAAAATGTGGGTGCACCATACACTCCTGCCCAACCATTCGGAAAATACAGGTGTAGACGCGCCCGATGTTATCAGCATTCATTAATATTACCTACATCATTAAACATCTACCAACCCGCAATGGGTCCGCGTGGTGGATTACGGCCCACTCCCTCTCACTGAAAGGAGTCCTGTGTTCCAGCAGTGGGAATGTTATAGGCTGATTATGTACATCATTAAACTTTCTTGTCTTATACGCATTTTCCTGATTTCCAAGATTTTTTTGAACTAAGTTCCTTGTCGCGCGTTACGAAAGGGGGCTAGACGGAAAAAAATAAGACCAAACATTGGAACGACACTTTTTGCTATAGTTGTAAGCCGTGCGGCGTGTGTGTGTTTTTCTCTCTCTCTCTCTCTTTGAACTTCGTTCCATCCGGGTGTCCCTTGACACCTCTCAAGTTTTTGGACATTCTCATTGGTTCACATTTAAAGTTTTACAACCTACATTACAACAACCAAACATTAGGTGATTCTAACCTATATAATGTTTGACGTTAGTTGTTAAGCAACTTAACTTCAGCTTTCAATGACATAATTTTGACAATTCAAAAGTGCCTGTAAATGGTATAATTGAAATAAATGATTTTTGTTTGAGTTTGAAGCAAATTAATTGTCTTAAATTATTTATATTACTTAAATTGTCTATTCATTGAAATCACAACTGTCAATGAACGTTTATAACACGGCAAATTGACATAAGGTTCATTTCTGAATGTCCCTCAAAGTGTGCAACTTTTGGTCTAACGCTGCCGCAGTATCGAGAACCAAGCAATCACAGAAAACGCGTCTAGTTTGGAACTACCAAAACTATTATAATTGGCATCGGGTCCATAGAGGCGCACATTGAATTTAATTACGTACACAACTTGCTCCGACATTTAGCGTTATTGCTACTGTAAATACTAGATTATTGCTAACGTTTCTATTATTGTTATGGGCATAGATATCCGGTTATGGGCGACTTGGGTTTTTGAGTGAAGATATAAAAAGAGATTTTTACGTAAAGGTATAGACAGGCGGACAAAAGTTATTTGTACTGCCAACGGAATCATAGATAGGGATTTAAACCATTTATATACTGCACACTAAAAGAGCTAGTCATCATCTACAGAGCCTTTTCCCGACTATGTTGGGGTCGGCTTCCAGTCTAACCGGGTGCAGCTGAATACCAGTGTTTTACATGGAGAGATAGGCAGCTATCTGACCTCCACAACCGAGTTACTGGGTAATACGATAACCTTGATAAGACTGATTGTCAGACTTTCGAGCTACTGACGACCCGTAACGACTGTCAAAGATCCACGAAAGGCAGCCGGGACCAACGCCTTAACGTGCTTTCCGAGGGGTCTTGTTATGTGAAGATGGACACCCATCCACAGGCCGACTGCGGCAAGCGTGGACGGCACGGTTGGCGCAGTTGTTAAGCGATTGAATGCTGCGCTGCGTGTCGCGGGTTCGATTCCCGCACGGAACAAATATTTGTATGGCCTACAAATGGTTGTTCCGGGTCGGGCTGTTTGTGTATGTGAATTTAAATGTTTGTAAACGCACCCACGATACAGGAGAAATTCCTAGTGTGGGGCAACGTTTTTTTTTTTTTTAAAAAGAAAAATAAATAATGATGATCAAGATCTAAATAAAAATAACCTCTTATTATTATTATAATATATATTTTATTTATTTCCCTATTACCAATACAAAAGAATATTACAAAACTGCACAAGCCACGACAATTGTGCACAAAGACAAGGTATTCCGTTTATTTCCTCAGAGATTTGTCTCTTGCAAATACCTGCAGATCTAAGTGGATTGTCAGGTTTGCAACAGCTAATGAGAAATATGAGATGCTTTGTAGTATCTGGTACTAGTAAAGTTATTAATGTTTGTGAATATTATGTGTTGAAGTCTCGGTACAACAATAATTACGAGTTTGTTTTATTATTTACAGTTTCTATTTCTAGTATATTTTATTTTTATGCAAAAAAAAAAACTCTTAAGGTCTTATGGTATGGTCTTAATAATGTTGCGCGCCACAATTAATGCCTGGTACATGGGGATATTAGTTACCACTAGCGCCATCTAGTATCGAGTACTAGAACTGATAGAGTCAAGATCCTTCTAGAAATTTCGATGCTAGAACTTTCTAGAACTATCGACATCTGGTCAGTCGGGGCCGGTATGTACTCGAACCTTCTAGATGTTTCTACAATCGAAGGTTCTAGAACTATCTGCGGCACTATATAAGGCCGGGATAAGCCACGACCGGGTCAGAGCTGGATAAGCGATACAAGTGAATACATCGATAGCAATCTTCAAGTGCGACTTAAGTGCAATTGTGTTTTATAATTAGTGTGTTTGAGTTGTTATTAGTGTTGTTCAATTAAAGTGTATTTTTTGGTAATTTATATATCGGCAGTTTTTATTGTCACGAACCCCGAAGCTCGTAACAATAATAACAACCGCGCGGGTCGATCTTCAAGGTTAAATTAACGCTTGCCGAGGTCGGTCCGTGGATGGGTGACCATTTGTAACATACCGAGATCCCTCCGTACCTCGGAAAGCACGTGAAACCAGTGAAAAATTATTTTCTGAGATGACAGCCGGGACAAATTCCTGGCTGTCATTACAGACAGATTTTTGACAATTCATCCCTTAGGTAGGTACTGGTATTAAATAGGTGATAAAAGTTTGTATGTAAGCTCGTAATAGGAAATTCTATAAATGAACACAAAATCGATGTTAGTATAAAAACCGGCCAAGTGCGAGTCGGACTCGCCCATGAAGGGTTCCGTTACGTTACGATTTATGACGTATTAAAAAAAAACTACTCACTAGATCTCGTTCAAACCAATTTTCGGTGGAAGTTTATATGGTAATGTACATCATATATTTTTTTTAGTTTTATCATTCTCTTATTTTAGAAGTTACAGGGGGGGGGGACACACATTTTACCACTTTGGAAGTGTCTCTTGCGCAAACTATTCAGTTTAGAAAAAAAATGATCATTTTTGAAGACCTTTCCATAAATACCCCACACGTATGGGTTTGATGAAAAAAAAAATTTTGAGTTTCAGTTCTAAGTATGGGGACCCCCAAAATTTATTATTTTTTTTCTATTTTTGTATGAAAATCTTAATGCGGTTCACAGAATACATCTACTTACCAAGTTTCAACAGTATAGCTCTTATAGTTTCGGAAAAAAGCGGCTGTGACATACGGACGGACAGACAGACATGACGAATCCATAAGGGTTCCGTTGTCATTTGGCTACGGAACCCTAAAAACCATATAAAACATTTTAAAAGAGTAACGGTGGAGTTTATTGTTCATTCTTCTCCATACGAAACTACTTTTTGGAAGGGGCGACTAGAATCAATACTATTTTTGTAAATTTTGACGTGCAAGAGTGCCTTTTAAGTACGTGTCTATTTGAAATAAATTATTTGAATTTGCCATTATTGGGCTTGTGCAAATTCAAAATAGCTATAATACCACTTTCAAATTGCCAATAAACAGAGTTACAAAAAGCAGATCTTAAATCCACAATTCAACCTCAACAATGATCAGATTCCTAATTGCGTAATGTACTTTCAAACACAATCTGTAAGATTTTGAAGGAAATGGCTAATCCATTGCTTCATATGTTTGAATCATTCATCTGCTCAACAACGTAAATAACGCAATGGATATTTTTGAACTGTCAAGATGAGGACAGGATTTTACGGTTAAAATGACTACAAAAGCGAAATTCACCCCAAAAATGCGTTCAACCAAAACATGAATCGTTGAAGTGTTTGGCAAGAAAAGCAACGTTTAACGGGCGTCAGTACAAATAGCAAGGGTTATCGACAGTTTGGTGCCAACAAAGGATGCAATTTGTCAAATCAAACAGTTCTTTTGAAAACTATACGGGTGTGAATTATGTACGGGCCTGCCTGCCGTTGTCGATCCACCATATCATTATTATAAATTATAAACGTGAAATTTTGTGAGGATGTGTGTTCAAAAACTACTGAACGGATTTGATTTAAATTTGGCACACAGATAGTTCTAAACCAAGCACATAAGATAAGTACTTTTATCCCGATGTTCCCACGGGATCCAAACTTATGCGGGTGAAATCGCGGGGCGCTGCTATAGTATCACATATATATTATGTTACAGCATCATGCTGGAGTCTTTTGACCTCGTATAGGACTTTCTGTTTGATTTTTCTTTTGGTTTGTTTTAAAAAAATATATTTATTTATTTTACCATTTATGTACACACATATACTACTCTGTTCAAAAGAAAAGGTGAATTTTGAATTTTTTTGAAAAGTATTTGTTTATTTATCAATATCCATTTTTTCCCCTTCAAAGTAATCCCCCTCAGATATCATGCACTTATGCCAGCGCTTCTTCCAATCCTCGAAGCACTTCTGAAATGCGCTTTTCGGTATGGCCATCAGTTCGTTCTTCGATTCTGACTTTATCTCATCAATTGTGGCAAAACGCTTTCTTTTCATTGGTCTCTTCAGTTTCGGGAATAGGAAAAAGTGGCAGGGAGCCAAATCTGGTAAATACGGTGGCTGAGGCATAATTACGGTGTTGTTTTTGGCCAAAAAATCACGAACAAGCATTGATGTGTGAGCTGGTGCATTATCGTGATGCAGAATCCATGATTTATTTTTCCACAATTCCGATCGTTTGTGCCGTATAGCTTCACGCAAACGTTTCATAACTTCCTTATAGTATTCCTTATTAACCGTACGACCTGTTGGCAAGAACTCATGATGCACCACGCCATTGTAATCGAAGAAAACAGTGAGCAAAACCTTCACATTTGATCGAACTTGGCGTGCTTTTTTCGGTCTTGGCTCATCTGGCCGCTTCCATTGGGATGATTGGGCCTCGGTTTCGACGTCATAATCAATACCCACGTTTCGTCACCGGTTATGACCCTTTTGAGCAAACCTGGATCGTCGTTGACGTCATTCAACAACTCCTGAGCGATACTGATGCGACGTTGCTTTTGCTCAAAATTTAGCAATTTGGGAACAAACTTCGCTGCCACACGTTTCATGCCCAAAACATTCGAGAAAATTGCATGGCATGAGCCGATTGATATGCCAACATCCTCTACAACTTCCCTAATAGTGATTCGACGATTTTCCAAAACAATTTTTTTCACTGTTTCGTTGTTTTCTTCGCTTGTTGACGTGGTTGCAACTCCAGGACGCTCATCGTCATCAACATCTTCTCGGCCTTCTGTAAAGCACTTGTACCACTTATAAACACTTTTTAAAACAAAGTGGACTCGCCGAATGCCACAGTCAATATTTCAAGTGCCTTGGAGCACTTAATTCCATTTTTAACGCAAAATTTAATACATATTCTTTGATCCATTTTTTTCAAAAATCAAAAATCGAAGAACCCACAAAAACGTGACTAATATTTTCAGTTGTCAACAACAAACTACTAATCCAAATTGGCTGATAATGCCAATATATGATAAACATATGTGTACCAACATAACAAAAAAAAAAAACGATAATCGAATGTACATAGCCCGCGAAAATTCAAAATTCACCTTTTCTTTTGAACAGACCTCGTACAATGTGATAGGGGTGGGACTTCTAACCCGTTAAAGCTGAGTACTACATCTAATTTTATCGACAAAAAAAATATTATTGGGGTTTGAACCCCCTCCCCCTAAAAATTATGGCTATTTTTATTTTTTTTAATGTACTACGGCGCGCTTGATACTTTATGTGATATCAAAGGTTGTATGCGTCGTAGAAACAAAAAAAAACGACAAACGGTAGCTAATAACCTTGGCTAACTAATTCATTACTTTTTTCATATGTTTGATAATGTTTTGGTGAGAAAAAAAAATCATTTCTGAATTTTTTTGGAGGGGGTTCAACCCCCCATATTATTTTTTTTGTCGATAAAATTAGATGTAGTACTCAGCCTTAACGGATTAGAAGTCCCACCCCTATCACATTGTATAAACAGACATTGAAAAACAGAACAGAAAAAATAGGTACCTACAGAGGCGAGGCTTATTTCATAAGAAAAAATAATTTGTTTTTTTTTTTGTTTTTTTAAATTTGTTTTATTTTTGACTGTTTAGTTTAGTTTGTGGTCTTCCTGTTCGAGTCGCAATAAATACTTTTTCTTTCTTTTCTTTTATAATAATTATTATCAATGTGGTTCCGTACAGCCGATCTATTGATGTAAAAATCTAAACGTGATAACTTAGGTGAAGGTGCCGGTAGTACGTTCCTGTGGGCAATTTTCCAACTTCTACGCAAGCGAAACCACGAGTAAAAGCAAGTGTTATCATAATTTCCGCGCTTTCGTATCTGCGTTTATTATTTTAGGAGAAAAACGATTGTTATTTCGTTATTGCTTTGCACGTCTACCTACGTGAGTAACCACTCACCTACAAACGTGCCGATGTTTATTTATTTCGCCGCGATGTTTGTTTTTTAGGGTTCCGTACCTCGAAACGAAAAAACGGAACCCTTATAGGATCACTTTGTTGTCCGTCCGTCCGTCCGTCTGTCTGTCAGTCAAGACCCTTTTTCTCAGGAACGCGTGGAGGTATCAAGCTGGAATTTATATCAAATACTCAAGTCTACTGACCCTTGCAGCTGTGAAAAATCAAACTTGTAAGCCAACGCAATCAAAAGATACAGCCGCTTATGCCGCAAATTTTCGACACTCGCAAGGGAATCAAAACCTACAGGGTACTTCCCGTGAACTCAGAATCTTGAAATTTTGTACGAAGCAACGTCTTATAGACAGATAAAGCAAAAATTGCGAAAACCGTAAATTTTTAGTTATATACCTACGAATTTGTACGGAGCCCTCGGTGCGCGAGTCCGACTCGCACTTGACCGTTTTTTTCGTGTTTGTTTTTTTATTGTTATATTTATAGGGATGCGGTAAGGTAGCCCACAAAATTCAAATTTATTTACATTTTTAGCAATCTGCAGGCCAGTCTCAGGTTGTATATTTATTAAAATATGTTTCACGATCGTGACAAAGGTGGCTTTACAGAATTATAATCATTAGAATCAGCAATATAACTTCTTAAGTTTGAATTGTCCTCAAATGTCATGATTTCATGAAAATATAGTCATTAAATCTCTCTCTGCGTAATCGGTCCGTAAATCGGTCCCTCATGTCTCAGGATCATGGTCAGCTTCGGAGTTGCATCTGGAGCGGATGATCCGCCTCCATCGGTTTCTGTCCAGCGCATCCCTTACTACCGTGTAGAATTTAGAGGACGATGATTCTTTCACCTGATCGGTCCATCGTGTTGGTGAACGTCCACACGATCGGTGGCCTTCAGTGTTCCGAACCACTCATTCCACAGTCATTAAATAGGGTAATAAAAATTTAGATATATTGATGATTTTAATTATTCTAGTTCTGTAAATAAATATTTGTTACGGCCACGAATCACGTTAGAGATTAACATACAACCTGATACTAACCTGAAAAAGGCAAAAAACGTAAGAAAATTTAATATCCCTGGATATAATAATAATAATATCCCTGGACATTTCACACAGCGCCATCTAGTCCCAAGCTAAGCAACCTAATGCTTGTGTTATGGTAACAAGATGGCTGATAAACTACTTATATAATTTTTTTTTTTTGTAAATACATACATATTATAGATAGAAAAACACCCAGACTCGGAACAAATACATGTAGGTCATACAAATATTTGTTCCGTGCGGGAATCGAACCCGCGACACGCAATTTGAAAGAGTGACGCTTTTCCTTCATCAAACAGTTATCCATAATTTGAAGCAAGAATTGGTTTTGCAGGTCGAGTATCTTATGCTACGTGGCCAAAATCCGAACTAAACCCGCTATCTTGTGTTTTGAACACTACATACAAATAATGTTTACCATCAACCCCTAAGTGCCAAACGATCCTTGTAGCTCTGTAGTTTCTTGCCGGCTCTTCTCCGTAGAAAACGACCAATTGGAACCGTGCACCTAGCTTTTGCCGTTTCATCAGTGCCCTAGTAGGTTTATGTGAAATAAAATATTTTGATTTTATAGGCACCGATTCATCTTCATTTTTGTAAAAATTGTCATTCGAACATCGACCGTTAAGTACGGCAGTCGTCGAAGCAACCCAATCACGCTCGTTAGCGCCACGTTTTATTTGCGTCTCTGTGAAAAGTGCTGCGCTTTTTGACAAAATTTCGAAGGCCCACTAGGAAAAGAAATGTAGGTTACCAATCAAATCAGCCTCCGCAGCCAGTAGAATATTTAACTAGCTACAGCACCCTAATTGCGTAGCATACTATCAATCTCAATCTGAATGATTTCGAAGAATATTGCTAATCCCTTGCTTCATATGTTCGAAAAATTGTCTACTCAACAATGTAAATAACGCAATGAATGTTGTTGAACTGTCAAAATGAAAGTCATTGTTACTAATAGAGTTTTACGCAATTGGGGACTAGATATTTTTTCATTTTTAAACTACAATTTTTAAATCTTTGATGAGAACAGATGAATATTTTATAATTTAATAATATTTTACTACAGCTAGGCACTGCGTTGTTATATTGCAACGAGAAACTTTTGGCACTAGAAAGACGTTGACAGGGGGCGCTGATTATAAAAAAATATGCCAAAACCAACATGGCGGCGTTAGTTCCGATTTCGGTCACGCGCCAAAAGATCCTTGTTCAGCCATACATCATTATTCAGAGAAAATATGACACATGTCATTTGGCTCAACAGAGGCGTTGAATGCTATACTTTCTAAAATACTTAACCCTTTACTTTTTACCTACCCCTTCGGGGACCACTAATGAACGCGTGCTATGTTCTTGACTATCGGCATTACCAACCCTAAATATAGTCCTGTATGTTTTCATAAAAACGAAATCAGAATCCTCGACACTTGAAGTTTTGATCGGCTACCGAAGAATTCTACACCCAAATTGTGTCCCCATAAATAAATATTTAAATAAATAATAATATCATCCTGTTACCGTCACAATGCTGGGCAAACGCCGAAAGCCCTGGTCGGCGCAAGTAGTTTTCATACTTTTTGCCAAATCAACGCGAACTGGCGCAGACTAATCAGATAGGAACTGTCAGTCGGCGCTTATCGACGACGAGAAGTGCTGATATATCGGCGCCGGTTACCATCGTTCTTCATGAATATGTTATTAATAATTAACCACCATGCTTGCTCTTTGTCACTATTCTCTTCATAGTATAAAGGTTTTCCTTCACCGATAATTCCTCGATACACTTAAAACAAACTCTGAGCTGTTATACCTACATACTTACAAATTATAATAAGATACACAACCAGAAAATACTATAGCATTTCTAAAGCAAATTGTTGTAGAATTTAATTAAGCAGCCGTTGTACGCGTAAATATCTCAGAGCACAAGTTACTGTTGAAAACGTGAATGTTTTTACTTGATATTGAATTTGAACAAACGCAAGAAAATGAGGTTAAATACGATATCCTAATAATATTATAAATGCGAAAGTTTGTGTGGATGGATGGATGTTTGTTACTCTATCACGTTTGTTATCTATCTACTCTAAAACTACAGAACAGATTTGGATGAAATTTGGCACACATATAGTTTATAACCAGGATTAACACATAGGATACTTTTTATCCCGATATTCCCACGGGATCGAAGCTTACGCGGGTGAAACCGCGGGGCGCAGCTAGTACATAATATAAAAGGTCTACCTTATAACCCCAGACCCAGGATCTCATACCTACCCTAGTAGGCATGAGGTCCTGGTTTCAATGCCCAGGTCTGGCGAATTGTTATTGGATTTCTCTATCAGGAATTTCTCAGTAGCAGCCCGGAATCTGATTTCTGTCCAGTTAATGGCAAAAGGATTAAACGCACAATATTAATATAATACAACATTATAATTACACTAAAAACTAACTAAAGCACACGAAGTATCTGCGTCGTGGTTCGCTGACTGGTGTCATGTAGCCGGCCACGAAACTGCGGTGGTACACAACACCCTTCGGCCAGAACTCTTCCTTGAGGAACTTCTCGAGATGATGTGTCGGAACACGCACCACGAACGACTTGAAGTTCGTGTTGTGACGCGACTCCAACTTCTCGACCCTCAAAGTTCACACGCATGTACGCACCCCTACTCATCAAGCTATACATAACCAGTATAAGCTGACTTCTGATTGTACGAAAAATCTAAACGACGCGAGGTCAGCTATAACTGGCAATGTATAGCTTGATGTGTAGCCGTGTGTACGCCACGATCTCCTCAACCTTCGTGGAGTGGTGCAGTCTGGACACGCCCCCTAAGTATTACATGGGACTTAAACATAACTGGCGTAATGTACGAGAGTGTACTATAGGTACTTACATCCCTGCCTAACCCTTCGGGGATGACAGGCATGATGTTATGTACGAGTATGTGTTTAGTATATCAGGGGGCCTAAAACGGCCACTTTGGCAGAATCAGAATCATATTAA
Organism: Apamea anceps; assembly: GCA_951799955.1. Classification (NCBI taxonomy): domain Eukaryota; kingdom Metazoa; phylum Arthropoda; class Insecta; order Lepidoptera; family Noctuidae; genus Apamea; species Apamea anceps. The sequence continues at coordinate 16,887,027 of OX637519.1, read as the reverse complement.
AAATCGTAAAACGGTCACAAACTGACAATTCATAATATGATCTGTGCGCAATTCATATCACAATGAAATAACTGTATTAATAAAAAATAAAAAAACCAATTTGATTAATAAAAACTGTAATGAAAAATTCACCGACAAAATTATGGTTTTTATTTTTTTCATGCGGCAATGTTTAGGTACACCAAATATGAAATGAAATTTTACGAAAATTAGCGGAATTGCTAATGATCTGCTGGGAATTCAGGAAATGAATACGTTTTAGAAGTATTTCTTAAAGTGGCCTTTTTAGGCCTTAGCTAACAAGAAGTAGATTCAATATTCTTTATTTGTGAAAACATGAGTATACCTACATACAGAGCATGCAAGTAATCACAATACATTAATAGATCAGTCATGTTTGGCCTTAGTGGCGTACAAATGTTTAAATGTCAGTAAATAACATAATTTTTTTATAAATTAAAACAAAATAATATTTAGTTATAGTTAATTTTGTAGACAAAAAAAGAAATAGTCATAATTACAATTATAAAATGTCAATTAAATTATTATAGTCATAGCATTAATATGTTGGTTTGTTATGATTATGTCAAAGATGTATTGATAATATTGGTTACATGATATCAAAAAATTCTAGAATACTGTAATATGCTTTCCCTTCAAGGAGTATCTTTAATTTATTTTTTAATAGGACGGACGGACATTAAGCTCCTTCCAAGTACTTGGGAGTTTATTGAAAATTCTAGGGGCCATACAGAAAATACTTTTATGCATTAGTGTTGTTTTCGATCTATGTAGACAGAGAACACTACCATCGCGTCTGCTATATTGCGATCGACTACTTCTGAAGTAGCTTTTCATGTAGACATACATGAAAAGCTACTTCAGAAGTAGTCGAAGTAGTACTTCAGAAGAGCTTAGCGGTCTCACAGACATGTAAGACCGCTAAGCTCTTCTAAATTAAACAATGTATTTTGATGCAGTTTTCGCCATCATTAATATAATTTACTAGCTGAATCGGCGAAAATCGTACCGTCATATTTTTTTTGGTTTTTTTCTTCTATACAAACCTTGTCCTGACAATAACAAACAGAAAAAAAAAGAATTTTCCAATTTGGTGCAGTCGATATGAAGTTATGCGCGTACAGTCACGAGCAAAAGTACGAGTATGTATACACACAGCTTTATTCAAAAGCGATTTAATTTTAATTTTTTAATGAAATTTTATGTTGTTACGAACATAGCATTTTCGAACCCATGCAATGTGTCGTATTTCAACGTTGCATTCATTATTTCATGAAAAAATCCCAATTGAAAGTTGTTAAGTGTTGACATATTGGTGCTCGTGACTGTACATACATTTCGGTGATTCATTTTTATTTATATAGAAGATAAATTTCAGTAGGTTTGTGTTTAATATTACTCCACTATTTACATGAAAAGTTTTAGAAACAGATTGTTTAAAAACATTTCGTGGTATGTCATATTAAATTCAATTAGTTACAGCAAATCCTAAGTTGTTGAATTTTAATACGACATACCACGAAAAGTTTTTCTCACGGAGTCTCTTTGAAGGATATAATGAGGAATGAAATTATGCGGAAAAGAACCGGAGTTACCGACATACCTTGCAGAGTAAGTAATCTGAAGTGGCAGTGGGCTGGTCATGTTTGTCGAAGGACCGATGGCCGGTGGAGCAGACGAGTCCTTGAGTGGAAACCGCGTATCGGCAAGTGTAGTGTGGGACGCCCCCCAGCTTGATGGATGGACGACCTTAAAACGGTGGCTGGGACAGACTAGATGCGGAAGGCGGAGGACAGGGTGTTGTGGCGCAGCCTGGGAGAGGCCTATGTCCAGCAGTGGACTGCAATAGGCTGCGTTGATTGAATTAGGATTTATCAAGTTAATGTTGGTTTTTATAGAAGGCTTAAAGTTTTATTTGACCGAATATAAGTAAATGGAAGACAACTGACTTTTGTATGCATTTTTTTTTTTATCAATAAGTGTTGAACCATACCCAATAAATCCAGGGGGTTAACTGTAGACTTACGCTGTAATAGTCTAAAATGTTTAAGGTGTTATTTCCCATAGGAAAACAGTACTTTTCTTTTCTGGCCAGCGCTTGGGTACTAATTGAATGATGTTCTTTCAAAAATCTTATGACTATGCACTAATAATGTCCTTTATAAAATAATAATTAGTTTCCACAATAATATTTATTCAATGATCAAAATTCCAAAAAAGCTCTTTGACTAATGGCCTTGTTTGTACCCTTTTTTCACCAATAAAAGCGTAATCTGCTCTAGATGTTCGGTCATTTATTTCTTCTAAGGCAGCACTTGCGTCATTGCTTAACCAATTTCGTGTATTTTATGTATCAAAGAAAGTGATTTTCACACGCGTACATATAATTCAAAAGATTTCACATCCCCACGACATCTAAAGATACGAAGTAATGGTTCCCTTGAAACGTTCCAAAGCTATAAAGGTTGCAAACTTATTTATGCCGAATCTTTTTTATTATTTTCCACTTTAGTAGGTACGAGATTATGTAGAGTGAGACGTGGCATTCTGTTTCACACTTAACATATAACATCATGCCAGTATTCTTCAAAAGGTTGGGCAGAGATGTAGGTACCGATAGTACACCCATTTTTCGCCAGTTACATGTGAGTCCCATGTCAAACGGGGCGATTATTACCTATTACCTATTACCAGCAACCGGGTACAATTGCTGACTCCAGGCTACTGCTAAAAAATACCTTAATTCATTATCATCATTTCAGCCGAAAGACGTCCACTGCTGGACATAGGCATCGCATCCAACAGGTTCCTGCGGCCTTCACAAGGTCGTCGGTCCACCTTGTGGGAGGTTTCCTTCCAATGCTACGTCTTCCGGTACGCGGTCGCCACTCCAGAACCTTGCCAGAAAATTTGGTGGTGATAATTTGATATGTATTCTGTTCTATTGCAAATTTATCTAGCTATGAAAGACCGGAGTCTCCTAATACAGGCTTTTTCTTGCTTAAAAGGAGGCTCCAATCATCACCTTGTTGTTCTGTTTTGGTTATGAAATAAATGATTTTTAATTTTAAGTGGGCAGGGCAGAACAGATGGCCGATGGAGCCGAAATATTTAATTATTTAACAGTAATTAATTTTGTTTCAATTTGATTTGAGTGCAGAATTACAAGACGTAGGTGGATTGTTCGAACCCAAGCTACTTTGAGTAAATAATTTCACTACCGCTGCTCTCAAAACGGTGACGGAAAACATCGTGAGGAAACCGGCATGCCCTATATCCGATAATTCGAAGACATGTGACATGTACCAACCCGCACTGGGCCCCCGTGGTAGATTATTGCCCACCCCTGAAGAGAGGAGGCCTGTGTCTCAGCAGTGGTAACATTTTTTTTTAGTAGTATATGCTAGTTTTAACTTGTTGTTTCTACAATTTATAGTGAAGATAGCTGAATCAGAGGCCTAGAACAGTGGAAATTATTTTCAAAGCTTTTCGTATTTATACTAAACACAATAACAGCCAAATACATAGCGCTTTCATTGCGACCGTTTTTATATGACGAACCGCATTTTAGGAAACCGTAGCTTTACTTTTGAACAGCGTTGTGGCCTTAGATTTTGTACCTTAAATGAATTTTTTTCACATATCATCCGAGCCTTTTCCCAAAACTTTTTGGGGTCGGCTTCCAGTCTAACAGAACGTCTAGTCTAACTGAATACCATTATTTCGGGCTACCAACGACCCGGAATGACTGTCAAAGACCAACGAATGACAGTCAGGACCAACGGCTTAACCAGCTTTCCGAGCCACGGTCGATATGAAAAGATGGTCACCCATCCATAAACTAACCGCGGTAGCTTAACCTGGTAGATCGACCCACACATTTTGTCACATCTACACCCGTTTTTATTCTGTGACCCTTCCCTTACGCAATTCACGCCCAATTTGACAGCGTCTGTGGGCGCAACAAAAAGTGTAATGCTCTTAACGCATGGTGCTCACTTAACTCGATTCAAAGTGAACTTCCTCCTCATATTAAGGCCATGAGAGAAGCGGGTGAGCAGATTTAGGTTTTGGTGGTTTTGAAGATAGGACTGTCAAAAGCCAATTTCTGTTCCATCATTAACATCTTCATTATTGTCAGCCTTGTTAAATCCACTGCTGAGTAAGTATACGCCTCCCCCTTTTGTGCCAAGCTTCCCTGGTCTGAGCGAGTCTCATCCAGGTCATGTCTATTGCGTGTTTGCAAGAAATGATACCTTTCACCAAAACTAAGCATCACCATCAACTGCCTAGTCTTTTCCCAACTATATTGAGTTCTACTTCTAGTCTAACTGAATGCAGCTGAATGCCAGTTTTTATGGTGCGACTACCTATCTAACCCCACGGGCCAGTTACTGGGTACCGCGATAGTTACGATAGAGGGATAGTCAGAAGTCCGAAAATCTGATATTCAGTCTCGAAGGGGTTGAGACTGATTGTCAGATTTTTCGATGTCAAGGATCTAAGAAGACAGCCGGGACCACCTTTAAATTACAAATTCCACGTAATTCCAGCTGTTCAACGTTCCTTTGCCAACTGCTTGTACAATCATGTTTAGTGTATAATCTCATGTGGTTTTCTTTGTACAATAAACTTATTTTTTTTTAAATAGCTAAAAAAATAATAATTGTGCTAATAAATTAGTGCGCTTTACCATTAACGATTGCATCTCTGCTTTCCATCAGGCGGGATCGCAGTCAAGCACTAGTTTATACCATTAAAAAAAAGTTCAGAAAACCGCTGAAAGGGAATTGAAACGGTTTTTTAGTGCAATTTTTTGTCTGACCTCTTTCGGTTTTTGGAAGTATTTACAGATGGGTCCTGAAATTTATTATAAGTCCAGGTTTCCTCGGGATGTTTTCCTTCATCGATGTCAGTGATGTACATAAACTTAGAAACCTTCAACCATATACGGTACTATTTAATGGCCCGCTGACGAGCCCCTCTGGTTTTAAAGCCGCACTCACAAAACATTGTTTCTACCCAGTGGTGGATTCACGATCGTTTGTAGATTACCCCGTTCAATATGTTTGTTTATTTTCACGAAATGAACGCAGAGTGCCAAGGGCTTAGCTCCGAATCCTACCACGCTTTAACATACGAATCTTTTAGACAGAAACTCGTAAATTTTCCTTCAAATCCTACAAAAGAATGTGTTTTTTTTTTTGTATTCTTTGGGAGACTGGTATAGTGTTATGAGAACATGAATTATAAAAGGAGAAATAACTACCAATTTATAAGTTGAAACCCTCAAATTCAAATTTATTCATTTGTACACATAGGTGTAATGTAGTTGTACACACGGCTACACATCAAGCTATGCAAAACCAGTATTGGCTGACCGTTCATTGTGAGAAAAAATCATACAAGTGAGGCCAAGACAAAAAAAATAAAAAAATATGATGGTATAAAAGAAAAATAAACATGTTGTGGCACTATGCGTTGCCTTGCAAGGCGTACAAATATTGTTCACCCGTTATGGTAATGGGTGTACAGGCCTTTATAATTATAAAAATACTGCTAAATAACAGTTTTAAATCTTTAGCAAAATATAAACAAAGAAACTTCACACAAAACATAAACAAAGAAAATAGTATATAATTATAAAACAAATATTATACATAAAATATTAAATAAATATTAAATTAACAAAATTCTTAAACAAAATTCTCCTCGGATCACGGGTCCGAGTGTTCATGGCTTGTTCAATGAAATCTCTAAACGGCTGGCTGAAACTTACCGTGACTAAAGGGCTGGTTTTTTATACCTTGACCAGAGGCTAAGTATTAGCCATACAACGTGGCAAATGCCGCCAGTCTCTTGGTTACATTACCAGTCGACAGCGATGCGGAGGAATATTTCGACGCCATATTTTAGTTTGTTAATAGTTTTAGTTAGGTTAGGATAGTATATTTTTATTTTAATAGTTTATTTAGTATTAGAAGTTTACTTAGGTACGTATATCGTATTTAACTTTTAGGTAATTTTGAAATAATTGTATAATTAAATATTTTAGCAAAATTAATTGATGACTTCCACAAACTATTAGATGCAAGAAAGGTTGATATTGCTCATCGTCATGATTCCAGCCGAAATACGTCTACTGCTGGACATAGGCAAGCAGCTCCACTTCGACCGGTTCTGTGCTTCTCGCATCCAACGGGTTCCTGCGACCTTCACAAGTCGTCGATCCAGAAAATATTGATAGGTATAATTGCTCACTGATCTTATTATCAAGAAAGGTTCACTGATCGTTTATATTTATGATTAGGAGAAAGTTGACAAGCGAGACTGAAATTCGTCTGTGAAAACTCACAATTCGAATATAAAGTATGTTCACAAGAAGGTAAAAATAAACAGATAAAGGCATCGTTTAAGGTGAAATGTAACGTGAAAATAAGCTGGTTATTAAAAAAGACCAAAATTATAATTCCCCTCTTCATTACAACAGTAAAAAATAACGAAATATCCCACCATTCATTCAATTTAGCTCACAAAACGCGAATTCAAAGAGCGAAATTCTTTTCACATATTTTCTTAACAAAAAATCTTAATGAGCTCTCAATTCACGAATGAAAATGTTCGTCATGCCAACGTTAAATTCGGGAATGGAACGTCTTTCCGAAAATCAAATCAGCCAATCAGAGGCGCGCCTGTAAATACGTCATTAATCATGGCTGCTCAAATTCCGTTGCCCATTGAATTTATTTATTTAAAACGCCACCTCATTTTTTGGAGTTTTCAAGAGAGGAATCGAATTTAGTTTCTTCTGTAGTTCGAATTAAGTGTTTTCTCTTATTCTGTATTTTGTGATTATGATAAATAATCAGCCTATAAGGTTTCCGCAGCTGGGATACAGGCTCCCTTACTTTGTGAGGGAGTGGGCTGTAATTTACCCCGCAGGCCCAGTTCGGGTTGGCAGATGTCACATGTCTTCTAATTTTGGCTTCTAGGACATGCAAGTTTCCTCACGATGTTTTCCTTTACCGTTTTCAGAGCAGTGGTGATGAAATTATTTACACAAAGTAAAACGCCTGAAGTTGGGGCCGATAAACTACTGGGCCATGTGTTGCTCTCATTGTGTCCTATGTTTATGTGTCTATGAATTATTCTATCAACTCGTGGCCCGTTATCATGGAAGACTCACGCTTACAACGTTGTCACTTGCAATAAAGCAAAAAAAATCATCTTTCAAATTCAATGCTGATGAAAAGCATCCTGCCTTATTTCCATGTTTCATTCAAAACTCAAAACCTTCCATTACAATCACATGAAATATTACCGTCATTATACACACACAGTCGAAACTTTACGATGCTGCAGACACTTACAACATCAAACAGTTACAACCTGGAATTCTTAAGCTATTCAAATATTCAAAAAGCAAATGGTGCCTATAAAATGTTTGAACAATGGCAGAATACTTCGTACGGAACTCAAGGACCTCTTAAAAATTGCATTAAACATTTACGAATGGATCCCCAAGCGTTCGTGACGTCAAAATAATCGGTGTTCTAAAAATGAAAAGCCCGCCGAAACATGTAGGTAGGTGAATTCAAGATGGCGGGCATGATCAAATAGCGTTTTGTTTTAGATTTTTGTTGCTTTTTGATGAATAGGGAAGGTAATTGAACTCTTGCTCGTCCATTTCAGTAAAATAGAAGTCTCGCTTAGTTTTTCGAGACATCGCCAAGCGGTTGGTCGACCCTTCACGTGACTAGAGGGCGGGCCTATTTTTTAGCCAAAGAATCAGCATTGCCATACAACGTAGCAATGCTGCCAGCCTCTTGGGCACTTTTCCTATTGACAGCGATGCAGACGAATTTTTTTATGCCCTTTTATTATTTCCCCTCCTTTTTCTATACTTGTACATAGGTATTATTAGTCTAAACATGTTTAACTCTGATATCTACCGATTAGCTAGTCTAGGCGGAAGCAGAAAATGTAGTTATGATCAAATCACAACACACTTTGTTGTAAAAACATTGTATAAAACAATATTTCACACTGATCGGTAATAACGGCGCGAAATTATAATGCGCGCATATAATTGAATTTAGTTTGCATAATGCCCGATACTCGATGCTCTTATTATTAATATGCAAAATTCTGACGGCGGGGGAGTTCGCGAAAATCAAGTACATAACCTACTATGTTATGATAATACCGATCGTGTTGTGTTAGTTCGTAATATTTTACCTTTTTGGCCGGTAGGCTCACCGCGATGATTTCCTTCGCAAATTTTTTGTGCAAACACGCAGTTGCGCGATCATTTGTTACGCAACGAACATTTATTCGCTACACAAACATTCGTTTACGAACACAGTTGCTATAAATTGTTTTTCGTGTTTAGATTGACGTCCTTTCACAGTTATTTTACCGCTTATAGCAACACACTAGCATCCTTATTGTAATGAGAATAAAGAAAAAAAAAAAACTGTGTTTTTAACGTCCTCGCAACCTCGTCCAGTCCTCGCAAAAGCCGTCGCGACGAATATTTGCAATAATAATCAATATACCTAAACCTTCATCTGTACTCGACTACCTATCTATAAGTATTTGAAGTTCATTCATAATATAATGCAATCTTGATTTAAAAAAATATATACAAAAAGCAACGGATATTTTAGTTTCCGCTTTCGGTATTGTTTTTTTTTTCTATATTGTGAAATTGCCACCGACTTTCAGCACTAAAATTATTTTATATCCAGCCCAATAATCGTTGAGAAATCAGCGTTTATACATGCACAAAAAACCCGTCGAATGCATAACTCCTCCTTCTTTTGAAGTCAGTTAAAAACTGGCTAGGATAACCGTAGGTCATTTAATCATTCTCCGAGCCTTATCCCCATTAATTTGGGGTCGACGCAACATGTCTTTTTCTTTCATACTTCTTTATTAGACGTCATCTTGGTATGACATTACCGTAAGATAACCGTAGGTTACAAGAAAATCTCATTCCAACAATTTTTCACAGCCTTATGAAACCTCCATTGATTTTAACTTGCGTCTAAGACGCATCGCTCCGTAAGAAAGAGACACCTCTACTGTAAACAGCGGTAAGCCGGCGACTTATGAGAGGTGCACCCCGGGGAAATAAGACGTGGCGCACCTCTATTTGTCTCTTTGACCTCTAGGCGAAGCAGGATGTAAATGCTCCTTGAAAACACGATGATCGAGTGTTGTTGTCTAGTAGGGGCTAACATTTTCATAAGAACGCTGTTATGGTAAAAATGGTAGCTACAATACAGCTTTGTTTAAGATAAATGTTGTGTGCATGGGTCTCATCTTAAACAGGGTCAAATTAAATTAGCTAGCGAAACTCTGCAGACGTGATCCTATCGATATCTAAACTATAAAATTAAAATAAAAAAGATTTAATGTTTGTTTTTTAGAGGTCAAAAACCGCTGTTATTGTTGTTACTTGAAGTATGAGTTGAGAAAATATGTTTTATCTTGTTTAGATGTTGATACTAATCATGTCTGTGAAGTTTACACAACAAAACAGTTTTGGGTATTAATAGTGGTATTGAAGTAGATTTTATACTTAGGTAAAACTAGTTATTGGCCGCGACTTCGTTCGCGTGAAATTTTTGCTTTCCCCGACCCGCCCAGTCACATCGCATCGCATCGCCATCCATTCGTTTTCGTTTAGCCTTCTTTCTAACATTGTATTTTCTTTTTGCTCGGTTCCTCAGGGTCATACCGTGATGTTAAGTAGCATATATAGCCTTCCTTGAGAAGTTGGGCTATCAAATGCAAAACAATTTTCAAATCCGACTGGTAGTCTCACAGGTTACCGCTTTCATACAAACAAACAAACTCTTCAGTTTTATTATTAGTCTGTAGGTATAGACAAATAACCAATAAAAATATTTTATCATTGAAAAGGAATGAACGACAAGAAATCGGTAGGTTCTGGTTAATCCATCAAGAAAACAATAATTAATTATAATAAATAAGTTATCCGAAACTGCAATTACAAGTAACAAAACCGTTAAATTATCCAAAACGGGAAAGTGGATGACATTAAGCATTCGGAGCGAATCTATCATACGAAACCGCAAAAAGACATGCCGACCGAAAACTAACTTTCCTTCAATAGTGCACCTTACTAGCTAGATGATAAGGTTCTAGTAGCGATTTCTGGAGTGTACTAAGGTTGGTGAAATGAAGCCATCTGTCACAGACTGATGACTATTGAATCTATCGCTGGTTTTGATTTATAACCAAGATCGGAATGATCAATTGTAATCAAATCTTTGTAAAACTTTGAGGGTTTGTAATGACTTGTCATTAGTATTTTGTTGTGTTCCACCAAAGGATTATGAACTGACTTGAATGAATAATTAAGGTCGACTTTAGCACTTAGTATACTTAGCAAAATTTTTAATGTTAGGTACAGACACCAGCACATCAAGCTACTAAAATCTGTCAAATTTCTTTAATAGATTTTCAACTTTATCGCTAAAGCATTAAGGTTCAAGGTTGATTGGGAAAATTTGACGTTTCGGGTAGCTTGACCTGCTGGCGTCTGTACTTGGTGATGAAAAACAGGAGTGTGAGAAAATCGAAACGGATGAACGACAGACAAAATTAAGATCGTAGAAAGATTTGTTAACCAAAACAGAAAAAGAAATTCCATTTTATATATGTAGAAAGTGGAAGAACCAAGCGGTTGGTTGGCTCTTCACGTGACCAGAGGGCTGCCTATTTTTAGCCCAAAGAATCAGCATTGCCATCCAACGGGTAATGCTGCCAGCCTTTTGGGCACTTATCTCATTGACAGCGATGCGGACGAATTTTTTTATACCTTTTTCTTTATTTTTTTTATATACTTGTAAATAATATACATATATTTTAGTGTTAGCTTGTAAATTGTAATTATTGTGTCTTCATGAATAAAATATCTAGGGATAAATTATAAATAAAAACGGATTTACCCCTTTATTTTTAAACGTTACTGAACTGCTTATGCAGTTGCGCCTCTAACTGGCGTCTGTTGCTTATGCTGAGCTGAGGCCCTTTTGGCATTATAATCTTTGTTTTCTGTTTTTTATAGTTTTAAGGTGTATTTTTTCACTGTAATGCCAATAAACGCATTTTTCTTCCTTTCCTATTGTCTACTGTTTAACCATACATTTCTGACGTTTATAAGTTTCTTAACTTTAATCGACGTCTATAAACCTCATTACGTCCATTCTTCGAGTAACGATTGAAGTGGTGGACTTAGGAGCAAAGCAGACGATGGAAAATTTGTCTGCGGACAATTTGTCCACAACGCGCATGGAAATCTAAGCAATAACGCACACGAAAGACAAATAGACTCCGGGGTTTCTATACAGTCTACCGTCCGCGGACAAATTGTCCATCGTCTGCTTAGCGCCTTAATGGTCTTTTGTTGTTGTTTTGTTGTCATCTGTCAGTGTCGCGGGCGCATCACGGATTAATTTTTATTGTAAATGTCAATTAATATATCATTGTATTCTCTTTGGTCCCTGACCCTAACATGAAGCAATAGACAAAATTGTCAACATTTTATTTGCTTGAGTACGAGGTTTTTGACTATGTTGTATTTGTATATTTTATGTTTTATTTTTAATGTGCGTTTTGTTTGTGCAGAATAAACAAGTTTTCATTCTTTCATAATAATTCAGTACCTAAAATAAAATTCCAGACCGACTTAAAAAAATCAAAACAAATAAAGAAGATATGAACAAATTGATAAACAAACCCGTCAAAACAATACCCATAATAACAATTAAAGTTAAAATAACAATTGAAATACTTTTAATTAATGAAATCCTCTTGCTTTCAAAGTTTGAGCTGGAGAACTAAAAATCTGAAAGTCACTAATTACCAGCACCTTGCAAATTGGACTTGTCATCCGCAGATTTTTCTTGGGGCCTTAGTAACTTAATTGACTTTGTATAAGCTAGTCGCTCCGCGAATTAATTAATTATTAATTTCATATTTTTACTTTTATTCAGTTTGTGGCTTGAAATGGTAAAAAAGTAATTATAACTGTGGTGGCGGATGAATATGGTGGTGGTGTGAATGAAAAATGTATTTCTTTTTTGCTTTGAAATCAAAGACATTTCAGTACTATTTTTTAGAATGAACAGCGGAGTAATGGCGTAATACACTATCAGTAGCAATGGGTTGCATTTTGACAGTTCAACAATATTCATTGTGTTATTTACATCGTTGAGCAGACAAATTTTTCGAACATGAGAAGCAATGGATTAGCAATATCACAAAGTTAGCTCCTTGTTCGTGCACTACTATCAAACTCTAGCATTATGTTCATAACTTGTGTAGAGAAAATGAACGTTTTATATTATATTATTATTATAATATCCTTCAAAATGATTCAGATGGAGTGTGCGTTATGCAATTAGGGTGCAGTTTTATTCGAACCTACGATTTTCAACGCAAGGCTCAGCGGTGAGAGTTGAAAATCCAACAGTGCGATTCTGTTTAGGCATTATATTTAGGTTATATCACCTTAAAACGTCATTTCTTCTTAGGCAACCAAGTCTAAGGATACATGAGCCACAGGCAATAAAATAAACATTAAAAATCCTTGCCAATATCAGCATCATCAGATGAGATCATCGATGAGAATTCATTTATTTATTTACAATATTTGTTTTTTAAGAGAGAGGGACTTGTGGCTAAGTAACAACAGCCGCACGGGTCGATCGATCAGGTTAACCAACGCTTGCCGCGGTTGGTCCGTGGATGGGTGACCATCTTCATATACCAAAACCCCTCCGTGCCTTGGAAAGCATGTTAAGCCGTCGGTCCCGGCTGTCATTCGTGGATCTTTGACAGTCGTTACGAGTCGTCAGAAGGCCGAAAGTCTGACAACCAGTCTTACCAAGGGGTATCGTATTACCTACCCAATAACTGGGTTATGGAGGTCAGATAGGCAGTCGCTCCATGTAAAATACTGGTACTCAGCTGCATCTGGTTAGACTGCAAGCCGACCCCAACATAGTTGGGAAAAGGCAGGCAGATGATGATGATGATTTGTTTCTTAGTATTATATCAATGTATAGCCATAGAACGTATTACCTAGTCATTGGGTAGTTAATTAATTGTAACTACACAATGATACAACATTATGGAACCCAAATTGTAGACGAAATGAATTGCTGTAGAAATAAAAATCGTTTTCAAGACTGGCTGTACTCTTAAATTGTCATATTTTCCAATACGAATGGAATAAACGAACGCATGAAGCGTCACTAATGCACTCAAACCCTCTATTTATCCTACAAAAAAGAAAATCCGAATACATTACGGACAGAGGGATAAGTCATTACAACGCTGAATCATATTTTATCCCATTCTCAAACTGAAACCTCCTTCGTGGACTACTAACAATAAAAACTAAACTACGGATGGATCGATCGCAATTTTCCAACGAATTAAACAGAAAGGATAAGCCGTATATAGCGATGACGGGAAAAAATGCAATAATGCTGAATAGAGGTTGTTACTAAATAGTATTGATAATAAAGATAGCAGTATTGCAGAAAATAATACTGCTATAATTTTTTAGAAATCGTTTTGTAGGGTCTTTGAGATGAACCCGTTTTTGGGAGTCCGTTCTCCCCTAACTGCACATAATGCGGGAAAGTGGAAGACGTTCTTCACATTATGGTGGAGTGTGCCCGAAACGAAGATCTCACCGCTGAGCTACTAATCCACTTTGGTGTTGATGTTAGAGAGGTCGAAAGATGTAATAATATTTTAGCGTTTTCCTTGTTAGAAACAGCGAGGCTATTATAAAAACTTGTGCGGATTGGTATTCGTAGAAGATAGTTATTCATATTTATATAGGGACTGTATTATGTTTAGGTATAAAATGATGTAAGTATTATATTATTAAGATAGCCTTACTGAGCACTTAAACATGTTGACCAAGATCTTTAATTTTTTTTTTTTTTAAACCCGTTTTTGGGAGTCATCATAACGAAAATTCTATTTTAAGGGAATAGCCAATGACCAAAATGTATGAAGCAGTCGTTGATATATTTTATTTGTTCGCAGCATTTGATACTTCCCAGTTTTGTTTTCCTCATTGAGATCATGATTCCATTGAGACTTTGCTCGACTACCCATAGTTTCGGGTTTCGCCTTGAAGTTCCAACTCAAATATCATTCTGTATAAGCCGATTTATCACAGCTCAAATTTTCGTTTGTTGTGTTATTTGATACGCACTGTAAATAATATTACCAGCCTAATATTGTCCCATTGAAGAGCAAAGGTTTCTCTTATATCCTACTAATATTATAAACGCGAAAGTTTGTATGGATGGATGGATGTTTGTTACTCTTTCACGCAAAAACTACTACACAGATTTGGATGAAATTTGGCACACAGACGATTTTACCACGGGATCAAAACTTATGTGGGTGAATCCGCGGGGCGAAGCTAGTTAATTATAAACCCACTTTTCTTCACGATTTCAGTAATGTCCAAGATAAACAGTTAAAAAAGGCATCGAGATTGCTGGCTCAAGGAAAAATGTCTTCATCAAAGAAGACCAAACTAAAGCCCACAACAAAACACTATCATAAAATAACCGTAAAATTCGAACGAAACTCAAAATCCGTTCTTTCAGCAAACTTGTAAAAAGAGGAGTAAATCCTCGCCTTCGGGGATCTTCGATTGTTCAAACTTCAACGTTGGCCGGAAGGAATGAACGGACAAATTGTATCGGACGCCTCCCAGTTTGCTGTCAATGAAGTTGTATAGCTTTGAGTAGCTAGTTATCTATATGTTTACATTGGATTTAAAGCTCTAGATGGTATTGAACATTGGCACCACTCAAAAGAAAGTTTGGGAAGAGAAATATACTTTTTCTCAACATCCTTGGCTCATGACTGATTGGTTAGTGTTTTGACCGGGGCGTCTGAAGTTATTAGAAAGTCATTTAGCGAAGAAAGCTCTACTAAAGTCTACTCGAGTTATGTTCTTTTGATAATTTTTAGAGTTGAATTCAAGTATTGAATTTCGGAGTAGAGTTTCATTTATATCTCTTGTCGAGGTCCATGATATTTTCACCACCAATTGACGGGGTCCGCTACGGCCGATGCATGCCTGCCAGGGTCGCGGGTTGTTCGAAAGAGTTACCGTGGCCCCTGGCACAGGCAACTGAAGGAACACGGCTGGGTTTTAGTCAGTAAAAGTCTGACACGGCCTCCCACTTCGCCTGGAGCGGAAGAAGTTATTTGATGATAAAAAAAGGAGGGTGTTAACTCTTGGAGTGAAAACTCTTTCATTGGTTGCAAATACACTCGAGAGCAATGAATCCGGGTCACTTGAAGAATCCTAAAAATCTCGGAAACTAAAAATGCCAGGTTAATGCAATAAATTGTATTTAATAGACAATGTAATACTCCTTAAATGAAGGTATTAAAACTTCTTAGTTATTGTAAAGTTATATCATAAAAAAATCAAATTTGAAAAAGGGCCACTTTCGAAGATGGAACTACGAAATTACAGCATTTGGTTTTGCTTTTGTTTGTAATCTGTCATTTATGTGGGTACATAAACCATGTTGATAGTGCTCTATATTCATTATTCAAGCTGAAATTATGTCGCTTACGCCTGAAGAATGCACCAGAATACTTACAATGCTGGAAACCGGCCGGAGTCAGCGCGATACAGCCAGGACTGTCGGTGTGTCGCTGTCAACAGTACAAAGAGTTCTCCGACGTTACGAAGAAACTGGTTCTAACCTACGCAGACCAGGAACGGGCAGAACCAGGTGTACCACAGCACGAGAAGACCGATACTTGGTGAACACCATGCTTCGAAATCGCTTTCTCACAGGAACTGAACTCACAAATCAGTTTCGACGCCTCGGAGGAAGTAACCCAAGTGCATGGACAGTAAGACGTCGGCTTGCTGAATCTAACTTAAAACCCCTTAGACCTGCAAACGGCCCTAAACTGGAGCGTGGGCATCGTATTTCAAGACTAAGATATGCCCAGAGCCACGTAAATTGGAGTATTGAAGATTGGTCAAAAGTTATGTTCTCCGACGAATCAAAATTTATGCTCTACAAGCACGATGGAAGACACAGAGTGTATCGAAGACCAGGGGAAAGATTCAAGCAAGCATGCATCGAAGAAAAAGTAGCCTACGGTGGTGGGTCTGTACTTGTGTGGGCCGGAATTTCGTCTGAAAGTCGCACAAAGCTGGTGATCATAGAAAACGGCTCTTTAACTAGCGTAAGATATGTGGAAGAAATCCTCAATGATTACGTTGGTCCATTTATGGTCAATTTAGGTGAGAATGCTATATTTATGCATGACAATGCCCGACCTCATACAGGTAGGATTGTGAATGACTACCTTCAAGAGATGAACATTACTCGTATGGAGTGGCCAGCACGCAGCCCGGATATCAACCCGATCGAGCATGCTTGGGACGAGCTAGGCAGATGCGTAAAACAAGGAAACCCTCCCTCAATCACGCTTCGTGAGCTCAAAATTGCTCTCACAGAGGAATGGGAGAATATTCCCCAAAATCGTATAAGGAACTTGGTGTACAGCATGCCAAACCGCGTAAACACAGTAATGGAAGCACGAGGAGGCAATACGAAGTATTAAAATTCAAGAAAATCGTAATAAAGTTCAAAAATTTCATGTTTCCTATTTTTGTTTTAAGGAGAGATCAGCAGTTTTTTTCTTTATGTAATTTTGTGTTAATAAAATGTATGGTGACTCATATTTTTTTTACTTTCATTTAAGGAGTATTACATTGTCTATTAAATACAATTTATTGCATTAACCTATCATTTTTAGTTTCCGAGATTTTTAACATTCTTTGAGTGACCCGGATTCATTGCTCTCGAGTGTAGTTTAGATTACCGAATTATTTGGTAAGAATGGTAAATATGATCAATACTTATAGATGACGATAAAATGAACATATTTTAGTGTTCTGTGGGGAGGCCTATATATAGTTCACGTTCAGTAACAAATCCCTAGGGGAAAATTCAGAGATCGCACTTTGCTAAGTAAAGTCTCAAACAAACACGAATATTATTCTTCTACTTTTAATAGTTATGATTGCATAAGCGAATGTTAGCAAGCGTTTCATATGAATAATACATTAATCTTATTCAAATAATGTTCACATTCGTATGAGACACTTACTTTACCTGATAAAGTAAAATCAAAATGCGATCTGCGAATCTCGCCATATGTCTAAAAAAACTTAGCCAGCTATCGATGTTGGTGTTGCTAGCGAGGTCGCCCAAAGTGCAACGTTACGTCAACTTCAAGGCGTATGTGGTGCGTGTACCGAATTGTTATCTGCCCGTCGTCATGGATGAAGACTTCTGGCCGCAGGATGTGGTGTTCCGTCGCTCCCGCGGACAAGTACCACAGAACAGCACAAGAACTACTTAGCTAGTGAAGTACTATTTTATAGTAAAATATGTATGTTTAGGTTAAGGTATATATCTATGGGCCTGCGTCGCCTGAAATAAATAAATATCATAAGTAACATCATTCGTCAACTTTTCTATCTATCGGCTACCCCAACGACTTAGGAATCATAATCAGGCTATATTGTTCCCACTGCTGGGACACAGGCCTCCTCTCTTCGAGAAGGAGTGGGCTATAATCTACCACGCGGGCCCAGTGCGGGTTGGTAGATGTCACATGTCTTCGAATTTTTGATTTTAGGATATGCCGGTTTCCTCAGGATGTTCCTTTACCGTTTTGAGAGCAGTGGTGATGAAATAAATTACATAAAGGGCCTGTCTGGGCTAGAACCTACGACCTACATGATGAATAACTCAATAAGCCCACAAATATTCATTCTCCAAACACAAAAACTATCATAACCACCCACCACAAACTCAAAACGCGAAACTACTCTCCAACTACAACCGCACAACCATTTACACAATTGCATAGTTTTTACATACCGTTCGCCTGCATCGGGTATTCCGAGCTATTGCACTGAAAGCCCCACACTTAAGATTATTGCTATGGTAAATAAAATATGGTGGAGTACAGTAAAGACTTACTGTTGTGCGATGAATATGTATGTTCTAGCTTGTTATCTTAGAGAGCAAGGCAGAGTAGTCGAGAGTTTTATGTGCTGTATGCAAATGTAGTGACCGCTGTCGTTGTTGTTGGAGCTACTAAGTAGAAATGTTTACTATTATGGCAAAAGGCGCATAAAATGAACATCAAATCTATGTAAGTCTTCAGCAGTTTAGCTTGCATGGGTTAGAAACAGTTACACACGCTACTCAACATCTACCTAGACTTTTCCCGCTATCCTCGCTACGCTATCACCTAGACTTTTTCCATCTATGTTGGGGTCGCCTTTCAGTCGAACGGGATGCAGCTGAGTACCAGTATTTTAAACGGAGCGACTGCCTATCTGACTTTCACAATCCAGTTACTAGGTAATACGATACTCCTTGGTAAGACTGGCTGTCAAACTTTCGAGCTTCTGACGACCCGTAACAACTGTCAAAGATTCACGAATGACAGCCGGGACCAACAGCTTAACGTGCTTTCCGAGGCACGGAGGGGTCTTGGTATGTGGAGATGGTCACCCATCCACGGCACCGCGGCAAGCGTAGCTTAACCTGATCGATCGACCCGTGCGGCTGTTATTACTTAGCCACAAGCCCCTCAGTTACACGCGCTACTATCAACATATATTACTAATTTACTGACCTCTGGGTCTAGAAGCATGTCGATTTTGCACAACAGTTGTACATACATATAATGAAAGTGAACACTAATGGCCGAGTTCAATAATTTACGGACCGTTATTGGTTAAAATTAAGACTCTTGTATCTATACCAATAATGAACCAAACACCTCATAGCTTTGCGTAGTAGACCCTCCGATATGGAATTAGCTATTACAGATAAAATAATAATTAGCTTACAAATCTATTTATATGCTCAGTTTGGCAATAAAAATGCTACCATTGGTAAGCAAAACGATTCGTTTTTGTTTTTAGGAACCGAGCACAAGAAAGAATTTTTGATAATTCATCCCCTAAAGGTTAAAGTTTGTATAAGAGTCCGTCATTTCTGCCGATGTCAATGCCAACGGGCACACTTCTTGTCAACTAGAAAAATGATTCGTTTCTAACATACGAACCGGGCGTTAGAGGTTAAACAATGAAAATAACCCTTCACGCCGACCACCTCAATGAATAATACTGCCTGACCTGCGGACATCCTAACACGGAATCCCGGGAATCAATCCCGGTGATTTATAGATCTATCCGCGTCCCATTCTACCCGGACAGTTTTTGTCACTAGAGTAGCGCGTTCCCGGGGTCCTGCTGAGTTATAAGGGTCTTAGATAGACGGAAAATTGGATATTAGCCCGTGATTTACATGTGTTAGATATTTTTTTTTTACTCGTAGGTGTGAATTTATATAGATTAGGACCTCTATATTTCTTTTAGGACTTGGCTTAGATAATAGATTCTTGGGACAGAAAATGTTAGCTTAAGGCTTTACTTACTCGTATCGGCAAACGTAGTGTGGGACGCCCCCAGCTAGATGGACGGACGACGTAAAGAAGGTGGCTGGGACAGACTGGATGCGGAAGGCGGAGGACAGGGTGTTGTGTCGCAGCCAAGTAGAAGCTTATGTCCAGCAGTGGACTGCGACTTGATTGATTAAGGCTTTACTTACAGTCCGAGCGAATACGTGTTTTGCGAATTTGATATTTATTAAACCTTGTCCATTACGTAAACCGTTTTTTGACAAATGAAACTAGTGATTGCAGCAACACACAATACATTGAATGATACACGCACGGTATTATAATGTATATAAGAAGCCCCAAATAAGATAATTCAATAAGATAAGGCAGTTGTTATTTATTTTATTACGCATTTTCAAGTTAACTTTTACGTAATCAGCACCCCAATTGCGTAACACACAATCAATCGGAATCAGAATCATTTTGAAGCGAATTGCTAATAAATCCATTGCTTCATAAGTTCAAAAAATTTGTCTGCTCAACACGTCAATAACGCAATGAATGTTGTTGAACTGTCAAAATGAAACCGATTCCGATTGATCGTGTGTTACGCAATTAGGGTGCTGGTACGTTCTAAGACAGCTATCAAAAAACGGTTAACCTTATAACAGTGTGTAGTTCCTACAAATTGTCACACTGACTGTGATGTCAGGAACGCTTTCTCTCGATGACCGGACTGTAGATGAAAGTCGTATGCCCTTCTCCTAACACAGTAACCTCGAATGACAGCACACACTATCTACTAGACTCAGCTCATCACCTGCCTAGCCTTTTCCCAACTATGTTGGGGTCAGCTTCCAGTCTAACCAGATGCAGCTGAATACCAGTATTTTACATGGAGCGACTGTTTATCTGAACTCCACAACCCAGCTACTGGGTAATACGATACCTTGGTAAGACTGGTTGTCAGACTTTCGGGCTTCTGACGACCTGTAACGACTGTAAGAGATCCGAATGATAGCCCGGAACAAGAGGGGTGGAGGGGTCTTGGTATATGAAGTTGTTCACCCATCTACGAACCAACCGCAGCAAGCATAGCTTAACCTGATCGATCGACCCGTGCGGCTGTAATTACTTAGCCACAAGCCCATCTACTAGTCTCAACTATCACACACAAAGAGAAACAACGTCCAGTCATTAGCCAACAAACAAAATCATAAATTAAATTTTTCAAAGCCACCTTCCAGCTATTTGACAAACAAACAAACTAATATGAACAAAGTTGTTCGTCTCGCTGTACAAATAAGCTGGTACATACTACTGTCCCCTGAGACCGCATCGGTTTGCACTGAGGTTCACCAGACGTGGAGTTACACGTCAGTGTGTTCAGGGCTATATGTTGTGTTGGGCTGGAGTTAGGGTTATTTAAATAATAATAAATAAATAAAATAAATTTTTATTTGCACCTTCAAAACTAACATAAAGAAACCGGTATACAATAAAATAGGCCAAAAGGTAGTAACATTAATTTACATGTTAGAGTTGCTACCAATACCTAAGCTAAGATAACTTAATATCTTGTGATATAGGTATCAGCGCCCATCCTCATTTGCATTCACATAATATTAAGTATACATTAGAGCCAGAAAGCTAAATATTATAATTATAGTTTTTTATTTTAAATTCCAGTATTACAATTAGTCAGGAAAAGGAGCATTCTAGGTAAAAAATAAACCAAGTTAGTGAAAAAGGCTTGTTAAAAAAAATAAACCAAGTTGGTGATTTAATTAGGCTTAGTTTACACTATGCCTTTTTTGGGGTTCTATTAAGCTATATATGTTATTATTATTATTATAGATAAAGGTAGGTCTATGTAATTATTTCTTTAGTTAGTTAGTTGATTGTGTGTTGTAATTGTATACCTTGCCTCTTGCCTCGTTGGTCTCGTGGATGATAGCGTGACTGCTGAGCGGGGGAGTCCTGGGTTCGATTCCCAGGTCGGACAAATTGTTATTAGGTTTTGCAATAGAAATTTCTTAGTAACAGTCCGGAGTTTGGAAGTTGGTTTAATAGCCCCGTGCCTCGGAAAGCACGTAAAGCCGTTGGTCCTGCGCCTGATCTCTCTCCGGTCGTGTCGGATTGCCGTACCAGCGGACTATGGGAGTAAAGAAACAGAGTGTACCTGTGTTTACGCACACACTTGTGTACTATAATATCCGTTGGGATTTGGCCACCGTGACCGAAGCCGGTTGGGAGGCTATTACAATTGTACATAATTATACAAGCTGACAGGGTCATCGACGCGCAAACTGAAACCATGATTTCCGATTGAAATTTAATTTAATTAATAACAAAACAGTTTATTTCTTCAATAAAAGTTCAATCGAAAACATTTATCGGTTTCTTTCTAAACTTCAACTAGGTATATAATGTATATATCCGATGACCCTGGTTACTTATGTCTTTTGGTTACTGTCTATAATGGTCAATCATCCATGGGCACTGCACTCACTGCACTGTGACTGAAGCATACATGATCTTAGAATACAAAGTTTTATAAAACGTACTCTGTACTTACAATAACTTAAAAAGCCAACGACATCAATTACGTAGTTTGATATTTGTTCAGATGTGGGAATCACATCTGAACAAATATCAATTTGTATGACATTCCAAAAGGAGTAAAATTAACAGATTCACAAGAGACACCTGTGAGGCGTTTTATGAGATTACATATTTCTTATTAGTTGAAAGGATTATCCTTATTCTTGGTGGGGGGGGGGAGGGGGGGTCGCCATAACCGCCACGCTTGCTTGGCAGGCGGGTTGGCGATCGCAGTATGGTGGTAAAATGCAGAGCCCCACCATACTGTCATGCCAACATTCATGAGAATGAAAGAAAAAGTTCAAGTTAAAAAAAAATCAAAATCAAAAGTCATTTATTCAAATTAGGCTGGTATCAGCACTTTTCGAACGTCAAAATTACAAATTACAAAAGACAGTCCCCCAAAAACGCCCGCCTTTCACCACTTCCTAGTGCTATCGCTGGGAGGAAGACGTGGCACAACAAACTCCCCAGCAGCACAGTTTAATGACTTAATGACGGTGTTCAGCAAGAACATGATCTGCATCATCTACCTAGCCTTTTCCCAACTATGTTGGGGTCGGCTTCCAGTCTAACCAGATGCAGCTGAATACCAGTATTTTACATGGAGCGACTCGTAAGCCAGGCCGTAACCTTTGGACACCACTGCTCACTACCGACTATCAAAATATTTCCTTTAATTCTCATCTCTATTTGTGTACAAAAACAGATGAAAATATGAATTCTCGGAACACAACATGTTGAATAAGTAACTAGATACGAACAAGTTTGACACGTGCAAGATATGTAGAACTGATAGTGTTGCAGTCAGTGTTCTGCTCGTTCCCTTGAGGATACGCCGTGAAGCTAGACTACACAACAGCAGAAAAGCATTGTTTTGATTCATGTTTAAAATATTTTTGCTATACAAGCTGTTGTTTTGCATCCTCGTCAAATTTCAGGAGGTTGATAAGAAAGACATAAATAATCACATAAAATTAATCGTAATTTTATATGATAATAGAAAAACAAGTATGTATTCATTATTTACCAGCGATCGTCCTGGTAAATAATGAATAAATACTTGTTTTTTTAGTTATTTAAGTTTGACAGTATTTCAGAATACACCAATATCAAAGAATCGGGTTATGTTATCGTATAAGCGGCCGCGTTTTTATGTGTGTGCAAAAGGGCAGTTACAGCGCGGTCTCACACGTGCGTTTTAAAATGCGTGTCCCACACATGCAGATTTCCGAAAATTAGAAAAACAAAAAACATACCTACTTATTTTATTATTAATTCGTGTCGAGAATCAGTAGTATAGTTACCTCCTTGAATTTGACGAGGATGCAAAACGACACCTTGTATATAATTTCCTTGTTTCCGTTTCTTGTTCTGTTTTATTTATTTTATGGTGTGTTTGTCATCTGTGTTCAAATTCTTGTGTTTGTTGTCTGTCTTCTTGACTGACTGCTTGTTGGCTGTAGATTGCAGTACCTCATCATCATCTACCTAGCGTTTTCCTAAGTATGTTGGGGACAGCTTCCAGTCTAACCAGATGCAGCTGAATACCAGTATTTTACATGGAGCGACTGCTTATCTGACCTCCACAACCCAGTAACTGGGTATTACGATACCCCTTGGTAAGACTGGTTGTCAGACTTTCGGGCTTTTGACGAGTCGTAACGACTGTGAAAGATCCACGAATGACAGCTGGGAATGACTGTACCTATAAATGGTCAAGAAAAGGGCAGCATAAAATGTAATGCTATATCAACATTCTGAAAATAACTGATATCATCATCATCAGCCTACAGGAGTCCACTGCTGGACATAGGCCTCTCCTATTGCACGCCATTCAACTCGATTTTCGGCAACTCTCATCCAGGTACTACCAGCCATCCTGCGAAGATCGTCGCTCCACCTAGCCTGAATACGTCCCACTCTACGTATAGGTACCGATTCGCGGTCTCCACTCAAGAACACGTCTACCCCAACGATCATCTTTTCTACGGCTAATATGACCGGTCCATTGCCACTTCAGCTTGCTTATTCTGTGAGCTATGTCGACCACTTTGGTTCTCTGTCGGATCACCTCGTTGCGGATTCGATCTCTCAGAGAGACTCCAAGCATAATCCGTTCCATGTAAAAGAAGAAAATAATTGGTAGAAATAACACTATTACCTTCACATGTAACTCCAGGTAGAATATGCCATAAAATATTCTAAAATCATCAAACTGAACGTTCGCCTGTAAAGTGTTCCGAACATCAAACGGCTGGAACATTTAACTGGATTATAAAACTGAACTATTTTACGGTTCCCGTTTAACTTGGCGCACTTACTGGTATTACAAAGTTGTAAATTCTACTATTGAATCCTTGGAGGTGCGGTTTAAGTATGTATGAGTGATACGTTATGAAGAGGAAGAAGAAAATTGCTTATTCTTTAACCAAGGATATGTGGTATAGTCTGTTACAAAAGTATCTGACGGAAATATAAACAAATGAATCAGAAAACGCATCTGTCGATGCCAATTTATTGTGACACTTACAAAAATTGAGTCTGTCTTACATTAGCCTGCAACTATTCTAATTTTGAATCACTTTAAAGACGTTTTCATTTGAGAGCTTATTGGGGAAATGTGGGGGATAACAGGATGTTATATTGAGGTTACTTACAAAACACGCTGTTTGAAATTGAGGTTATAAAACCTTAATTTTTGTCGATGTTTTGTCAATTACAATTTATTAATGAAAAGTAGTAAGAATAATGAATGATTACACTATCCTTTAGTGAGTGATTGCGTAAGAATTGAACCTTCAGGGTAATCACCCTGCAGGTTCAATGCTTACGCAATCACAATTGCTGCATTGCATTGCTATTTTCAATGGCTTTCATTTTGATAGTAACAACATTCATTGTGTTATTCACGTTGACTCGAACATATGAAGCAATGGATTAGCAATATCCTTTGAAAAGATTCAGATTGTTATTGTTAGTGTGTTGCGGAACAGGGTTGGTTTACACTTTCATCAGTTACTTTTGGAACAGATCATAATAGCTTACTTCTTTGTTGTTGCGAAGTTTAGTTCTAGAGTTCCTGTATTTTTCTCGGGTCAAGTAATTGAATTATACATTGTTTGGGCAGGTGGATAGAGAAAGAAGACTTTTGTGGAAGCGAGCAAGACGATGAAGCTCGAAATGGAAAGACATCTTGACCTAGAAGTGAATTATGAACGGAACATAAAATATAACTAGAGTTATAAATTGTTGATGAGCAGACTTGAGTGCTCGTTGCGTTACATTCTAGTAAGGTATCTATCAGTTGGTGGCCCAGTGGTAACAGCCGCGACTTACGAGTGGTAGATCATGAGTTCGAACCTAGACAGGCATTTTACTTTTTGTAAAAATATTTCATCACCATTGCTCACAAAACGGTGAAGGAAAACATTGTGAGGAAATCGGTATGTCCTAGAACCAAAAATTAAAAGACATGTGACATCTACCAACCCGCACTTGACCCGCGTAGTGGATTATGGCCCTCTCACCGAGAGGCCGGTGTCCCAGCAGTGGGAACATTACCTCTCATCATCACCTCTGTTTTCCTTCACTGATATCCAGTGCAAAAAAATACTTAAGAATTGAAAAATCACACTCCTACCCACGTGCCCGGATTCGAACCCACAACCTCGTGCATGAGAGGCGAGACCTTATAAAACACTGGGTCATCACAAAATAACAGTAATAAAATACAGCTAATTTCATCAAGAAAAAACTTGAGAGGTGTCAAGTGACACCCGTATGGAACGAAGTTCAAAGAGAGAGAGAGAGAGAGACAGACAGAGAAACACGCGCACGCCGCACGGCTTACAACTATAGCAAAAAGTGTCGTTCCAACTTTGGTCTTAATTTTTTCCGTCTAGCCCCCTTTCGCAACGCGCGACAAGGAACTTCGTTCCAAAAATACTCAATCATTTATTGCAATCCACAATATATTCTTACATGATAAGTTAACTCTCAACCCAAGCCACACTCCACCGCACACCTTGTGTTGATACGATGCAAACTTAGGGTAGCGATGTCGCTAAATTATTGGTACCGTGTACCGGGGGTAAGCAGAGGGGGAGGGAGGGGGTGACAAACTTTGTTCGCCGGCTGTCTGTACGACAAACAAGACGAAGTTTCTCTACAGAATTATTGCTGTACATCTTAGTATGATGATAGACAATTATAAATATTGCTCTGTGAAATACGCAGAGATAAATCATATAGCCCAAAAGTCTGACAACCGCACATGTACATTACTGGTATTCAGCTGAATTCAGTTACACTGGAAGCCGACCCCAGATGACAGATGATGATGATATAGTACTGTATACCTATTCTATGTCATTGTAAGCGCTTTATTTGATTATTGTGAACAAGATCAAAATCAATCGAAATCAAAAGTCATTTATTCATATTAGGCTGAGAGTCAGCACTTTTCAAACGTCAAAATTACATAAGACAGTCCCCTAAAACGCCCGCCCTTCACCATTTCCTAGTGCTTTCGCTGGGAAGAAGAATTGCTACCGTTGATGAAGGGTGACCTGTATGATTACAAGATGCCTCGGTAAGCATGCCTTATGCCTTTGGTTCCGACTGTCATTCGTAGATCTTGGACAGTCATTACGGGTAGTCAGAAGCTCAAGAGTTTGCCAAGCAGTCTTACTAAGGAGTATCGTCTTACCCAGTAACTGGGTTGTGGAGGTCAGATAGGCAGTCGCCCCATGTAAAATACTGGTATTCAGCTGCATCCGGTTAGACTGGAAGCCGACCCCAACATAGTTGGGAAAAGGCTAGGCAGATGATGATGATGGGCGTACTATGGGTAGTGTTGGTGATAGCACAATAGAAAAAACGTTTTGCCGTTCAAATCAGATTTTAACTTACGAACAAGTTAGTCACATTAGCGAATCACCACTGTAGGTACACAACTCAACGAGACAGTTTCTGAGCACATGTTGTTCGTACGATGTCCAATGTTTCGACGATCCTGAGAGTTCTGCTCACACCGTTCTTATAGCACGGAGAGCTACCTCTCCGTACACCCCCACAAACTCAGGCTAAACTCTGTCTAGCGCCACGAGATGGCGCTGGCGTTCCGAATAAATGAATAACTCCGACATACATATAACCTACCTACCCACTTTCCCCCATTCAATGAGGGGCCATGTTATTTCAGTTAATTAATGCTATCATTCCCCTGGCTCATTTATCATTCCTCTGCATTGCAAGTTGTGTCGTTAATATTCCGACAGTGCGTAGGTATTTATGTAGAAACGTACGAATCGTTCTTAGTTAGCTTTGTTAATGAAAATATAGGGTGTTAGCGTAAACGAGATACATAAGTACTTTAATGGAGTGTAGTGCCCAAGAAAATGAACAACTTTTGTCTTGGTGATCAACCATAAAATCGCAAAAAAACTCAGCTGCTCCATATTTTTTCCGCATTACTCGACATAATGTAGGGAACAACATTTTTTTTTTATTTACGTTGAAATCAATACATGATTCTAAACCACCTGCGTTGAAATTAAAAAAAAAAAATCTATTAAAGAAAGACTTGATGTGCTGGCGTCTGTACATAGTCAGAAATGTTTCATGCAAAACTTTACAATTTGTTTATTGCTAGAGTATATTTAAGTCCAATGGCATGCTTTAAATGCGATATTTTAAAGACCCTAACTTCATTTAACTTTGAGTTAAGCTGAACAAATCAATTCAAACATTCAAAACTAACATAGTCACATTGGGAGTACGTTGTAAACAAGCTATGTTTATAAGCTAATCAGCACCCTGATTGCGCAAACTTTGAATCACAATGTGAATCATTTTGAAGGATATTGCTAATCCATTGCTTCTTAAATTCGAAAAATATCTCTAATCAACAACGTAAATAACGCAATGAATGTTGTTGAACTGTCAAAATGAAATCCATTGCTACTGTAACTATGTCACGAAATTACTCAGCAGATCGGATTTGTGTTATAATTATTAATGTATTGGCAAATCATTTAATGTATAAGTAGTCGACCTCGTAATTCCTTTGTCACTCTTGTCAAAAAAATCCATTAGGAAACTACAATAAGGTTGAAACTATCTTACTGTCGCATAGACAAAAATACCTTGTCGTTTTATTTCAAGCAGCCAGCAGGTCAAGCTACCCGAAACTGTCAAATTTTCCCAATCAACCTTGAACCTTAATGCTTTAGCGATAAAGTTGAAAATATATTAAAGAAATTTGACAGATTGTAGTAGCTTGATGTGCTGGCGTCTGTACAAGTGACATTTAAATTCAGGGTGATAAAGCATTTGATACCTACTTATTATCAGGCTTTATAACTTTAATTGGCCAAAGAATTAGCATCGCCATACAACGTGGCAATGCTGCCAGCCTTTTGGGCACTGTTCCTGTTGACAGCGATGCGGACGAATTTTTTGATGCCCTATGATTCTTTTTTTTTTTTACTTGTACATATGTATTATTATTTTAGACTTAATTTGATTTTTATTTACTTTACTGCTTAACTTTAATAATTAAATGTATTCTCGGTAGACTGAAAAAAAAAAATACAAAAAGATTTTCCCGTACCGGCAATCGAACCCGAGCCTCCTGGGTGAAAGCCAGGTATCCTAGCCACTAGACCATACGGGAGATGATGTAGTTTGTTATATTTGAGATTCCGTTTAAAAAGCCCTGATTAATGTATAACATTTTTTCTGACTGTCAATTTAAAAAAAAAAACGTTTCCCACGCTAGGAATCACTCTTGTATCGAGGGTGCGTTTACAAACATTTAAACCCATACGGAATATACCTAGGTGTCAAATGATTTAATAATTTTTGTTACATAAATTATATTATGGTAAAAAAAAGGTTCTAGGTTCTTTTATCGCGTGGCCAAAATCGGAACTAACGCCGCGATCTTGTTTTGTCAATACAATTTTTGTGACAATTTCACAAAATAGAGGTAACATTTACAAAATAGAATTGATTCACTAACAACGTCACTGCCACTGTACAGGTTGTTGACAGTTATTTTACCCGTGACAGCAGCCACCTAACAGCAACTTACCTTATAGCAATGAATGTAAAGATCACAATAATTTTGACAGACTTATCAGTGGCAGCAACCCAACAACAACCTTATAAGAATGAGAATAACGATCAGTGTCATTTGGACAGTGATGCAAAAATAGAAGAAAATAACCCTGTGGAATGGCACTTGCAAAAGTATTCTACAACCTGATTTTGGTCTAACTTTGTAGCGCTATACCTTTTTATTTTTTTACTGTTTTACTAAAATTTCGTATCATGTTTATTCAAATGCGGCAAAAAATATATACCTACTTAAAGAAATATACAGTTATGTGGACTATTTATCACTAATACATTTTTTAAATGAATACAACAAAAAGGTAACTTTCCCGTACCGGGAATCTAACCCGAGCCTCCTGGGTGAAAGCTAGGTATCCTAGCCACTAGACCATACGGGAGATTATAAGAACTATAAAATTATAAGTTCATATGCAATATGTAGGTGGCTTACTTTGCATTATTTCGAAGAATAATGACTGTCACTTTTGTTGCAAAATGTATGACATCATTCGAACTAAAAATACGATGCCATTTTTAAATATGTCGCTTCGTCTTGGTTAGTCATGCATGATGACTAAATGATAACAGCCGCACGGCTCGATTGAAGGTTAAGCTATGCTTGCCGCGGTCGGTTCATGGATGGGTGACCACCCAATAAATGATAAATGATTTTATTTTGTAAGTAGGTTTGTACAAACACTTTAACACGTCAATCATATTTTAAAAATAGATGAGGTCGGCGTTTTCTATCTGACTCTCAGACAGTCTCTTTTAAAGTCCACACATAATCTTGATCAGATCATAATGAAGACCATGTACATCGATGACTGAGATGGGCATTACATATCAAGACCCCTCCGTGATTGGGAAACCACGTTAAGCCGTTGGTTGGCTGTCATTCGTAGATCTTTGACAGTCGTTACGGGTAAGTAATCAGAACAAAAGTCGGACAACCTGCTTTACCAACGAGAGTCGTGTTACCCAGTAACCGAGTTGTGACCGGTTAGACAGGAAGGCGTTCCAAGAGAGCTGGGGAAAAGCCTAGCAACCTGCCTAAGGTTGCTAGGCTACGGTGTAAGGCGTATCGTAATAAAAATCCACCGGATCGTATTCGGCCTTGGCTACCAATCTCAACGGAGACTAGGCTTCGTTGCGGGAGATATTATACAGGGTTATTTTTCAAAGACCAGCCAAAATGGAGGTGGTACAGACCATCAAACTGAACAACTTTCTTTATGGGACCAACATCGTAATCGCGAATAAAAATTCAGCCGTCCCATACATTTAGGTTGAGTAGGTATTGAAGTTTTCTATGGGACAGTTGATAAAATTTTCGCGATTACGCTATTTGTCCCATGGAGAAAGTTGTTCAGTTTGATGGTCTGTAAGTACCACATCCTTAAATTTGGCTGGTCTCTGAAAAATAACCCTGTATATCGTAAGTGTGTGCGCAGACACAGATGCGCTCTCTCTTACATTTGTTTGGGTCGGCACGTTTGCACGCACGTTTTGTTGAATAACAAGGCCGACCCGAAACAATTAGATACTACACAATTATTATTATATTCGTTTTTCCGCCCAGCTGTGCCGATTAATGCCGGCCGACCCGACTGTACTGCACACCACTAAGTATGACTAACTAAGTATGGCATCACTGTCCAAATTACAGTGATCTTTATAAGCATTCTAATAAGGTTGCTGTTGGGTTGCAGCCATGCCTATTTCAGATAAGGCTCTGAAACTACTTCATGAATTTCAATGCAGCATTCACTAACAATTAATCAGATAATTTATCTCAAATATCTTAAAAAAAAAGCTAAACCTAGGCTAACCTTGAAAATATAAAATTTAAATCTCAGTTTTATGCAGACCCTATCGATTTATTACCGTCTCGTAATGAAGAAAGGGTACCATCAACCGCTAAAGAAGGGTTGTTTTCTATTGTTAGCACCCCTTCCCTAGGGAACCTAAGACACCCCTCACAATAGGGGTGGAAATAAAAGTCGATTTTGTTAGTTAATTGCCGGCTTGATAATCAGTTTTTGGTGAATGGGCACCCTAATATTTGTAGGTATCTCGTAATTGCTTTATCACTTTTGACACTAATTTCCACTAGCATGCTACAAGGATCTTTTGGCACATCATCATCTGCCTAGCCTTTTCCTAACTACGTTGGGGTCAGCTTCCAGTCTGACCACCTGAATCCACCCACCCTTGGCACCTGAATGGCATTAACAGGGGGGCATTTTCGGTAAACATTTGTAAAATTGACATAGAAATTGTATTGTTATTGTCAGATATATCTGACTGGCAAGGCGTTTTATGTGTAAGTAATACCATACATTATAACATTGTAAAATAATTTAATAGGTATTTGAATACCTATCAACATACAAAAAGATAAAATGCGTTTTTTTCAGAGCGGGAGAGGTCATTTGATGATTTCCCACCCAAAAAAAAAAGGATGGTATAGTACAGGATTATAATCGCAAGCATAAATATAGAGATATTACAAAGTTTGACGATAAATTTTGAAATAAACAAAAAATAATCTGAGTAATCAGTGCTTTATTCATGGCACAGAGAACAACAATTTGTTAACTTATTAGTAAAATTATATTTAAGAGCCAGCCAAAAAAATATTAAATTATTATGAACATCACCATCATTCTCTTGCCGTTATACCAATATTATTGTGATACCTTCAGCAATGATTTCAGTAATAAATGTGTCATTGTCAAAAAAGCATTTCCCGTACCGGGAATCGAACCCGAGCCTCCTGGGTGAAAGCCAGGTATCCTAGCCACTAGACCATACGGGAGATGAAGAAGTGTGTTATATCTGAGATTGCGTTTAAAAAGCCCAGATTTATGTATTTTTTCTGTCAGTTTTTTTTTAAAAAAAAAACGTTGCCCCACACTTAGGAATCACTCCTGTATCGTGGGTGCGTTCACAAACATTTAAACTCACATACACAAACAGCCAGACCCGGAACAACTACGTGTTGGCAATACAAATACTTGTTCCGTGCGGGAATCGAACCCGCGATACGCAGCGCAGCAGTCGATCGCTCAGCCACTGCGCCAACCGTGTCGTCAAATTTTTGAATTGTTTTTTCCCTAGTGTATGCACGCAAATACAATAGAGTTTTAACGTAGGTAAGTTTAAAAAATATATTGCATAAAACCTTGGCAACTAAACGTCAAGTATGATAGAAATCTTCATCTCCCGTATGGTCTAGTGGCTAGGATACCTGGCTTTCACCCAGGAGGCTCGGGTTCGATTCCCGGTACGGGAAAATCTTTTTTTTTTACAATAAAATGTTTTTTTTGTATGTATAGATAGCTATTTACACTAGGTACTAAAGTATGTGACTTATTAACTAACTATTCAAGTAAATTCAAAAACAAATAAACATTCGCATAAAATTGTTTTATCTGTCCTAAAATAGTTTTCACTGAGATAATTATGATGGGTTTGAATTTACTGGTTGAATTGTTGGTTTTTACACGAGTTTTTTTTAACCCTCGACGCAAAAACGACTGGGTGTTATATGTTTGACGTGTCTGTGTGTGTATGTCTGTCTGTGGCATCGTAGCTCCCGAACGGATGAACCCAATTTGATTTAGGTTTTTTTTTTGAAAGGTGATTTTGTCGGGAGTGGGCAATTAGGTATATTTGATGAAAATCGGTCCAAGATGGCCGCCGCCACAAAATGGCGGATTACATAATTTTTCAGAACTCCCTCAATATGGGTATCAAATGAAAGGGCTTGACTAGTAGAATACTATACACTATGATAAATTACAAATCCAAGATGGCCGCCACCACAAAATGGTGAATAACAAAAAACCTGATTAAACACAAAATTAACTGAATCTTAAAACGCATGAAAATAAAAGATTTGAAATAATAAGGAGTCCCTACAAAAAGTACGAAAAAAAAATTAATTAAAAATTTAAAAAACCCCCGACACAAAATAATAATAAAAATAGTATGAATGTAAAACACTAAAACAATTTTTAAAAACTATTGATAAAATAGCTACAAATAGAACAAAAAGGTATAAACGTGAAACCCTATAAAAAGAAAAAAAAAAAACCTTGAAATTATGACTACGTAAGTACGTATGAAATTTGATTAAATGTTGTCCCGTCGGGGGACCACCACTATTTTAAGCTTTAACAGAACGTTAGGCTAATAATTAGAGCAGTCCCCCGGTTTTACATTCATACTATTTTTATTATTAAGTATTTTGTGTCGGGGATTTTTTTAATTTTTTATTTAATTTTTTTATCGCAACAAATTCACTCGCTTCGCGTCTTTTACATTATGTATTTGAAATTAAGTTAAAATCCGTTTGCTCTGATTGATGACAGCGTGATGCGCACATACATTAAGTAAACCTAAATGAGCCTATGTAGCGTAGGGCTATGTGACTTAGGCTCATTTTCACTAATACAACATGTAACTGTAATGCTTAGCGTAAAAAAAAAATCACCAGCTCTAAAGTTTCGACACTAATTCGCCGATGCGTAATGCTTAGACAACTCTTGGTGGTTGCCTAGCATCTATTACAAAAACAATGACGTGCACCAAACCCGCGGGGTAGTTGCGTGACACAAACAGTAGCAATGTCTTTCAATTTGACAGTTCAACAATATTCATTGAGTTATTTACATTGCTTAGCAGACAAATTTTTCGAACACATGAAGCAATGGATTAGCAATATCCTTCAAAATCATTCAGATTCTGATTGATCGTATGTTAAAAAACCACAAACAAGTATCAAAAATGTAGAATTTGAAGCTTACGAGTTGCTTACTGAGAAACGAATGATGCGTAAGGCGTTGATTGCGCCGTCTATTCCCAGTAATTTGTTAATAGTATTACACGGTAAAGCTTTTAACAGGTACCCTCTATGATATATGTTTAAAGTAACTAATAATGTTCCTTTGGCTTATAATGGGAAACTGATGGGGTTTCCATTAAGGTAACAACTTGTCACTTAGCAAGTACAAGCGTCTGATCGATACAGACTGTGGTGTAAAGTTTATAACGGGTGTATTAAAGACGCCAAATCATTTACATAATTGAAATCCTATTCCTACTATTAATATTATGAATGTGAAAGTTTGTATGGATGGATGGATGGATGTTTGTTACTCTTTCACGCAAAAACTGCTGAACGGATTTGGGTGAAACGCACACAGATGGTTTATAACCAGGATTAACATACTTTTTATCTCGATATTCCCACGGGATCGAAACTTATGCCGGTGAAACCGCGGGGCGCAGCTAGTAGTCACATAAAAGGCACTTTTAGACATCAAAATGTCCAAAAAAATTGAATTGATTCTAGTCGCCCCTTCCAGAAGGTAGTTTCGTATGGAGAAGAATGGGCAAGAAACATCACCGTTACTCTTTTAAAATGTTTTACAAGGTTTTGTATACGACACCGAGTTACTAGTTTTTTTCCATCGTTGTGAATTTTTTAAAGAAAATATTGGTGATCATAATTCCGACTTTTTTGACGTTTTTGACATGGTTTAACTTAATTTGAAATACACCCAGTATTTAACTCTTTGAAACAGGGGTTCCAATGTTTTGCGTGCGTGACATTGCGCGCTACCGTCGTAATCAAGTACAACCCGTACGAATTAACTGTGCACCTCGCTGGAATGCGACCCCTCTCCCGCTTCCCCGCGCGGCGCCCCGCGTTCGCCTTTTTTTTTTTTTTTTGAGGATGGGAAATCATCAAATGACTCCTCCCGCTCTGGGTGGAGCAGGAGGGAGTGTCAGACTCTTACTGACTAAAACCCACCCGTGTTCCTTCCTTAGCCCTTTATGTTCCAGGGCAGCGGTAACCCTTTCGGACAATCCCGCTACCCTGGCAGGCTACGGCCCTATAGGGCCCCGTCTCTCATGCTGACATCTCTTTGAGGCGCGCGTGGAACACAACACGCCGTCCGGCACGGGCCTGGTCCTGATCGGACGATGAGTTACCCATTACTCACCGCCCGCAGGCCCGCGCCTACGGTGGCCGGGAGTCGTCACGCGGCTCCCGACGCCCGGAGCGTCTCCCGCGGTGGCTGAGGCGTGAGGTGCGTTCCCTCGCCCACCCCGCCACCTCCTTCGCTAGCATGACTGCTTCGCAGAAGGAGGTGACTGCCTCCCACTCCCTCTCGCCCCGGACCATGGCTTGAACCAGGGCCGGACGCGAGAGGTCGCCGCCGCTGCCGATCGCCTCTACGAGGACACGGCGGTGCTCTGCCCAAGCAGGGCAGACCTCCACCGTATGCTCCACCGTGTCCTCTGGGCGATCCTGACAGTGGTGACACCCGGGCGTCTCCTCCCGCCTGATTATGTGCAGGAACCTCCCGAAACATCCGTGTCCGGAGAGGACCTGCGTCAGGCGGTAGGTGAGAACGCCGTGACGTCTCTCTAGCCACTCCTCAAAGAGGGGTCTTACCGCCGCTATCGTGGCGTGCCCTGCGCTGGGTTGCGATAGTCGCTCCTTCCATGCCGCCATGAGATCGCGCCGGAGGTTCGTCCGCTCCGCCGCAGTCTGCCGCGGATGCGGAGTTTCCCCCCGGCGTAGTGCCTCCGCGCGCCAATCATACAGGCGCGCGAGCACTATCGCCTCCAGATCCCAAGGCGGCAGTCCGGCAAGGAGGCTTGCTGCCTCGCCCGAGATCGTGCGCCCCGCGTTCGCCTTGAGCGTTCAATAGCGATAGCATCTTTGTTTGTGAGTTGCAGTGACGTCACAGCGCCAGGTGCACAGTTAATTCGGACGGGTTGTACCAGAGGCATCGCAATTACCCACCTACGTTGACATCCCTAAGACAAAGCTAAAATATCTCATGTGCCCACAAACTATACCAGTCGAATGTCGACTCAATCAATCAACTCAGCCTATCGCAGTCCACTGCTGGACATAGGCCTCTCCCAGACTGCGTCACAACACCCTGTCCTCCACCTTCCACATCCAGTCTACCCCAGCCACCTTCTTTAGGTCATCCGTCCATCAATATTAAAACCGAATGAATGAGTCTAGAAAGTCGAATATTGAAGAATTATTATCAAGGTAACTTACGGCTTCAGCTAACGACAGTGGCTCCATCTAACTGCACATAATTTGTTTAAACAGCGCAGTAGGCAGAATGCCGGAAAGATAATTATACAACACTAGAGAGGAAAACTGGCGTCGCTTGTGATTTAATATCCACCTGCCCGAACAGCGGATTTTTTTTGCAAACTGTAAATTATGACCTTGACCTACACTGCCCAGGCTGGCCCCTGGATCTTATATTTTCGTTGCATTATGGCTTTGTTGTCAGTTGTAGGTATAGAATAGTAAGTATAGTTGTCACAACTACTGCTTACAACCCCTTTATTATTAAATAGCTGCACATTTTGTTTACCGACATAGCGCGCAGAGTAAGCAAACTGAAGTGGCAGTGGGCTGGCCATGTTTGTCGAAGGACCGATGGCCGGTGGAGCAGACGAGTCCTGGAGACTGCGTATTGGCAAGCGTAGTGTGGGACGCCCCCCAGCTAGACGGATGGACGACTAGAGAAGGTGGCTGGGACAGACTGGATGCGGAAGGCGGAGGACAGGGTGTTGTGGCGCAGCCTGGGAGAGGTCTATGTCCAGCAGTGGACTACGATAGGCCGTGTTGATTGATTGATTGATTGACATTTTGGTGAGCAGTGGTTTCATAGCAGCATAACGGCTTCGAATTACGTATTGTAGGTTGTGGTTCGAACACCGGGGTCACTTTGTGTCATCATACTCCTGTCCCTATTCCTAATTTATTTGCTGTCGGCGCAACATATCTTTTTCTTCCATACTTCTATATTAGTTATCATCTCGGTAGTCACCCCTTTCTAACCATATCATCATTCACACAGTCCATATCCATCGTAATTTATTTAATTACCACTTGGTGAAGGAAAACATCGTGAAGAATCCGGCATGTTCTAGAACTAAAAGAATTCGAAGATATTTGGTACACCAACCCACACTAGGCCAGCGTGGTGGATTACCTACGGCCTGCATCCTCTCACGGAGAGGAGGCCTGTGGCCCAGGGGTAGGAACGTTATAGTCTGATTAATGCTAATATTTATGTTCAATTTGCTTCTTTTAAATCCTCTAGTGAGCACGAGCATTAATAGCACGTTTAACTTTTCTGCTCCTAAGAATTATCAAATTCGGACTACTCTGTAAAAAGTTATGCGTGGTCGTACATGAAAAAAAAAAAAATATACGCGTCGAATTGAGAACCTCCTCCGTTTTTTTTTCGTCGGTTAAAAAACAGACAGACAGATCGCCCGTCGTGTTAGAGAGTCCCCGTGAAGACATTATCATAAATTGTCGACACTCAGCCCAGATAGTCTGTTCTGAACATGGTTATAGGGAATTAGATGGAAAAATATTGACGTTTGATGTCACTTGCCTGTTAGAATTTAAGCTGATACTAATTTTTACAAAGTTTTTACATTCTTTTTTTATGACAGGTTTTATAACTGTTAAATATTTATTTAAGACTAGCTGCACCCCGCAATTTCACCCGCATAAGTTTCGACCCCGTGGGAATATCGAGATAAAAAGTATTCTATGTGTTAATTCTGGCTATAAACTATCTGTGTGCCAAATGACATCCAAATCCGTTCAGTAGTTTTTACGTCATCTTCTTCTTCACGTCGTTGGCACACCTGTGTTTTAAAGTCTGTTTTCCCAAAACTTTGCCACTTCCACGGCGTCGTCGGTGGCAGCGCAGCGGTCACTTTGACTGCATGTTTTGGGACACAGAGGGCCGGATAGGAGGCGGAGCATGGTTTGTGACATAGCTCCACAATCACACGCTACTGCCGTTCCATCAAGGTAACCCTACTTTACCAGGTTGGACTTACATCTTCCCACTAGCGTCCGGCGATGGTTTAGAGACTTTCAAGTGGACCACGGAAGGTTACACCCTGCAGGGAGATGCGCCTTTGGTGGTAGGTAGTAAGTAGGAGAGGGAAGAGTATCCTGCCACAGTTTGCAACGGGCGTCGGCCGGATTTCCTGACTGTCAGTTTTTGCATGAAAGAGTAACAGAAATCCATCCATCCATCCATACAAACTTTTTTTTTAGATCTTTGACAGGTCTCAAATTAATAGTAGATTATTAACCAAGGGGATAAAGCAGTGTCTTCTGTCGCGGGTGACGATTTAAATCGCGAGCGTAACGAAGGACTCGAGGTTTACTCCCGAGCGTAGCGAGGGGGTTGAAAACTTAAATCACGAGCGAAGCGAGGGATTTAAGACGAGTCCTGAGTGTAGCGAGGGATAAGTTCACCCAGGACTAAGACAGCTTTATCACCGAGGAAAATACTCAACTTTTCGTACCATTTGCGAAAAAATTAACACAATAATAATATGAAATAAGCATTTATTAAAAATAATGACAATTAAAAGTAAAAGTTAACATTCGAAACATTGGTCCAATTATTGATAGAGAGAGTTACATTTTTGTTTGGTACATTTATTGTTGATGAGTTGATTTGAGTATTTCTCTGTTCTTGCGTCTAAGGAACTTGGCAAATTCCTAGACTAATGTTTTTTTGTCGGAAAAGCATATTTTTTTTATTTTTATTTAATAATCATAACTGCATAATAAATGCGTATTCCTTTTTAAAAAGATGTATAATGCTTTATATACAAACTCAATGGTGTAAACACAGATGTAGTTCAGTATAAATTTCGGTAAGTATTCCAAATTTAAATCACATTCTCCCCCTAGAGGATGAATGAAATTCAGTACAAATTTCTTTCCCTATTTTTAACAGATTAAAAATGACTATTGTTATGTTCGCTTTTTGTGGCATAGAATGTCACTTTTTGGAGCAAGTGGTATGAAAAAACTATTTTTAGGATCGTTGTGCTTATTTCAGGTATCAAACGATCAAACTTAATCAATTCTTTTTTCCAATATGCTATTTAGTTAATAACACTAAGGGCTCATGTTTGCGTCGTTTTTTGTTGAAAAATTACAAACAACAAAAAAAAAAATAATCTGCAGTCCAAGCTTCGCCCTCCTCTTAACTCAAGTAAAGGATGATTATACGATAACATCACGATCACAAATCATTGCGAACATGCACACAACTATTTACCAACCAGATAAATAGTATAGGCACTCATAAGGGAAAAACAAACAAACATTCATTTTTGTTTATATTGTCAATAAAAGCTATACGATTGGTTAACGTAACCAATCCTTGATCTTATCTTAATAAATGATAAATTATTTTATTTCTACATGGCGTAACAGAATTAACGCAAGTCCTGAAAGCAGTTTTAGTTCACAATTGACTACTGAATCAATTTCAGGAACTCTTAATAAAGGTATTTTCTGAAATGAGGTATTTTGCTATACTGATCGCCTATTGAGCCAAAGAAAATTAAACCTTATTTCTATGTACAAAAGGGTACGACGATCTTACACATGTCAATCATATTTTCAAAACTAGACGATCAGCGATTCCTATCCTCTCTGTATCTCACTCTCAGATTCCTATCCGACAACTCTGAGAAGAAACGCCGAAACTAACTCAGAGGTCTCAATACTTAATTAATCTGTTGTCAATGAAGTACCAAAGAGGAACCAACCCTGTCATAACAACCCTATCACAACTCACAAAGCAATACAAACAAAACCAATGATTCTAAACCACTTCAAAATACGGTGTAATAGGGTCTCGATCCCCCCAATCTATTTGGGGTAACGTAATTCCGGTTCAGATATCAAACAACTCTATCCGAAATTGAGCAGCTAATAGTCTCCTCGAAGAGAAATTGCATTATTCTTTGGTATAAACGTTGAAAAGGGGAGAGAGAAGGATCATTTGTGACAGCTTTTGAGTGGGTACCGATGACAGTTTATAACATAATAATTACACCTGTATTCCCCGAAGGGTTATGGCAGAGGTGTACTGGCAAAATGTGGATGTACTATCGAGATCCACTGCTGCAGCTGCTCTCCGGCTGCGCTACAACACCCCGTCCTCCGTCTTCCGCATCCAGTCTGTCCTAGCCACTTTCTAAAGGTCGTCGATACATCTAACCGGGGGCGTCCTACACTACGCTTGACGATACATGGTCCCCAGGACTCATCTGCTCCACATGCCATCGGTTCTTCGACAAATATGACCAGCCCACTGCCACTTCAGCTTGTTTACTCAGCAAACTATGTCGGTTACTCCAGGTCTTTTCCGGATAACTTCATTTCTTATTTATCCTTAAAAGGAACTCTGATCATAGCTTGCTCAATAGCACGCTGAGTGACCTTGAATTTGTAGACCACCCCGACTGTCAGTGTCCATGTTTCGACACCGTGTGTCACGTCGCGCAGGATGCACTGGTCTTCAAATATTGCGGAACAGGCGACAAGAATACTTGTCGAAGTTTTGGAAACGCTGCCCAACCCAACCCAACCGTCAACCGTTCAGTCAACTACTTTCTCAAAGTTTTGTCTACCGAGCTGGATAACTTGCCCTAGGTAGACATACTCCTTCACAACTTCGAGAGCGACCCTTTTTTTTTTTTTTTCAGGATGAGAAATCTTCAAATGACCCCTCCCGCTCTGGGTGAAGCGGAAGGGAGTGTCAGACTCTTACTAACTAACTCTTCGATGTGGTTTGGACTCGGCAAGACGTGTAAATTGTACATGACCTTCGTCCTGTCCAAATTCAAGCCGAGGCTGCACAAATCGGTCACGAATTTAGACTCTGGGTTACTACTGAAATTCCAAATAATAAAGCTCAATATAACGCTTTGCCCGACCCGGGAATTGAACTCAAGACCTCATATGCTCAGCAGTATTGTTTGCAACCATTAAATTAGCGAGGCAGAGTACAGCTTATAAAGAGTTCTAATATCAGATCTGCGGAGTTTCGCTAGATTATAATTAGCTAATCTCTTCTTATCGTGTCGATAGTAATCTAAATGGACTCGGTCCAGAATTCGGCTACTTGTTTGGCGCCATCACCAACGTCCATCAGTTCCTGTAAAGTTCAGACAACAGGATACGCAGGACACGATATTAAGTTTCCCATCATTTGTGGAACAGCACCACATTTACACTCCAAGACGGAGTCGTCTATGAATTAGCTAATTAGATCCTGTTTAATAGTAAATTCATCTGTGATTCTTCTGTACATATTCTTCCATTTTGTTCTTGAAGCCCGTTTGTCACCTGAACAGCTAACGACGGACGCAATAAACATGCAAATCTCGACGAGGTTCGTTTCTTACGCGAAAATGTTTCAATATCGACGCCTCGGAATAAAAGTGGCGTTATGTGGTTGAAGTGACTGATATGTATGGTGAAAATTGTATGGTGTAATGAGGGCAATATTGTAGTGTACAAGCATCGCCCCAATAAGCTGTGGGCCAAAATAACCACCACGTGGAGTCCTGACACAGCTAGAAGGCGTCGCGGCAGACCTCGTAGAAGATGGTGGGACGAGCTGGACAAAACAAACGACTAGTGGTTTACTTTAGTCCTGGATCGAAAGAGCTAGAAGTCATGGTGAGAGGCCTTTGCACAGCAGTGGGATGATGCAGGCTGACAGTAACAGTAGCATCGCCCCGCGGTTTCACCCGCTTATGTATCGATCCCATGTGAATATCGGGATAAAAAGTATCCTATGTGTTAATCCTGGTTATAAAATATCTGTGTGCCAAATTTCATCGAATCCATTCAGTAGTCTTTGCATGAAAGAGTAACAAACATCCATCCATCCATCCTCCCTCACTAACTTTCGCGTTTATAATATTTATGAACGCATGGGACTAAAAGAGTAATGAATGTGGTAGATGGATGGACAAGATGATGATGATGATGGATGGATGTCCTTTTCTTTGGAAAAAATGGATGAACTGGGTGAGATTGCGTGGCAGTTGACAGGGGGGGGGGAGAGAATGGAACACGAAACGTGTTGCACCGACCCCAAGTATCGTGGAGTACGGGTTATCATGAGGGTATTCAGGTGGAGATTTATAGACGACTCCGTCTTGGAGTGTAAATGTGGTGCTGTTCCACAAACAATGGGACACTTAATATCGTGTCCTGCGTGTCCTGTCAGCTGCACGTTACAGGAACTGATGAACACTGGTGATGGCGCCAAACAAGTAGCCGAATTCTGGGCCGAGTCTATTTAGATGGCTATCGACACGCTAAGAAGATGGGGTATAGGCAGAAAAATAATGATGATGTTTGAAATACCATTAGGAACCACTTTGTGGCCTGTAATTCAGTGAATAAACATAAGTACACGTTATTAAAACCACACCCAATAAAAGGCATGGCCTTCAGAAAGTTATAAAAACAAAACTACTATTACTATTCAAAACAAACTTGAAAGAAAGAAAGAAAAATGCATTTATTGGCATTACACAAAATGACACCTTAAAACTACAAAAACATAAACA
The DNA here is from genome assembly GCA_951799955.1 of Apamea anceps. Classification (NCBI taxonomy): domain Eukaryota; kingdom Metazoa; phylum Arthropoda; class Insecta; order Lepidoptera; family Noctuidae; genus Apamea; species Apamea anceps. The sequence goes on along the minus strand of OX637519.1, from coordinate 16,844,265 downwards.
AAGATTATAATGCCAAAAGGGCCTCAGCTCAGCATAATGTCAGATGACAACACAAGTGTACCACCTGACGCTGATTTTCAGCTGCAACCCACGAGTGCCATACGCTGGAATACCAAACACAGGGAAGTGTGTGTCCGTAATAAAAAAAAAAAAAAATTAAGAGAATTCATATAAATGCTAAAAATTATAGAAAAGCTCATGCAAAATCAAATAAAATGTCGTGACATACATGTATGTGTGTGTGTGTTGTATTGTAATGAATGAAAAACTAAAATAAATAAATACCCAACATGTGCATACTACCTACACAAAAAAGAAAAAAAAATGAAATAAATAAATCTAGAAACAGAAAGTACCCACATCTATGCCACCCACCTATAAGACAAAATCGTGTGACTGCATTGTTCTTCTTAACTACGATTTTACGGAATTTACGGATGAACGGAGGAACGAACTTACAGATTTTCATGCGATTTTCGTTCTCAATTAGAGTAAGGACAATTATAAATGACTAGTAAAAATTAAAACTGATTGAAATTAAAATTGAAATATATAATAATTATAAAATCGATAAAATTGGTAAAATTGGTATTTTTTTTTTTTAATTTATAAAATTGATGAAATACATTATTTTATATGGCAGATACATCTGCTCGGACATTTTCAAAATCTTTTTGATGGCTTAAAAGAAATTCTTTTAATTTCGATTTGAAAGTCGAGCAACTTTTACTATACTTTATGGGAGGAGGGATATTGTTCCAGCATTTACTAGCTGCGTAGCGAAAACTGCCTCTAAAAGCCGCCGACTTGTGCTGTAACTTCCAAGAAACTACCTACATTACACAAAACAGTATCACCCACCAGAGTTTCTGCAGCAACTTCAGTTGCAGGCATTAATTGGAACTCGAACTAAGCGCCCACAATACACGATATATATTCAGCAAACTACTTTACAAGTCTCACGAATGCCTCTCGAACTTCAAAACATTTTGTGGAAGAGACTAAGGAGCTCCTGAAATGTCTGCGGTTATTAAAGTGTATAATATGTACTTTGAACTAGCGAACCGTGCCTGCATCTCAGTTATATTTACTACCTTTCAGAAAACCGAGATTACTTGATTACCTATCTATATGGAAGTTTAATGTTTATGTTTTATGCACTTAGAACCTTTCGAAATAAATTCTCTAAATGATAGTGACGGCATCAAAATCCATTGCGATTTACAGATAGGATCTATAGTCGTGGTATAATGGCGTTTCCTTGACAATCAACTCAAGTAACTCAGACATTGGGTGCATCAGAGTTGTTAAAACAAAACAGAAACGCGACCATTCTTTGACGGGGTTCAAATCTTTCAAGCAACTCAGCCTATCGCAGTCCACAGCTGCACATAGACTTCTCGCAGTTTGCGCCACAACACTCTGTCCTCCGCCTTCCGCATCCATTCTGTCCCAGCCACCTTTAAGGTCATCGATCTATCTAGCTGGGAGGCGTCCAAATTTCTATTGCCCTGTAATAGAAGTTATATCCACCGTACAACTTAAACCACGTCTAAAAAACTTCATCCAACTAGGCAAACCTTCATTTGCAACTAACTACCTAAAAACCCCAATATATCACACGTCTTCTATCATGCAAATACACTCGAGAGCAATGAATCCGGGTCACTTAAAGAATGTTAAAAATCTCGGAAACTAAAAATGATAGGTTAATGCAATAAATTGTATTTAATAGACAATGTAATACTCCTTAAATGAAAGTAAAAAAAATATGAGTCACCATACATTTTAGTAACACAAAATTACATAAAGAAAAAAACTGCTGATCTCTCCTTAAAACAAAAATAGGAAACATGAAATTTTTGAACTTTATTACGATTTTCTTGAATTTTAATACTTCGTATTGCCTCCTCGTGCTCCCCTTACTGCGTTTACGCGGTTTGGCATGCTGTACACCAAGTTCCTTATACGATTTTGGGGAATATTCTCCCATTCCTCTGTGAGAGCAACTTTGAGCTCACGAAGCGTGATTGGGGGAGGGTTTCGTTATTTTACGCATCTGCCTAGCTCGTCCCAAGCATGCTCGATCGGGTTGATATCCGGGCTGCGCGCTGGCCACTCCATACGAGTAATGTTCATCTCTTGAAGGTAGTCATTCACAATCCTACATGTATGAGGTCGGGCATTGTCATGCATAAATATAGCATCCTCACCTAAATTGACCATAAATGGACCAACGTGATCATTGAGGATTTCTTCCACATATCTTACGCTAGTTAAAGAGCCGTTTTCTATGATCACCAGCTCTGTGCGACTTTCAGAAGAAATTCCGGCCCACGCAAGTACAGACCCACCACCGTAGGCTACTTTTTCTTCGATGCATGCTTGCTTGAATCTTTCCCCTGGTCTTCGATACACTCTGTGTCTTCCATCGTGCTTGTAGAGCATAAATTTTAATTCATCGGAGAACATAACTTTTGACCAATCTTCAATACTCCAATTTACGTGGCTCTGGGCATATCTTAGTCTTGAAATACGATGCCCACGCTCCAGTTTAGGGCCGTTTGCAGGTCTAAGGGGTTTTAAGTTAGATTCAGCAAGCCGACGTCTTACTGTCCATGCACTTGGGTTACTTCCTCCGAGGCGTCGAAACTGATTTGTGAGTTCAGTTCCTGTGAGAAAGCGATTTCGAAGCATGGTGTTCACCAAGTATCGGTCTTCTCGTGCTGTGGTACACCTGGTTCTGCCCGTTCCTGGTCTGCGTAGGTTAGAACCAGTTTCTTCGTAACGTCGGAGAACTCTTTGTACTGTTGACAGCGACACACCGACAGTCCTGGCTGTATCGCGCTGACTCCGGCCGGTTTCCAGCATTGTAAGTATTCTGGTGCATTCTTCAGGCGTAAGCGACATAATTTCAGCTTGAATAATGAATATAGAGCACTATTGTACGGGCAGTTTGTCCGTACAGGGAGATGTAGTATGTAGACTGTTGATGGATACGAATCACACGGGATGTATACAGGAAATAAAATCACTGTTCTGTGTCCGTTACTGATTGTTCGATTTATTAGGTAAAATGCTAAGTTATATATACATAAAGTAGGTTACTTGTGGTGGGCGCGATAGCTTATTCAGCGAATGTAAGTAAGTAATCGGCGAATAAGTAAATGCTTGTTAAGGTAAAAACTAACACAATACATTTCATGTGGCGATGCTCGTACATCCTGCCAACTATAAAAAACAACAAATTAGAAGTAAACGTACTATAAAAGTACTTAAGAATATGTAAAGAAAGTTAGTGTATTCTGTGTTTCCCGCTGAATGGTATTGGCGATGTTTCGTTGTCCACCTTGTTGCTGTTAGGAAGATGTCCGATGACCTTTTCTATTGTCTGCTCATCTGCCTTTGTTTGACTATCCTTAGGGAGATGCTGTTGAGTATGGACTGGTACCATGTCAATATCTTCGTTGTGAGCTTGCGTGGATACTCTGCTTACTTGGAGTACACGGAGGCAGCGGGTTTTTATCTTAAAGGCTACCCATGTACCGAATATTATTGCACAGGTTATTATGAAACCGTACAGGACGTAGTGATGTTGCTCGGCATCCGCTGTTTTAACCATTTGGATGTCCTGTTGTTCTTTAACCAGCTCAATTTTTCTTTTAAGACCTTTAAGTTGTTCTTCATGGGTTTCTATTTCCATGTTTGTTATGTTAGTAATTTGACTATTACTTATTAATAAGTCATTTATGTTTATCTCTGGTATGTAGATCTCTTGCTCATTGCCTAATTCCATAGTGCTTTGCATATTGTAGTGCGAATGAATCAGGTGATTATCGCCGCGCATCATGCATCCTGTCGCTAAGGTGATTATGCCCGTATTACGTAGTGTCTGTGACGTAATTCCAGCTGGACAGAAAATGCGCATAGTGCATTCCTCACAACACGTAAATAGCCAAGCCCCCCTGTTGTGTAACTTTTTCCATTCATTGTTGCAACTTGATACCTCTGTGCGGCAATTTGATACTCCTCGATTGTTTATTATGTCTGCTTCGCACATGCTTGTGGCTGTTTTGATCCCGTATATAGGTAAGTCGAAATTGCATAACAGCAGCTGATTTGTGTTTACTTGGGTGCATGATGACAAATGTTGTTGATTCAGGAGTATCATCATGTCCATTTTCAAGTTCACGGCTATGTATTTTGTTGTTGGTATTATGTTAATCATGGAGCCTCCCTTTATGTTCCGGATTGGGACGACTTCGGTTAGTTCATATTGTTCGTCTGTTACTAAAGGGATTTTTACTTCGAAAATTATAAAGTCTTCGGTTAGTCTTCCTTGCACCCTTGCTAGTTTATACATTTCCCGAGTACACTTGAACTTGTTTGGGCAGGGTAGGGATAATCCTTTTGGTACTTGTCCTGATATGATGTTCAACTGGTTTTCGAATGCATCGGGTTTCAATAAGTGAGTGTCGACTTTGCCATTGCGAAGATCTGTAACTAGGTCGATCAACATGTCTTGTATTCTCCGCAAGTTTGCTACCATCATGCTTGCGGCAAGTGCAGTGGCAGTGAGGAAAGTTGCTTGGTCTTGTTCTGTTCTCAGTTGTTGCATCGAGTCTCTGAGACTTTTGTTGATGACGACGAACTGTCGGTTCATCACTTGCTCGTTCCTCTTCAGGAGGTTGTATTCACCTTCGATTATTGAAGTATGTTGTTTGTACAGATTGAGTAAGTAGTCTTCATTGCTGTGCAGTAGTTTGATGTCGTTGTTGTATTTATCGGCGAATTTGTCATCAAGTACGCCGAAGAGAGAGTTCGCAATGTTCCCAATCCCGTTTATGAGACCTCGCTTACTGCGTCTTCCGTGTTCAGACTGTAGTACTTCATTGTAGTGTTTGAGCTCGTTTAATTCGTGCTCAAATTGTGTGGATATAGTAAAGTAAGCCATGTTTCGTTGACAGAGTACGTGTAGTTGCTGGACGTATTGTTCAACGGCGGAAATACTTTTCCAGTAAGTCGACATGTTGTAGTAAACTACCAGTCTCCATTCGTCTTGTATTATCTGTAAGTCTGCTGCTTTGTCAAAGTATACAAGACGGGTTGGGTCGAGAGTTGTCACGTTGATGAGTTGTTGCATTGACGGTGTCAAACACATAACCATGAGTACTAGTAACGTGTTTAGGCACGTGCTGGCAACACTCTTACGTTGCAGTCTAGGTCTCAACCGATGTTGTCGAAAACCAAAATGTACGGGCAGTTTCATCTGCGGCTTTTACTTTAAGCTGTACTGTTGCTAGTAGAACTTCGTTAAAGTTCCCTGCTACGTGGTTGGCTTTTCGCTGCGAGTTGTTGTTAGCCGCATTGTGGGTCAGTTGACTTGACGATTGTATCGCTGACGTAGTATCACGTGTTACGTCATGTAGCGTGGTGTGATGTGCGCCGTTGCACACCTTGCATCTTTTTTGCGAGTTGCATTTCTGTCCGTTGTGTGAATACATGCAGTTCTTGCAAATGTCCAATTGCTCTACTGTCCTCATTTTTTTGTCTGGCGTCATCTCTTGGAACACTTTACAATAGAGCAAGATGTGGCTGGTTTTACAAACAGGACAATTTCTGTCGGAGCTTGTATGGTTTGCTTTAGGGTAGCGTCTGTATCTGTTGTACGCATCCTTTTGTGCTGTTACCGTCGAACTCTCTTTGTTTGGAGAGCCAACGGCGGCATCTGTTTGCTTGTTTGGTTTGCTTGTTTTCTTCACCACTGATTCTAGCGCCGTAAACTTCCCTTCGATGAACTGGATGAATTCTTTGAAGTCGGGAAGCCCTCTTGGATTATTCCTCGCTTCCACGTAGTCCGAGTAGGTCTGATTGTCCAGCTTCCCCGTCAGAATATGCACCAGAATTGGGTCCCATGTTGTCGTGTCTATGCCCAAGTTGCGCAACGCGTGCACGGTTTCGAGGCTGGTATCATGTAGGCGTTTCAACTCGTAAGCGTTTTGGTGTTGGATCATATGTTGACCCATCAAAGCTTGCATTTGCTTAGTGAAGAGCAGCTGCAAGTTGTTGTACCTATGGTGGAGGATTTCCCAGCAGGAGTCGTAATTGTTTTCGGAAATGGATAAGTGTTGCACGAGACGCTCAGCCTCTCCTTTTAGTTTTCCTTTCAGGTGTTGCATCTTCTGCGCCTTAGAGAAGGACGGGTTGTTATGAATCGCCGCAACGTATAGATCGAGGAATGTGGGCCACTGTGTGTAGTTACCAGAGAATACCGGTATTTCGATTCTTGGCGTGCTGTCGCGTTGTTGGACAGCGAGGTTGAGCTTGCGGTTAAGATCTCGTTTTGTGGACTCGTACGTTTCTTCGTATTTCGAAAACTCAAGCTCGTAGTTTACGTCGCTGCCGACGAGTATATTGTCGAGCTGCCAGTGTACTTCGTCGATCACCTTCCATCGAGATTCAAGGGTCTTTAGCTTATCTTGTATGTCCCATTTCTCGATAGTATCAGCGGTGCACAAGTTGCGGGTGAACCGAGAGAAGGCTCTGAAGTTAGTAGCTTGTTGAGTTTTGAGCTCGTCTGATTTTGAAAGGACTCCAGTGTTCTTGCTATCCTCGCCTTGGTTGCTCACGGGTTCTGCAGAGTAGGTAGGCCATGTTTGCAGCTTATGTCGGACGCTTGAATATTCCGCCTTGACCCTGTCGTACGCTTGAGTAGTGTAGTATCCGTCGGTCAGGTCGGTGGCACTCTGTAGCACGCCATGATTCATCTCGAATTCGTTCCAGTGCGCCTGAAGGTTGTCCAGTCGAACCTTAATGTACGTTGCGTTCTTGCGGTCAGGGCCATCCTTTCCAAAGTTGACACCAATTTTCCGGATGCCCTCTGCGATGATTTCCTGCCGCTTGAGAAGTTCTTGTTGTTTAGCGTCCATAGTTGTTATGTGTATGTGTTTTGTAGATGGACGCTAACCCTGTTTACTTCACGGTGGAGTTATTGTTAAGATGTATGTAGTAATAGCTTCCGAACCACCAAATGTTGATGTTTCCTGTAGTGGTCACAGGGTCCGAACGAATCTCTACGTACGATGTTATGCCTTCTCAATCTGACTGGGGCGGTCCGCTTGTGGAAGACCAGCCAAACCGATTCGCTATCGTAAATAGAAACGCTTCGTACCTGTGAGGTTTGCAGGACTGTTTGTTCCAGTAGTGGCGATCCGGCTCGAAGGACCAAAATGTACGGGCAGTTTGTCCGTACAGGGAGATGTAGTATGTAGACTGTTGATGGATACGAATCACACGGGATGTATACAGGAAATAAAATCACTGTTCTGTGTCCGTTACTGATTGTTCGATTTATTAGGTAAAATGCTAAGTTATATATACATAAAGTAGGTTACTTGTGGTGGGCGCGATAGCTTATTCAGCGAATGTAAGTAAGTAATCGGCGAATAAGTAAATGCTTGTTAAGGTAAAAACTAACACAATACATTTCATGTGGCGATGCTCGTACAACTATCAACATGGTTTATGTACCCACATTAATGACAGATTACAAACAAAAGCAAAACCAAATGCTGTAATTTCGTAGTTCCATCTTCGAAAGTGGCCCTTTTTCAAATTTGATTTTTTTATGATATAACTTTACAATAACTAAGAAGTTTTAATACCTTCATTTAAGGAGTATTACATTGTCTATTAAATACAATTTATTGCATTAACCTAGCATTTTTAGTTTCCGAGATTTTTAGGATTCTTCAAGTGACCCGGATTCATTGCTCTCGAGTGTACTTCTTGCACACACTCGGGAAACTTCACAAACTCTCATAAAGTAATGTCTTGTAAATTAACAGAACAATGGTGAAGTTGGCAACTGTTACCTTGTACAGTCGTCGAAAGAGATACGTTAGCAGGCAGCGACAAGCAAATCTCGTATTTGCTTTATCACCTTTGAAGACAATTCCTCAACAGTTCAACAGTTTACAAAAATTGTACAGACGCCAGCACATCAAGCTACTACAATCTGTCAAATTTCTTTAATAGGTTTTCAACTTTATCGCTAAAACATTAAGGTTCAAGGTTGATTGGGAAAATTTGACAGATTCGGGTAGCTTGACCTGCTGGCGTCTGTACAAAAATCTTTTGGCACGAGGTTAAAATACGCCGCCAACTTGTTTTATCAATACAATTTTGTTACACAAATGTTTACCACCAACGTACGCCTCCCTGTCAATGACATTCAAGCGCCAAAGGATTTTTTTGTAGCCATAGACCTTGTCGTTTTAAGACGTGCAAGTGGCATTCAAAAGAGTGGTCAAGCAATTAGGAAGTCAACTATATGTACATAATATATGTGTGCAGAATAGTCAAGCTATTACTCTTCTCAGTGAATCTTAGCTTAACTTATTTAGGACGAGCTCGTACACACAAGCACTACTCATTTGTACCTGCACATCCCTGAGCTTATCCTGTAAATATTGGTAATGTCTACTAACATAGTTTTTAAGTTTTTATGTTACTAACATCTTGGTACCCTTTGTAATGTTGTAATTATGGAATTGTATTCTGAATTAAAGAGATTATTATTATTATAATTGAAAAGAAAAAAAAAATGTTGCTTACATGATTTCATCATAGCTTTTATGGTTTCGTTGACACAACAAAACGAGCATCATCTGCGCCATTGTCTTTTGTATAACACATAGGTTAGGCAACTAGGACACAAATTGGATCGGACTGGCTACTACACGACTTAGCACAATATGTTTTTTCTGTAACAAGTATTTGATTGAACCAATAAGAACAAGTTGTGCAATAATGTTCTTTTCTTGCCGACAAACCAAACTCTTTAGTTGACTATACTATGTTCTATATTGGTATTTGTTGTCTATGTAACCGGAGACTTCCGGACCCGTGACGAAGGAGGTTTTAGTTTAAATAGGTCGTTATTTATGGTAGGAGACGCTGATATGTTGGCATTAGTAAAGTTAGAAATGGGACGATGCTGGGAGGTAAGTTTCTTTGAAATACAAGCTAAAATAAAGTTACGATTTCTAAAGGAGTCTTTTCAGAAATCGTAACTTTACAAAGTGCGAATCAACAGCGAAAAATTCGACAAAATAAGTGGTTTTTTCAACTTACTGTGTGGCAAACAAGAAGAACCTATTTTGTAAGTGGTCATCAATTCAATTATCAATACCAGAGTTAATAGGGTGGAGTAATATTTTTTTTTTCTTTTAAGTTGCCTCACTCTAGGATTTACTCCTGTATCGTGGGTGCGTTTACAAACATTTAAACTCACATACACAAACAGCCAGACCCGGAACAACTACCTAGGCAATGCAAATATTTGTTCCGTGTGGGAATCGAACACGCGAAACGCAGCGCAGCAGTCGAACCCTGTCGTCGGTAATTGCAATAGTTTGGCCATCCCAGAAATAACAACGTGAAATTTTAATTTCACGATAAATTCATTTTTTCAAATGTTTTTCTGCAATTTGCAGGTCAGCTGTAGTAAACGTGTCATCAACATCTGGTGAGCCTTTTCCCAACTATGTTGGGGTCGGCTTCCAGTCTAACTGGATGCAGCTGAATACCAGTATTGTACATGGAGCGACTGCCTGACCATCTGACTATCTGACCTCCACAACCCAGTAACTGGGTAATACGACACCCCTTGCGAGCAAATACGAGCCCATTCACTGGTTGTCAGATTTTCGGGCTTCTCGTAACGACTGTCAAAGATCCACGAATGACTGTCGGGACCAACGGCTTAACATGCTTTATCAGTAATTAATATGTATATTACAGATATTATAGATAAGTAATTTAGAAGCATTTTTTATATTTTGTAAATGTAAGAACCATGAATCCGTTTTTTATGATATTTTGATGTTGACTTGAAAGAGTATGGCAGTTGAGAATATGTCATGCTCACTGGTGGTGGCGCGTGTGTTGGATCATTCGGTTCCCTACGAAATGGTTGAGCTGGATGGTGCTGATCCACGCGTCATGTTCGTGAACGTTCGCCGTCGGTTGAGACTGGTCATTTCTTAACTGCCCGGGATTATTTTTAATTTTATATTTTAAGTAGTTTCTTTTTTACATTGTTCTCACATATAGCTTGCTGCTATATGTGAGAACAATGTACCCGGGATTTTGTAATAATATCTTGATTTAAAAGAGTGTCTGTGGAGTTTCTTGCCCGTTCTTCTCCATAGAGATCTACGTTTTGGAATGGGCAGGGCAACTAGCTTCAACTTTCTGACTAACTGACCGACTATTTAATTTTGACAATTCAAACGTATCTGTAAATGGTTTGATTGAAATAAATGATTTGAGTTTGAGTTTGACAGAATTATAATCATTAAAATGACAGCACCTTACTAACTTAGCGCATCCCCCTTGAGAAGGTTTAAAATTCATATCAACTTATTAACTTTTGGCTGAATAACAGTCACATACCTTTTCCCAACTATGTTTGGGTTGGATTCCAGTCTGACTGAATGCAGCTGAATACCAGCACTTTACATGGAGTGACTGCCTATCTGACATCCACAACACAGGATAGGTAATACGAAACCACTTGGTAAGAGCGGTTGTCAGACTTTCGAGCTTCTGACGACTGTCAAAGATCCACGAATGACAGCCGGGACCAACGGCTTAACGTGCTTTCCGAGGTACGGAGGGGTCTTGGTTGTGTAAGGATGATCGCCCATCAACGGACCAACCGCGAAGTATTTACTGACTCAAATCAACGCACTCAATTTGAAAGTGCCACTACAATTTACTATCCTCCATCTGTCCATCTGTTTACATTTTCGACAAATTGTTTTGGAACAGATTATACATTATAGTTTCAAAACATGAAGTTATGTAAAACTGTTTGAAACTAAAACTTCACTGCTTATAAACCAGAATGCAATAAACAGCGTTGTTCTATAAAAGTTGCTGTTTCTCGGATAAACACTCATTGACCGTGTGGCGCGATTTGTTGCTCCATGTTACTTCTACGTGCCACCGCTTCTATTGGGTAGGACAGGAGACGGGAATTAGTTGCGAAAATTTCTTAGCGAAGTGACACTGCTGGCGAAAATTACGCGACGTAAATTCAGCGTGTTATGTTTCCTTAGAAAATTCTGTGACGTGGTGTATCATATTAGGGAATTGTAAAAGCATTAAGCGTAACCTCGAATTTTCCATTTTCAGCAGACGTGTTGCTAAACGTGTGTGGTTTAACATTTCAGGGTGAGAAATAGGTACTGTAAAGGTTGTCCGCCGAAGGCAACCTTATATAGTGCAGGCCGGCTATAATTTAGAGCGGGCTCCATTCGAACATTCAAGCAAGTTTAGAATAAGCTGTCAAATATTTTATTAGGATTTTTGTTTAGAACAATCAACAATCAGTGCTAGTTTAGTCGGAAATATGTAAAGACGTTCTGCCAATATAAACTTAAAGGAATCGTATCGTTGTTTGATTCCTCCCAGAAACCAAAGAGGGCACGTCTACTCCCTCTCATTACAGACCCGCGTTTAGTGTTTAAGCACCAGACAGTGGGTTAAAAGAAAATGAACTATACTATAACAGCTAGTAGGCAACTACATAGTAGGTACTACTTATTTTGCACGACTCAGGAGGCTGTGATGAAGTAGTCAAAATGTATTTAATGACGATTCATCCATGTGTGAAACAGAGCTTTAAAACAGAAGCTTTCTTTTTCATTTAGTTAGCATTCAAAATGGGAGAGTAAAACAGCATTTACAAAATGAAAAACAAAGGAAGCGCCCAGACTCCCACACCAGAACTATTTATTCTTAGCATGGCTGTGGTACTTTGCACCTGCGTCGAGAAACAAACATAATAAGTATTCACTTTGTACGTATATTTTAGGCAAGAAATTCAAGAGCTACAGCAGATTTCTGAATTGAGAATTTGAAGCTTTAGGAACTTTTCATACTTTTGCATTCTCTGGGATCAGTCAGCTAGGACAGCCGGCGCGAGCACTACCTAGTTTTAAAATATTTACCAAAAAAAATACGTGTAAAAGTAAAACTCAAAAAGGATTTAGTTACATAAATAAACAATTCATTTCAAATATGAAATGAAAGCGGGGTTTCCTAATGAGGAAAGCCCGCGAAATTCATAATTTTGGCAACAAAAAAAGACGTGTGGTTTGGAACCACGGATACCTATGTTTGGAACGAATTCCCTTACGCGATACTTTCACGACACACACACTCGTATTTAACGCGTTTTCGTTAGGTACGTGACGATTTCTACCAGTCAACTCCTACCGCAGGCCGCGTTTAAGAACTTTGTTCCAAAAAGTAAGACATTTTGACTGTCGTGGGCTTTCCTAATGTGAAATGAAATGAAATGTTTATTTATGTAAGTAAATCCTTTAAGACACTTTTACACGTCAATTTTTTGGTCAATATTTTAACACACTTATTTACATTAGAGAGGGGTTGTGGCTAAGTAATAACAGCCGCACGGGTCAATCGATCAGGTTTACATACCAAGACCCCTCCGTGTCTCGGAAAGTACGTTAAGCTGTTGGTCCCGGCTTTCATTCGTGGATCATGGACAGTCATTGCGGGTCATCAGAAGCCCGAAAGCATGACAACCAGTCTTACCAAGTTGTATCTTAGGTATTAACTGGGTTGTGGAGGCCAGATAGGTAGTCGCTCCATGTAAGATACTGGTATTCAGCTGCATCCGGTTAGACTGGAAGCTGACCCCAACATAGTTGGGAAAAGGCTAGGCAGATGATGACGTTTTTACATTAAAGGAATCACTTTATGCAATGCTAGAGTAGAGTTTGACAAATTCTCAACTTCAAACTCTCAATTCAGAAATCCGATGATAGTCCGTTTGTCTCGCATTCAGTCTCGGGAAATGTGAATAGAAATCGATCTTCGTGGAAATACTTTACGGTATGCAAAGGATCTCGAAGCTAGAGTGTTTTCTTCTAAAGATATACAGCTGTTTATCTTTATTGAATCTGTTAAAGATAAGGAACGTTTTTGGTGCTACTTTACTGCATCATTATAATACTTACTATTTCAAAAAGACGTACACGATTTGTAGAATAAAACAAGTGCGCAAATAAAAAAATTAAAAAAATCCGCGTCGCGAAATTCGAAACTAACGCCGCCATTTTATTTTTAACCGACTTCAAAAAAGGAGGAGGTTCTCAATTCGACGGTAAGTTTTTTTTTTGTGTGTTTGTTACACGATTACTCCGTCAATTGTGGACCGATGTTCAAAATTCTTTTTTTTGTTCGAAAGGAGATACTTTTGCAGTGGTTCCATTGAAATTTCATCAAAAACGGTTCAGTAGTTTGGTTTTTAAACCAAAATTACTGGTAAAAATTACAACTTAAAAGTGAAAAATTTAAACTTTTTTGCAAAAATAAAAACAACCGACTTCCAAAATCGACACTACAAAGTGAAAAATAACTTTAATTTCGGAATTTCATTAAAGTTATTTTTCACTTTGCGGTGTCGATTTTGGAAGTCGGTTGTTTTTTTTTTTTTGCAAAAATGTTTTTTTTAAATAAAAATCCTGCGCCACATTTCACGTGATCTGACCAAGATTATGTCTGGACTTTAACAGAGACTGTGACCTCTGAGTTTGTTTCGACCTTTCTTCTCAGAGTAGTAAAGTAAAGCTGAACTCATCTAATTTTTAAAATATGATTGACGTGTAAAAATGTTTGTACAAACTAACTTACAGAAATCATTTCACAAAGTCTCCCTATTAATGCCATTCTTGTGTCAAACGATCCTTGTAGTACTCTAGCCTGAAAAGCAAAGAAGGAAAAATAAAAATATTTTGTTTGGGACACACACAGGAAATAAAAATAGTAAAAAAGGAGCATTTAAAATTAACAAAGCACCTGCAGCTTTCGAGTAAGACACCAATTTGTCACTTTACCACCAATTTGGTCATTGTCCACACTAATAAAGACTACGAATTAAAAACCACATCAATAAAAACTTCAATTCCCTTAACCGCGATACCCAGTTTAAATTCGCTTTTTTATCCAAATAAATATTTTATGAACTCCATATAGAATAGTTTGGAGTTTCGCTTTGCTCGCTCCGCTCCACTCCCGAGGGCAACAAGTTTAAGTAACAGTTTACTATAGTAACAACAGTCGTTGAGTTTCGTTCCCTCGTTGTTGGAAATTATTGGCTTATGCTAGTTTTGTTGGGCCAATATTGGGGCCAATGTGGCAAGGAAATTAGCTGTTGAATTTAGGTTGAATATAGTTTGAAATCTACCATGTAGGTACCTTTAAAGGGGTTGGCAGGGTAGAGTATCACCATTTTGTCGTTTGGCAATGGTTACAAACACGACTGATAAGTTAAGCGTTACATCCGGGGGTCGATCAGACGGGCAATTCTCGTAATTTTAAGAACGTTCACAGTCTGATCTCAGTCTCACTCTGTCAAAAAAATCTCAAATTTCCCTACATTTTGACAAAATTTTTTGGCATTTATTTGTCGCTGAGACGAGATTGCGACTAGATTTTGAAAGTTTTAAATTACGAGAATTGGCCTTCAGGTAGCAGCCCGAAGTCTGTGATAATAGGTTCATTCCAGGACTAAAGCTCAGTCATATTTATACTGTGACTAAAACTTAAAAATGGCGAAATAAGAGTGTGCTCTCATATTAGTGGGGAGTTTGTTACGTCATTGCGTTTTTTAATATGAAACAGAAGTAGCTAAGATTCGGCGTTTTGGAGACTATTTCTTGTAACTTTGACGTTCAAAAAGTGCTGATCCTCACCCTCATCATCATCAGCCTATAATGTTCCCACTGCTGGGACACAGGCCTCCTCTCCTGGAGAGGGAGTAGGCTATAATCTACCACCCGGGCCCAGTGCGGGTTGGTAGATGTCACATGTCTTCGAGTTTTTGGTTCTAAGACATGCCGGTTTTCTCACGATGTTTTCCTTCGCCGTTTTCGATCCTCAGCCTAATTTGATTAAATGAGTAATAAGAGGTATGAAGTATAGGGTGGAGAGTTCCTCATCCTCCAATAAGGAGGAGGTTCGCCCAACGGTTGTTGTCGCATTTCTGTGTATATGTCGCAAATGAATTGCTCTATTAGCTGTTTTACAAAACAGCTCCGTTATGTAAACAGCTGAACGTCTGATATGTCGGATAACTCTGCTTGCAAGATGTAGAACTTCCGTGCCGTCACGTGCAATGTGTTGTTCGTATGTGGCGTTATAGATGCCGCCACAAATTTCAATTGTGACCTCTACATACTACTTTGTAACACAGACAAGATGTTATATTTTAAACTTTATTACAATAAAGTGCAATTCATATTCCTAAAACAGAACAGTCCACTTTACAGCCGCGGTGAGTTTTACAACCAAGTTTAATTTAAGTTACCGTCACAATTAACAATGGTCGTAAGTGTAGTATTGTTAGTTTTGTTACTGCCAGTCTCACAGTTAGTGCTCGTCGTAAAGTAACGTTATTGTGCACTGGGGAAGGTGACTTTGTCGGTTTGTGTGTTTGTTTGTTTGTTGCATGTTGATTTTGTAAGGGTTGTTGAGGAGAAAGATGGGTTGGCACACATTCTTATAGGAATAATAATTTTGGTACTGTAACCAAATATTACCTGACTCACTTAGTTCACTTATTAAGTCAGTCTGTCAGTTACCTTACTTAAGGTAAAATTCAGATAGGGTTTCTAAAGGAAAAATCTCTATAAAACATCGTCCTCCAAAAAAGAGACTGTGACCTCTAAGTTTGTTTCGGCTTTTCTTCCCAGAGTAGTCAGATAGGAAACACCGAACTCATCTAGTTAAAAAAAAATATGATTGACGTGTAAGGTGTGCGGCCAGCAGTCGGTATGCATTTAAGCGGAAATCGCAGAGTTATTTTCAAAACATTTTTTTTTTTAAATAGCGTAGAGTCACCTCAACACATGTCTCCCTTGATTTTGTATATATATATATATAATTAGATATATTATTATAGTAATAATATGCATGTGTATAATAACCTATTTGTGTACCTAGTTTTAAGAGTTTTTTTATTATTATTGTTCCTCTCAACCAAAGCACCTGCCACCTAATCTCTTCACCACCCTTGGTTGACTGGTAGAGAATGCCTAACGCATTAAGTCCGCCTTTGTACCTTTTTGTGCGAAAAGTTTTAATAAATAAATAAAAGTGTTTCTACAAACCTACTTACAGAAAATAAATCATTTATCATTTATCTTTGACTTTCAAATATAAATAATTGAAACTGAGTAAGGACCAAAAATAATCCACAGCGTAGGACAACATGGTCACTAATTCGATTTAAAAAATCTGGAGACTGTAGGTAGGTACTGTAGCAGACCCTAAAAATTGTTGATATTATAACAAAACATTATTTAATAAATAGTATCTATGGTACTACTAGCGCCATGTGTTTATGATGTGTGTCAAAACTCTATAATAAAGTTAGTCTATTGAAACGTCACTGTGTGTATTATTAACAGGTTATGGGCCTGCACAATTAAAAATAGTTTTAATAGATTCAAACGTGGAGTACTGTTTGGTTTCTGTGATTAAAATGACGACGAACTATATTGCTAACATTCCCAAGCTAAAAGGGCGCGAGAACTATGAGGATTGGTGTTTTGCAGTGCAAAATGTGTTGGTGTTGGAAAACATGGCGTCCGCTATCACTGAGAGGTTATCGGCTTCATCTACGACGAGCCAAATAAATGAAGATGCTAAAGCCAAAGCAAAGTTAGTGTTGACGATAGACCCGACACTTTACGTGCATATTAAGCATGCAGCAACAACCTATGATTTATGGAACAAGTTAAAGAATATGTTTGATGATACCGGCTATACAAGGAAAATTGGCTTGTTGCGCAAGCTCATCAACATACGACTTGATAACTGTGACTCGATGACCCAGTATGTAACTGAAATCGTAGAAACAAGCCAGAGATTACAAGGAACGGGCTTTAAGATATCAGATGAATGGATTGGAGCATTAATGTTAGCAGGATTACTCGATAAATACGCGCCCATGTTAATGGCCATAGAGCACTCTGGTATTGAAATAAGTGCCGACGTCATAAAAACAAAATTGATGGACATGTGTAGTGACATTGGAACCGTTTCCGGTTCAGAGAGTGCTTTTGCTGCGAAAAATATTCAACGTTCGAAATATGGCAAAAATAAATATGACCCTAAACAATCGACAGGCGAAACATCAAAGACTGTCAAAGTAATAAAATGCTATAAATGCAAACAAACGGGCCATTATAAAAACCAGTGTCCGAGTTCGGAATTAAGCAAAAGTAAACAATGTAATGCCTTTAGCGCTATTTTCTTGAGTGGGAATTTCAACTGTGACAGTTGGTACATTGATAGCGGGGCTAGTAAACACATGACAGCGAAGATTGAATTTGTTGTAAATCCATCGTATGAACATGAAACCAAATTCAATCTTCGCTGTCATGTGTTTACTAGCCCCGCTATCAATGTACCAACTGTCACAGTTGAAATTCCCACTCAAGAAAATAGCGCTAAAGGCATTACATTGTTTACTTTTGCTTAATTCCGAACTCGGACACTGGTTTTTATAATGGCCCGTTTGTTTGCATTTATAGCATTTTATTACTTAAAATGATACCACATATGTTCCAGAGGCTTCTACAGGCGAAACATCTTGATTCATGTCTAATAATGAAGCATCTGTATTTTCTGTTTCAGAAATACTTTCATATGTGTCACTTCCTGTAGAAGCCTCTGGAACATATGTGGTATCATTTTCATCACATTCAGTGTCAGTGTCTTCTGTATTAACCTCTTCAATCTCCTCTGAAGCCTTGGATTCAATAGGAATATTCACTGTATCTTTGGTTTCCATTATAATGATGTCTCTGCTAATCGTAATAGAGTTATTTTCTGGGTCATAAACCCTATAGCCCTTCACATTGTCTGCATATCCCATCAAAATATGTCCTTTGGCCTTCATATCCCATTTTAAACGCTTTTCTTTTGGTATGTGCATCATAACTTTACTCCCAAAAATACGTATATGACTCAAAACCAGTGTCCGAGTTCGGAATTAAGCAAAAGTAAACAATGTAATGCCTTTAGCGCTATTTTCTTGAGTGGGAATTTCAACTGTGACAGTTGGTACATTGATAGCGGGGCTAGTAAACACATGACAGCGAAGATTGAATTTGTTGTAAATCCATCGTATGAACATGAAACCAAAGAAATAATTGTTGCGAACAAAACATGCGTCCCGGTGCTATGTTCTGGTGATGTTAATATCATTACGGTTGTGGATGATATGGAATATGACATCACAGTCTCAGATGTATTGTGCGTACCGAGTTTAACCACAAACTTGCTTTCAGTGAGTCAGTTGATTAAAAATGGCAATAATGTAACTTTTAAAGAGAATTTTTGCTATATTTACAATAAACAGAGAACTCTAGTTGGTAAGGCAGAATTAGTAGAAGGTGTGTACAGATTATACATTAAGAAATCTGAACAGTTATTGGCAGCCACAGCTAAGGTGTCAAGTGAAACTTGGCATAGACGATTGGGACACATTAACAGTACTAGTTTAAACAAAATGAAAAATGGAGCCGCAGAAGGTATTTCATTCACAGATAAGGCAGAGGTGAACAAATCTAATTGTATTGCTTGTTGTAAAGGGAAGCAAACTAGACTACAGTTTCAACCTAGTTCTACTAACACCCAGGCTATTTTAGAACTGATTCACTCAGATGTTTGTGGCCCAATGGAAAATATTTCCATCGGAGGATCCAGGTACTATGTCTTATTCGTTGATGACTACAGCAAAATGGCTTTTGTTTATTTTATGAAATCAAAGAGTGAGGTATTTAAGTTTTTTAAGGAATTCCAGTCAATGGTAGAAAAACAGACAGATAGGAAGATTAAAATCTTAAGGACAGATAATGGCGGTGAGTTCTGCAGTCAAGACTTTGAAAGGTATCTAAAACAAATGGGTATTATCCATCAGAAAAGTAATGCCTACACTCCACAGCAAAATGGTGTTAGTGAAAGGATGAATAGATCATTAGTGGAGAAGGCTAGATGTTTAATTTACGATGCCAGTTTACACAAAAAGTTTTGGGCAGAAGCCATAAATACCTCAGTATACCTAAGAAATAGGTCAGTTGTTACAGGGTTAGAAAATATGACTCCATACGAAGCTTGGACAGGAAAAAAACCCAACTTGAGTCATATACGTATTTTTGGGAGTAAAGTTATGATGCACATACCAAAAGAAAAGCGTTTAAAATGGGATATGAAGGCCAAAGAACATATTTTGATGGGATATGCAGACAATGTGAAGGGCTATAGGGTTTATGACCCAGAAAATAACTCTATTACGATTAGCAGAGACATCATTATAATGGAAACCAAAGATACAGTGAATATTCCTATTGAATCCAAGGCTTCAGAGGAGATTGAAGAGGTTAATACAGAAGACACTGACACTGAATGTGATGAAAATGATACCACATATGTTCCAGAGGCTTCTACAGGAAGTGACACATATGAAAGTATTTCTGAAACAGAAAATACAGATGCTTCATTATTAGACATGAATCAAGATGTTCCAAGCAAGAGAGTAAGAAAATTACCTGATAGATTTGGCTATAATTATTTATGTGTTGACGAATCAGATGATCAAAATATAATGGATATTACTCTCGAGGATGCTTTAAATGGACCTGAAAGCGAATTCTGGAGAGCAAGTATGCAGGAGGAATTAGAATCATTTAAAAAGAATGATGCATGGGAGCTTGTGGATAAACCTCGTGACTCCACAGTAGTGCAGTGCAAGTGGGTATTCAAGAAAAAGTATGATAGTGTTGGTAATGTGCGTTATCGTGCTAGATTGGTGGCCAAAGGCTTCTCACAGAAAGCAGGTATAGACTATCATGAAACTTTTTCACCAGTGCTACGTCATACTACTTTAAGGCTGTTATTCTCTCTGGCAGTAAAACTAAGTTTAGATATACGTCATCTAGATGTCACTACGGCTTTCCTAAATGGTTTTCTGAATGAATCTGTGTATATGCAAAAACCTGTGTTTTATAAAGATTGTAATGATGATAATAACAAAGTACTAAAGCTCAAGCGTGCCATCTATGGACTTAAGCAATCATCACGTGCATGGTATCAGAGGGTTAATGATTACTTATTGTCTTTGAGATTTTTAAAGTCAAAATATGAACCTTGCTTGTTCACAAAACTTGAAGGAGATGCTAAAGTTATTATAGCACTATATGTAGATGACTTTTTTGTTTTTTCAAATTGTAAAATGGCAACTAGTCAATTAATAGTTGACTTGAGCAGTAAATTTCAAATGAAAGATTTGGGTCAATTAAAGCAATGTTTGGGTTTAAGAGTTAATTTGTATGAAAATGTTATAACTGTTGATCAAGAACAATACATAGAAAGTTTGTTAAAAAGATTTAACCTGACAAATTGTAAGACAGCAGAAACTCCAATGGAGATTAATTTAAGATTAGAAAAAACTAAGAATAGTTATTGTGAAGATAAAATTCCATATAGACAATTGATAGGTAGCTTAATGTACTTAGCTGTCTTAACCAGACCAGACATAACTTATAGTGTGTGTTATCTGAGTCAGTTTAATAACTCATATGATGAAACTCATTGGAAACATTTAAAGAGAATTTTAAAGTATTTAAAGGGTACTAAAAACTATGGTCTTGTTTTTGCTAAAGATGATTCTTGTATAGAAGGATATGTGGATGCAGATTGGGGTTCTGATACTAACGACAGAAAATCCTTTTCTGGTTTTTGTTTTAAATTATCAGGTGCAGTTATTTCTTTTGAGTGTAGAAAGCAAAGAAATGTAGCTCTATCTTCAACAGAAGCGGAATACATTTCTATGTCAGAGGCCAGCAAAGAGGCCATTTATTTAAAGAATTTAATGTTTGAGATTTTAGGTTGCTCAGACACAATTACTTTGTATAATGATTGTCAAAGTGCCCAAAAACTTATTTTGAATCCAGTATACCATAGAAGGTCTAAACATATAGACATAAGATACCATTTTGTAAGAGAGGCAGTTGCAAATAAATTTATTAAGGTTGATTATTTAGAAACAACAGAAATGCCAGCAGATATTTTTACCAAGAGTTTAGGGTCTCTTAAGCATAAATACTTTACTAAAAAACTTGGTATACTACCTGTTATAATGTATAAATGATTTTGTTAAGTGGAGGTGTTGATATTATAACAAAACATTATTTAATAAATAGTATCTATGGTACTACTAGCGCCATGTGTTTATGATGTGTGTCAAAACTCTATAATAAAGTTAGTCTATTGAAACGTCACTGTGTGTATTATTAACAAAAATAACATAACATCACGCCTGTGATACCTGAGGTTATGCAGAGGTGTGCCCACATTTTGCCTGGTGTGTTAATACCAGCCATGTAATAGGAAGTCAGCCATCCTATTGCTATTGCCAAGAAAGTAAATACCTACTATGTAAACTTCATTTAACACCCTCCAATAATATATTTTTAGTTATAATGTAGCTTTAATAGTTCATGCATGAGTATGAACGAATACAATTATGTATTCCGTAACAGAATTCACCCTAAAGACCAAAATAATGAGAGCGCCTTAACAAAATTTCACGGCAATACGCGCCTACACAAAGAGTGCTCAGTGTATTACGTAAGGCGAATCAATCGCTAGTTGCGCCGACTATTCTGCAATGCCGTCTCCTATAGAGGAAACTAGCCTCACTATGCAAAGGTTAGATACAAAATGTTTGAACTTTAGCAAAAATAAATAAGTAGTACCTATTCTACTTTTTTTTAATACCTAAATATTGTATTTGATTTTTTTCATCAGTTGGTGTTTTTGTTTTGTTTGCCAGTTCTAACTATTTTTAGTAAAAGATCTTTGATCAAAGCAAGGTGCCATTACGCACGAGCCCTATGAAATAAACCAAGAATTTTTTTTTAGAAAAGGTATTAATTTAGCCTGTCTTCGTTTTCTTGTATTTCGTAAATGCACTCTGTTTGGTAACTGATTGCCTATCATAAGTGCAACTGGTCGCAGGCGTTACTGCTAAGCTTGTTCGTTCTGGCCAGGAGAAGTCTTATAGAGTTTTTTTATTTGGAATTTCTCATTAACAGCCTAAATTTGAGCCTGGATTTGTGCCTGGTTGATGGCAATATGCTCGCTCCCTAATTCATTGGACTTAAATATAACTGGCAAAATATTGGTGTACTATATTAACACCTCTGCTAACCCTTCAGACCACGTAGGCGTGATGTAATATTATTAGTTAAAATAAATCATCTTTTTTGTTAAATTTTTTTCGAAATATTTAATAATTTTACGACGTCCAAAGTTTACCCACCCACCTATCATTAGACAGGAGAGTGTTCAAAAAACGGTGTTAGCATGTCCCCAACGATTTTCCTTTGTAGGGGTGCCCGGGTCCCCATCTGCCTCTAATCCCCTATTCTTTGACAACCCTGAGAGGGCTGCAGTGTTATTGGCGTATTTTCTTCAACCCTTACTTTCTGAAGTGTCGTTAAAGTTGCTTTCGAGTTGGTTGTAATGTTTTTAAGGTATAGGAGGGTTATTTTGTACCTAGTTGATGTTGATATTTTAGGGATAGAAGGCTCGTTATGGAGGATAAGTTAAAATAAATACCTAATTTTAAATTGGAAGCTGTAAAGTTCTTAGTTCGTCTTTAAGTCCTTTAAGGTTTTCTTAAAGGTTTTAATGTAGATTGACATGATTGAATATTTTACCTTCATTAGGCACAATGGGCACTGTCCAACAGGGGACTGCTACACAGGCTAATGATGATGAGGCATAATAAAACCTAGTTTATTTGTATATAAATTTATTCTTGATTTTTGGACAGATATGGGAACACTTCAACTTTTTTTTAAAGTATTTATTAATACCTACCCATCTAGTGGAGGTTCGATAGGCAGTCGCTTCATGTAAAATACTGTTGTTCTGCTGCATCCGGTCAGACTGACAGCCGACCCCAAAATAGTTGGGAAAAGGCTAGGCAGATGATGATGCCATCAGTACCTACTCGTACCTAGCGAGTGTAAAAAGATAATTAACGAAGCCGAGAGTCATTTGTTCTCCTCGTCATTGTAATATTTGTTTTTGTACCTGGGAACGTTCTGGTTACGGAGATATTGGAAGGTCAAAATTCCAACACTTACTGATTTTTTTTTTACGAAAACCAGTTTTTAATACTATATAATACAACTTTAAATACCCCCACGACCCCTGTGCCATTAAGCACAATGTTTTGCTTGTGTTATATATTAAATTGTGTGCTATATAATTGTGGAATGAATTTTGTGTAAAAGGGAATGTATGCTAAGGTGCGAGTGAAAGGTGCGGGAGTGTGAAAGAAATAGGAAGAAAAATGAATATTTGAGGACGGATACAGCACGATGATAGATGATAGATGTGTTTTTTGTTATTTAAAAGTTTGCAAATTAAGTAAATATACAAGTTCCTACGAAGACAACTCTTTTATTTCACCAACCGATCCCACATAATTATTATTAAAGTTTGACAAAAAATATCTGACCAGTCCTATAGTATTTTTTGATAGGTAAAAGTATTTGAATAAACACAACTATTTTTATCTTTTCTCAGGGTAGCATTTTTCGAGATCATTTCGAGCCAATGATTTTTGATCAATTACTGTTGGCTCCAGTTGACTTCACGACAGCTGGTCAAAGAGGGGATCCTGTAGGGTGCTCAGTCAACCGCGATGTACCTATATAACTATAGAGATAGCTATTACGTAAGAAAAGGTTTGTAAGTTTTGCATTCAAGTTTCTGTTAGAAAGTTAATTTGGGTACTTATAATTTCAATTATGTTGTATCAATCTGTAGCCACAAAACTTATTAATGTTACATTTTTTACTTTATTGGCACTCAACACTTTAAATACAATTTTTACAAGCCAACACTAAAATATATATATTATATACAAGTATAAATAATAAAAAAAAAAATAAAGAAAAAGGCAGGAGCTCATTGGGCATCAAAACATTCGTCCGCATCGCTGTCAATGGGATAAGTGTCCAAAAGCCTGACAGCTTTACCACGTTAGATAGTAATGCTGATTCTTTGGGCTAAAAATAGGCCAGCCTTCTGGTCACGTGAAGAGTCAACCAAACGCTTGGCGATGTCCCGAAAAATTTGATGAGCACTCCGATCCCAAGGCCCTAGTTTTTCAACCCCAAACGGCTCAAACATGTTAATGTTACATTGAATACTTAATTTCTGGCTACACTCGAGAGCAGAATTTTTCAATGATATTATTCAAAATCAAAGTCAAATCATTTATTTCAAATAGGCACATAAACGGCACTTTTGGACATCAAAAATTACAGTAACAAGCCTGTAAAATAGAATTGAATTTAGTCGCCCCTTCCAAAAAGTAAGTGTTTCGTATGGAGAAGAATGGGCAAGAAACTCCACCGTTACTCTTTTAAAATGTTTTCCAATATTTTGCATACATTAATTATATCAGTCAGGGTCAGGGTGTGAGTTTACGTAATGACAGAATGTAAATCTATGTCAAAAAAAAAATCCAATTTAATTTTTAACCAGTTTTATTTTGTCTAGACTCTAGAATGTCCTATGGAGCAGGACCAGAATGTTTCCAAGCATTCTTATCTTAGATATAATACTCTAATTTATTTTATTTCGGACTTTGAATAACCAGTCTCGTATGACACAACCCTCTACAATAAATCAGTATCCTCAACGGCATTCCTACAATTAAGGCACTTACAGCAATAACCAAAATACAATAAATCAATTCAAATTAAGACACATTGAGAAAACTTATTCCTTTCCTCTTCCTTCCGAATAAATGAAATATTTCTTACAGTCTTGACTGTACGCGAGTGTATTTCGACGTTACATGAACGGGCTAGTAAAAGTATGCTCGAGAAGAAAAGGGTTATAGTATTGTGACGTATGTACATCTTTACAGATAGTGTAGAAACTTAATTTAGTATTAGGTCACCATCAATGTTGATGGTAGACGTCTTTCAGCTAAAATGTCATAATTTTTCGTCCACATTCTGGACATAGGTCTCCCACAAGCACCTCCACATCGATCGGTTCTTTGCTTCCCGCATCCAGTAGATACTTGCGACCTTCACAAGTTCATCGGTTCACCTTGTGGGAGGTTTTCCAACGGTACGTCTTCCGGTACGCGGTCGCCACTCCAGAACCTTTACTTTCTTTTAGTATTGCGCAAAGATTTAAATCTTTTCGATTTGCCCTCACCGTACTTATATCGCGAAAAAGTGCCCAAACTGAGAAGAGTGAGCTCACGTATTCCGTATATACGTTACCATGACGACTGCGACATTGTGTGTCAGAGGTATCAAAACGGAACAGAATCGCGACGTGGTAGGGCGAATCTAGCTATTTAAATCTTTAGTGTTGCGTACCTAAATGGAATTTATGTTTGTATAAGTTTAATAATTATAATGTAGATAGTCTTTCTATCAAACACGTTATCATACTCATTAAAAGTTCTAAGATACCTATTTAGCTGCCAGCGAAAATGAAAATCGAGGTGTTGAGGCTCTAAAGACCAATTTTTTTACCGAGCTAAAATATGCAAAACAGCTTAGCCAGCCGTTTTGCATATTTTTGCTCGGTATCTGCAGGTAATACGTAAGTATCTAAGTTAATTCTGGGGAATCTAGATGTCTTCCTGCGTATATGATCTACTACACTCCCTGATGACAGTCTTTCGTGCTTTTAGATGCTAAAAAAAAACTTATCGTTAAAATTTGCTGCCAACCATCTATCATTTTCTTTACAAATACTGCTACGTTCCTTACATAGGTACTCTTTTTGCTTCGTATACGTACGTTTTCGCCGGTCTATTTTGTAAAAATCTCACCGTGAACGCTTAGTTGAACTGAGCTTAAAATGAGCCGTTATTCCATCTGATGTTTGGGTTTGACACTATTGACAGCTCACTGCAAGCTCACTTTACCTAAGTTTTCACGGTGAGATTTTTACGAAATGGATCGGCTGGTCATACACGCACGCCGGTTGCGGGTACTACGCACCTGACGTTTCTGAAGAACATCACCAGTATCTTTTTACAAACATTCGTCAATCAAAAATCGAATTTCCTAGTGTTGTGTAGTGTGCAGCCTAGTCGCAGCATTTCACGAAAAAAAGAAAAGCACGTCGCTCGCAACTGTACACCTCTGACGTCACCCGTACTTTCATGCGTGTGCACAAAACGGGCCTAGAAATGTGTGTATTATGCAAAACGACGGGCATCGCATAGGCTTACCGTTCAGTTTATTTTCCACTTTTACCGGCGTTACTTTGTTAATACTGTTTTAATACTGACGGTTTTCTTTGGTTATGTCTGACGTTTAAATTAAGTGGCTTTATGGCTTCTTGTGAGTTTGTACGTACCCCCCGGTAATTTAAAATGTATGTTGTAAGTGCGGCCGTAACGCTTACAATGTTCTGCAGTGAAAATGAATGTAAACGTGATTGTTGGGAACAGCTAATGGCGCCGATTCCCTTGTTCACAAACTAAACTAAAGTTAAGTTCAGTGCATCTTTTTTTTCTATTTAATTAAAAAAAGAACAGAAGATGAATATTAGTTTAGTCCTGTCAAATTAACATATTCCATAGACAGTTTAGACGTGATTAAAAACATGGCTACTAAAAATACGTCAATTTACGTCAGGCGCTGACTAATTTGACAGGACTATACTAATATTTATCTTCTGTCCTTTTCTTGATTAAATAATTATAAAGAAAAAGATGCACTTAAATTTAGTTTAGTTTTTGAACAAGGGAATCGGCACCAATATGCGGTGCAAGCAGGGCTTTTCTTTAGTGTTGACATTTTTATCATGACATCTCATTTTCATAGTTTTTCGGGAGTATGAAGAGATGTCTTCCACCAACATTCAGAGTAGCACACCAGTGTCACCCTTTTATTCATAAACACTGCTTAAATTTATGTAGTGACCGACGTGAAGTAGCGACTGTTTATCCATAGATTTTTGACATTTAAACGTCACTTAACTTAAATCAACGTATATCAATATTAGTATCGTACTTTTTAGATAGCTACTGTAGGTGTATAGGTAGTATTTGTTTTACTAGCAGTATATATCTCAAAACGGTGAAAGAAAACATCGTGAGGAAACCGGCATGTCCTAGAACTAAAAATTCGAAGACATGTGACATCTATTTGATGGACATGGAAACGAATAAATAGGTCATCGGTGTACAGACGCCAGCAGGTCAAGCTACCCGAAACTGTCAAATTTTCCCAATCAACCTTGAACCTTAATGCTATAGCGATAAAGTTGAAAATCTATTAAAGAAATTTGACAGATTGTAGTAGCTTGATGTGTTGGCGTTTGTACCTATCAAATAAAATAAAAATCTACCAACGCAAACTGGGCCCGCATGGTCCACTTCCTCTCACCGAGACGAGGCCTGTGTCTCACCTGTGGGAACATTATACTTAGGCTGATTATGCAAGTAGATTGGTGCATGTAAGCATAGTTGACAAAAGTCTTTATTTTTTACAGTAATTTGTCGTGTGTATTTTAGGGTAAAGTCGAATTATATCGAAAAGTTTTCGTCATTTGATAGATGGTTATGGTTCTTTGAAGGCTATAATTCCCAGCAGTGGGAACATTATAGGCTGGTTATGATGATGATGAGCAGTATTTACAGAAGCTCCAATAAACGACCAGCTTACGTAGTTTATTATGGTAGTTGCCTGAGTAAAAAAATAATTATTATATTTAGTCCTTCAGTTAGATTATCGAAAAATAATGGACACGTATTTTTTCTTTTGTCAATCAAACAAAATATGACAAGGATATAGCGCGTCAAAATTTGGGAGTGGGGGGTTGTGACGTCACTTGCTTGCAAAAGTGTCGCAAGCATGTGACGTCACGCGGAAGTTTAACGGGCGATATCTTCATCATTTTTTATATAATTGACAAAAGAAAAAATACGGGTTCAAAATTTTTTGATAATCTGACGGACTAATTAGATTTTTTTTGGAAAATAGCCTATTGTAAACAAAATGAAATAATGAAAACTTCAATAAAATTACTTGAACAGCATTAGCACAAAATCTTATTTTGAACAGCGCTAAGTATTTGAAAATCTCAGGCAATGTCAGACGACACGTTTGCAATGCAAATGACACCGAAGTTTATTTCAACTTTTTGAATTGTTCTACACTTTAAATGACTTCAGTAATATGATTTGAATGATAGTTTGTTGTCCCGGCACCGCTTGCGTTTCTAGAACTTTTAACTACTTTCATGCTAATTTTCTCGGTTTTATTTAAGGGTAGTGCAGTTTTTAATTACTTGCCGCGAAGGAAAATAAATTGTTAGGAAACCTGGACTTAATGGTCTAAAATTGCATGTAATTTGCAAGCATGGTGATCATGCACTGTTCTCCCCGAGGGGTTAGGCTGTGGCGGTGTGCATATAGTATACCCAGATTTCGCCAGTTATGTTGAAATCTCATCTAATAGAGACCCAGCCTATTGCCATCAACTGGGCTCAAATCCAGACTACGAACTGCTGCTGAGAAATTCCAGATGGAAAAACCCAATACCACTTTGCTCAACCCAGGAAACGAACCCAGCCAGGGTCTCCTGCTTAGCAGTAGCGCTAGCAACCACGAAACCAACGAGGCAGTCATGGTGACCGATGCTCGTGAATTCACTTTGAGTGAAGACTGTTTTACTTCAGCTTGTAGTCAGAAATAAATACGATGATGTTATACAAGGTGTATTTGAAATAACTGAAAAGCTGAAAAGGGATCATTGTGCTCATAATTTTCAACAACTTTTATTAAGGGATCAACTCAGATATCGCGAAAAAAACCAACTGTTCCCTTTTATCGAGGTATGCGAACAAAGTATGAAGCTGATTTTTTTGCGATTTCTGTTCATAACAAGGACCTCATTTCAGGTGTTTAGTTATATCAATTACACCTTGTAATAAACGAGCAGACGAAGTGCAAGCGTAGTGTGGGACGCCCCCCAGCTAGATGGACAGACGACCTCAAAAAGATGGCTGGGACAGACTGGATGCAGAAGGCAGAGGACAGGGTGTTGTGGCGTAGCATAGGAGAGGCCTATGTCCAGCAGGGGACTGCGATAGGCTGAATTGATTGGTTATTTGTATTAAACAAATATTTGACAGCAACTTTTAGAATACATCCTCTTAACGTTTTTGGGAAAGTACATGCTTAAGGATCATATTTAACGGCGACTGGATGGCAATTAAATTGCTTCTCTGAAAAAGCTAGCTCTGAATCATTCTTCAAAGTAAAATTTTATGCTGCACCTGGTTGACGTTATCACGTCAACGCTGGATGTCGCTGAAAATCAGCGCTTGGGCTCTGTCTCGTATAGGTTCTTAACATTATGCTGAGTGATGTCTATTTTGCGTGGATGTGACGCATGTTTTCCCCAAACAATTTTTTTTAT
The DNA here is from genome assembly GCA_951799955.1 of Apamea anceps. Lineage (NCBI taxonomy): Eukaryota > Metazoa > Arthropoda > Insecta > Lepidoptera > Noctuidae > Apamea > Apamea anceps. Next base: position 16,814,674 of record OX637519.1, on the reverse strand, counting down.
GTTCTGTTTTTACGTCAAGTTTACCGCAAATAAACGTTTTTTCTTTCTTTTCTAATTCTTCGGGAAGGCTTATATCCAATCAATGATCGTCTTTTGGCTGAAATGGTGATGATGATGATCAAACTCAGTTCTGTTTTCGATCACCTATTTCTGATTCTTCATATACTTTCTCCACAATCCCATAAAATATCCTTATACTCTTTAAAATATTTAAAAGCAAACGTAAATAGACGCAATACAAGCGCAAAGAAACTTTGCAGCAGATCAAATATGCTTTGTATTCGTGCGACAAAGGGGTGTAAATGATGTTTCTGCTCACAAAGGCGAATTGTATAAGTTATTTGTCTTTTTCCATTCGGGAATGGTGCTATTTTAGAAGTTGTTATGGAATTGGTGTTTGTATTAAAGGGTATAAGTTTTTTTTGGTATTTTGGTAAAGAAACGCTTAGGTATGTTGACTATCTCTGAGTAGTTATGAATTAATGGTTTCGTCGTGCTCTTGTCACCCGGCCGGTGGCAGCTGTTTTAGAACCCAACAGCCTGGCACGCGACGGTGGAAAGAGATCAGACGGAATGACCATAATGCCCTGGAAGTTAGGCAGACTATGGTGTGGGATGCAACATGTGTTATGCAATAGGGATGCTGGTGAAACCTAGTACGCAGGTTTAGAATAAGAAGCCAGCTTATACTGGGTTCATTTCCCATGATATGCGGCCTTCAGTAGGCAGTTGCCCTAAAAGTCATCAACAAAAAAAAAAACTTAAGAGGTGTCAAGGGACACCCGGATGGAACGAAGTTGTTATTATTATTTACTATGTACAAAAACCTGTATGTACACTCAACAAAAATAATCGTCGCGACACCACACTGTTCAATGCGAAATAGAAAGACGAAACGAAAATAATTGGCTTGCTTTCTATAAGAGAGAGAGAGAGAGAGACAGACAGAGAAACACGCGCATGTCGTTCCAACTTTTGGTCTTAATTTTTTCCGTCTAGCCCCCTTTCGCAACGCGCGATAAGGAACTTCGTTCCAAAAAAATGCGGTGGAAAAGCTCAATCTGCTCCCGCAGGATTTCCTGCATCCATATGGGTGGAAGCGCGGGCAAAAGTTTTTACAGTGGGAAGAGCTGGACTCCTCCAACAAGAACTGGGGGCCTGAAAAGGCCACTTTGGCAGAATCATAATAGGATAACAAAAATCGTAAAATGGTCACAAACTGACAATTCATAATATGATCTCTGTGCAATTCATATCACAATGAAATAACATTTAAACTGTAGAAATAAAAAATAAAAAACCAATTTGATTAATAAAAACTGTAATGAAAAATGTACCGATAAAATTACGGTTTTCATTTTTTTCATGCGGCAATGTTTACACCAAATATGAAATGCAATTTTACAAATATTAAAGGAATTGCTAATCTGCTGGGAATTCAGCACCCTAATTGCGTAACACACAATCAATCGGAATCATAATCATTTTGAAGCAAATGGCTAATCTATTGCTTCATAAGTTCGAAAAATTTGTCTGCTCAACACGTAAACAACGCAATGAATGTTGCTGAACTGTCAAAATGAAACCGATTCCGAGTGATCGTGTGTTACGCAATTAGGGTGCAGGAAATGAATAGCTTTTAGAGTTATTGCGTAAAGTGGCCTTTTTAGGCCCCCTGGTCCTTCAATCAACGCAGCCTATCGCAGTCCACTGCTGGACATAGGCCTCTCCCAGGCTGCGCCACAACACCCTGTCCTCCGTCTTCCACTTCCACATCCACCAGTCCAGTTCCAGATCCAGTTGGACTGGTGGATGGTGGTTGGGTGGTGGAAAGCTTTAAACAGAGAGAAGTGGGAAGAGAGTACGGAGGCCTTTGCCCAGCAGTGGGACATCACAGGCTTTTAATAATAATTCTACTAATATTATAAACGTGAAAGTTTGTATGAATGGATGGATGGATGGATGTTTGTTACTCTTTCACGCAAAATCTACTAAACGGATTTGGATGAAATTTGGCAAACAAATAGATTATAACCAGGATTAACACATATGATACTTTTTATCCCGATATTCCCACGGGATCGAAACTTATGCGGGTGAAACGACGGGGCGCGGCCAGTAATAAATACAGTGGAAAAATGCATCATTATCGAAGATTACTCGCTTTTCACCAATTGAAATATCATTTGAGTGATGTAAAGTTTAAATTAATACTGATACGTTACTTTTTCTCATTTGCAGACTTGCTTAAATTCACACACTCAGTCAAAACGAAAGTAGTTTCACAATAATTTATGAGTTATTTAAATGTATGCAAATAGGGAAAAATGTTTCAACCTCCAAACGAAGGGCGTCTGTAGGTGAATCAAAATTGCGTCTAGTAAGGGCCGACATACACGGACTGCTCGAACAGTTAGCGATTGATCAACATAGACGGACCGCTCTTGCAGTCATAGTCAACAGCTAGAAGCTGCCATTGATAACTGCTGGAGTTGATACCAACTGCTCGTCATTCAAATCAGGTAACTGCGCGAGAGCAGTCGACAGCTCAAGCAGTCAGTGTATGACCGCACGACCGCCCGATGCAGATGCAACTGCTCGAGCGGTTTCGTGTATGTGTGTACGTAGGTAAGACTGTAGTTCACTATGCAGTCGCAGCTTGAAGCACTCCATCCAGACTGCTTCAAGCAGTCCGTGTATGTCGGCCCTAAGAACTCTTGATTATTATGTTTATAAACTACTATTCAACTAATATTACAAAATGTGAAAGTTTGTATGTTTTAGTGGTGGGCCAGTGGTATCGGCACCGACTAACGAGTTGTAGTTCGTAGGTTCGAACCCAGACAGATGCTTTAATTTATGTAAATTATGACATCACCACTGCTCTCAAAACGGTGAAGGAAAACATCGTGAGGAAACCGACATGTCCTAGAACCAAAAATTCGAAGATATTGTGACATCTACCAACCCGCACTGGGCCCGCGTGGTAGATTATGGCCCATTCTCTCTCACCGAAAGGAGGCCTGTGTCCCAGCAGTGGGAACATTATAGGCTGGTTATGAAAAATTTGTAACGTGGCCAACTTTCAGAATACACCCTCTTAAATTACTATTAATTAACATGCTAACTCATCAATTTGTAAATCGCTGAACAAAATTCTTTCCCTCGTCAACATTAAAAACTAATAAACCCGCCATCTTTAAGAAACTGTCAAATATAACAGACATAGCTGTCTTAAAAATATGACAGACAATATTTTAAAAATGGAATCCCTACAGGTGAACACTGGCGTGCAGTTGCACCCCAGTCTAAGGAGCTTACAGTCTATTATTTTCAGATTTGACTTACGTTATTGTAAAGGAAGATTTTGTCTGGCCAAAAGTGTAGGTGGGATTTGGGGAGGAAATGAGCTGAATTGAATTTTAAGAACTGAGTCATAGTAGCGAGTTTTGAATGGCAATAAAATTAAGGTTTCAGAAATTTAAAACTTTAATTACCTTGAACTTATTAGGATTATTACAATGCATCCATGAAATTGTCAGAGAACGCTGGTCTTACCGCTTAAGACTTTTGAATAGCAGATTTTGTTTATCTGTGCGGGCTTGTGATCGTCATAAAATGGTAACAGCCCCGACTTACAAGCTGTAAGTCGTGGGTTTGAACCCAGGCAGGCGCTTTACTTTATGTAACTAATTTTGATCACCACTGCTCTCAAAACGGCGAAGGAAAACATTGTGAGGAAACCGGCATAGTCATAGAATCAAAAATTCGAAGATATGTGACCTCTAGCAACCCGCACTGGGCCCGCGTGGTAGATTACAGCCCACTCCCTCTCCCAGAGAGGAGGCCTGTGTCCCAGCAGTGGGAACATTATAGGAAGTTACTGGAATCACCAAAAAGGTCGGATAAGAGTGGTACTGGCTGGTGACAGTCACTCTAGCAGAGCGTCGCATCGATGGGTGCGTGGCGGATGTCTTCGGTTGACAGAGATGAGGTCAGGAGAGCCTGTCGTACCACGTCCACGACGAACTGCCATATTCCAGCACAATCCTGATGACATTGTAGCTGCTGAACCACTAATAAGATGGTCACGTCTTCTGGTAAAGGCGACTCTGCGCCGTAATTTTTGAAGTGAAAACTTCTTTAGCGCTGTTGTGCACTTTTGTTGTGATGGGTAAAAAATGTTAAACTCGCGTCAGGACACGTGACCTGATCGAAAATTCGTAAGACGGAGCTCGCGTCAGGACACGTGACCTGATCGAAAATTCGTAAGACCGAGGGATAGTAGACCGCATTCCAAAATATAAAAAGTGCACAACGTTAATATTCAAGTTTTCACTTCTGCCGGCAACCTGTTTTTTTTTTCATTACCCCGGAGATATCAATTTGTCCACCCAAACCTTTCACGATTTAATTCACATCTAAAACTTTTCAGTAGCCTTCAAAACTGTTAAATGTTCTAAAGCCTATAAAATTAAAGTCGGTGAGCATCAGGGGTGACAAATGAACGGGCTGTTGTTCAGGGCAGATTCTAAAAACCTTGATTTTCTTTTATGATTGACGGAACCAAGATGCTTGCTTGCTGCAAAAGGTTGCTCGTGGATGTGGTATTTGGTTAATTATACTTAATTATACGAGCTACATAATTATATTATTACAGGGTCCAATTAAATTAGCCAACGAAACTCTAGAAACTTTTTTTTTGGGTTTTTAGGTATTCTAAGTATCACTATCAGGATTCAGGGGTCGTTGAGCAAAAGAACCATCGTATTTTTCCGCCAATATAATAACAGATCTTCTTCTTAGAGTGTCGACAGCAATCTAAATAGACTCGGCCCAGAATTCGGCTACTTGTTTGGCACCATCACCAGCGTCCATCAGTTCCTGTAACGTGCAGCTGACAGGACACGCAGGACACGATATTAAGTGTCGCATCGTTTGTGGAACAGCACTACATTTACACTCCAAGGCAGAGTTGTGTATGAACAGGTTTTCCTTACTTCGGCCAACAATGACAGATAATATAATTATTATTATCTATACTAATGAAGTGGGAAAGTATGGGACACAAATGATAGAAGATTTAAAGTTTTATATTTCTATTATAATGAAGTCCACATATAAAAAAACACGATATACAATTTATGATGGAAGGTGAATGTCTGTACAAGGAATATGAATTGAATTGCTGTAGTTAACTAAGGACAATATATTTCTTATGGAGAAGAGATAAAGCCACTGACGTTTTAAATATGTCAAGTCTCCAACCCCTCTATGGTGACTCACCAAAGAGTACCAACGCTACACTAAAAAAAAGCTGAGGAGTTGTTTGTTTGAACGCGCTGATCTCTGGAACTATAGGTCAGATTTGAAAAATTATTTTTCGTTTGATAGCCTAGTTTTTGAGAAAGGATTTAACTTCACTAGGACCTTTAAGAGCCGAGCAGAAAGCAAAAAACAACACTAAGCGACAACTAAGTAATATCATGGGCAGGCGATGCGATGCGACGGGGGTCGGGGGAACAAGAAATTCCACGGACGGAGTCGCGGTCAGAAGGTAGTTATTAAAATTGTTGGCGATTCAGAGAGGTGTTATAAATTAAATAGCGGAGTGTATCAATAGGTATGGTTCGTATAATGAACATAAGGACGCGCGCCTCTCGGACCGATGTTTTTGTTCAAGTGTAGGGCAGTGTAGGCCAGCGGCGATCGGCACCTCGTCCCCTGCTCCCCGCACGCTGCTGCCCCGGTCCTGTAGTTGCAGTGGCGGGCGGTGCTACGTTTTGTCTCCAACAAAAATAAAATTTCTTTTCTGACAACACAGCACCTTTCCTTCCTTCCTACTCCTCTCATTTGGCTGTCACTGACGATTCATTGGGGCGAACGGAGGAGGCTTTTACTGAAAATTATGACGGCCCGTCTTCAGAGTTTTAAGTCATACTCGTTTGGAAGGCTTCGGGAAATAGCTTGTGTATTTATGGACCTTAATGTTTAAGGGGGAGCACCAGACATTCTTCATATTATTAAGAATGAAAGAAAAATGGTTTATTCTGCACAAACAAAACGCACATTACAAAAAAAGAATCGGCCAAGTGCGAGTCGGACTCGCGCACGAAGGGTTCCTAATAACATAACCTTTTTATTTATTTTTAAAGTGAATATACAACTAAATATTCTGTGAATATTTCAAGCGTCTATCTGTTGCAGTTATTAATATCGAGCAAAAAACGGCAAAAAAATCACGTTTGCTGTATGGGAGCCCCATTTAAATATTTATTTTATTCTGTTTTTAGTTACAGCGGCAACAGAAATACATCATCTGTGAAAATTTCAACTGTCTAGCTATCACGGTTCATGAGATACAGCCTGTTGGCAGACAGACAGATGGACCGTGGAGTCTTAGTAATAGGGTCCCGTTTTTACCCTTTGTGCACGGAACCCTAAAAAACATAAAATACACATCTACAAAGTAGACAAAAGCCTCGTACTCAAGCAATAAAAGGTTGACAATTTTGTCCATTGCTTGGTGTCAGGACCAGGGACCAGAGATAATACAAATTAATCTATCTCAGATTTAACATAACATAAAAAATATTGATTGACATAAAACAATTTCTACACCAGAGTATGTAATTCTCTGGCTCCTGCACTAGTTAAAACTGTGTTGCAGGAGCCAGATTAATCCTACAGAATGACTATTTCTATGAAATATAAATCAATAGGATAATATGAACATAGAGGGTAGTATTGATGATTTTAATGATTGTTATTCTGTAAATACATACTTGTTACGGTCGCCAATCATATTTTGTTCAACTTACATACGACCTGACACTGACCTGCAGATTACAAAAAACGTAAGGAAATTTGAATTTCGCGGGCTGCCTTGGCGCTTACCCCTAAAGATGGGTACTTTTCTAGTCTACCCTGTTTTGCATACGTTACATTGCACGCTACCGTAAACAGCGAATTTTCACACCGAAAATAAGAGTTGTTCCCTACTGACTATTTTTGTACAATGTGGCTTAGTTTGATGTACGGACGCCAGCAGGTCAAGCTACCCGAAACTGTCAAATTTTCCCAATCAACCATGAACCTTAATATTTCAGGGATAAAGTTAAAAATCTATTAAAGAATTTTGACAGACTTTAGTAGCTTGATGTGCTGGCGTCTGTACATAGTGCGTCTTAGCTGACGGTTTTGTGGTGGGCGTTTATAATTACAACCAGCACCCGAATTGCGTAACACACAATTAATCGGAATCGGTTTCATTTTGACAGTTCAACAACATTCATTGCGTTATTTAAGTGTTGAGCAGACAAATTTTTCGAACTTATGAAGCAATGGATTTGCAATTTGCTTCAAAATGATTCAGATTACTATTGATTGTGTGTTACGCAATTAGGGTGCAGGTATAACTACACTATTATACAAAAATTACTAGACAACAGAACAGCGGATTTGTTACGTAACACACTATTTATTAGCAATCACTTTCATTTTGACAGTTTAACAACATTCATTGCGTTATTTCCGTGGTTGAGCAGACAAATTCGAACATTATGATGAAGCAATGGATTGGCAATAAATATCCTGATGTATCTCACGGATATCATTGTTAGGAACATGGCAAATATTAGGGAAGTTAGATGTTTAATTTCGATTATTTTGGTTTTTTACTGTCGGAAGTTTGTTGAAAAGTAAATGTGATTTATTCAGTTGGACAGGTTTGACGAAAATAATTGTAGGTAGTTATATTATTAACTAGCTGACCCGACAGACATTGTCCTGTGCAAAATTCAATCGTAAACAAAAAAAAAAACATTCGGTTGTCCCGAATTTTTAAATTTTCCTATTTTTTTTTTTCAAAACCTATTTCCCACTATTACAAATATTTTAAAAGAGAAAATAGCCAAATCGGTCCAGCCGGCCTCAAGTGATGTTCTTACCAACCAACAGCATCTTATTTTATTTATACACGATAGCAGTGACATCGCATGGACCTCCCACAGTTGTATTTTTTTATCAGCTGTTTCCTACAAAATTGCAATATCTACGCTGTCAAAAAGTATGGAACAGCACTTTTAAAAAAAAAATAACTGTAAAAAATTCCAGTTTGCACGTCGATGTCCCGCCACCCTGTATAATAATAATAATAATAAATTTATTTAGACACATTTTGATGACATGTTAAGCACAACAAACAAAAGATAGTAAAACAAAAATAAAAATAAAAAATATTGAAGATATAGTGCAATAAAGTAGCGCTAGACCCCACACTAGGATACTCGTGGGATCTAGTTATTTCGGCGTAAATGACACATTATAAGTGCACCAGTGGGTAGTTCACTGATCGCATGGTTACTTAGTCTAAACAATATTCAAACTTACTTAACTAAAGGAAACATGCAAAATTATAATTATAAAGTTTGTGTAGAGTGTAATTTAGTGTATTTTGTATATACATATGTTTGTGTAAAAGGGAGGTGTTAGGGGGAAGTGTTACGCCTGGGTGAGTGTTTGTGAGGGAGTTACTGCATGGGAGTCAGGAGAGCTTCAGTCCGTGCATAGTCCTGAGCTGATAGCCACTTACTAACTTTTATTTTACAATTGCGCTTTGAGCAACCCACTATATCCAGGATTTTGTTGATATGTTGGTAAACAAAAGGACCTGTGTATCTTGGAGCTCTTTGGGCGAATTTAGTGCGAGTAGTGGGTGTTTGCCACTTCTTCTGTCTGCACGTCCTATTAGATTTGGATTGGGTTTGGGGTGCTTCTCGGTGGAAGCGTAACAAGACAGACAAAATGAAGAGCTGTCTTACCCTAAGAACGTCACATTCTTGGTACAGCCTATTAGTGGGATACCGATAGGGCCTTCCATAAGCAACCTTTAGGATGCCCCTTTGTGCTCGTTCAAGTTTTATCAAATGAGTCTTTGCTGCTGCACCCCATGCCACTATACAATAATTCAAAATAGATTGACATAAAGCAAAGTACACACTTCTGAGGGTACTGTGATCGGCGATGTTCCTAAGTTTTTTAAATATGAACATAAGTTTACGGGTCCTAGCAGTGACAGCATCTATTTGTTTGATCCAGGATAACTGGTTGTCGATCAAGACGCCAAGGTATTTTATATGGTCAACTTGTTCAATCTCGACACATTCACAAGAATCACTACCAAGGTGTTTGCAGTAGTGGAGCCTGATTCGCAGTGGGTTTTCGGGCTCTAGGCGCTTCGATATTTTAAATGCCATGTATTTTGTCTTGCTTGCATTCAACGTAAGAAGGTTTTGCTGCAGCCATTTCATTACCTTAGTTAGGCCTCTCTCAGTAGCATCAACAACCCCAGCCCAGTCATTGCTACAGAATACTATAGCCGTGTCATCCGCGAAAGTGAGAATCTTAGCATTCTCTAATCGAAGGTTGCATAGATCATTGATGTAGGCCAAGAATAGGGTTGGCCCGAGCACGCTTCCCTGGGGAACGCCAAAGTGGATATCAGAATATTCGCTTGTTGTTTCGCCTTTATATTTTATTCTTTGCCGTCGGTTTGATAGGTAGGAGTGAAACCAGTTCTGTGCTAGACCTCGTATTCCCATTAACGATAGCTTTTGCAGAAGTATCGGCCGAGACACAGTGTCGAATGCCTTAGCCATATCTATGAACACACCAATGCATTTGTTACCAGAATCTACCCTTTCAGTGACGTGATCAACAAGTGTTACTACTGCATCCTCTGTTGACATTTTTTGACGAAAACCATATTGGTTATCAGATAATAGTTTTTCTTTTTCTAGGAATTTTTTTAACCGATTATTGGCAAGTTTCTCTAGTATTTTAGACACTGAAGATAATAAGGAAATAGGTCTGTAGTTTGTAACTTGGAGCGGGTCGCCGGATTTGAAGATTGGGCAGACATTGGCTACCTTGAGACAGTCCGGAAATACACCTGTGGACATACTTAGGTTAAATATGTGGGAGAGAATAGGGGCAAGAGGTATTTTACACTGTTTTAAAATCGAATTGCTGATCAAATCACTTCCAGGGGCTGAGCACGATTTTAGGTTGTCAATGATTTTTTGAATTTCTTCTGGGTCAGTCGGAGTAAAGAAGAAAGATTTTTCAGTAGTGCCATCCAGTCTTGTGGCAGCCGCGAGTAGTCTTTCAGTAACTTTTAGCTCAGACAGGATGGTATCAGCTAATTTTTTACCAACTGTACTAAAAAACTCATTTGCAGAATTTACCGCTTCTACAGGATCTTCTAGGATTTTAGTGATGTCTACGTTTATGCTGTTACTTTTTTTCATATCGCAGATTTCCTTAACACTTTGCCAAAGTTTCTTGGTATTGTTTTTATTTTCAGTTAGCAATTTGCGGTTGTATTCATCATTAGCTTTTTTTATAATGTCGTTGCAGTAATTTCTATAAGTTTTATACTCTCTTTGGGTAGTAATATCGTCTGGACTTTTTCTGCAGTTGTAGTGTAGGCGGTCTCTCTTTCGGACGCATCGAAGTAGACCTGGCGTCATCCATGGTTTGAGTATGACTTTTGAACTACGCACTTTGACTTTTGAGCTGAAGTCTTTAATTTTTTGTGTCATTAAGTTGATGAAACAATCTGTGGCAGCATTAACGTCTGATTCGGCTGTAATGTTGGACCAATCTGTCTCGAGAATACTCGCTTTTAATGCCGGGTAATCAATTTTGTTGTTAAATTTGGGAGCGTTTTTAGTGACTGAGGATAAGGTGAACCAGCAATTACTGTATCATGGTCAGTAATGTCGGAATCACAAACAAGAACTACGGCTGGTGACTTAGTTCTGAGTAGCATATGGTCTAGGCAACTAGGTCCTCTAGCAGGAAGGTTGTGTCCAGGCATAAAGCCACTGTACGCAATAAAATTGAGATACTCAATAGCTCTTGAATCAGCAGTATTCATTTTGATATCAAGGTTTATGTCGCCGGTAATGATGCAATTCTTACCTTTGGCCAACCCCATCACCTCTTCTAGTGACTCCAAGAAGTGAGAAATATCGTGAATGGAGGGTGATCGATACAATGCAACAACACTACAGTCCGTTCCGATATCAATTAGCAGGCAGTTAGCGTCTCGAAATTTTGGTTCCCGTACCTGTACAGTTAGACCACACTTTGAAAGTACTACGATACCATCATTTTGATTTAAATATTTTTTGGAGAAATGACAGTCGTAATTCGGTCGAGTGATGGTGCTGAAACTGGAATCAAGCCAGCATTCTGTCAATATGATAATGTCAGGAATGTCAGGTATGAATATCAAGGTATATTCGATGATATGTAGAGCCGCACTTTTCCAACTTTCCAATAGGCATATTTGTCATCACCCCATCTTACCACAACTACATTAAAAACACAACAATCAATAATTTCCGAATCTCACTTTCCCTTCCCTTACCACCAAGCTAACCAGACTAAGCCCTAAGAATACTCAGAACTTATCCCCCTCCAGACTGCCGAAACACGACATAAGACTTGCAAATCTCTATTCACAGGGTTGAAGATCTTGCAGGCACTTAAGTTGGGAAACTGACGGGCAACTTTTTGTGGTTACGTGGCCGATATAAATCGGTCACGTAACCACAAAAAGTTGCCCGTTGCAGTTCGCATTAAATGAAACCTTATACTATACACAGGCGATAATATTGATATTTATAGCATAGACGGCGCTCAACACTCCTTAGATTTTTTTAAAAACTATGCGCGTCTTATTTCTGCAGAGTAAGAGTTTAGAGTTAGTTTTCTTTTCCTTCAATCGAGTTAGGTTTAACCGAAAAACTAATGAAAAAAAAGATGAATTAAGTTTTATTTACTTTTTGTTTGTACATATTGTTTATGCATTGCTACCATGTTTTGTTTCAAACTAGTAAGTACCTACATTTAGTTTACATAGTTAAAGTCTGTATACTGTATAATACTACTGGAAAGCACATGACAACACAAGAATAATTAGTATTTTGTTACATTAGTGAGTTATATACAATTTTAAACCATTTGGAGCAGTCGTCTATCTGCCAACAAAAAGTTGCCCGTCTGTTACCTACCTAAGCATCGCGGGAGCCGAACTCAACCGAGCACCTGTTCGCATCTTAATTAATTATACGAATATAATTACATTTTCAGTCTTATTAAGGGGAGAACTTTAAGAAGATTATTTCCCTGAAGTTTTCAGGACCTTGTGTTTGTAAATACTGTAGTTACCAGCAGTGGAGTGTGAGAAACGTAGTGTGAATTCTTATAAATATTCAAGTTTTACTTGAACTTCTTTGCGTCATATCTAGAATAGAATAACTCTTTATTATGTACAACATATAAATAACAGACATAAATATATAAATGTTACAAAGGATGACACAATGGGCGGTCTTATCGCTAACAGTGATCTTTTTAAGACAACCTTTGGATGGATTAAAAAGTGCATACTTAATATCCCTTTAAATCTTTAAGAAGAAAACTGTGATTCCATTTACAAGATATACGTTTCTTGTTGTGGCATACAATAAAATTGAAGCAACAAAATAATGACTTGCTTTTATTGTTGTTTCAACAGGTTTGCCACAGGCAATTAAATCGCACCTTAATGTGATTATTACAGCCTGGTAATGTATAATAATAATATGCAGCGTTGGGCAGCTGAATCAAGGGCTTGATTCAGGTGCAGGTTCTGTACACGGAGGGTATAGTAGGGAGGTTCCTCTCTCAGAAGCCCTGACTGCCAGCAGCTTGGACCCTGTTCCTGATACCACTACTACTATTTTTTACTTTTGAATTTTTTTTAAATATTTAAAAATATTATTTTTAAGTTTGCAATGAAATAAAGGAAATAACAATATAATTTAATTAGAATAGTACAAATTTCTTCAGCATAAAATCGGCAACAGTTTTTGGTTACATACGGTAAAAAGGCCATTTCAAAAAAGGTAGCCCCCATGCCCGAATGCCTGTGAAAGCTCTTTCATCACGGTAACTACTTAGGGTAGGTATATTATATAACCAATGAAACAAAACCCTATCAACACATCTAAACTACGTTCAAGAGCTGTCAGTGTCAACATTCCTCAACAATGATTACACTGTCAGCTCCTACACGCGATTAAGATTTTTGTTTTGATTTTTTTAAAACGTTGCCCCACACTAGGAATTACTCCTGTATCGTGGGTGCGTTTACAAACATTTAAAATCACATACACAAACAGCCAGACCCGGAACAACTACCTGTAGGCAATACGAATATTCGTTCCGTGCGGGAATTGACCCTGCGACACGCAGCGCAGCAGTCGATCACTCAGCCACTGCGCCAACCGTGTCCGGTGTCGTCAAAGATGTGGTGACCGAGTAGTTTAATTGAAGGTGAAAGTCATCCTTAGAACATGAACATAAAACAAGTCATTTTATCTTAACAATAACGCTATCAAAACAATATCCACCCTCCTCCTCGCCTCTCTCCAATACACACCAACGTAAAGTAGGTATATCTATAACACAGCTCCAACTAAAATTTAAATTATTGGCGCCAATACACAAGGGAACAAAGGCGATGGTTGCGCGTGCGATTCGGAACAATTCCGTTTTATAATTGATTGCTGCGGTCGATTTGCCATTTGTATCGACCCTACACATTTGTGTCTCTGTGTTAGGAGTTCGTTCCGTACCGGGCTTTTGGGTGGAGCCAGTTTTTAATCTTACAAAAGGTAGATCCTATAGTATACACCGTTAAATTGTGATCGTTTTAATCCTTAACAGGGGTCATTGTACTCATTATTATGAACAACTTTTACTACGGGATCAAAACTGAAATCGTGAAAAAAAAATCAGTTGATCCATATATTTTCGCATAACTAGTGTAGCGTTGGTGCTCTCTCACTTGTCATTTCAACGAAATGTCAGTTGGTTTTTTCATATCAATGGAAAAAAAAAATATCCTTAAATAATTATATTGCATGAATATTAGAGTTAACTATATCTATTCCTTGAGTAGACTGTCACCTTCCGTTCTTCAAATTTTATACTTATGTGTTTTTTCTTATGTTGACTTGTGTATATGGTCATTATACCAAGTTATTCAAAATATCATCTTTAATATTTATATCCCGTACATATCCACTTCACTAGAGTATTCTGTGCTAAGATATGTGTTTGGTGTATGGATGTGACTGTGGTATTTTCGCTAAGGTAGGTGTATTAGTAGGCTAACCACATCTTAAACACACAGTTTCTAAAAAGCTAATGACAACATACATGTTAGTTAATTACTTATGGTGATTGGCTAAATGGCACAAAAATTGGTTAATCAATTCTTTGTTCTATATTAATTAAAAATAATACTGTCTTCTCCAACATCACTATCTTATTTATTATTCACAAAATTCACAGCTCTTTGAAATTTTATCCTAAAATATATAAACTAGTATTACAGCCAATTACGGATTTACAATTTAATAGCTATATAATATATGCAGCAGAAACAAACATACAGAGTGAAGTGAATTAATGCTCGCACCATCTAAACACTGCTAAGTGTACAGTGTAGGTGAGTGTGTAGGATTGTGCATGAGGAGTTGCGAATGGGTGTGCGAGTATCTCTAATAAATCCTTATTCTAATTTATTTATGATCGGCGTAACATATCTTCTTCGTCTATACTTCTCTAATAGCTCGTAATAGGTACCTACACATGCATGTAGCTTGCATGCCATTGTGACATTAACCAATCGGAAGCTAATATGGTACGGTCAGCAACAAAAGTCGGTTAACACTTTAGTTGTTTAAATCTTAATTATTGAGCAAAATGTTCTTAAAAAACATATAGTAATAGAATATTTAAGAATAATTAACTCTTTGCGATTACATGAAATAGAAAAAACCAATATATCGCATCATTTTGTATCAATTTAGATGATTTGTAAAAGTTACAATGTTAAATGACTTTTGTTGCTGACTGTACATTAATATGCAAGCTACTTGGATAGTTTTGTACAAGCTACAGGCATCATATATGTGTATTCGGGCTTACGTAGTCACCCCCGTTCTAGCCATATCATCAAAATCCATCCATAATTTCTTTTGGTCTTTCCTTGCTTTAGTGGCAATATTTTCTTCTTATAAAAGGAATTGATTTTTGTCATTTCATATATTCACCGAAAGATTCCTAAAACCAAACAGACCCAGTCCCAAAGCCCCGAGTGGCACCCACCAACGTAACCACGTCTGGAGGAGACCGCAAGCCCAACTGAAATTAATTGCGGCCGCACCCGCGCCGTTAAGATATTGTCAGATGAACTTAACTAGGTGTCGTATACTTAATATACAGGGTGGCAGGGACATCGACGCGCAAACTGTAACCATGTATTCAGAACATGAGTTTAGACCGCATAGCGTCGAAATTTTTCGTCGGTTATTAAAAAATAATTAAGTATGTAGGTCGTGAGTTCGAACCCAGGCAGGCACTTTGTGTAAATTATTTCATCACCACTGCTCTTAAAACGGTGAAGGAAAACATCGTGAGGAAACCGGCATGTCCTTGAACCACAAATTCGAAGACTTGTGACATCCACCAACCCGCACCGCACTGGGCCCGCTTGGTGGATTATGGCCCACTCCCTCTCACAGGCCTGTAATTTTAATGTTCTCTATCTTGTAATTTTAATTGCTTTACATACCTAGTATTGTATACAATCAAGTATTTTCTGATTGAACAGTCAGCTGTGCTGCTGGGGAGTTTGTTGCGCCACTTCTTCCCAGCGAAAGCACTAGGAAGTGGTGAAGGGCGGGCGTGCCGGGGGACTGTCTTTTGTAATTTTAGCGTTCGAAAAGTACTGGTTCTCAGCCTAATTTAAATAAATAACTTTTTTTTTTTTTTAGTTTTACCTATGCAATGACGTATAGAATGAAAAAGAGAAATTGGAATGGGAATGGGCAACTAGCTTCAACTTTCTGACTAACTGACCGACTATTTAAGGGCCTTACTCGCGTTTAGTACCGTAATACGGTCACTTTATGAAGAATATTTCTCATTAACGGCTTGATTAAAAGATCTGAAAAAAATATATGTTTGCTATAGATTCATGAACAACATTTCTGACATAGGATTTTTTCGTATGGCTAATACTTTTGCCTTAAAAAAATATTTACCAACACGCTATCTTTTTCTTATTTTCGATATTACTTCTAAACGGCTTTGATGTTTGGAAAAATTTTTACACTGAAAAATCGATGGTTAGAGGTACTACAGATGTGACATAGCTTATTTAAATCAATCAACATTTGCATAGTAAATGTCCCCCCTTTGAGATCAAGCTTCAGAGGTGCTCTGCGCGGGCGCGGGCGGCAGTCGTGCGTTAGCATTGAGACGGGATGGCTGTGTCGCTCGCTGCTACGCTCCGGCTATCGATCGACTACGCGCGTCTGTCTGTGTTAGTGCAAATATTTACGAACGAATTGTATCAGTGTGCGTTTATTGACTAGCTCGCTGCAGATGGCCCATTACTATTGTGCGCGTGGACGCTTATGATAGTAATACAAGTACCTAGTAGGCATATCTAAACTATTATTAAAATGAGAAAAGATTGGATTTGATCAAAATAAAAGTCCAAGATGGCGGCTGCAAAAATTTTCAAATATTTCATCATGGGTGTCGTTTTCACACTTTTCGAGGGTGATAAAGCCGATAATGAGGTCAAAATAAAAATCCAAAATGGCGGCTGCAAAAATTTTCAAATATTTCATCATGGGTGTCGTTTTCATACTTTTCGAGGGTGATAAAGCCGATAGTGAGGTCAAAATAAAAATCCAAAATGGCGGCTGCAAACATTTTCAAATATTTCATCATGGGTGTCGTTTTCATACTTTTCGAGGGTGATAAAGCCGATAGTGAGGTCAAAATAAAAATCCAAAATGGCGGCTGCAAAAATTTTCAAATATTTCATCATGGGTGTCGTTTTCATACTTTTCGAGGGTGATAAAGCCGATAGTGAGGTCAAAATAAAAATCCAAAATGGCGGCTGCAAAAATTTTCAAATATTTCATCATGGGTATCGTTTTCATACCTTTCGAGGGTGATAAAGCCAATAGTGAGGTCAAAATAAAAATCCAAAATGGCAGCTGCAAAAATTTTCAAATATTTCATCATGGGTATCGTTTTCATACTTTTCGAGGGTGATAAAGCCGATAGTGAGGTCAAAATAAAAATCCAAACTGCGGCTGCAAAAATTTTCAAATATTTCATCATGGGTGTTGTTTTCATACTTTTCGAGGGTGATAAAGCCGATAGTGAGGTCAAAATAAAAATCCAAAATGGCGGCTGCAAAAATTTTCAAATATTTAATCATGGGTGTCGTTTTCATACTTTTCGAGGGTGATAAAGCCGATAATGAGGTCAAAATAAAAATCCAAAATGGCGGCTGCAAAAATTTTCAAATATTTAATTATGGGTGTCGTTTTCATACTTTTCGAGGGCGATAAGGCCGATAGTGAGGTCAAAATAAAAATCCAAAATGGCGGCTGCAAAAATTTTCAAATATTTCATCATGGGTATCGTTTTCATACCTTTCGAGGGTGATAAAGCCAATAGTGAGGTCAAAATAAAAATCCAAAATGGCAGCTGCAAAAATTTTCAAATATTTCATCATGGGTATCGTTTTCATACTTTTCGAGGGTGATAAAGCCGATAGTGAGGTCAAAATAAAAATCCAAAATGGCGGCTGCAAACATTTTCAAATATTTCATCATGGGTGTCGTTTTCATACTTTTCGAGGGTGATAAAGCCGATAGTGAGGTCAAAATAAAAATCCAAAATGGCGGCTGCAAAAATTTTCAAATATTTCATCATGGGTATCGTTTTCATACTTTTCGAGGGTGATAAAGCCGATAGTGAGGTTAAAATAAAAATCCAAACTGCGGCTGCAAAAATTTTCAAATATTTCATCATGGGTGTTGTTTTCATACTTTTCGAGGGTGATAAAGCCGATAGTGAGGTCAAAATAAAAATCCAAAATGGCGGCTGCAAAATTTTTCAAATATTTCATCATGGGTATCGTTTTCATACCTTTCGAGGGTGATAAAGCCAATAGTGAGGTCAAAATAAAAATCCAAAATGGCAGCTGCAAAAATTTTCAAATATTTCATCATGGGTATCGTTTTCATACTTTTCGAGGGTGATAAAGCCGATAGTGAGGTCAAAATAAAAATCCAAAATGGCGGCTGCAAAAATTTTCAAATATTTAATCATGGGTGTCGTTTTCATACTTTTCGAGGGTGATAAAGCCGATAGTGAGGTCAAAATAAAAATCCAAAATGGCGGCTGCAAAAATTTTCAAATATTTAATCATGGGTGTCGTTTTCATACTTTTCGAGGGCGATAAGGCCGATAGTGAGGTCAAAATAAAAATCCAAAAAGGCGGCTGCAAAAATTTTCAAATATTTCATCATGGGTATCGTTTTCATACTTTTCGAGGGTGATAAAGCCGATAGTGAGGTCAAAATAAAAATCCAAAATGGCGGCTGCAAAAATTTTCAAATATTTAATCATGGGTGTCGTTTTCATACTTTTCGAGGGCGATAAGGCCGATAGTGAGGTCAAAATAAAAATCCAAAATGGCGGCTGCAAAAATTTTCAAATATTTCATCATGGGTATCGTTTTCATACTTTTTGAGGGCGATAAAGCCGATAGTGAGCTCAAAATAAAAATCCAAAATGGCGGCTGCATAAATTTCACTCACTCATGCGGGCTGGTGATAAGAAAACATTGTTTATTTGGAAACTCATCACACTATATTATTGTCAAATAAGTATCGTGTGTGCCAGCACATCAAGCTACTTAACTGCAATCTGTCAAATTTCTTTAATAGATTTTCAACTTTATCGCTAAAGCATTAGGTTCAAGGTTGACTGGGAAAATTTGACTGTTTCGGGTAGCTTGATGTGCTGGCGTCTGTACCTAAAATCAAGTAATCATTAGTTACATAATAATTTTAGTTTGTTCAGAATAACTTAGGTTATTCGAAGTTCCTTATCACGTATGATTTAAAACAAAAACAAATTTTTGCAGCCGCCATCTTGGATTTACATTGTGAGCTCACTATCGGCTGTCTGTAGCACCCTCGAAAACTATGAAAATGACACCCATGACGAAAAATTTGAAAATTTATGCAACCGCCATTTTGGATTTTTATTTTGACCTCACTATCGGCTTTATCGCCCTCGAAAAGTATGAAAACGACACCCATGATGAAATATTTGAAAATGTTTGCAGCCGCCATTTTGGATTTTTATTTTGACCTCACTATCGGCTTTATCACCCTCGAAAAGTATGAAAACGATACCCATGATGAAATATTTGAAAATTTTTGCAGCTGCCATTTTGGATTTTTATTTTGACCTCACTATTGGCTTTATCACCCTCGAAAGGTATGAAAACGATACCCATGATGAAATATTTGAAAATTTTTGCAGCCGCCATTTTGGATTTTTATTTTGACCTCACTATCGGCTTTATCACCCTCGAAAAGTATGAAAACGACACCCATGATGAAATATTTGAAAATTTTTGCAGCCGCCATTTTGGATTTTTATTTTGACCTCACTATCGGCTTTATCACCCTCGAAAAGTATGGAAACGATACCCATGATGAAATATTTGAAAATTTTTGCAGCCGCCATTTTGGATTTTTATTTTGACCTCACTATCGGCTTTATCACCCTCGAAAAGTATGGAAACGATACCCATGATGAAATATTTGAAAAATTTTGCAGCCGCCATTTTGGATTTTTATTTTGACCTCACTATCGGCCTTATCGCCCTCGAAAAGTATGAAAACGACACCCATGATTAAATATTTGAAAGTTTATGCAGCCGCCATTTTGTATTTTTATTTTGACCTCATTAACGGCCTTATCGCCCTCGAAAAGTATGAAAACGACACCCATGATGAAATATTTGAAAATTTTTGCAGCCGCCATTTTGGATTTTTATTTTGACCTCACTATCGGCTTTATCACCCTCGAAAAGTATGAAAACGACACCCATGATAAAAAACTTGAAAATTTTCGCAGCCGCCATCTTGGACTTTTATTTTGATCAAATCCAATTTTTTCTCATTTTAATAATAGTTTATTTAGATATGCCTACTACTTGTATTACTATCGTAAGCGTCCACGCGCACTATAGAAACGGGCCATCTGCAGCGAGCTAGTCAAAAAACGCACACTGATACAATTCGTTCGTAAATATTTGCACTAACACAGACAGACGCGCATATTTATTACTGATTTATAATATGTAATTCAAATTCATGAAACAGGATCACATTTTTATAAAATCTCATTTTTATGTAAGTCCTCCTAAGAAGACCTACAGTCTATGCAAATAAAATGTTATTCTATTCCTAAGAAAATACTCGATATCATTTTTAAAGTTTTACACCCGTTAGGAACTAAGTCCCTTCTCGCGTATGATTTTAAACAAAATCTCTAAATGAAAAATTGCTAAAAAATAATGTCCAGAAACTTAAAATATACGTAACATAAGTATCAATCTATACAAAATATATCAGCTTTGCATCCGCCATTCCCCTCTGGAATCGTAGGCAAAAATGACGACCTGCGTGCGACATTCTGCGCCTCTGCATATTCTTTGATCGTCGTTTTAGTACAGCGCGCCACCGCGCGCGTTTTACGTATTCGGGGGTAGAGCGCTTAGCTCCGCCCACATACACAAGGTCAGCGAGCCCTCTAATCACCTTAATTTTGACAATTCAAAAGTGCCTGAAATGGTTTAATTGAAATAAATGATTGAGTTTGAGTTTAGAAAAACACAAAACAGTAGCGCTCGAAAGTGATAAGAGAGAAATATTTTGATATGTGTATTTTTTTTCTTAACTTTTATGTTGATATCAAGCAGGAACGGTCTTATTACAAAACAAGGTTTTTATTTTGCATCAAGCCGGTTTTTGTAATAAGGACTAAGGTAACTACAAGTGTTTATCATTGAAATTATACATAGTGTGTTAGACGAATGTATCCACGATAATAGTACCTAGGTAAGTAAGTGCTATACTGCAAAAACCCCATCAAAACACAAGCCAGCCACTTTATAACTCTCATTCCTAAATCCAACAATGTCCATAAAACTGATTGAAAATGGCGTCAAAATTGTGATTTATCAATGTATAGCATCGATCTCGCCAAAAGCTTTATATTACCATAATCTGCATATTACTTTTAAATTCTATGAATATTGAAACGGTTCATAACCTATTTTCATGAAAGACTAGGGATTCACCCCGGTTTGGGCAGGTGGAAAATGTATTGGCAAAATAATTTGATTTTGAATGTGATAACGTTAGCAGATTTTCAGAGCCCTATATGCTTTGAAAATTGCTATCATTAACATTAACTATCTATGTAAAACTTATATTTTTGGCTTTCGTACTATCTAATATATAAGGCAAATTTCCGTATTTTAACGTTCAAAATCTAGCCCCGCACCCTAATTGCGTAATACACTATTAATCTTAATCTAGAACCATTGAGACGGATAACACTAATCCATTGCTTCATATGTTCAAAAAATGTGTCTGTTCAACAACGTAAATAACGCAATGAATGTTGTTGAACTGTCAAAATGAAAGTCATTCATACTGTTACGCAATGTCCCGCTGCACACTTTGCAAATGGCTACAGAAAAAAGACTAAGTAAATAAGACATTTCCTAATGAATACGGGAAACAATGATTGTACCTGCAGACAGACAATCAAACAGACACAATATTATACAAAGTTTTACAATAATAGTGCCATAAATTCTCTATCTGTATCGGTCGAGGACAGGCTATAAAATTGTATAGTTATAAAGCAAAAATATTGTCATCCAAATATTGCAAACGTTCAATTTATTTGCATTGCACAGGTTGATCAATTTTGTTGTTCAAATTCGCTTTGTTTAGCTCAAAGGATTTAATTCTGTTTTTATAACCATGTTAGATATATGTGAAAATATTGCAGATTGAATTGATTTATTTAAATTGAGTTGTGTGTTGATTGTTGTTGATTAGGGCGAAAACAAAACACTGGCTTTGACATATTCATTTGTTTCAGCTACTATTATTTTTAAACTTTTAGCTACGATTCAATCATGTGCTTGGTTCTTTGTCGCCTGGTATACCTTGTCCCATACGTATACTGGGCCCCAAGTCTGCTATTTTTATAAATTCGTCATTCCAACACGATCCTATTCCCATCCCATTGTCATTTTGCTTAAAGTTCGTAATCTGCTAAATTCTTAATGGCGATCATTGCTGGTCAGTCAATGGTCTCGTAATAGAATTGTGTCATAATGACATTGGCGTATTGCCTTTATTGGAAAACCCGTGAGCAGAAATGATTTTCGAAAAAGTACCACTACTTTATTTATGCCAGATTTCATTTATATATATTTTTACATATTATTTATTAGTGTTTTATACACGTCAAGTGTTCTAAGTAAGTCAGTCATTCATTTATCATTATGTACGAGATAACCATTCTATGCCATTTCTTTCAATGGAGTGTCAATGGTTGATCACTGGAAAATCATAATGACGCCATTATGTTAGTAGATTACCAAACTTGTCAAAATCAACAATTATGAAATCAATGATAGCCCATTCTGAAACTATTGTAAAAGCAGACTTGGGGCCCTGAACAGACAGCTGTGCTGCAGGGGAGTTGGTTGCGCCACTTCTTCTTCCCAAGTAAAGCACTAGGAAGTGGTGAAGGGCTGGCGTTTTGGGGGACTTCCTCATGTAATTTGACGTTCAAAAAGTGCTGATTGTCGGCCTAGTTAGAATGAATGAATGATTTTCAGAGCAAGTGTTTTGAGAGCTATAAGTTGCTCAGAACTTTTATTAAGGGAACATCAGATATGGCCATTCAATTCTCAAATTAATAGGTTCCAAGATCGTATTTGCAAGATCAAAGTGTTTCCGAGTGATAATTCTATCTAATCTACCGTTTAAAATACTCTTGAAAAAATCTAGTTATACAGGACTAGCTGCGCCCCGCGGTTTCTCCCGCATGAGTTTCGATCCCGTGGGAATTATGGGGATAAAAAGTATCTTATATGTTAATCCTGGTTATAAACCATCTGTGTGCCAAATTTCAATCAAATCCGTATAGTAGTTTTTGCGTGAAAGAGTAAAAAACATCCATCCATCCATACAAACTTTCACATTTAATAATATTGGTAGGATGTTTATGATGAGATGGATACTTCTACTATTTTGTTCAATTTCAAAATAATGATCTATAATTAACCTCATTCAGTATTGTATTCTATCACTTAGCAATTGGTGCGAATTGCGACTTGCCAAAACATCGAGATTGTCTTGCTATATCTAAATTAATGACATAAACCTTCTGGAATAAATGCTCTAAATGGTGGTGAAAACCGCATCAAAATAGATTGCGCAGTTTATAATAACAACGCGGTCAAACAGTCAGACACGACAGGCGACCTTGGTTTTATACTATGTAAAGATTAGGAAACCAGCTCCCCATATATGTAACACTTGTCTTATCAAATCCGAAGGATTTTAAAAACAAAAAGATAGAAAAATTGGTTAATTTGTCACAGAAACACGTGCATAAAAAAGATAATGAACTCGAATAAAAAAGAAAACTAAAAACAAATTAGCACGACCACCAGCGGGCTTGGGACCTCGAGACCAATAGGCCCAGACCAGGGTCTCAGATCTATAATCACGTTCACAAAACAGAAATAGTCTACAGCTGCACGTCATGACTGTGACAAGAAGGTGTTTGAGAGTTTGCTAATCACTAGCTTCATTTGTTTGAAAAATTCATCAGCTCGAT
Organism: Apamea anceps; assembly: GCA_951799955.1. Taxonomy (NCBI): domain Eukaryota; kingdom Metazoa; phylum Arthropoda; class Insecta; order Lepidoptera; family Noctuidae; genus Apamea; species Apamea anceps. Next base: position 16,790,788 of record OX637519.1, on the reverse strand, counting down.
AACGCAAATAACGCAATGACATTCATTGTGTTGAACTGTCAACTTGAAAAGCATTGCCATTGTGTTTTTGTGTTACACAATTACCCCGTAGCACACCAACATAAGAAGTCTATCAAAAGCTCCATTACTTCAAACACATCTGAAACAAACGCAATTGGGCAGTAACAATAACAGTATAGCAAGGAAAATAAAACGCCCTCAGTTGATATGGGGGACGAGAGCCGTCCTAAGGAGATTTGGAGCTATAAAAATAAAATAAACGCCCCTCTCCATATTCCACTATAAGAACAGATGTGAATTTGTACCGTTTCCTGCGATAACCTGAGGACTGCTATTTTTATGGCTAGACGGCTTTGTGGCTGCTTTGGTAGATGACCCGTTATGATATTCTAGGAACGTTTGATCTTTACTATCTATAGTAATAATAAAGCTGAAGAGTTTATCTATTTAATACTTCAAGCACACAGCACAGGGCGGACTTAACGCCGTAGGCATTTTCTACCAGTCAACCTTTGGTCTTTACTATCTATAGTAATAATAAAGCTGAAGAGTTTAGCTATTTAATACTTCAAGCACACAGCACAGGGCGGACTTAATGCCGTAGGCATTTTCTACCAGTCAACCTTTGGTCTTTACTATCTATAGTAATAATAAAGCTGAAGAGTTTAGCTATTTAATACTTCAAGCACACAGCACAGGGCGGACTTAATGCCGTAGGCATTTTCTACCAGTCAACCTTTGGTCTTTACTATCTATAGTAATAATAAAGCTGAAGAGTTTAGCTATTTAATACTTCAAGCACACAGCACAGGGCGGACTTAATGCCGTAGGCATTTTCTACCAGTCAACCTTTGGGTGATGAGGAGATAAGCACTGGTAGATGCAATCACGATTAACAGTGGTAGGTTGTTTGAACGCGCTAATTTCTAGAACTACCAAACAGATTAAAAAAAAAAATGTAGATTATAGCCCAACTCTTGAGGAAGGCTATAGGCTACTTAACATTACGCTAGGGTCCTTAGAAGTTGAGAAAAAAAGGAAAAACGTCAGAAAGAACGCTGAGCGCAAAACCAAGGGTCGTCGTGTTATCCAGAAAGTTGGTTGTGAGGGTCAGATAGGCAATCGCTTCACGTTAATCACTGATATTCAGGTTACTTTTCATTCTGGATATTTGTATTACAAAAATAAAGAAATACAAGCAGAAAATCGCAGGAACAGCTATTATAATCTACAGGGTGGCAAGGACATCGACACGTAAACTGTAACCATGAAGTCAGCACATTATTCTAAACCCCCCTAGCGTAGAATTTTTTCGTCAGTTATCAATAAAAAAATCAACTGTTTCATAGATAACTGCAATACCTACGCGGTCAATATCTATGGAACATCTTTTTTTTTTATAACCGACAAAAAAATTCACCTTCAAATTCAGGGGGTTTCAGAATCATGTACTGAATCCATGGTAAAAGATTTCGCGTCAATGTCCCTAGCATAATAATAATTAACCTGTAATATTCCCACTGTTGGGACACAGGCCTCGCCTCTGTGAGAGGGAGTGGGCCGTAAACTACCAGTACGGCTTGGTAGACGTCACATCTCTTCGAATTTTCGGTTCTAGGACATGCCTGTGGTGGTGCTTAATGTCCCTGCCACTCCGTATTTCTAAAGAGTTTCAGTTGCATAATTTCATATTTCATTCTACAATTTTCCAGCACTATCTCAGTACAAAATGTTCTCCATCTAGAACCGTGTCCTCAAGAGACAAAGTGCAATTAGTGTATGTTAATAGCGTTTCAGCATTTAAAGTTTCAATAATAGAATGATTGTAGCGCCTCGATCCTGGCTAACAAATTCACCTTTGTTCGTACTTTCCAGACGGTGTCATTTGAACATAGAGCGTGTTGGAGTATGGTGTGGGGGTGAGGAAAATAGCGTTTTGAGATTCACCCCTTTATGGCAAATTAGGCTTATACTCCGTCCAATAGGATAGCCGTGTTTTCACAGCTACCTTAGAAGGTACATATTCCAGATAACGTAGACGTTAACTTAAAAATGCGCAATTAAATCCTACTAATATTATAAACGTGAAAGTTTGCATAGATGGATAGATGTTTGTTACTCTTTCACGCAGAAACTGCTGAACGGATTTAGATGAAATTTGGCACGCGGATGGTTTATAGCCAGGATTAACATAAAGGATACTTTTTATCCCAATATTCCTACGGGACCGAAACTTATGCGGGTTAAACCGCAGGGCGTAGCTAGTTAATAATATAAACTGCCTAATCTTATTGGATTATCTTATTTATGACTTCTTACAGACATTTTAATACCGTACGTGTATCAGTTTTGAAAAAGAAAAAATATAATTGCTCACTAGTTCGATCTGTCAAAAAATGGTTTACCTAGTGAACAGAGTATAGGATCGCAACTTTTTGAGTGTCAAAATTCAAAAAATCCCCGCCCTTCACCACTTCCTAGAGTTTTAGCAGGGAAAATGTAGTGGCGGTCCAAACACCCCAGTAACCAAACCAAGAAAGAAAGAAAGAAAATGCATTTATTTGCGGCAAACATGACTCATAAAAACTTTTTTGCAAAAAAAAAACAACCGACTTCCAAAAACGACACTACAAAGTGAAAAATAACTTTAATTTCGGAAGTCGGTGTCGTTGGATTTGCATTTTCGTTGTTTGCCACCGACTTCCGAAATTAAAGTTATGTTTCACTTTGTAGTGTCGTTTTTGGAAGTCAGTTGTTTTTTTATTTTGCAAAAATGTTTTTATTTTTCACTTTTTAGTTGTAATTTTTACCAGTAATTTTGGTTTAAAAACCAAACTCCTAAACCGTTTTTGATGAAATTTCTACGGGACCATTTGGGAAGTATACTTACCCTTTCCAACAAAAAAAGAATTTTTCAAATCGGTTGGCAAGCGACGGAGTTATGCGCGAACAAACATAAAAAAAAAATACAAATATCCGAATTGAGAACCTCCTCCTTTTTTAGAAGTCGGTTACAAAAAGAGGAACCAAGAATCACCATTACTGCCGGAACTTAACTGTTTTCGGCAGATATGCCATTTTTAGGGTTCCGTACCCAAATGGTAAAAACGGGACCCTATTACTAAGACTTCGCTGTCTGTCCGTCCGTCTGTCTGTCACCAAGCTGTATCTCAAGAATCGCGATAGCTAGACAATTTCACAAATTATGTATTTCTGTGGCCGCTATAACAACAAATACTAAACACAAAATAAAATAAATATTTAAGGAGGGCTCCCATTTGTGCGTGAGTCCGACTCGCACTTGGCCGGTTTTGTTGTTATAATGATGATAAAAATATCTTAATTGTATTTAATAAGATGGCAATCCTTCACTGCAAGGTTAAAACATTGGGAAACTACTTCTTCTGTTATAATGATAATGAATGTCTTACTTGTGATAAAATAAGGAGGCAATCGTCCATTGCAAGCCATATTTACCCCTTCTGGATCCTTTTTCCGGACTAATTATTTTTTTTTACCTATCGGGGTCCAAAATTGCCAATAGAAAATGATTAAAGTCTTACTAGGACACACTTGACTAGCTAAATTTACCAACAACTTAAAGATAAAGGTAACTTGAAGAAAGTTTTGAGAAATGATTTGATGAATATCGCGTTACAGACTATCAATCACAATCTAGATAATTTTGAAGGATATTACTAATCCATTGCTTCATATGTTCGAAAAATTTGTCTGCTCAACAACGTACATAACGCAATGAATGTTGTTGAACTGTCAAAATGAATGCTATTTCTACTGGTGCGCAATTAGCCCTTCGGATGGATCAAAAAAACCGATATGTTGTGTTATATTTTGTCTTTGGAAAAGAACACCTTTTTTTTGGGTGGGAAATCATCAAATGACCTCTCCCGCTCTGGGCTGAGCGGAATGGCGTGTCAGACTTTTACTGACTAAAACCCACCCATGTTCCTTCAGTTGCCTGTGCCAGGGGCCACGGTATCTCTTTCGAATAACCCGCGGCCCTGGCAGGCATCGGCCCTAGCGGACCCCGTCAGTTCGTGAAAAGAACACCTTGCTCCGGTAGAGGGTAGGTAAGTACCATTCTCCTTTCGTCATTCCGCCTCCTCCTCTCCCTTAACTCCTCAAAGCAGCAAAGTTCATCAGTGTCTGACGGTAACGTCGTTATGAACTCAATCAGGGAGCATTGACGACACGACGTAAGCTCAACTCGATTACGTCACATTATTCACGCTTTACCCCTACCACACTTAGCAGACCCTCAATGGAAGACTATTAATGTACCAGAATTAAGCACTGAAACTTGCATTATCAGGTATTCGGGTTAGTTTGATTCATTAACGGTTTTGGTCGTTCATCAAGATTTTTTGGGAATTTTTTGTGTCAGCTCATTTTTTGATCAACTTGCATCCCACAATTTAACTTTTTCCGAATATTGAATTTCTCTGATTTCGGCATCATCGTTGAGTTTTAGAAAAATAATCAGTTACTGAATTTGTTAGCTTATGCATCTATATAATACCGATAAAGACTTGGATGTAAAATTGATGAAGTATTTTTAAGCGTCGATTTCACCAGCTCTGTACAGTGTACACATTTTATCATTATTAACAAAACGGTTTAGATGCCAGTAAGGATGCCAATTTGTACTCAATGACATAGAGTCAGAGTTTCTATATACTGAGTTTAATAATCTACCCAACCACAACAACAGTGAAAGTCACCAAGCTACACCCGCATGTGTGTTTAAATCAAGACCCTAAATCACAAAGCATTGTCAACATCAAATCTCACATCAAATTAATTATACATCGACCACTTTAACTTAACACCTAAAAATACATTCATTCACCCTTTAAAGAAGGGATTTCCCTTCATCAAGAAGGACATGGAAGACCTTCTCATTTTGGTTGTCAATGCATTTGATATTCCAACGGTCAATATGCACACCCCTGAATTATTTAGTTACCACTAAATAGAGATACATAGTTAATATTCAAAGGGGTTTGGGGGACAATATTTAGGTAGCAAATACTAGGGCTACACGCATGTAAAGGGAATGCGTGATTCGGATTGCTTTCAGAGGGTAACACGTTATGCGATTAGGGAAATACCCGGCTTAGGGGCATGAATGAATCGACAGAAATGCGTGGAAATGTTGTTATGTGATTGTGTGTTTGTTTTCGTGGAAATGAATAGAGTTTGTCAAATAATATATCTTGAGCTTTGATTGAGCGAATACAACAAGCTCTTTTGTAAGTTTTTGAAAAGAATATTCTTAGGCGGCAATTCGCTAATTGGACCAGCCGATCGATTCTGTAAAAATCTCACCGTGAAAAGTTAGATGAAGTGAGCTTAGAGTGACCTGTCAATAGTATGAATCCCTAGCATTAGTTGGAATGACAGCTCACTCCACGCTCACTTCACCTGAGTTTTCACGATGAGATGGTTACAGAATCGATCGGCTGGTCCAATTAGCGAATCGCCGCTTAAGAAAATTCTTTTTAATCGCACTGCTGGTTATCGTATCGAAAATGAAATATTTCGATAAGCTGATTTGCCTTGCCCCCGACAACAAACAGCTGTCAGAAGAATAGCGGTTGTCTATTATACTAAGGGCTGATTTCTCCAACTCCAGATAATTTTATCCGAGAAATAATTTTGAATTTTTGACAGTTCTTCCGTACAACATCTGTCAGACGTCAATTTTATTCCACGGATAAAAATTATCTGTCGATTGAAAAATCAACCCTTTAACAGACAACATTTTCGGGTTTTGGAATTGTGAATAAGACCGTAACCGTTTAGAAGACTTCTACGATAATATTGATTGATGTTCGGTACGGTAGTGAAGCGTATCGAGTGGTTGTGAATAGCGTTGCTGAATTGAGAGGGCGCGTCACGTTTAAGTACTCATGAGAGAAGAAAGATAATATTAACTCTCTCTTTCTCTCACCAAAAATCACTCTTTCGTAATTAACGCCTTCCAAAAAATACGTCAAGTTTCCCTGTTACCCTGTATATAGAAGCGAAAGGAGTATAATGAGGGGATTGTTTTGTAACACTTGGAATCCTGTAGTTTCGGGTAAGAAAAGACATAATATGTATTTTATTAGTGACAGCATCTATGCCTAAACAACCATATACTGCTCAAAAGCAATAGTTCTTGGCTCATGTTTTTGACCAATCTTGAACCATAACCTTATAAACTTAAAAGTCAAGCATTACAGACACTTAAAACTAGTTAGTTGCTTGGTCGAAACTAGTTTTGAGAAATGCTTGTCTTGAATGAGGTTCTGTAACACGGCAAGCATAACATAAATAGCATATTCGGAGCCGGTCGAAACCCCAACAAGGTTTTGAAAAGGCAGGGTCCAGAGAAGGACACGTGTGACCAGGATGGTTTCATCAAGGTGGTGAAGAGAAGGGTGTTGTGTATCGCCGGTTTCATAGCCGGCTATATGACACCAGTCAGCGAAACACGACACAGACACTTCGTGTGCGTTAGTTAGATTTTAGTGTAATTATAATTTTGTATGTATTTATAGTATTTTTAAGTTATATTAATGTTGTATTGTATGTGTTTATATGGGCCTTGATGCCCGAAATATATGGATAAAAAAAAAAACAACCGACTTCCAAAAACGACACTAAAAAGTGAAAAATAACTTTAATTTCGGAAGTCGGTGCCGTTGGATTCGCATTTTCGTTGTTTGCCACCGACTTCCGAAATTAAAGTCATTTTTCACTTTGTAGTGTCGTTTTTGGAAGTCGGTTGTATTTTTTTTGCAAAAAAGCTTTTATTTTTCACTTTTAAGTTGTAATTTTTACCAGTAATTTTGGTTTAAAAACCAAACTACTGAACCGTTTTTGATAAAATTTCTATGGGACCATTTGGGAAGTATACCCTTTTTAACAAAAAAAGGATTTTTCAAAGCGACGGAGATATGCGCGAACAAACATAAAAAAAAAAAAATACAAACATCCGAATTGAGAACCTCCTCCTTTTTTTTAGAAGTCGGTTAATAAATAATCAACCTACAATGTTCACACTGTTGGAACACAGGCCTCCCCTCTGTGAGAGGGAGTACTCCACCACGCGAGCCCAGTGTGAGTTGGTAGAAGTCACAGTCATGTCTTCAAAGTTTTGGTTCTGGGACAACCCGGTTTCCTCACGATATTTTCCTTCACCTATCTAGTTCGGCAAGATTCATGTCGAAATGACCAAAAACTAAACTGTGCCGGAAATAAATACACCTAACTAGATACTAGTAGATACCTTGCTTATTTAGCTCAACACGTATACAAAAGGGGTTACCTGAGATGGGAATGTAACTGAATTACCCTGTCCCTCATCAGGGGTAATCAGGCCATTACCTGTTCTGAATACGTTATGAACTGTGTTCCAATAACGAACGATATATACTGAGTAGGTTTTGCGAAATTGATGGAATTACAGCCTTACAGGTAAATGTGTTGTCTAATTTGGGTGTATGGAAAAAACAAAGCTGATGGATTGAATACGTGACAAATCATAAAGCAGTAGGTAATGTTGACAAATCAATCTAGTCGCGTATATGTAAATTGAAAGCTTGTCTAAACTTTCTTTTCTGTATAAAAACGTTTCAATTTCAGGGTCACAACGCCGTTAGATGAAAGGGGAAATCTATGGGTTTTTTACATACACTAGTACAGACTCGTAAGTGCCCGTGGCTAAATAATAACAGCCACACAGGTCGATCGATCAGGTTAAGCTACGCTTGCCGCGGATGGGTGACCATCTTTACATACCGAGACCCTCCGTGCCTCGGAAAGCACGTTAAGCCGTTGGTCCCGGCTGTCATTCGTAGATCTTTGACAGTCGTTACGGGTAGTCGGACGCCCGAAAGTCTGACAACCAGTCTTATCAAGGGGTATCGTATTACCCGGTAACTGGGTTGTGGAGGTCAGATAGGCAGTCGCTCCATGTAAAATACTGGTATTCAGCTGCATCCAGTTAGACTGGAAGCCGACCCCAACATAGTTGGGAAAAGGCTAGGCAGATGATGATTTAACTGTTTTTATACAATTCCAAAAAGAGCGAGCTGCTGATCTTCAAAGCAGGCAAACATTGTCCTACACATGTGCTTGCAGTATGCCTCAATGGCGTTGCACTAAGGCTGGTTGACAAATTTAAATATCTGGGGCATATTGTGACGGTTGACCTCAAGGATGACGGGGATATAGAGCGGGAACGCAGGGCGTTGGCGGTGAGAAGTAACATGCTTGCTCGCAGGTTCGCTCGATGTACAATAAATTCAAGTAAAGATAACGTTCTTTAAAGCGTATTCTCAATATTTTTACTCGAGTGGCCTGTGGGCTATACGCGACGATCCTATGACACCCTGCGGGTTCAATATAACAATGCTTTCAGAATGTTGTTAAGGCTACCGTGGCGCTGCAGTGCCTCCGGAATGTTTGCAGAAGCCCAGACGGACGGCTTCAAGGCCATAATTCGCAAAAATCGGCTTCTTTGCTGCAGCGTCTGCGGGGTGCTAAAAATAGCATTCTGAAAGTCATTGCTGCTAGATTTGACTGCCCCAGCATTCAAAAACACTGGGTGAGGGTAGTGAATGGTTTTGTTTAGTAGTCTACTTATAGATAAGTACTAACAATACTAACATAATTGTAAGCTAATATTGTTGCTAATATATACTAACAAGATATGGATTTTAATTATCTGAAATAAATTATTCTATTCTATACATATAATAAAAATCATCCCCCGACCGATTTTGGTCACGGTGGCCAATATCAACAAAGATTAGCCAGGTTCGCAGAAGATATAATAGTACAAAAGTGTGTGCGCAAACACAGGTGCACTCTCTGTTCCTTTACTCTCACAGCCCGATGGGACGGCAATCTGATACGACCGGAAAGAGATCAAGCGCAGGACCAATGGCTTCACGTGCTTTCCGAGGCACGGGGGTATCACACCACCAACTTCCAAACTCCAGGCTGCTACTGAGAAATACATACATACAATATAGACTAACACCTTATTACTAGCCTAACATAAACGCCCTCATTAGTCAAAATAGGACCCATTTTTCTCGCCTTGAAAGAGTGACAATTCAGAATTCTTTTGATGCACTCAAATCGTGTTCGTGGAAAAAGCACCCTTACAAATAAAATAATGGGGTGCCATTGAGGGGTGTAATTTACAGGATTTTCCCTTTCATTTTAAGATGATTCTGCTGCAGAGGGGCGATTGGCGTGACTTGCCGAAGGGGTTCGCACAGACTTAAGCAAAGTATTTTGACGGGGTATTGTCAAGTTGGAGATTTTGAGTCTTTGGGTGAAAATCACCCAATTAAGAAGTGAAATCAACCAACCAATCAATCCATTAGGTTCACCGTTTTTTGACAGCTGTCTTAGAACGTACATATTTCAGATTATGTAATAGTTAAATTTAAAATGCGTACTATAATAAATATATATAAACAGCCTTATTGAATTATCTTATTTGTGGCTTCTTACAGTCATTATAATACAGTAAGTGGTACAGTAAGTATATTCAATGTATTGTGTGTTGCTGCAATCACTAGTTCTATCTGTCAAAAACGGTTTACCTAAAATGGACAGGGTATGGCGGGACAAGTAGGTGCTACACTAATCTAATTTTTTTGTTTAAGTTAAGTACCTATTAATTTACTATGGTACCGATAAAAACGGTGATGTCTTAAAGGTATTTTTCAGTGCAAACTGATAAATACCGTAAACATTAAAATTATAATATTTCATTCCTCTCTATAGAGGAATGAAATATTATAATTTTAAAATTCATCATCAGTCATTTTATACTGTAGCCCTTCCGCTTATGGTATATATAGCTATCTATATATACCATAAGCGGAGGGGCTACAGTACAAAATGTTTATTTTTTAATCGCCAATTTAAGTACCTACTTAGCACTTTTATCAATAATAAATTGGCAGAAATACGAACTGAAGGCCTCTCCTCATCATAATTAGCCTGTAATGTTCCCACTGCTGGGACACAGGCCTCCTCTCTGTGAGAGTGGGCCGTAGTCCACCACGCGGGCCCAGTGCGGGTTGGTAGATGCCACATGTCTTCGAATTTTTGTTTGTAGGACGTGCCGGTTTCCTCACGATGTTTTCCTTAATCGTTTTGAGAGCAGTGATGATGAAATAATTTACACAAAGTAAAGTGCCTGCTTGGGTTCGAATCCACGACCTACAACTGGTAAGTCATGGCCGTTACCACTGGGCCACCACTGCTCTCCCTGGGCCGCCTGACTACTCTGAGAGCAGTGGTTTTTCCTCTCGAAAGCACATTTTTTCATTGCCACAGATTTGGCTCTGCATTCATAACCTTCGTTCGATACGCTACCGTGCCAAATCGAACATCAATCAATGTTATCGAAGGAGTCCTGTCACAATTCAAAACCCGAAAATGTTGTTAGGTTAAATCAAATAGAAGACTACTATTCTTTTGACAGCTACCTGCTGACGGGATAAGGCAAATAAGGAGGTCTATTCTATAAAAATCTCACCGTGAGAACTTGTGAAGTGGTGAAATGAGCTGTCATTCCACATGACACTAACCTAACACTATTGACACTCACTTCACCTGAATTATCATGATGAGATTTTTACAAAATAGTACTGCAATAATCATGACCAAAACATTTTGACAAGACAGTATGTCGAATGCTTGTGAAAAAATGCAGGTTCAGAATAGTTCTAACTAGCTTCAACTTTCTGACTAACTGACCGACAATTTAATTTTGATAATTCAAAAGTGCCTGAAATGGTTTAATTGAAATAAATGATTTGAGTTTGAGTTTGAATAGTACATTCAGCAACACGCGCATCACAAGTTACTTAAAATATTTAGGGACACGTGTCTTCATCCGGACAAGGCTTTAAGAAAATCTGTCACATCTAAACATGTTCCCAGCTCTACAACATAGGGGAGCATGCGTTTAATAACACTGAAGGCTAAACTGATTTATCGTCCTCAATGACGATAACATTACACACTAAACTTGGTTTGTACAACTATTGTCATATCATGTAGGTATACCATATCTTCAATATCTACATGTATTCTATAAGTATAATTGAAGTGTCTGTTTGAAATGTCAAAATAACAGCTTCTTATTAAATGCATAATATATGAAAGTATATACACGGTCCTAATAACAAAAAACAATTTTTAAAATTGTTGTCTCTCCGTCTGTCTGTTTGTTCCGGCTAATCTCTGAAACGGCAGGACCGATTTTGACGGGACTTTCAATGGCAGATAGTTAATTTTATAAGGTAACTATTTTCCGACATGCACACGAACGAAGTCGCGGGCACAGCTAGTACATAATCATTTTTGTAAGCAACATTCGTAATATCATTTACTCTCATACTCTCTATGAGAGTAAAGGAGCAACTGAAGCGGATATTTATTTACTTTTGATGTAAATAAAACAATTTCGAATACGGCCAAAGATTGATGAAAAGGATTTAACAAAAAACCACCATGTAGAATATCTCCGCGTGGAACCAACAAATGAAAAAAAAAACAATCACAGCAAATCACTCTGACACTGACAGTTCGACAACAAAAAAAAAAAAAAAATGACAAAAAAACCTTTCGCTTGGTTTACTTTTATTTAACCGACCGCAACGAAACGGACAGTCGTGTAATTGTTTTTCATTGCACAGTAATTGACTTGTGGTGGCCGTCGATAAATGTTTTTGCATTTAATCGCCCGAAATTCGGGGTGAGAAACTTTTTCCACGGCACCCTTGTTGGGGACACTGTGCATTCATTTATTTCGCCGTGATAAATGAGGCAGTGTTTTTTTTATTCGAAAATAAAACAATTTGTTTGTATCAAAAAGTAAATTTGCCTTTTTTCGGTGATTGGTTAAATAAATGAATGTAGCAATTATCTGAGCTTAATATCCACGCTTCAGTTCTGTCTGTCGTGAATTTAAAATGAGCCGATTTAACGAACTAGGGCTGTAAAAAGGGCTTAATTTTTTGCACAGACTATATATTGTTTAATCTTATTTTAAACATTCCACCCTGTTTGTACTTCAATTTTATATTATATGGATCATCATCTACCTAGCCTTTTCCCAACTATGTTGGGGTCGGCTTGCAGTCTAACCGGATGCAGCTGAATACCAGTATTTTACATGGAGCGACTGCCTATCTGACCTCCACAACCCAGTTACTGGGTAATACGATACTACTTGGACTGGTTGTCAGATTTTCGGCCTTCTGATGACCCGTAACGACTGTCAAAGATCCACGATTGACAGCCAGGACCAACGGCTTAACCTCCTTTATATTACAAGGATGAGGGACTATTTTACTAAGGTACTGCTTAGCATATTGCAAAATGCTCCCCTGTTTTCATTCAAACCTGCATGGCTACCTACACTGTCTGGCTGGCTTTGAACCTGCCTAAAATAAAAAAAAACGAACATTCATTACTCAGGAGTAGGAAGTAAATCCAGATTTTGCCAGCATTATTATAGTACAGACGCCAGCAGGTCAACCTACCCGAAACTGTCAAATTTTTCCAATCAACCTTGAACCTTAATGCTTTAGCAATAAAGTTGAAAATCTATTAAAGAAATTTGACAGATTGTAGTAGCTTGATGTGCTGGCGTCTGTACCAGTAAAGTAGAGTAATGGTGGTCTAGTGGTATCGGTCCCGACTCACGAGTCGAGGTCGTGGGTTCGAACGCAGTCAGGCGCTTTACTTTGTGTAAATAATTTCATAACCACTGTTTTTAAAACGGTGAAAGAAAGCGTCGTTAGGAAACCGGCATGTTCTTGAAATAAAAAATCGAAGACATGTGACATCTACCAACCCGCACTGACCCCGCGTGGTAGATTATAGCCCACTCCCTCTCAAAGAGAGGAGGCCTGTGTCCCAGCAGTGGGAACATTATAGGCTGAATATGCTTATGCTATTAAAGTACGAAGTTATAAGGCCTAAATAAAAAATAGAAAAAAACACTTTTTTCTCGAAAACTTACCATTCATTTATTTTATTATTTATGTACACACAGTAAAATACATAGGGATATGAGATAATTACAATTTGAGTACAAACGTACTGTTTCTTTTAGCAGACCTGCGAAAGGAGAAGTAAAAAAGAAATAGTGTGTGTGTGTGTGAACAAGAAGAGAAAAATATGAATGTGTGAAGTCTAAAACTAAAATATTAAAAATACTACACCTATAATAATAATAATAATACATTTATTTATCTTCACAAATTACAAGCTTACGTGGTAAATAAATAAAACACATGAATAGGCGAAAAAAAAATGTGTTGTGTACTATCAATGTGAGTGTGTTGTAAATGACAACACATTCCAATTGCTAACATTGCCCCTTAAAGGTAAGAACAGATGTTAGGCCGGTCCATTGTCTCTGAGCAATAAATTCTATAGCCCACCATATATGGTGGAGACAATGTAGAATTATTGCGAACGGTTAACATAGATCTCGCACCTACGAAGGGATATCGGAACACATAGCTGCATTAACTAGATTAGGGGGTATGTTTATTGTTTTCTAGTTGAAAGGACTTGAAGTTGTTTTTTTTTTACGTTTTACTGAAGTTTATATACACTTAAAGATTACATATTTTTCCAAGAGTTTAAAATGTTTAAATCTGTCATTTAGTTTTTACAAGGCTTTTATTAAATCATCATTTGTCTAGCTTTTTCCGAGCTATGTAAGGGTCAACTTCCAGTCTAACCGGATGCAGCTGAATACCAGTATTTTACTTGGAGCGACTGCCTATCGGACCTCCATAACCCAGTTACTGTTATGATACTCCTTGGCAAGACTGGTTGTCAGACTTTCAGGCTTCTGACGACCCGTAACGATTGTCAAACATCCACGAATGACAGCCGGGACCAACGGCTGAACGAGCTTTCTTGGTATTTAAAGATGGCCACCCATCAACGGGCCATCCGCGGCAAGCGTAGCTTAACCTGATCGATCAAACCGTGCGGCTGTTATTACTTAGCTACAACCTTATTAGTTCCTGTAAGTCTGCTTGCTCCTCGTTGAGACAGATGCCTAAGACACAAACCTTTTATCTCTTGACAGGCCAAAGAAAGTCTTTGACGCCTTCAATGCGAAGAAATGAGCTCACCTTTTAAAGGATGGTGGCTTAGAAAATGGCGCGACTTTAAGGACATGGCAAATAAAAAAAAAACGCGTGTCTATGGCCGAGTTTTCTTGAATAGAGTCTCGGACATAGTGAGGTGACGAATGGTGAGAAAAATGGAAAAGAAAATGCCGTGAGAAATTGTGTGGTTAGAGTTTCTGAGAAAAATGTAGGTACATTTAACCGCCTGGTAGTGATACGGCATGTTGTTTGAAATGCGCTGTCAATGTCAAATTGTTACCACTGATGTGCGGCTGTCTGTACCGTTGGCAAAAGTTTACTTGTGTGGTCGAAATTCTTCGAAAGATACAGTTAAGTACAGTGGTTTATGGAGATAATTATGCTGATGTAACTACATACACGTTTATCGTTGTGTTTTTGACGGCACGGTTGGCGCAGTGGTTAAGCGATTGACTGCTGCGCTGCGTGTCGCGGGTTCGATTCCCGCACGGAACAAATATTCGTATGTCCTTACATGTATTTGTTCCGAGTCTGGGTGTTTTTCTATCTATAATATGTATGTATTTATAAAAAAAAAAAATGTATATAAGTAGTTTATCAGCCATCTTGTTACCATAACACAAGCATTAGGTTGCTTAGCTTGGGACTAGATGGCGCTGTGTGAAATGTCCAGGGATATTATTATATTATTATATTATATTATAATTATTAATGACTAGCTGCGCCCCGCGGTTTCAGCCGCATAAGTTTCGATCCCGTGGGAGTATCGGGATAAAAAGTAAGCTTGTATACATAATCCTATTTGTGAGAGGGAGTGGGCCATAATCCACCAAGCAGGCCCAGTGCGGGTTGGTAGATGTCGCAAATCTTAAAATTTTTTAGTTCTAGGACATGCCGGTTTCCTCATGATGTTTTCCTTCACCGTTTTGAGAGCAGTGGTGATGAAATGAATTACACAAAGTAAAGCGCCTGCCTCGGTCCGAACCCACGACCTACAACTCGTAAGTTGGGGTCGCTGCCACTGGGCCACCACTGCTCAAGCTTGTATACCTAAGCATAATATAAAATAGTAACTTTTCGTATTTGTCTACTGTGACTCCTTAAAGCAATGTTTTTCAACCTTTTTCATGGCGTGGTCCCGTTAGTACGGAAAATATATCGCGACTCCCGTCCCTCCGCTGCTTCTAACTTGGAATTCAAGTCTGTCACCTTGGGTACCTTTTGGTTAAACAGAAAAATAGAATTCCCACAATCAACCACTGAAGCTTTGAAGTGTTTGATTCCATTTGGAACATCCTATAATTTTAAAGAAATAGCGGCCCCATTAAAGAGGCTTGGCGACCCCGTAGGGGGTCGCGACCCACACTTGAAAAACAGTGCCTTAGAGAATAAGCTACCAAAAATACCTACTGCCATTTATACTTTTAAAACAAAAACTGATCAAACAACTAAACCGCAATATATTAGTTAGTTAATTTTCTTGCTTTCCCCCGAAACTTGAACTCTGACCACAGTGGTTCAACCAGCTCCAGTTGTTTGCATGAACTTCTATTGAATGGCACACAGCGGGCGCAACGCGACGCTGCAGTTGCAATGTACTAGATATTACGGACGACGGCGACGCCACACAGAGCCACCCCGCTCGACGCGATGGTAACCGTCGCGCCACGTCACCGCTGCGTCGAGCGGGAATGCAAGCAAGAAGTCGCCCAACATCTTATTCATGAAAGAAAGGCGCGGCGGGACGGGACGTGATCGCGCCCGCCGCACCACCGCCGCGTCACCGCCCCGCCAAGCCGCGCCTGGCCGCGCAGCACCCGCTGTGTGCACAGCCTTGAAGTAATATGTAGCTGGAAGGCAGAAGTGAGGGGAAACCCTGAGAAAGGGACGCTCTAGAAGGAAATTAAAGTGACGTGCCGATCGATTCTGTAAAAATTTCACTGTAAAAAGTTAGGTGAAGTCAGCTTAGAGTGAGCTGTCAATAGTGTCAATCCCTAGTATTAATTGGAATGACAGCTCACTCTACGCTCACTTCACCTAAGTTTTCACGGTGAGATGGTTACAGGGTCGCACTGCTGATTGGTGTTGTTCTTCAGAAAGGTCAGGTGCGTACTATTCGCAACCGGTCTCGTGGGCTACTGCCCAATAATTGATGTCGGGACGTTGTTTATATGCTAATAAGTTCTGCTTGCGCGCAATGCATTAGAAGATGGAGAGGCACATAAAATACAAACACACACACATACTTTTATCACCCAGGTATATTAACACCTCAGTCATAAAAATGTGGCCGGGATAAAAGAAGTAAAGACGCCAGCACATCAAGCTATTACAATCTGTCAAATTTCTTTAATAGATTTTCAACTTTACCGCTAAAGCATTAGGTTCAAGGTTTTTTGGGAAAATTTGACAGTTTTGGGTAGCTTGATGTGCTGGCGTCTGTACTTATGCAATTTCAATAAACAAAATACACTTGAGATCACCTGTTTTATTCGTGTGTTCCATCAATCTAATCTAACTTGCCTGTACACTGCAGGGCAAAAGCCACCTTCTCTCTTTTCCACAGTCCTTACGGTAGGATTCAAGCTCGTCCCGTCATCTTCGTCTAGGCCTGTCGTGATGGTGTCGTGCGTTTAACGGGACCCAATCGGTGGTTCTCTTAGCCCAATTATCACCTGACATGCGGCAAAAATGTCCAGCCTAGTTCCACTTAAGTTTAGCGGCTTTCTGGGTAACGTCCGTAATCTTGGTTTTGGCGCGCAGTAGTGTTGTGTTCCGTCACAAGAGAACAATGGAAGAGCATACATAAAATAAAAAATAAATAAAATAAAATGAGTTTATTTCAAGTGCCAAGACTCTTAGAAACAGATACATAGTAGGAAACAGACAGTATAACAAGCACAGACAAAAACGGACACTCACACAACATGTCTGCTGCAGAATTGCCGGATATTTAGGCCAAAACATCTTTCTGATTTGAAAATATCAAAACTAGAACTTAAGAACTCATCAACACTTAAGACAACCTACTTCCAACTTCACTTGGAACAATAAATCATTTCAGAATACTTCAGTCTGAAGTTCTGAAACAAATTTGGTCTTGCCACAATAGCGATGAGTCGTTGCCAATTAATTGCGCGGGAAGTCAACACGCGCGTTTGATTTCAGTTAGCGTACAGATTAAGAAGAATTCTGGATTTTATTATTGAGGTATTTTTAAGTGAGAATATTGAAAAGAAACGAGGTAACGAATCAATGCCACCGTTTTGAGAGCATTGGTGATGAAATAATATACACAAAGTACTGCTTAAGAAGAATTAAGTTACTGAAAAATACTTTCATTTTTGTTTTGTGATCCAATAAAGTAGTTCGAAAACATGAATGTGTAATGCAGTAGTGGTAGGGTTACCAGACTGAAATTCGAATAGTGTGCCATTTTTCCAAATATCTCACTGAAATATCTTCATTTCTCTCAAGAATGCCCCTTTATAGAAATGAATATTTCAGCGAGATATTTAAATGGGAACTCCTGATATAATAATCAGATGCGTGGCAGACCTAAGACCAACGACTTTTTACAAAATGTCATTCTATAACCGGTAACTATGATGGAAAAGTATGAGAGTAAAAAATGTGCGGGATTCAGGCCCAGGAGAAGATGGCTTGATGGATGAGTTTCGGAGGACACGGTGGAGCATACGGTGGAGGTCTGCCCGGCTTGGGCGGGGCACCGCCATGTCCTCGTGGCGGCGATCGGCGGCGGCGATCTCTCGCGTCCGGCCCTGGTCCAGGTCATGGTACGGAGCGAGAGTGCATGGGAGGCCGTCACCTCCTTCTGCGAAGCAGTAATGCTCGCGAAGGAGGAGGCGGAGCGCGTGAGGGAGAGTCAATCACTGCGCCCTCACGCCCCTAGTCGCCGCAGGAGACGCCCTGGATGGGAGTCAACAGCCGACTCCCGGCCACCGTAGGCGCGCGCTTGCGGGCGGCGAGCAATGGGCAGCTCGCCACCCGGTAAGGATCAGGCCCGGGTCGACGGCGCGTTGTGTTCCACGCGCGCCTCAAAGAGATGTCAGCACGAACTGACGGTATCTACTAGGGTCGATGCCGCCAGGGCCGCAGGTTGTTCGAAAGAGATACCGTGGCCCCTGGCATAGGCAACTGAAGGAACATGGGTGGGTTTTAGTCAGTAAAAGTCTGACACGCCATTCCGCTCAGCCCAGAGCGGGAGACGTCATTTGATGATTACCCACCAAAAAAGAAAAAGAAAATGGATGATCTTGACATCCACAGATAGGACTGGTCCTCACTTCCAAGACAGAGAGGACTGGAAAGAAGGAAGGGATGCCTTTGCCTTAAAGTGGAAAAAAAGGCTAAAAATAAAAAGGATTGTGTGGTTTTATGAAACCACGGTAAAAGTGAAACTTTTTTTCACATTATTGACATTTAACTAAAAAATTTCAGAATAATTCACTTTATCCCTACTCCGCGGCCGACCGTCACGCGACATGCAACACACAGACGAAAAAGTTTGAGACGATGTAATAAAAGTTTCACTTTAATAAATGGAATTGACATATATGGTACCGAAAATACCTTATTGTTAATGCTTACAGAAAACGAATGAAAATTACTCTTCACAATTCACTCTTAATACGTACAACCACAGCCTTCCTCTCAAAAGCTTCAAAATTTACAAGTTAAGTAAAGTATTTTGAAAACATGACAGAGTTTGATCGCTTCAATGGCTCGCCGGGATCTGCTATTAACAAAATACCACAAAAGTTGTTTAAACTTCACTGTAGAATACATAATGGTTGGGGTATAGCCTTTTAAGTATGATGGGGCTTCCTGTTTCAATATTTTGAGAGGGAGAGCTTTTGTGATGTTTTTCGTTTTATTTATCATTTTGTAGTAAGTAAAGATTGGACTTAAAAACTAGGGTGTCTTCGCGTAGAAAGTCGGTGATCCACAGGTCGATCGATCAGGTCAAGCTGGTCGCGGTTGGTCTGTGGATGGGTGACCATCTTTACATAACTCCCAAAATTATACAACAAGGCATACAAAGATTTGAATATTATTAGTTTTAATAAAAGCATGAAGAGACTTTTAATAAATAAATGCTACTATAACGTAGCCGACTATTTTGAATGATGTACTTTAGACATTTTAAACATGACATCTTTACTAACGTAACTTTATGATTTTTGTACTTTGAAATTATTATTATACAGGGTCCAATTAAAATAGATGGACAAATTTTACCACAGCGCTCAGTACGTCTAACCAAAGACATCCAAGCAAAAATAAAACACTGATTAAAATGATTTTATTTTGACCTAAAATACATGGCACTCTAGAATAAACACATCCATTATGGGTACTTGCACTCGCGCCCCACTGCGCGCATGCTCGTAAGTAGGTACACAGTCAGGTCTGTTACATCCTTACATCATTCTGTATTTAACAAAGTGTTTAAATATGCATTGGGTAACCAACATTTATAAGTGTATTTTTGTTAGCTGATTATTTTAATTGTAAGTATCTGATGCGTTTTTCTTATATATTTTGGTGGTATGAATGATTTCTAAAAGTTTGTCCACCTATTTTAATGGGACTTTATATTTGTACGCCTTTCTAGGCAAAAACAAGCTGAAACTTTTTTTTTTTGGAATCGTTCCCACTGATTGTAAACTTAAACATGTTTTTGACAAATAAATATATCTTATCCCTCCGTGCCTCGGAAAGTTAAGTGTTGGTTGCGGCTGTCATTCGTGGATCTTTGACAGTCGTTAAGGCAGAAGCCCTAAAGTCTGACAACCAGTCTTAACAAGGGGTATCGTATTACCCAGTAATGGGTTGTGGAGGTCAGATAGGCAGTCGCTCCATGTAAAATACTGGTATTCACCTGCATCCGGTTTAGACTGGAAGCCGACCCCAACATAGTTGAAAAAAAGATGATGACTTCAAGCTCACTTCACCTATGTTTTCACAGTGAGATTTTTACAGAATACATCGGCAGGTGACAACCCACCGGCACTCGCTATATAGGTCACTGGCCACTTGTAATAACAGCTTGGTCTCTTAATTGCTATAGCACCAGCTCAGCCAATATTGCTAGTATTGATTGGTGTTGTAATTACCTTTATAGGGCAATGAAAAAAGCGTAAAGGCTGATCCAGCTTTTAAAAATAAACTGGCATTTTCTTTGTCCCCTTATGTAGCCTACTTCTATTTTTATACGCCCTTACAATATGTTGATCGTTTTAATCCTTAAGAGGGGTCATTGTACTCATCATTATGAACAACTTGTACTACGGGGCCAAACCTGAAATCGTGAAAAAAAAATCAGTTGATCCATACATTATGTCGAGTTATGCGAACATAAATCTATGGATCAACTGATTTTTTTTTTTGTTGAATCAGGGTTGCGCGTATTTGCTGCCACCCTGTATTTCAGACACTTAGAAAATTTAATATTAAGACGAATTTCTGAAGACGTTTAAACGAACCGCCCAGGAACCATCTAACACCGAGCCACCGGAAGATATAAGTTGTGTTGTTATCCTCTTGGGGTAAGTAGGTACCCCACATCTAGGGTCTGTTGCATGGCGACTGGAGTGTCGTCTGGTGCCAAAGGACCTTGCCAGGCCATGAGATTCACGGTTTTAATTTATTTATTACTTATTTATTTGAATCTCCAACAGAGGCTACACAATTTCATGCAAGTTTACAAGAACAGGAACAAATACTAGTGTACAGTTCCAATTACAGAAGACCACATTATTCTCTTATAATTTAGGTAGATACTAACAGTAACTTTGACAACGTGAAAATATTAAAATCGATTAAAACAAACTATTCAACATCAATAGTAAAAGGAAACAAAATGAAATACAAAACAAAACAAATAATATTCGGAGACATTCGATTCGAACTACCTCATATTATTGAAAATTAAAAATATTGAGTGCGAGCATAAGCCTTGTTACAAAGTCATGGTCATCATTCTCTTGTCAATATCACAATTTATTTAGGACTACGGCAACGGACGAGCGGCAAACGTTGTTTTGCCATATAAATTATTTATAGCTGCCCGGCGCTACTTCGTTCGCGTGGTGTCCTACCCCCTACCCTACTCCTACACTACTCCTACCCTACTTCTACCCTACTCCTAAACTACTCCTAACCTACTTCTTTCCTACTCCTACCCAGAAACCATCCAGGAACCCGTTGAAATATACACACAAAATTTCATCCAAATTGGCCTAGCCGTTCTCGAGTTTTAGCGAGACAAACGAACAGCAATTGATTTTTATATAGATAGATAGATCGGCGCAACATGTCTTTTACTTCCATACTTCTCTATTATTCGGCCCTGTGAAAAACACATCATCATCTGCCTAGCCTTTTCCCAACTATGTTGGGGTCGGCTTCCAGTCTAATCGGATGCAGCTGAATACCAGTATTTTACATGGTCCGACTGCCTATCTGACCTCCTTAACCCAGTTACAGTTCCTGTTACAAAGTGACAGGTTAAAATGCCGTAGATAAAAAGGGCAAAAATTTAAAAGCATCAATTAGAATAAAATTCACTTTACTCACGACATTTTTTTTTTACCAAAACAAGGTAACGACACCGGTTAACTGTCGCTATCTCCGGGGCCCGACATAAGTGTCGGCTGAACGCGCAATTTGCTGGGGTTATTAAATAAAGAACTTTTTTTGTTTGCGACGCAAACTCGTTTTGGTAAACGTGACGAGAGGCAAGTTACGCGAAATTTGGTTTTAATGTCACTTTTTTGTGTTAAACGTAAATAATATGCTGTTTTTGGGAGTTTTTGTTTGTTTTTGAGGGTAAAATTAAATTTTTATTGTTGTCTTTTTTGTATGATACCTTTTAATATCGGCTTGTTATCAAGGGTGTCTAATGGGCTACAATAACAAAGCTGCATTAAAATAGTTTGCAAATCAATAATTTCGACACAAAACGTGCGAGTTAGCTAACAAATTTGGTAGCGCGCATGCAATGTCTTAGAAAAACATAAATATCATCATCTGCCTAGCCTTTTTACCAACTATGTTGAGGTCGGCTTCCAGTCTAACCGGATTCAGCTGAATACCAGTATTCTACATGGAGCGACTGCCTCTACAACCCAGTTACTGGGTAATACGATACCCCTTGGTAAGACTGGTTATGAGACTTTCGGGCTTCTGACTACCCGTAACGACTGTCAAAGATCCACGAATGACTGCCAAGACCAACGGTTTAACATACTTTCCGAGGCACAGAGAGGTCTCGGTATGTAAAGATGGTCTTAGAGAACCAATAAACCAATATTGTAATGTAAATACCAATATTGTAATATTGTATTGTATTGTAACCAATATTGTGTTGTGTATTGTTGTTTGTATTGTATTGTATTGTTGTGTATTGTATTGTAATATTGTATGTTAATGTCCAAGGATATTATTATTATTATTATTATTATTATTATTATATACGATTGTGTGCCTCACGGCTACTCCAAGTAGGTCCAGTTCAGCTTAAATGTCAGAAAACTGAGGGGCAATTCTCGTAACTTCAAGAACGTTCACAGTCTGATGTCAGTCTCAATCTGTCAAAAATTGCTTTAATTTTCCTACATGTTTGACTAGTTTTTGACATTGATTGTTGCTGAGATGAGATTGCGACTAGATTTTGAGCGTTTTTAATTACGAGAATTGGCCTTCTGGTGCCTGACGCTGGTTTTCAACTGGATCCTATATTTTGACCAAGTTTATTTGTCAAGCACCTGCAGCAGCAACTAATCATATTCTATTCTATTTCTAATGGATATTGTCTTTCGTTGGAAGGCCTCCCACAAGGTGGGCCGACGACTTTGTGAGAGCTGCAGGAATCCGTTGGATGCGAGAAGCACAAAACCAGTCAAAGTGGAAGTGTCTGGGGGAAGGCTATGTCCAGCAGTGGACATCTTTAAGCTGAAAAGATGATGATGATGATTGTTGGACATAACCTTCCTCTAACTGGCTTAGAACATCCAGTATTATAAAACTGAGTTTAAAAGAACACTTTAATTCATTTCTTCACACAGAAAAACCCTTGTCTATCAGAATATATACAACTTTTTCATTCAAGATTATTTTATCAAACACTTTGTAACCTCTAAGCACGGTTCATTCAATTTGCTTTGGCAGAGATTTTTCGTTCCAAAAAACCATTCCCGATGCCACAGCGCAAAAAAACCAGCTGAAACTTTTATCCTACTGCAAAATTTTCAAGTCGACTGAATAGATTTTTTTAGGCTGTTTAGTTACAATTTCGTAAGATTGTAATATGGAGTTTAAAATGTTTAATAAGGGGAACTCGTGTGAGGTTGTCGGTTCCACTTCTAAAGCCGAATTTTGAGCTCAAATACGAGTGCCGTGGAATATGAGAGATTTGTTTATTACTGTCGGCTATGTACGGTCGCACGTATGATGTATTCTGCAGTGCGATTCTGTAACCATCTCACTGTGAAAACTTAGGTGAAGTGAGCGTGGAGTGAGCTGTCATTCCATCTAATGCTAGGGATTGACACTATTGACAGCTCACTCTAAGCTCACTTCACCTAACTTTTCACGGTGAGATTTTTACAGAATCAATCGGCTGGTGCAGTTACCCTGTTATGAAAGGGTAACATTTAGAGCGATGTCTGAGTTGAATTCTGGAGTGCGATTCTGTAACCAAGTGAGCTTAGAGTGAGCTGTCAATAGTGTCAATCCCTAGTATTAGTTGGAATGACAGCTCACTCTATGCTCACTTCACCTAAGTTTTCACGGTGAGATTTTTACAGAATCCATCGGCAGGTTACTTTATCACCCTAAGGTTGAATGTCATTTGTACGTCATAAAACGACAAGGTCTATTTGTCTAGGTGGCAGACGGAAATTGTCAACCTTAATGAAGATTCAATTTACTGGGAATTGTTGTCAAAAGTGGTAAAGTAATTACAAGGCCGACCATAAAATTCAATGTTCTGTTTAATTCCCGGAAAAGAGACTGAAAATAAACCTCGGCAGGAAAATTTAAAAGACGAGTTTTTTTCTGAAAGAACTACAACTAATCAGCAGGCGCATCAAATTAAGGTCGTTTTATAAATACATACCAAGTTGATATCTTTATTTGGAGTCTGTATTGTGTGAGGAATGATATGAAAGAAAAGGGAGTGAATGGGTGGTTGACAGGGGAGATTGGAAGAAGAAAATGTGTTGCACCGACTCCAAGAAACAAGGGACAAGGGCAGGAAGGTGCTTGGGGGAGGCCTATGTCCAGCAGTGGACACCATTCGGCTAAAATGATGAATACGCTGGTTCCCTTTTACATAGGCCTGAATCATAACTGGCGAAATGTGAGGGTATTATAGGTTCGGGAGCCGCGTGACGACTCCCGGCCACCGTAGGCGCGGGCCTGCGGGCGGAGAGTAATGGGTAGCTCTCCGTCCGATCAGGACCAGGCCCGTGCCGGACGGCGTGTATGTGTTCCACGCGCGCCTCAAAGAGATGCCAGCATGAGTGACGGGGCCCAATAGGGCCGAAGCCTGCCAGGGTAGCGGGATCGTCCGAAAGGGTTACCGCTGCCCTGGAACATAAAGGGCTAAGGAAGGAACACGGGTGGGTTTTAGTCAGTAAGAGTCTGACACTCCCTCCTGCTCCACCCAGAGCGGGAGGAGTCATTTGATGATTTCCCATCCGGATAAAAAAAAGGGTATTATAGGTACACTTCTGCATAAATCTTCGGGGATTATAGTCATGATATTAGGTATTATTGTTACAATTAAATTTAATTAAAAAATTTGACGGCACGGTTGGCGCAGTGGTTAAGCGATTGACTGCTGCGCTACGTGTCGCGGGTTCGATTCTTGCACGGAACAAATATTTGTATGACCTACAAGTAGTTCTTCCGGGTCTGGCTGTTTATGTGAGTTTTAATGTTTGTAAACGATACAGGAGAAATTCATAGTGTGGGGGAAAAGTTAAAAAAAAAAAAATACCAGGGAGAAAACAAGGACCATTAGGTATTTAATTGTCGTTTGCACATTCTTTTTAGATAAAAACTTTGCTCAAGGTTCAAGTCACCCACAGGAAGAAAAGAAAGACGCTTACACCTTCAAACAAATCCCTAACAGCACTTAAAAAGCAGTCATTGTTTAAAATACAGCGAATTAAGTCTGGGCAATTACACATAAAGCGCTTAGAGTGTATTCCCACGGCGCTGCAGCGCTGTGTCGTGTCTGGTTGAATCGGCTGCAACCGGTCGAGATTTCCCTCGGGTGTGACGTCTGTTCGCTCTGGTCAATGACCTGGTAAAAAATATAGGGGTGCAACTAATGTGGAGGGTTTTTGCTTATGGAAATGCTAGCGACTCAGCCCTGCTGCACGGGTGCAATGGTGTGTATGTATGTGTTGTATTGAAATTTCTATGCTATATCCAAGTGAAATGTGCTGTTTGTGTCTGTGAGTTTAAATGATTGTAAACGCTCCCACGATACAGGAGAAATTCCATTAATGTGGGGCAAAGTTTAAAAAAAAAAACAGAAAAAAAAAAACAAATTGTAATGTATCATACACAAAATCATTCTGGAATAAATGCTTTGTTTTACTATTTAACACAAGAAATGTTTTCTTAACTTGAATTGTTGTAGTTTGTAGGTTTTAGTTTAAATAGTATGGTTTGTAAAGATTATTATTTTTTGTGTGTATTCCGTGGAAAATGTTGTTGGTTACACATTTGGACGTATCTTTTTGTATTTCTTTCTATAAAATATAATATGTCACTGTTTGTTTTCCCAAATAAATAAAATAAATAAATGCTTTAAATGACGGTGAAAACCGCATTACAATTCATTAATTTATTTAATCGTTTATGCACACACATATATAAACAGACAAGAAAACCAAAGAACAGAAAATAGGTACAAAGGTGATGCTTATTTCTAAAGAAATCTCTCCCAGCATACAACATTGTGTAGCTTAGAAAGATGTATCCGGTCACACAACCGGACATGAAAAGCAACTTTGTTTTATACTATGTAATTATATATGTATAGTTACACTCGTACATGGACAAAAAAAGTTGCCGTCAAATTGATAAGAACGTTTCCCTTTTTTTCTTTTTTTTTTTCTTTCCGGGATGGAAAATCCTCATGAATGTCCGCCGTCCTGGGGCGGGCGACGGGGTCTGTCAGACTCTTACTGACTAAAAACCACCCCGGTGTTCCATATCACACCTACGCCGGGGGTCACGGGAACGTACGATCCTTCCGCGACCCCCGACTGGTAAGAACGTTTCCCTAGTGCAACCAGTTACGTTGTTTTGTTCTAAGTGCCTTTTAACATATCCCCAACTACTCAATAAGTGTTAAAGGGATATTGATTCTGTTGTGCACAAAATAAACTTAATTTAGGCTATTTCTATCTTTTTCTCTCTGATAAACATATAAACGGGGAAGGGAAACCTATCTTAATTCTAATTTAATTTTGTTTTAAGTTTAGGCGACTTCATACTTACTATACATAAGTTAGCAAATAATTCAGATCATTTCAAATTATGCCACTACAATAAAATTATTATTAGTAAGTTGTAAAATAAATCTTTGGAGGAAAGTACGAAATACACGCGGAAGTAATCGCGGGCGAAATGCTAGTAAAGAAATAATTATATTATTAACACCGGCTATCTTGGTCGGTGCTTATTGGCAAAGGCTTCTTTGTCGTTACCTGTCTAATTTCCCATCATACAGATAATTTTAATTTTTTTTTTTTACTAATATTTTACATAATATTATATCTATTTTATTATTTATTTATTACTGTGATTGCGCGTGACATCACCGCGGGCCCTATCAGAATACCAGCGCTGCGACATTTATTTTTTAAATGTCGAAGCATCATGCTGAGTTAGGAACCTTTTTGCCTCGTATAGGACTTTCTGTTTCATTTTTTTCCTTTTGTTATTTTTTTATACAATTTGTTTTATTTTTATTTTTAACTGTGTTTAGTTTAGTTTATGATCCTGTACGAGTCGCAATAAATACTTTTTCTTTCTTTCTTAATTTGTTCATTCCATGGCACGTTGACATACAGCTAATTTGTTAGCTTGTACACCTTCGTTAAAGTCTGGGAGAGCTAAGGCTCAGCAAATAGTTACTTAAAACTATGACATTCCTATAGTGCAACCTACAAGGGCGGAAGGAAAACAAGCAATATCTATTACAATAACATTTTAGTCGTGGATAGTGCAGCAATTTTCGTCGCAACCACTCACGAGTCTGTCAGAGTCGCGGGAGGGCTTGCAACAGATCACGTCTGGAGGCTGACATCTTGATGATGTGAAACTGGATTTAAGTCTAGGAGTGTAATGATAAAAGGGCTATGAAATGCAGGTACAGACGCCAGCACATCAAGCTACTACAATCTGTCAAATTTCTTTAATAGATTTTCAACTTTATCGCTCAAGTATTAGGTTCAAGGTTGATTGGGGAAATTTGACAGTTTCGGGTAGCCTGCTGGCGTCTGTACCTTGACCTCGTAAAGTTATATAGTTTAGTTTGTTTTTATTGATGTAATTTAAAAGCTAACTTCACTACACTACTTACCTTCAAGCAACGTTTATGAATAAAGGGGTAAATGTACAAGTATAAAAAGGGAGAGGAAAAAATCGTAGGGCATCAAAAAATTCGTCCAAATCGTTGTCAACAAGAATAAACCCAAAAAGGGAAGGCATTGCCAATTTCATTGCAATTGCAATGCTGATTCTTTGGCCAAAAAAAGGTTTACTTTAATAATTATAATAAATACTTTATTTCAGACCATGGTGTCCATTTTGTTAGTAACAATGTTCTTATAGACTAGTGTTAAACTACGCACAACAACACCAAACATAGTAAACTCAACAACAATCGCTACTGCGCCATTCCATGACAAATGGTGCAACACTTTTCTTTGTGTAAATAATTTCATCACCATTGCTCTCAAAACGCTGAAGGAAAACATCGAGAGGAAACATGTATGTCCGAGAACCAAAAATTCGAAGACATATGACATCTACCAACCCGCACTGGGCCTGCGTGTTAGGCTCACTCCTTCTCGAAGAGAGGTCTGGGTTCGAGCAGTGGGAACATTATTAGCATTATTATTAGCAGAAATGACACGCGCAATAAAAAAAAATCTACTAAACACACAGCAATCTTTCTCATCATTTCTGACATTTAACAGAACATCACCAGCTATTAAGAGAAACAAAATTTTAATATTCCACACATACATTTTACTCTGAGATATTGAACGAGACGCTTGTAAAAAACATGTTTGTTTAAAAAGACTATCATTATAAGGTTCTGAGTAAACAGTAGTACAGGATCCGTCGATTTATATTGCACAGACTCGTTTTGAGTTCAAAAAGGAATACGAGCACATAATAATTTTGTGTAGGGTCTGCAAAAACGGCTTATGGACACGAGTACCTATATCTAAACTGCGTTTGAAAGCTGTCAGTGTCAATTATCAATAAAAATGTGGACACCGATAATAGCTGGCTCGTTGGTCTAGTGGTACTGGTGAGCATGAGGTTCTGGGTTCGAGTCCCCCGGGCAGTGTTATTGTGAATTTCCATCTGGAATTTCTCAGTAACAGCCCGGAGTCTGAGTTTCATGGGACTTAAACATAACTGGCGAAATGTAGGTGTTCTATAGGTACACCGCTGCCTAACCCTTTAGGGCAGACAGGCGTGAAGTTATGTTTATGTAATGCTGCGGCCCCATGGCCCTCTTTCTCACAGGCCAGAAGATGTCAGGCCGGGCGGCCTGGCCTTGGGAACCGTCGCATCTTATTAAGCCTACGGTGGCCTGTCGCCCGTCCGATCCATCGGAAGTCGGACCACTTAATTAAACTACAGCTGCAAATATTTTTAACGGTTTTTCCTTACAAAATTGTCAGACGTCAATTTTCTGACTAGTAAAATCAGAACTCTGGACAGTATTTCATTGTATGGTAGTATCTTAGATAGACCTATAGTCCATTTACAATAGCATTAGAAAGAAACTAAAAAAGGTTATTTTTAATGCACACTTTGTAACAAAAATACAATAAACATTGTTACATTATGATAGACGCCGAATTTATTATGATCTATTTTTACAGCAGCTGTCACACTTAATTGTAACCATTTTAACTATTTATCTTAAGGAAATTATGTGGCTTTAATTTATTTATATTATATAACTCCAATTTAAAATTACAGTGTCAATGCTAAAAACCTAAAAGAAGCAGGGATGAACAATACTTGGAACGTTATTCGTTTCACTATAATTCTACCGAATTTTATTTTAATTAAGGTGGATGCGCTGCAGTAGCCCGCGAAAGCAGACGAATTCGGAGCAATTCTAATTTAAAGGGATGTATTGATGATTTTTAAGGTTAAAATTGTATTATTGCCTACATATTTCTTATTGTTGCGCATCATATTATTTTTATTAAGATACAACCTTACACTGACCTGCAAATTGCAAAAAACGCAAGAAAATTAGAATTTAAGCATCTCCCTTAAAATTGTTTTATCATAACTTTGAAATAAAATGTTTTGCATTCCTGCTTCTACGAGCCCCTTTTTTATAATGCTATTATAAATGGACTATACAAAATACCAAGTAAAAAAATGCTATGAAACGAACCAAAACCAAAATGTTACAAAATAATTTCATTCAAAATAAACTTTTTTGCTACCACTACTACAACTAAAATCCCACCCAGCTCATAGTGGAATGTAAAAAGTGCCTGCCCCAGCTCGACACGACGATCCCCGCGAATTAACTCAAATGAAGACATTATCCGGCCGGGGCGTGCGCAGACGCAGCGTACGTGAGCTTTTTGCCGCCATCTTACTTTGAGGGCAGAGTTGAAGGTCGATTAATGGGTTCGAGTTTTTTTTTTCTGATTGAGTATACAAGGTGGTTTTTTGTATGCAGATTTTTGCGATTGTTTTCATCATCATCTGCCTAGCCTTTTCCCAACTATGTTGGGGTCGGCTTCCAGTCTAACCGGATGCAGCTGAATACCAGTATTTTACATGGAGCGACTGCCTATCTGACCTCCACAACCCAGTTACTGGGTAATACCATACCCCTTGGTAAGACTGGTTGTCAGACTTTCGGGCTTCTGACTACCCGTAACGACTGTCAAAGATCCACGAATGACAGCCGGGACCAACGGCTTAACGTGCTTTCCGAGGCGATTTTTGCGATTGTTTTAAGAAGTGATAATATAGGGACTTATAGAGTTTTATTGTATTTGAGTGAAATGGAGTTCCGAGAGGCAATTCTCGTAACTTCAAGAACGTTCACAGTCTGATCTCAGTCTCAATCTGTCAAAAATACCTGTAATTTCCCTACATTTTTGACAAGTTTTTGACATTGACTGTCGCTGAGATGAGATTGCGACTAGATTTTGAACGTTTTCAATTAAGTGAATTGGCCTTCTGGTTGGAGATTTGGATCGACTTGTAAAGTACTAGGGGATCGAAACTTGACGAAAAAGAACTAAGTATGGATACTTCTAAACTTGAGGAAGGGAGTAGCAGCTGGAATATTGGTATGCCAATCGTGGTAAATGGAGTGCGATTTGATTTGTCCTGGAGTGGGGCAATAACTCCCTCATATGGGTATGTGACACAGAGTACGGAATGAACATTCTGCGTCTAGAAGGCAGTACTTTCAAAATTCGTGGCGCCGAAAGTGCGTTGAGCGCATTACTTCTGTCACCGGCATCAGTTTCTTTCTCATTTGTGCGAGTGAACGGTGATATGCTTGGATTGTATGGAAACGTTTGACAATGCCGCTTCTAGCAGCGGCCGGCTACTCTGTGGTATGTGATATTTTTTGTATGCAGATTTTGGCCTGTTTTTATACCGTGTCAGTAATAAAGGGTTATGTATGGATGAAAAATTTATGTGCTTATTATAGTGTGCAACTCTTGGATATGCTTTGGGTCTTCCTTTGTTAGCGGTTGTAAATTCTGCACTAATATTAATAAGATTGTTTTTATACTCTGGTATTTTAAATTATTAAATTAATCATGTAAGCAGAATATGGAATAAAGCAAAGCTTGTTATGTGCAAAAAATCAAAATCAAAAATCAAAATCAAAAGTCATTTATTCAAATTAGGCTGAGAATCAGCACTTTTCGAACGTCAAAATTACAAAAGACAGTCCCCCAAAAACGCCCGCCCTTCGCCACTTCCTAGTGCTATCGCTGGGAAGAAGAAGTGGCGGAACAAACTCCCCAGCAGCACAGCTGTCTGTTTAGTTAAAATATAGTTGCATGTATACAATACTAGGAACCTATGTTCAGTAATGAACATTACAAGAAGCTTAAATTATTTGCCATATTATGTCAGCTAGCCACGCCAATATACCAACAAATATAATAAAAACTATACGTACTCAAGCTAAAAAATAATTAATAAAAATAAAAACTCACTACCTAAATAAAAGCCTCCAGGCATAAAGGGCGTGACAGCTTACATATTTATGCATTGCTGGGTTCGTCACATAGCTGTCACTTGCAGTCACAGATGATGAACTAGGACCATCGATGTGAAATAAATGAGTTAATACTAATAACAGTAACCTGTCAGTACCTAAGCTAATTCTGGAGAAAGAACATGAACATTGTCTTGCGTTAATTAGGGCGACCAACTATTCTTATCGTGTAAGTAGTCGTTGATGGAATAGTAAGCCTTTGAACAAAGGTTGGATTTTACTTGAGCTTTAAACGCATTAAAACGTGCTAAATAATAAGTTGGTAAATATGATGATGCTATTGGTATATTATCAAAATTACCAACTTATAATTTAAATGCATTAGTTTTATTAGAAGATTGATGTATTTTGAACTATTTATAATTTTTTTTACAATATAGTGCGGTGGGACATCGACGCGTAACTCTAAGGTCGCCCATTGTATATTTTGTAGTGTGTCATGTATTTTTTATGCTACCTATGTATTTTTGTGGTGTACAATAAAGTGTATATAAATAAATAATTATTGAAGGATTTCGTCGGTTATTAAAAAATACCTCTTAGGTATTGCATTTTTATATGAAATAGCTGTTTTTTCTTATGATAACCAACAAAAATTTCTTTCTACGCTAACCCGTCTAGAATCTTGAGCTGAATAAAATTCATGATTACAGTTTGCGCGTCAATGTTGGGATGCCACCATAGTAGGTATACTTATGTACGAAAGTACCCAAGTATAACTGTAACCATTTCAAAAACCTATCTTTAAAATGGCAAATTAATTCATTTGACACGTCCCCAATCCATCAATGAATCAAAATGTTGACAATCAATGCATCACTTTACTAAAAAAAAACAACCTATCCTGACCGACAAACAAGGTACCCAAACACTTAATTTTATAATATTAACATGATTTTCATTACAACCACCAATTACGGCAAAGTGATTACTGTGTAATCAAACCGCCGTATATGTGAGAATGATCGCACGAAGATCGTAATCACTGGGTGGACTTTAATCACCGGTTGATTGGCGGTGATTGACCGTGGTTATTAAGTTATTTTTGGGTAGCGTGGCTGTTGTGTTTCTTTATTTAGTTTTGTTTATTAAAACATAACTCATGTTTTGCGGGTAAGGAAGGATCTAACTGAGCCGTTATTTTGCAAAAATATTATTATATACAATTATTTTACAATGATTTTTGGTTTCGAGTTGACTTTGAGTGACCACCAAAGGAGATAAGTAACCAGGGTCGTCGGATATAGTTGAAGTTTAGTAAGAAACAGATGGATGTTTTCGAATGAAATTTAATTTAATTAATAGAAAACAAACAGTTTATTTATCAAATGCCTGGTTACGTACCTATCTCTTTTGATGACTGTACATAACAAAATTGAATATTGTAAAACTAGTTTAATTGTGCAATTTAACTGACAGTCAAAGCATCTCAGTAAAAAATAACCGGCCAAGTGCGAGTCGAACTCGCGCACAAAGGGTTCCGTAACATTATCTATAAAAATCACGTCTGTTGTATGGGAGCCCCCCTTAAATATTTATTTTATTTTGTTTTTATAGCGGCAACAGAAATACATAATTTGTGAAAATTTCAACTGTCTAGCTATTGCGGTTCTTGAGATACAGCCTGGTGACAGACAGACGGACGGGCAGACAGCGAAGTCTTAGTAATAGGGTCCTGTTTTTACCCTTTGGGTACAGAACCCTAAAAAGAAACACCTAGGTAAGTACTGTCGGTTTATTCTGTAAAGATCTCACCGAGACAACTTAGAACTGAACTGTTGGTGTCAAACTTTAGCATATGCAGTGCAATTCTGTAACCATCTCACCGTGAAAACTAAGGTGAAATGAGAGTGGAGTGAGCTGTTATTCTAACTAATGCTAGGGATTGACACTATTGACAGCTCACTCTAAGCTCACTTCACCTAACATTTCAAGGTGAGATTTTTACAGAATCGATCGGCAGGTAGAATGACAGTTCACACAAAATATATTACCATAAGATATCCTATACGGGCACATTTCATGCGAACCGGTCGCATGAAATGTGCCCGTATAGGATACCAAGTGTTGTTGCGAGGCCATTTTAAATCATACGATTTTCGTAGTCAGGACGGGCATTCTTATACAACGTGGCGCTACAACGGCGATATTAATTCAACACACGGGTAGGGCTAGTGGCCAGTAATCATAAAAATTATAACAACATAAAAAAAATCGTAACTTGAAAACTTCCACCTGCGCCGCTCGCCGACATAGGGCTCTCTCTCTTTCCTTCAATTCACCATCTCTTTGCACGATTTTTGTTTTAATTACATTGATGCGATGTTATGATCCGTGACCCCGGCAAATGACCCTTGCGCTACAGTTCTTTAAGTCAGGTTGCTCTAAGAAGCTATTTTAGAAAATTGTTAATAAATAAATAAATATTAATGTTTAATTAAATTAAAATATATTCATAAAACCAAAACGCGAAACCGTATACGTGGCTTAAATTAATGTCGCCATTAAAGCACCACGCTGTAGAATAGAACACTTTTATTTCAGACAGGAGTCCACAGGACAATAACAATTAAGACAAGAACAATTTTACTTAACGTCTTGTATCAGTAAGTTACAGATACAGATTCATCATCTGCCGAGTCTTTTTCCCAACTATATTGGGGTCGGCTTCCAGTCTAACTGGATGCATCTGAATACCAGTATTTTACATGGACCGACTGCCTATCTGACCTCCTTAACGCAGTTACAGTTCCTGTTACAGATTCATCATCTGCCGAGCCTTTTCCCAACTATGTTGGGGTCGGCTTCCAGTCTAACTGGATGCATCTGAATACCAGTATTTTACATGGACCGACTGCCTATCTGACCTCCTTAACGCAGTTACAGTTCCTGTTACAGATTCATCATCTGCCGAGCCTTTTCCCAACTATGTTGGGGTCGGCTTCCAGTCTAACTGGATGCATCTGAATACCAGTATTTTACATGGACCGACTGCCTATCTGACCTCCTTAACGCAGTTACAGTTCCTGTTACAGATTCATCATCTGCCGAGCCTTTTCCCAACTATGTTGGGGTCGGCTTCCAGTCTAACTGGATGCATCTGAATACCAGTATTTTACATGGAGCGACTGCCTATCTGACCTCCTTAACGCAGTTACAGTTCCTGTTACAAATTCATCATCTGCCTAGCCTTTTCCCAACTATGTTGGGGTCGGCTTCCAGTCTAACTGGATGCATCTGAATACCAGTATTTTACATGGATCGACTGCCTATTTGACCTCCTTAACGCAGTTACAGTTCCTGTTACAGATTCATCATCTGCCGAGCCTTTTCCCAACTATGTTGGGATCGG
This sequence comes from Apamea anceps, assembly GCA_951799955.1. Taxonomy (NCBI): domain Eukaryota; kingdom Metazoa; phylum Arthropoda; class Insecta; order Lepidoptera; family Noctuidae; genus Apamea; species Apamea anceps. The sequence continues at coordinate 16,755,687 of OX637519.1, read as the reverse complement.
CTTCCAGTCTAACTGGATGCATCTGAATACCAGTATTTTACATGGAGCGACTACCTATCTGACCTCCACAACCTAGTCACCCCTTGGTAAGACTGGTTGTCAGACTTTCGGGCTACTGTCGACCCGTAACGACTGTCAAAGATCCACGAAAGACAGCCGGGACCAACGGCTTAAGGTGCTTTCCGAGTCACGGAGGGGTCTTGGTATGTGAAGAGGGTCACCCATCCACGGAACAACGGAGGCAAGCGTAGCTTAACCTGATCGACCGACCCGTGCGGCTGTTATTACTTAGCCACAAGCCCCACTATCAATCAGCGTTTCATGGTCTGGCAAAATTGTGATATCTTTTCCACATAAGCCGTTAATAAATTAAGAATTGAAGCCTACTTCCGCGATTTGCTGTGAATTTTGACAGTAACCTTGCGTATTGACATTCTTGCTGGAAATGAAAGTAAGTTTTACTTTTGAACCAAAAATCCTATACACTAAAAAAGGCTCTATCTTCTAGCCTTTGTATTATTTTAAGGCTAGAACAAATACTAGGTCACAATGCCATCAGTTTTTAACTGCCCGCTGAGTACTAAAATGCACATGAATAGAAAAAATAAAGTTGTACCTGCTCGCAGTAGTTTCAATGTGCCTTTGTCGCCTTGAAACCGAAACAGTGCACAATGCCTGGGTACCTCGGAATAAGTAGTGTTGTAACATTATTACTCAGTTAAAATTCCGGGATTATGAAGTTCAATTTATAGAAAGAAAAAAAAATACGTTTATTTAGCACAGACTAAAAGACACACAATACACCAGATACATACACATCAGATCATCATCATATCTGCCTAATCTTTTCTCAACTATGTTGGGGTCAGCTTCCAGTCTAACCGGATGCAGCTGAATATCAGGTCATCATCTTGGTACTCATCCGCTTTCTAGCCATATCATATTTCACACAGTCCATCCATCGTTTCTTTGGTCTTCCCTATTCTTATAGCCATCCACATTCACATTCAAAATACTACAACGAAAATAATTAAGGAACAACAAACACTGTTTTCCATTAATATTTCCCCACAAAAACAATTGAAACAAAAACCGCACTCCATCTACACAGCACAAAGACCAGCTCAAATAAAACGAACTTAAAAATGCATCCGCAAATCACGGACCAACCGGACATAATCCCGCGGCTGCAACAGAGTTCCGTAACTCCCGGGAATCCGGGAATCCGGGGCATTTGCCAGCACTAACCGCGGACATAATAAAACGCATGTCATATAAAAATGTTATAATAAAGTGTCCCGCTTACTTGGGGTATAATAGTGGTATTCGTTATGTGAAGCGGTTAAAGGGTGCATTTTGAACAGTTAAATGGAGAATTCTGGAGAATTTATGAACAGCATATGTTTTGAGTTGGTGAAGTTGAGATGCTCGGGAATGGAATAAGATAGGCTTTATATTTTTACTAGCAACTTTTATTCGCACGGGTGTAATGTACTAATGGTGACATATATCATAACATCAAGATTTCTGAGCTATATCTAATTTAAATGACAATGTACAAGCTGTGTGCCCGATGGGACTTCCCTAGGGTAAAAATGACGAACATCGATTTTTTTCTTTCTCAATAGGTACTCACTTTTGTTATAAAAGGAACGCTTGTGCAATATTTCATGCTTTTAGACCCAGCGTGCGTTGTCTGTCAGTGAATTTAATTTTTTTATAAAATAGTTTATCAGAACTTGGTATTGCAAGGCCTCCCACAAGGTGGACCGACGACATTGTGAAGGCCGCAGGAACCCGCTGGATGCGGGAAGGACAGAGCCGGTCAAAGTGGAAGTATTTGCCTATTATAAAAAATTAAACCGCCGAAAAAACTGAAAAGCAAAACATAATAAACCTTTTTTATTTAACCTTAATAACTAAGTTATTAAACTAATGTAAGTATACCTATTATAAGTAATTTTGAGTTGGCGCCGTTTAAATTTTTGAGGCAATTTAGTGATTTTTGTTTATTGATTGTTTGGCAATAAATCACCCCTATTTTCCCACCCTTAGCGTTGGAATGGTTTTTCTAAATTTATATGGGACCAACATTGGGGTATACCCTTTCCGATAAAAAAAAAATTGATCAAAATCGGACTACTCTGTAAAAAGTAATACGTGGTCATACATAAAAAAAAAACATAATCGCGTCGAATTGAGAACCCCTCCGTTTTTTGTCGTCGGTTAAAAAGACAAACTAACGGAAGAAGACGAATGAACGGAAGAAGAGAAAAATGATTAGCGATTTCATTGCCAAGAAGGAAATATTTTGCACCTTATTATTTGTCCAACTGAGTCTTTGTCATTTTTTTTAAAATAAAAATTACAGTTCAAAAAAGTAACTTCCTAAAAAAATTCATTCGAAAATTGCTTCACACTATAGCCTTTATAGCTACACTAAACACCGCACAACCCCATCCAAACAAAAACATGACCTCACCTTACTAACATTCTCACACAATATAACAAAGTAATTTCTACCTAGCACTTACATAAAACCGATTTAACGTCCAAAGGAATCGTTGAGGTATTTACACCGAAATAAAACTAATGTCAGTTTTTGTTGGCATCCTTGAAAGTTAAAGGGCAAGTGCAAAAAGTCGTAGTGGGCTCTTTAGTTGGGCTCGTTATATGAAACAAAGAAGCGCCGACTGCGCCACCTATCTGCTATCGGGTGATGAGCTTGGAGTAGAAAATGTGGAAGAGAAATTTAACGGCATTATGTGAATATGTAGTTCCTGGTGAGACTATCTATTCAAATTCTATATTATTATTATTATTATTGTTTTATTATTATTTTATTATTCTATTTTCTTTCTATTTTTTTTGGTAATTTTTTTTCTTCAATGTTTGCTTTTAGGACTTGCAGATTTTTGGTTTATTGTGATTAACGCGACATTACAAATAGCCCCCAAGAAAGAAGTCTGGCGGTCAGATGTGGTGGTCTGGCTGACCAGTTCAAATCACCAAACGGGACATCACCCGGCCCCGAAATTGGTGTTCCAAAATCTGAATCGTTACTTGAGCTGTGTGACTGTGTGTATCGCTCCGTTACATTGTCAACAAATTCTGTATCTGTCTACAACATATGTATCAAATCATAATGACTTTATAACGCCATTAGCAAAAATTATGGCACATTCCACGTTTGCCCCACCTTGTACAAGCCTTACCTCATAATTAAAACAAAAAAGTCCTGCCCTATCCTATCCTCTTCTCATTAATCCGTGAAACAATGTTTAACCCTAATGGCCGGCGCGTAGTCGCCTTGTAAATATAGTCGTTAGCATTTATTCACATAATGACTTTATTATGAGCGTCCATCTTCCTACATTTTATCGCTCAAGGCCTTGTTTCTCAAGCTTTTTGTTATTAGTTGGTACCTTATAGGTATCATAGAGTAGGAGTTACTCACAGGAAAGATAACGTGTTTCGAATAGAATCAAATACTGGTAGTCATCATCTGCCTAGCCTTTTCCCAACTATGTTGGGGTCAGCTTCCAGTCTAACCACTTTAATGCGTAAGAGCGTTTCTTGCATGGCCCCCATTATTTACAGTAAATTACCGAGTAGTTGGAAAGGTTTAAATAAAGCAAAATTTAAGAGTAGATTGCGGAAATTTTTGGTAGATAAAACGTACTACAGTGTAACTGAGTTCCTATCGGAGAAAAATATTTGTTAATTAGTGACATCTTGATTTTTGAAATTTTATGTATGACATTTTTGATTTTTGAAATTTTATGTATGACATTTTTTATTTTTGAAGTTTTATGTATGACATTTTGATTTTGGAATTGTAATAATATTGATATTTGTAATAGTAATGACATGATATATAATCTTATGATACTAATTTATATTTTCCTTTTAATATAAACATATATTTTTAATTAAGTTGATGATTTAAGAATTTTATAATAGTAATTTATAAATTGATCTAAATAAGTGTAAAAATAGTGATATAAATAATTTCAAATGTTTGCATGCCGATTGGTAAAATGTGGCTGAGCTAAATGTAATCTTAAGAACTATTATGTATTACCCATGTTTGAGTCTTTGATCTAAATTCTGTCTTCATTTAAGAACCACTGTCACACACAGTTCAAAGTCACACCCACGCCCCTCAACTTTTTGCAAAGCAATTTCGAAATATCTAGTTTTTATTGAAATTACTAAACGTTTATTATACACGTAAACGGCTATTTATTGAACTATTTTCATATTTTCGCCTTTTAAGCGAACTATTTTTTGTGTTAAAATATTTATAAATGTTATGTGTTGTCCGCGTAGGCGAAGTGAGAATGCTTGCATGTATGTAGTCTAGTTTTTATAGTGAAATATTCGAAGTTTCTAGCCATTTGAGTTTTTAAATAGGGGTTTTAGATTTTTTTTAAATTAAATTTTTCGTAAGAGTGTTTGGCTGCAAATTAGGCTCGCGAAATGCTGGCATAATCAGCTTATAATGTTCTATTACTGAGACACGGGCCTCATCTGTACGAGCGGACGTGGGCTACAATTCACTGCTCTCAGAACGGTGAAGGAAAACATCTTGAGGAAACTGGCATATCCTAGGACCAAAAATTTGAAGACATGTGGCATCCACTGACAAGTTAATTAATAATGCACACATATTATTAATTAACTTGTCATTTTCTGTTATTATAAAACAGCACCCTAATTGCGTAACACACAATCAATAGTAATCTGAATCATTTTGAAGCAAATTGCTAATGCATTGCTTCATAAGTTCGAAAAATTTGTCTGCTCAACACGTAAATAACGCAATGAATGTGGTTGACCTGTCAAAATGAAACCGATTCCGATTAATTGTGTGTTACGCAATTAGGGTGCAGGTAGGTAAGCCAAACGCAGATACTTAGCATTATTCGTAATGTAATATTTACTCTGCTTACACCTAAAATCAAAAGTGGTATAAAGCTTTAATCCTAACGGATTTACGTGAGTGTTGCCCAATCATGGCTAATTTAAGTGTTGCAAGGTGAAAAAACAAGAAACACATAATTGCTTTATATCGACTGATCGGCCGGCTACACAGGTAATGATGGGTTGCAATAAGGCTGGGGGTACAACGTAGCGTGTTACTATAAAGATCACTGACCTCTAGTGTAACTTGTAACATGAGATCTCTGAGAATCTAGTCTACATTATTTTTATTACAACACTAGCTGCGCCCCGCGGTTTCACCCGCATTCCAATATCGCGATAAAAAGTATCCTATGTGTTAATCCTAGTTATAAACCATCTGTTTGCCAAATTTCATCCAAATCCGTTCAGTAGTTTTTGTAGTAGTAACAAACATCCATCCATCCATCCATACAAACTTTCACGTTTATAATATTATTAGGATAACAACATAATCCCCGAAGGGTAAGGCAGTGGTGTAACTGTAGTACACCCTACTTATACATCTTTCGCCGTCCTATTTAATAGGATTCGAGCCTATTGTCATCAACCAGGCACAAATCAGACAGGAGTCTGATACTCCGGGCTGCCACTGAGACTTTTATTAAAATGAATAAATTGAAAGGTAAAGATTGGTCGAAAACCACCCTGCAGTCGATGGGATTTTACAGTGGCAAAATTGACCAACACCCATACAAACTTTCGTCCCCTATTTAACTCATCCCCTTAATTTGAATTCACTCCCTAAAGGGGTTCCATTAAGGGATGAATTTTCAAAAATCTTTCCTTAGTGCTCACCTTTGTTCTATAAGGAACCCTTGCGCAAAATTTCATGCCTCTTGACCCAGCGGTATATGCATGTGTGTTGTCTGTCAGTGAATATAAGTTTTTTATTAAGTAGAGATTACTTGGAGAAACTTAGAATCTTAGTACGTAAATAGCTTTTGTGTCAGTAACTACAAACTGTGTATGTATCAGTTTTGACAATCTTAACTGAAATAAAATTTAACATCAAGTAATTGCTTCAGGACTTAATAATATTTATAACATTATAACTAACTTCTGCCTGTGGCTTCATCCGCGTGAGTGTCGGAAAATATCCCACGGGACATGTTACTGGGACAAAAGCGTAAGTCCTTCCCCAGGATGCCATTTATCTCCTTGCCAAATTTTATTGAAATCCGTTTAGAGGTTTAGACGTGAAAAGGTAACACACAGACAGAGTTACTTTCGTAATTATTATATGACATTAAGTTTGGATTTTATTTATTTTCCATATTAAACGCACATACAGACATACATATGTGCAATGCGTATAGCTAACCGATAAAAAGAATAATCTCTTACCAAATATGTAGTAAACTATAATTTTTGGGTGTAGCTACAACGTTGTACCCTAGTCCTAACAGCAACCCGTCCGGGCGTAAGTTTTATACTATAATTTACATCGCGTTCCTCAATCTTGTTAGATTTTGATGAGCTACATAGTATAGGTTAGGTGCTTATTCGATCTCAGTAAAATTCAGCTTTATTGACGACTAGCTTCTGCCCGCGGCTTCGCCCGCGTGGATGTCGGAAATTATCCCACGGGAACGTGCTAACAGGATAAAATGTACCTATGTGCTTCCCCAGAATGCCATCTATCTCGCGGGCCCTTTGTGGCTAATTACAATAGAAAACCAATTGTGTCTCATTAGTGGTGATTAAGAGGGTACCTATATGATATCTTTACCTAAGTACCTACCTAATTAAAAAAAAAAAAACTCAATAACAGAAAATTAAATACCTACCTACCTAAATAAACCTATTTCTGATGATAACTAATCTAAACTCAATAAATAAGCAAAATCCCTAAAAACTAATATCTATACGAATGACTAATCCTACCTAACAGTATTATAAAATAACCTACGGTCACTACGTACACTATCAAATATACTACCTATACTTTAAAATTAAAATCTATACCTACGACTTATATAAAAATAAACCTAAATAACTCTAAAATCTAAAAGGAATAAAATGAACTCCTTTGCGGGTGACTTAACCTATGACAAACTTATTATTTGCGGTTGGTGCAGTAATCTGGTCTAGGGATCGAACCGCAAAATTAAGTTTGTTTTTTAATGTATATACTTTTTCGGGATAAAAAGTACCCAGTTTGGTGCCCAGGATATTAAAGAATAATTATACCAAGTTTCATCGTAATCGAACTGGTAGTTTTTGCGTGATGCCTGAACAAACAGACAGACAGACAGACAGACAAAAATGTTTTTAATCACATTTTTGGGTTCGGTGTCGGTCTAGTAACACCCCCTGCCATTTATTTTTTTGATATTTTCAATGTACAGAATTTTCACTTCTACAGATTTATTATAAGTATAGATATATAGGTACACTACAGGTATATATTATGTGCAGCTAATTGAGAAAGATAATGCAAGTTGTTAAGGTATAGAACAACGTCGATAACTAGCTATTTCATAAGCATTTTTGTCATAATTTTGACTGACATCTGCCAAGGAAAAACATCGCAAGGAAACCTGCGGGGTAATTGCGTGTCGCGGGTTCTATTCCCGCACGGAACACATATTTGTATGACCTACAAGTAGTTGTTCCGGGTCTGGCTGCTTGTGTATGTGAGTTTAAATGTTTGTAAACGCACCCACGATACAGGAGAAATTCGTAGTGTGGGGCAACGTTTATTTTTTTTTAAAAAAAACACTAACTATAGCAAAGGCATTTTTTCAGTTCAACAGCAATCATTGCGTTATTTACGTTGTTGAGCAGACAAATTTTTCGAACATTTCTGAAAAGTCTGAAATCACCAATCCGCCTTGGGCAAGCATGGTGATCAATGCTTATGCCATTGTCTTCGTTGTATTAGAAGAGACCCTTTCCCTGCAGTAGGGTAATAATAAGCTGGTATTATTATTATTTTATCATACTGGATATAATAGCAAAGGATTTCTTTCTCCTGATTTTTTTCTGGTCTACTGCTTTTTTGAACCCATTTTTCGAAGAAGACATTTTTTTATTTATCCTCACACTGGAACGCCATACGGCAATTACACCAATGGAGCAAAAAATCACTTCATGTGCTGCTTTTCATCCATCCTGTGCGTGGTGGACATCGAACGAGTGGCGAAGGATCACGCACGCTCACGCAGCGTGCTACTGCAGCATTTCTCCATAGCCCATCGGTCCTTCCATATTGCGCAATTTTTTTTTTTCATGTATTATGTATGACAAAAAATAACTATTTCCGTATCGTAAGTATTGTAAAATAGGACGAACAGTGTGCCATCACAAACTCGAAGCTCAAAGCATCATTATCAATTAAGATATAATTTATTTCAATTAGGAACGCTTAATACACTTTTCCACTAATATCTGTGGTTGCTGAGGTATATTTTGATACATTAAAATAACCCGTGTTAGCTTAAAGAGGATCAGTCCTAATGACGGCGCCCGTTCAAGAACATGACGCATGGATCAGCACCATTCAGCTGAACCATGTCATACTTGACAAAAACTGCCATATAAATCCTGAAAACTCGCGTTCCTGTCTTTTCATTTTGACATATGAGGCGATAAGGAGCTGTAGTAGGTATTAATATTCCCGCAAATGCCAGTTTATGTCTCCAAAAAGCGTTCACACCGTCAACAGAGATGTATCTCAGTGCCGACGACATTGTCACTTTCATGAAACTCGACGCAGATTCGACGGTGTCTCGTAACTCGCTTAAAATGAAGGGAAGATGAAACACGAACACACGAAAAACAAGTAATATACTGACGTTAAAACGTTGCGGAATTTTCATTTCGGAAGAGTTAACATAAGCTGTTGATACTAAGTTGATTTCCAGTCTTCAGTTATGTTTATGGTAGAGAGGGTTTTTGAGCAAGCATATGCAGGGCGAAAAGTTGATAGTTGTTGTTCATTACGTTCGATGTACCTAATACAATAGACCTGGAACCTGCAGGCACCAATACATGAATATCGAATAAAACTATGCCCGACCCGGGGACTGAATACCGGATACCATGCTTAGCAGTCGCATGTGCACCACCATCGAAGCAATCAGTAGACCTTCTAATAATATTCTTTCACTGTTATACACAGCGCAAACCGCGGGAACTAGAAGCATGCAATTTTGCAAGAGAGTACCGTTGATAGCGTGTTCATAAGTGTAAACTAAGGAAAGAACTCCCTCACTATTTCAGCCGATGGTAAATCCCATTGGACACACGGCTTGTGTTTCGATAAAAGAGTAGATCAGTATTCAATTATTCACAAATAAAGGCCTGAAACACTGGTTTTTAGGGTTCCGTAGCCAAATGGCAACGGAACCCTTATGGATTCGTCATGTCTGTCTGTCTGTCAGTCCGTCCGTCCGTATGTCACAGCCGCTTTTTTCCGAAACTATAAGAGCTATACTGTTGTAACTTGGTAAGTAGATGTATTCTGTGAACCGCATTAAGATTTTCACACAAAAATAGAAAAAAAACAATAAATTTTGGGGGTCCCCATACTTAGAACTGAAACTCAAAATTTTTTTTTTCATCAAACCCATACGTGTGGGGTATCTATGGATAGGTCTTCAAAAATGATATTGAGGTTTCTAATATCATTTTTTTCTAAACTGAATAGTTTGCGCGAGAGACACTTCCAAAGTGGTAAAATGTGTGTCCCCCCCCCCTGTAACTTCTAAAATAAGAGAATGATAAAACTAAAAAAATATATGATGTACATTACCATATAAACTTCCACCGAAAATTGGTTTGAACGAGATCTAGTGAGTAGTTTTTTTTTAATACGTCATAAATCGTAACGTAACGGAACCCTTCATGGGCGAGTCCGACTCGCACTTGGCCGGTTTTATTAGCCTAGCTCAGGCAGGTCGCCACAAGTTATAATGTCAGTACCAACACACTTTTCATAGGTAATTAAAAACGTACAAATTAAACTAGCTTTTATATTAGTATTTAAGCCAATCTATTAAGAACTTGGTACTACTAAGTATTTATAAGTTTGTAAATGTATTACTTTGTAAAAGGACCTAAATATTTTATATTTATTAAAGCTAGTACAAGGAAAAATGTTGCAAACTACATTGTAATGATTCAAAAAAAAAAATAAGTCAACAATATATTGCATGTATAGATTACTAACTACATAGATTCATAGACGATTCCGCCTTGGAGTGTAAAAGTGTTGCTGTTCCACAAACGATGGGACATTTAATATCGTGTCCTGCGTGCCCTGTCAGCTGCACGATACAGGAACTGATGGACGCTGGTGATGGCGCCAAACAAGTAGCCGAATTGTAGATTGGATTGCTATCAACCCGCTAAGAAGAAGACTAACTATATACACAAAGTACTAAATTAAATGACGAACTAACTAACTATACCAAATAAATACAAAAACAAAAGAATACTTAGGCATTTGAGTCAGACTTGAAATGCAGTAGAGCGTTCTACTACCTTTCAGATTTTCTTCTCGAACTACAGAACCTTTCAAAAGCAACAATCCATCACTCCACTCAACTTGCGATTAAGTTACACATGCAAGTCTTATTTGCTTAAGTGGCAGATTTCACCCTCAGGAAATTGTTGGAACAGTACACGCTTAGGCGAGACACAAACTAGACTGGTACAGAAGGCTTACTCAGAAAGGACCTTCCCCCCAGCTACAACCTGTGCAGTTTAACTAGGTACCATGCCGTGACGTCACGCCTACAGTGCTGTTCGTATCTGTTCCAAAAGTATACAGGGTGACTGGGACATTGACGCGCAGCCCATTACCACGGATTCAGTACATGATTCTGAATCCGCTGCGTTGAAATTTTTAGTCGATCGAAAAAAAATGCTGTTCCAAATATGACGTCGTAACTATTGCACTTTTCTATGAAACATCAGATTTTTTTTAACGTTCGAAAATGTTCTATGCTTAATTTTATTTACTTACCATGTAGTCAGCACATGATTCGAGAGGGAGATTTCATGAGTCTATAATCATGTGCTGAATTTATGGTATAGAAAATTTTTGCGCGTATTTTTGCGCGTCAGTGTCCCTCCCTGACACCCTGAATTATGATGCAAGTGTAAAAAAATCCTGTTCTCACCACTTATTCCAATAATACTCATATGATTAAATTGTAACTGAAAAAATCATCTACGAAAATTGAGGTTTTAATAAAATTGCAAATGCATCTCAAAGATGCTTTAAATTATCAAATCAAAGTTTTCACTTTGTCAGTGGCATTACAAATTGGCATCCACAGTTAAGTTTTCTGATCGTATTGCCCAGTAACAGGATTGTGGAGGTCAGATAGGTAGTCGCTCCATGTAAAATAGGTACTGGTATTCAGCTGCGTCCGGTTAGACTGGAAGCCAACCCCCACATAATTAAAATGAAGAGTATTTTGTAACTATCAAATAATCCTAACATCGAAATTAAAAAAAGAATTAAGAAAAAAATTAAACATCCGAAAAAACCGAAAAAATAATAAACCTTTTTTATATTCAACCTTAATAACTAAGTTCTTAAACAAATGTAAGTATACCTAAGTAATTTTGAGTCGGCAGTAAACAATCAATAAACAAAGATCACTAAATTAAGGCGGTTTAATTTTTTTCTTAAAAAGTTTTTGTTTTATAATTTTTTGTGGCTATAATCTACTAATTGTTTGCCAAAGGGCAGGCATATGTAGCACTGAGTAGAGTAATAATACACAACTCGGCATTCAAATCTGAGAACAATAAATCACCCGTATTTTCCCATCCTTAAGGTTGGATATTTTCAAATTTATATAGAACCACCTTTGGGATATACCTTTTCCAATAAAAGAAGAATTATCAAAATCGGACTACTCTGTAAGAAGTTATGCGTGGTTATACATAAAAAAAAATATATACGCATCGACTTGAGAACCTTCTCGTTTTTTATCTTCGGTTAAAAAGTGATGTTTTCAACCAAACTAAATAGTAGTGATGGGCCACTACATATTTTGCCGATCTTTGACTAGCTATACTAAGTAAACTATTGGATATATTTGATTGAATTTTTTATGCAGACTGGAAACCTCACTAGATATTGGAAGTTTAATTATTTACTGTCTTATTGTCGTCTCTACTTTGTCTGTTTTTACTCATTGTACGGAGCCAACCTTCTGTCCTATTTTTTGATACACGCTCAGGAGCGATGTGATAACTGCCACTTGAAACGGGCCTAACTACCCTACAATGTGTTTATGTGAGGCAGGAATGCTGCGAACATGTTGCGTAATTAGGTGATTTTGTATGGTTAGCGAGGAATATGTGTGTTGTGTTGTTGGAGTTACTGATGGTATAGTATTTTTTGGTGAAGGAAAACATCGTGAGGAAACCGGCATGTCCTAGAACCAAAAATTCGAAGATATGTGACATCTACCAACCCGCACTGGGCCCGCGTGGTGGATTACGGCCCACTCCCTCTCACAGAGAGTAAGCCTGTGTTCCTGTAGTGGGAATATTATAGGCTGATTATGTATTTTTATCTCACGAAATGAGGCGCGCTTTACTTGTGATTACCAAGGTGTACAGACGCCAGTACATCAAGCTACAACAATCTGTCAAATGTCCTTAATAGATTTTCAACTTTATCGGTAAAGCAGTAAGGTTCAAGGTTGATTGGGAAAATTTGACAGTTTCGGGTAGCGTGACCTGTTGGCGTCTGTACAAACACGCTGAAGTATGAGTCGAGAAAATCTGTTTTCTTTTATTTTATCGTGTTTAGATATCAGGATTCATCACGTTTGTGAAGATTACACAAAAAAAAAATAGATTTTTAAACTGATATATCAAGCGACTAGTGTTATCTGTTGTAAACAAAAACAAAGTTAAATTAATTTCTTTTTTGTTATATTATATAACAAAAAAGAAATTAATTTAACTTTGTTTTTGTTAAGATATATATACCCATCACGTCTGTGGAGTTTCGCTAGCTAATTTAATTTGATCCTGTATAATAATTATAATGTTAGGCAATTAATAATAATTAATTGTTAATTATATTGTTGTTCCGGTTAGACTGGAAGCCGACCCCAACATAATTGGGAACAGGCTAGGCAGATGATGATGATGATAATAATTATAATGTATTGAACACAAAAATCAGTCTTCTACAGACTGTACTTAGGAGAGTGTGTGCAGGAGCTCCACGACCTGATCCCACCATCGCTCTTTTACCACCAGACAACGAGACGTATTGCAGCGTACCATCCACACTTGGTTGATATCCCGACGAGTTGTACAGACGCCAGCAGGTCAAGCTACCCGAAACTGTCAAAATTTTCCGATCAACCTTAAACCTTAATGCTTAAGTGATAAAGTTGAAAATCTATTAAAGAAATTTGACAGATTGTAGTAGCTTGATGTGCTGGCGTCTGTACTCAGCACTTCTCCTCCACGTTTGTTATGCACACAACCAAAGTGTGGAACTCTGCGTCTGCGTTGCCTCCTACATTTAAGTCGTCTGCGTTCAAAGCAAGAGTGGGCATCTTCTGGGCACGCTCGTTCCATCATAGACCTCATCCATCGCTTTCCATCAGGCGTGATCGAGGTCAAGAGCACGCCCATTTAGCAATAAAAAAAAGCACAGTGACCTCTTAAAATAACCCAGACTGAAGGTAAACTAAAAAAAAAGGCAAATGAATTTGAATATTAATTATAAAAACTACATTAAACTTTCAATACATTTTCAACACAATAAGCTTACTATCGATACCTTCACCAACGCCATTATAAGAGGACCTTTCAAAAAAGGTATAAAACATTATATATTGGAACATTGGCTTACGCATCAGTAGTTAAACACGATAACTTGACTAAAAACACGTTAATTCAACTGTGACGGAGCTGATAGGGTGCCTAGCGACGCAAAGTTGCGTCGATAAAGCTTGCACACGATACAATACTGTGACGATGGTGTGCGATGAATTTTAAGCTGATATTAAGGTGTTTTTTGTTGTTTTTGTGGTTTTAGAATTGTGAAAAAGTAGTTGAATAGTGTCTTATGTATATGTCTAGCAGTGGACTTCTGTAGGCTGAGTTGATTGATTGAGAAGGTCAACTGTTCCCAGTAAACGAGTTGTGAAGGTCAGACAGGCTGCTGCTTCATGTAAAAAACTGGTATTCAGATGCATCTCGAAGCCGACTCCAACATACATAGTTCGATAAAAGCTGGGCTGATGATGATGAAAATGAGATAGATATTTTTTGTTGTGTTTTAGTGATTTTAGAATTGTGAAAATGTGTTTGAGCAGTGTTTTGTTACTGAAATACTAAGAAAGTGCTAACAATATTGTTATGTTATATTTTTTGTGTGTACTGAAGGAATTCAATACGAGGTTTAACTAAAATAAATTCCATTTAACCATTTTTTTTTTAAGATAGTGGATTGACTAATTCAATAAAATGAATTACATAATTGAAAACACGTAAAAAAAATATTCATCAAATTCTTAACCCTTAATAAATTAAGTTACTAACCAATTAAATAGAATTAGCGAACAGTTAAAACAAACATAATTTTAAAATGTCTAACCAAACATACAACGAGTTACTAGTCGAGACTTCCGAACTGATCGGAGAAGCTACTCAAGCGGATGAAGCGCTTTTTGAAGCAGGCGCAGCTGACAGAAATACCCTCCTACCAGTCCTTTTAGAACTTCGAGTGAGGTACACAATACTACTGAGTAGACTAGATGCGATATACGACCAACTGTTACAGCCACAAAAGCGCATGATTGTCAGAAGACTGCTGGAGTCGTGTTTGGGAAGGCTGATCGAGATCAAACATGATTTGGTGGAGATGCGTCTGACTGATCATACTTTTGATGATGATGAGGTAAGCTTATTTAACAGGTTCTGGCGCGGTAAACGAGGCACAATAGAAGTTTTATTGTTATGACGGCTATTATTTAGCCGTATAGTGCTCTTGTATGTCATAATAATGTGTAATATAAAATGAGAGCAGGGTCAATAGAATCAGTGTATACCATACCATAATCAGTACGTTTTTGTTTTAAATTAATAAATGATTATATAATGTAAGTATTGATATCTTTTAAGCTATGGAGATTTATGTACAGATGATACGAGGTGAGTTTGAAAACCTTGGGCCATTTTGACTCGAAAATGAAATGTTTTACAAAAATTTTGTGGTGAAAATGAACATAGTCGATCATTTTATTTAAGGAATTTAATTCGTCGGCCAATGCCAATGTGCAATGTATGTGTTTTGCCAATGTGTTAGCTATTGAAATTAGTTCTGAGTGGACCAAACAATATTGCAAAGGTTATCCTGAAATTTCGTTGAAATATTATGCTTTGAATGACAATGAAATAAGTGAGCTAGTTTTTGTTTTTATGAAACTACTTACTAAGATTTTTTTTATATTAGGTTTAGATACTTAGTTACTTAGTTTACTTAGAGAGTCATTCACTTTATTTTTTTCTTTTATAAAAGATACATACGTTTTAAGTTAAACCAATCAATCTAACCCCGTTTTACGGTCTTGAAGGTTTTTTACAAATAACATGTAAACTATTGAGTAAATTATAGACGAACAAATATTAAAACCACGAAAATCATTACCAAAATCAAACCAAACCAGCATTACTGTATTCTTTTGTTTCCAGGCATTAGTCAAACTCCAAGTGACACCAAACCAAGTGGAGCCCTGCATTCCACAGTTTTTCTTACGAGAGAGAGCAGAAGAAATTGAAAGTCGAAGGCAGTTCGTCCTCGAGACTTTGAGGAAGTTAGGGTACGAGCCTCCGAAGCCACAACCCCTGGTCTTGACGGAGCAGCAAGCCGTGATTATTATACAAACCCATGAAAGGGCTAGGCAGGGTAGATTAAGGTAAGTCAAGCTAGGAATGTATGCCAGATACTTGTGCAAAAGTATGCAAGTAGCTTGCATGCCATTGTGACAGTTTATCACAAATTCGCAAAGAATGTGCACAATAGAACTATGGAGGGGCTTGTGGCTAAGTAATAACAGCCGCACGGGTCTATCGATCAGGTTAAGCTACGCTTGCCGCGGTTGGTCCGCGGATGGGTGATCATCTACATACCAAGACCCCTCCGTGCCTTGGAAAACACGTTAAGCTGTTGGTCCCGGCTGTCATTCGCGGATACCGTAACGACTGTCAAAGAACAGTCGTTATGGGTCGTCAGAAGCCCGAATTTCTGACAACCAGTCTTACCAAGGGGTTTTGTATTACCCAGTAACAGTGTTGTGGAGGACAAATACTGGTACTCAGCTGCATCCGGTTAGACTGAAAGCCGACCCCAACATAGTTGGTTATGCAGATTTGATGGAGCTTATGCAGGTGATGATGGAGTTGGTGCTGTGTGAGCGTGCCTGTTCCATCACCGCCCATTCGATGTCCAGAGCGCACATGATGATGGAAAGCAGAACATGAAGTATTTTTTTTTTTTGCTTCATCCTTGTAATTGCTGTATGGCGTTCCAGTAGGAGGAAAAATAACTAAATAAATAAATCACCAATCAGAAGTTGCTATGGCACATTGGTACAGTCCATTCAAAGTTTATTTTACCTCTAATTTCTCATCACTGTCAATATTACAGTGAACTTTAATCTCCTGACAATAAGGTTGCTGTTGGGTTGCTGCAACTGTTAAGTCTGTCAAAGTCACAGTGATCTTTATTGTTGTTGTAATAAGGTTGCTGTTGGGTTTGCAGCTGTCAGAGGTAAAATAACTGTGAAAGGTCTGTATGTATGATACTCGCTATTCCGCCTGTGTTAAAGTTCTTAATACCGCACATTGACTTAACTTTGCTAAGTAAGCGTTGCATACGAATGAGAACATTATTCGTATGACCGTAATGTTCATGTTCGATTGAATGAAACGCTTGCTAACCTTTGCTGATATAAAATGAACATTATTTGCATGGAAATAAGGTTTATAATCGTAGAAAACGCTTGCTTTACTAAGTAAAGTCAACGTGTGACCTGTTAATCTTGTCTCTTGACTTGGTCATGAAGTAAATTTTTGTATCAAGAACTTTATCTCAGTCAAGATAAAGTTCAAAATACAAAAACAGCTCGAAAGTTTAAGCTTGAACTAAAGTTAGAACTAATTCTCTCATGGACCGGAATGTATTTTTCTTACAATACAATTCATTTATTTTTCAGATAATAAAATCCAATTTGTTAGTAGATAGATACAAACACAACAAAAACTCAGTGTTAGTACAACCATAATAATTGTTAATTACAAAGGTTTTAAAACTAAACAATACTAATGTTTTTAAATTAGGGGACAGTTCATGAAAGAAATCCGTCTACTCAAAGAAAAAGGAAGGGACCAAAAAGGCGAGATGACGGCAGCTGCGGCCACTGCCATTCAGAAGGTCTGGCGCGGGTTTTTAGCAAGAAGATTAACCAAGCAAAGGAAATTGGAAGAACAACTCTTGATAGGCATGGTACTGCCTCCGTACACGGAATCTGAAGCTGGAAGGAAGGCAGAGGAAGTTAGTAGTATATTGTTATTGGATATATAGATAGAACATTTATTCAGTCCACAAAAAAGACAGCACAACACACAATAGCATAATTAATAATAATAATAATATCCCTGGACATTTCACACAGCGCCATCTAGTCCCAAGCTAAGCAACCTAATGCTTGTGTTATGGTAACAAGATGGCTGATAAACTACTTATATACATTTTTTTTTTTGTAAATACATACACATTATAGATAGAAAAACACCCAGACTCGGAACAAATACATGTAGGTCTTACAAATATTTGTTCTGTGCGGGAATCGAACCCGCGACACGCAGCGCAGCAGTCCGATCGCTCAGCCACTGCGCTAACCGTGTTGTCAGAGCCACAAATTAAATGATAATAAATCACAAAATGTCGTGTCAATTGTTTTATTACTGTATTTCTTAACTACATGCATGCAAGCCGAAGCGACGAAGACGAAGCGTTGGAAGGCCTCCCATAAGGTGGACCGACGACCTTGTGAAGGCCGCAGGAACCCGTTGGATGCTAGAAGCACAGAACCGGTCGAAGTAGAGGTGCTTGGGGGACGCCTGTGTCTTTCTGCTAAAACGATGACTAAGACTTGCATGCAAAAAAGAAAGAAGACTTGTTTTAATTGCTACAGAAATACGTGCATATTAATGAAAAGTGATAATGCTATATATATAATGAATTATGATGATGATGATTCTTTTCGTCGAACAGTTAAGAAAGTCTTACCCTTGAAACATTCACCACCCTTTTGATGAACGCGAATTAAATGTACATCTAGCTTAATACTCGAAAATTTTCAAAATCTGGTGGTTACTAGCATAATCAGTCTATAAAGCTGCTGTGCTGGGACACAGGCCTCCTCTCTGTGATAGGCAATGGGCCATATTGGTAGTTATAGGTACTGATTGCAACTATACACCACGTTTATTAATAAGGGGATCAGTATATGCGCAATGACGCATTTCAGTAACAGATTTGCATCCTTTGGTGAAGGTAAAAATTAATGTGCAAAATGATAATTTTCCCTTGGTTTTCTTTACAGGTCAAGGAATACCGTCGGAAATTGCAATTAGAAAGAGAAAAAGAATACCAAGCAGCTCTCATCTCGATTGAAGATGATCTTCGAGCTCAGCGTGAAAAGAAAATCAATGAACAGATTGGAGACGAACTGAGAAGATGGATCAGAGAGTACTATGATAGAACTGGAAGGTTCCCAGAAATGCCTTCTGAAGAAAGTGGTGGTAGCAGAGCGATGTACAGTCGAACAGGTGACAAAACATTGATTGAAATGATAACAAAACATTATTTAAACCAACGGCCCAGGAGGATGGTGTAGCCTGTGACAGCTTACAAATTATAAAAATACCAGCGTATGACCGAAACTTCGTCCGAATGTAATTTATTGTTCCCCCAATCCAAACCGTCGCACCGCATTGCAAGCACCCGCGCTGTTACTTCGTTATTCGGGCACAGCTTTACTCCATCGGCTCATCAATTGTTGTATCAATATGCTCTTATTAACATTTTTTTAGTGACGGAAAGTCCATCCAAACTTAAAGGGAATATAATCCTAAAACATTACTAACAACAGACTTATGACTTTTTGCAGGCACAGGCATGGACAGTGAAATAAGCAAAGCTTCACCCGTGTCTTCTAAAGAATCTAAAAGAAGCAAAGATAGTAAGGATAAGAAGAACGGGAAAAGTGAAGATAACGGTAAAAACGGTAATCAAGATGCTGATGACCTTGATACATATACATGTACTAGTTCTGCTTTCTTGAAAGATATGACCAGTGCTAATGAAGAGTAAGTAATACTTTGGAAGAACCTCATAAAAAATTTACTTCTTGCGTCACCATTATCTTGACTGACATGACAATTGGAAAAAAACTTAAGAAAAAATTAGTACCTAACGAAAATACGGGCTTTAAAAACTGGTGCTGCTAATTTGCTTAAACTAAACTGCTACTAATTTAGTGATTTCCTTAGATTTGAAGACATCTGGAAATTCAAAGAGGAAGCAGACAATCCTCACGAAAGGTACTACAAGGACATGATAGAAAGAGAGAAGATGGTCAAAATAGAACAAGAGATAAGAAACATTGTTGACGAAATGATGAGAAGCGAGTTGGAATTGCTGCAAGCTGCATTTGATAGGGACAGGGCACAAAAGGGGAAGAAGTCTAAGAAGGAAAAGAAGGTACCAAAATAGCTTTTTTTTTTAAGAGACTGTTTCATAATCTTTAAATAGAATATAATATTCTTTATTATGTACACAATAAATGTTACAGAAAATAAATGTAGAAATTTTACAAGCCGTGAGACAATGGGCGGTCTTCTAACTAAAAGCAATCTTTTAAAGACAACCTTTAGATGTAGACACCAGCACTATCTATCTACATCAGAAAAGGGCCTGAATTTGATTGAATAGTATGTGCCATTTAAATAAACCGAAGATTCTACTATGAACGGAAGTCATACCTTCACAAGGACCTGTGTGATGGATTATGGTCTATGGTGGTTGGTGGTGTCTCTCTTACAAAGAAGGGTTGCGTCTCTCTTATAAAGTGGGAAAATTATTGGCTGATTTTGCTGTTATATTTAGTGGCGGTAGGGATATCGTATTACTCAGTAACTGGGTTGTGGAGGTCAGATAGGCAGTCGCTCCATGTAAAATACTGGTATTCAGCTGCATCCGGTTAGACTGGAAGCCCCAACATAGTTGAGAAAAGGCTAGGCAGATGATGATGATGATTTAGTGGCGGTAGTGTAACAGGCTATAAATGTAGTAAAGTCCTTTATAAACTTAAAATAAAATTTTAATATTTTTTCTCAAGGCTCGTCGTGGAGGCAAAAAAAGTAAAAAGAAGAAAGAAAAAGACTTAACTCCTGACAGAACAACAGAATCTTTATTTGAAGAACTAGTATCCAATGGTATAATAAGACCCTATCCACTTGTGAAAATTGATGAGTATATAGGAGAAAAGTGCTATGTAGGCTCTGCCTATCGTTTAGAAGGAATGGAGGCAACTCCGTGTTTGGGTGACGTAAGGCAGTTGGTGAAGGAGTACTGTATACTACCACTGGGTTCTGAGCTGGTGAGAAATAATGGCCCGTTGGTGCGATCGGTTCTCCTTACAGGTAAAATAGATTTTGAGTTATATCGGGTGGCATACATCGATGCACATCCATACTACTATGAAAGACCATGTGTTGAACATTTTCGTCAGTTATTAAAAAAAAAAAATCTGTTTCATACATTTAGACCATGTAGGTCTAGGTATTGCACTATTGTAGGAAACAGCATTTTTTTAAATTAACGACGAAAAATTTTTACACTGGCTAGTCCACAATTATAATATACAGACGCCAGCACATCAAACTACAACAATCTGTCCTTTAATAGATTTTCAACTTTATCGCTAAAGCATTTGAAAACATTGGGTTCAAGGTTGACTGGGAAAATTTGACAGTTTCGGTTAGCTTGATGTACTGGCGTCGGTACTGAATCCATAGTAACAAGTTACGCGTCGATGCCCTGTATTTAAAGATTTTATTACTAAAATCGAAACTTTGTTAACTGTGCTTTATAGACAGTATATTTTAGTAGTATATTTTTATGACAGGCCCAGCAAAATGTGGTAAGAAGATGCTGGTCCATTCCATTTGTACAGAAGTTGGAGCCATGCTCTTCGACTTAACGCCAGCGAACATAGTAGGGAAGTATCCAGGGAAGTCTGGCTTGATCATGTTGCTACATCTCGTGATGAAAGTATCCAGACTTCTGCAGCCCTCGATTATATGGATGGATGACGCTGAGAAACCATTTGTGAAAAAGATTCCTAAAACTGACAAGACTGATCCGAAGAGGTTGAAGAAGGATTTGGTCAAAATAATCAAAGGTAGAAATGTAATTTACATTTCACGCGTCATGAATACTTTCAGCCTTCAGTTTATTGTTTTTTATATTTAATTTATTTCACTGCGCCTTCAGGAATATGCCCAGAAGACCGAGTTCTTTTCATTGGCACCACCAGAGCTCCTTGGGATGCAGAGCAGAAACTTCTATTTCAATGCTACCAGAAGATCATCCAGGTACCTAAGGCTGATTACGGGAGCATATCCTTGATGTGGAGGTCCAAGCTACATAAGGCTGGTGCTTTGAATCCTAGATTGGATATATCCTGTCTATCCAGAATTTCAGACTCGTACACGTTAGGTAAAGTAGTGCACATTTAACTATTTGCGTTTTTTTTTAATTTTCCATGTTGCCCTTGGCAGATGAAAAGCGAAGTGTATATCTATGTATCTACTTAGTAAAAATCTTAAATTCATTGAAGGGCGTTGCGTTGTCTACGCATAGCCTATACCGCTGGGTCTGACATTAACACTTTCTTTTATAACGAAAACGAGCACTAAGGAAGGAATTAATTATAAAATTTTACGTTTCCATATTCCTCATTTATTTTTAGATTTATGTTATTTTATTTTATTCATTTAGAAAACCAACAGCGATACATTTTTCTTTATTTTTGTGAAATGTATCAAATAACAGTAACTGGGTTATAGAGGTCAGGTAGGCAGTCGCTCCATGTATAATACCAGATTCAGCTGCATCCGGTTAGACTGGAAGCCGACCCAAACATAGTTGGAAAAGGGCCAGGCAGATGATAATGATGATGTATCAGATAAATTTTCTTTCTTTCTTTCTCAGGCACTCTCCTAGCAGCATTAGATGCCGTATTAACAACAAAAAGACGTCTACAACTGCGTGTGCGCGTATTAACCGCCGCTGAAGTGGCCGTTCAGCTCAGTGCTAGGGAACCAGTGTATATTGAACATGTAAGTTTCTAGTAAAATCTTATCTTTTTCAGTTCTTCTATTCTTACTGTTGATGTAATCTTTTTTCTGCACTTCAATATTTTTGGGTTCCGTTTCCGTAAATTGGTCATACAAAAATCAAAAACAAAAGACATTTATTCAAATTAGGCTGAGAATCAGCATTTTTCAAACGTCAAAATTACAAAAGACAGTCCCCCAAAAACGCCACTTCACCACTTCCTAGTGTTATCGCGTCAAAAAGTTTGAAAAAGTTCAGTTTAATACAAGGTGGCCGGGAACATCGACGCTCAAACTGAAACCATATGAATTCAACACATTACTCTAGACCCCACGTGGAGCAAACAATTTTCTTGGCCGGCTATCAAAAAAAAAAAATGCTGTTGCATAGAAACGCGGTCAAAACGTATGGAACAGTTTTTTTTTAAAAATGAAAAAAATGTTTTTATCACTATAGCCCTCATGACGTTTTATGACGTGCAGGTGACATTCAGCAATTACAGGTGATAAAGCAATTACGAGGTCGACAAAACCATCTTAAAACTCGGGTAGGCGGGTACTGGTGGTTTCCGAGTGATTTGTACTTGAACATATTGTATTTTTATAGGAATCTGCAGCGGATACTTGGTGGTATAAAACACCCATGGAGAAGAGAAGGCAGAAGCTTCTTCAAAGAATGGAAGAAGCACAAGGAGAAGCTGAAAATGGAGGCTAAAATTGTAATTTTGTCTAAAAAAAACACAAAAAAAAATAAAACAAAAACAAATTATGATAGCCTTAGTATGAAGTTTGTATGTTAATTTAGGGAAAACAATCGTTAGGCAAATTAACTACAAATGGTCAATTTACTTAACAATTCACCACACTGTACAGTCAACAAAAGAGATAAGTATGCAGGGTCGTCGGATATAGTTGAAGTTTAGTTAGAAACGGATTGATGTTTTCGGATAAAATTTTATTTAATTAATAGAAAACAAACAGTTCATTTATCAAACTAAACATTCGAAAACATCCATCGGTTTCTTACTAAACTTCAAATATGTCCGATGACCCTTGTTACTTATCTCTTTTGTTGACTGCATTTTAACGAGTAGGTAAGCTTACTTTTAGGACCTAGGAAATATTATACCTACACATTTTTTCAAATTATAACACTTATAAGTATTCTTTTAGTTACTATAAAGTATTTTTTTAAACAACATTGTATTTTGTAAAAAAGACATTTTGTAATCACTCTAACATAATATAATAACATAATCATTTCATTCTTTGGCTTAAGAATTAGGCATTGTCATTCAATGTGGCAATGCTGCCAGTCTTCTGGGCACGTTTCCCGATGACAGCGATGCGGACGACTACTTCGACGGCTAAATATCCTTTTGTTTTTGTATTTATTTATATAGTTACTTAGTCTTTTAATTTATTACCTAGTGTAAATAGTTAGTTATGAGATTATGAAAATAAAGATTCGCATAATAATAACCATCTCAATAAAAACCTACGTTTACGTAGGTTATAATAATGTATCTTGTTTTCCAAATTCCTGCACACATTTTAATACTGTAATATTATAATATAACATAAACTCACCCCTTCATCCCATGGCGATGATGGGGGTAGGCAGATGCTACAGAACGAAGTATATGTCGGCGCGTCATCGACGTCGTTGTCGGAGTTACACATATCATAGATTTGCGCTAATATATCACTCCAATACAGAGCAATAGAAAATGGCAGAAAAATGTTTAAAAAGGTATAAAGAAAATACCTCACTTCAATTCAGGTTATTTATTCGACGAACAGCGAACCAAGAATGGCCTTCCATTCGCATTACAACAGTTTTTATACACAAAATTACCGCCAAAACTTGCCACGAAACTGTGCTGTCAAATAGAATTTATATAAATCATCAAGCGGATATGTCAAACTAATTCTAAAATAATTTAAACGGATGTGTCAAGATAAATCCTTAATACCAACATAGAAACAAAGTTAACCGGAAACTACAATATTTTAAATACATCAAAACAGAAACTTTATACAGATTCAACAGGAAACCACAATATTTTAAATACATCAAAATAAAAATTTAACATAGAACTAACTGCAAATACAAGTATTAATTCAATAAATATAAGTATTATCATGGAAGTCAAATTAAGTACAACATAATCAAAACAAGCTTAAAATCAAATAATGGTTTGGCGCCCATATATACTTTGTTCTTTAGTATCTGCCTACCCTCGTTGGAAGAAGGTGTGAGTTTATGTTATTTTAATACTGTGTAAGATCAGAAAAAATCTAGTCTAACATGACTATTAACTGCAGCGTTTCCAAATAACTCTGATCATAATTTCTTTATTAAAATCACGGTTCAAAACAATTCCCAAGTCCAACAAAATACAAACAAAATATCCAAGAAAAATACTTCAAAATCTTGGAAACTTTATAACTCAAAAGAACATTCCAACATTTGAACTAAGAGCGAAATATTCGGACGGAAATAAAAAAAGGGAGAATTCACTCTTTCAAACTTGTAATACTTTGTCGAAGAGAATCTTCAAAGTAAGAAGGGGTACGTTAAGAGGATGTCGGCAGACCACCTGGTCTGTTCACACGGGCATTGGCTGTAGGAACTGGAAATTAGAGAGGGTATAACCGATTGAAAATTCGTGTAAGCATCCACAGCTGAAGTTTTTAAGTCGATCATTTTCAACTCAACTGCAAAATAACTTTAAATATTTGATCCTGCATTTCCATTTAGATTAATCCCTGTCCATTAAGTTAACTGTTTTTTGACAGCTGTCTTAGAACGAACGTATGCTTAGTTAAGAATTATTAATTACTAGCTGTGCCCCGCGGTTTCACCTGTATAAGTTTCGATCCCGTGGGAATATCGGGATAAACAGTATCCTATGTGTTAATCCTGGTTATAAACTATCTGTATACAAAATTTCATCCAAATCCGTTCAGTAGCTTTTGCATGAAAGAGTAACAGACATCCATCCATCCAAACTTTCACGTTTATGTAGTAGGATAAGTAGGAATTTTACGTGTAAATTTTATATATTTGTCAGAGAAGGTATGTCTGTCTCTCGTTAACATCAGGCATATTTTAATTACTGTGGGCGTACTATGGGTAGTGTTGGATAATGCACAATAGAAAAATGGTTTGCAGTTCAAATCAGATTATAATTTATGAACAAGTTAGTCATACTAGCGAATCACACACTGTAGGTACACAACTCAATGATACGGAACGGGAGACAGTTTCTAAGCACAAGTTGTCCGTACTATGACCAATGTTTCGATGATCCCGAGAGCTCTGCTCACACCGCGGCTCTTGTAGCTGTAGATCCCGTCCACCCCCACGACCTCAGGCTAGATTCTGTTTAGAGCCACAAGATAGATGGCGCTGGCGTTCCGAATAAAAGTTCAAAATCTAGTCGCAGTCTCATCTCGGCGACAAACAAATGTCAAAATGTAGAGAAATTAGAGGTATTTTTGACAGATTGAGACTGAGATCAGACTGTGAACGTTCTTAAAATTACGAGAATTGCCCCTCTGATTAAGCGGCGATGGAATGTAGATTATCTGCTATAGGAAATAAGAATAGGAAATTCATTCAAATTAACAAAAACAAAACAAAATCAATCCAACAATTCTTCGAATTTCAAACTACATGTCACTCCTACAGAGTTCACGTTCGGTCCGGTGCAGCAAGACGGGGCAAAACCAAATTAGCAGAAAGCCGGCAGTGTTTGCCACGCATGAATATTCTATGTGCCCACCTACAGTTAACCCAGGTTGTTTATCTGAACACCGTCCAGGCTAAACGGTTCGTGATTGTTCGACCGGTAATGTTGGCGGATTTGATGCTGGTGGGTTTTATTACTTAGTGAAAAGTATGAGTTGGAGATAATGAATGAAACTATGATTCTGGATTGATTGGAACGCCAAAAATTGACACATTACTTTTTTTTTTGACACTTGATATTTAATTTTCTTGACACATTTTACTAATGACTATATACCAATTACTTAATAATTATAAGCTAACACACTTAAATAATATTTTTTTAATTCAATATAATATTAAGTATATTGAATTATTAGGTTCGCCCCTAATTCTCGGTATCAAGCATACTATATCTAGCAAAAACCGCTTTTGGGAAAAAAATACGAAATGTTTGAGATAAGTTTTTGCGATTTGTGATATCTAGTAACTCAGTAGGTTTTTTTTTATCATTCTCAAAAATATGTTATTATTTATTTATATATACTTTATTGTACACCACAAAAATACATAACATGAAAAATACATGAAATACTACAAACAAACACTATTTAGTTGTTTTTAAAATTTTACTCGCCAAAGTTTCGAGTTTGATGGTCTAGATTCTCTAGAAGAATATTTTAATCTTAATACGAGACTGGTTTAATTGGCATCATAACAATAACACATTAGAAAGTTTAATTTTTACTAGCTGACTGTATATTTTTTTTCAAAATCTGTGTAATTTAGTTTGCAAATACTCAAAAAGTTAATACGGCCGTTATGGTACCTAGCCTTACTGCCCCTTCTCAAGAATCTTCCCCTTCTTCTTCTTCGAATTTTATATCTTGTTCGCCCAAAACTTTGCCACTTCTACGGCGTCGCCAGTGGCAGCACAGAGGTCAATTTGACTGCATGTTTTGGGACACAGAGGGTGAGGTGCAAGGTACCCTTCCGTGGTCCACTTGGAAGTGCCTGGCCGTCTCCGGACACAAGTGGGAAGATGTAAGTTCATCCTGGTAAAGTGGGGCTACCTTGACGGAGCGGAAATAGGGTGTGATTGTGGAGCTAAGTCGCCAACTATGCTTCACTTCCTATCCTGCCCTCCGTGTCCCAAAACATCATTCCCGAATTACTCCTATACCAATACAATTTTTCCCCAGCCCCAGCCTTGTAGCCCAGTTCTTACTTACTATTTCTATCACTACCATTCATAATTATTAAAATTTGAAAGTGGTCAGTTTGAAATGCATTTCTGTCGTCTCCTTTTGCTTCCCATATTTTTCCATGATTATTAATCAGAGCAATTCTGAGTTATTATCTCGTGTCAAACTCTGTTCAGACAGATCATAATAAAGTAACGAAGGGTCGGTTGCTTCAAACGGTTGGTTAACGTAACTTACCTTTGGCTTGGCAATAATTTCGTAACTGTGATTTGAAACTACGCCTTTTTTTGGATTGACGATAGCTAACGCCATTTTTGACGTATACGTGTGCGTCAAGTAGACGTGAAACAACCTTTCCTAAATCTCCTACCCGCTTCAAAATAACGCCTCTATCTATTATCCCGGTATTAGATAACATCGTTAATCGGTACAGCTTATAACCGGACAACATCAACCCAAATACCAGCAGCTTCGTTATACCCGAATTGCCGTACCCCACAATGCTCACGTTCATATCACTGCAGGCATGAATTTTAGATTCGCGTATACAGCCGACCGGCCGTGTGATTGTTCGTTAATATGTGTCTAGAATAGCTGCGCTGGCTGGCTAGCTATTCGAGTATTTCGTGGTCAGTTTTTAGAGGAATTAGAGCTGTTTTTTGAAGACTTTTTCTTCTTTCTTTCTTGGTCTTTTGTAGGCAACAGGCATAATCAAAAATATAACCAAATCAATTTGTTTGCATTGAGTTTTGGTACAATTTTGGTCTTTACGTAAATAACTATACAGATCCATAAAACTTAGTTATAATAATGTGACATATAAGCAATTATGTTTATACTCTGCGTTCAACGACGAGCCGACCCCAACGTAGTTGGGAAAAAGCTAGGAAAATTATGATGATGACGCTGCGGTCAACGCTCTCTTTTTTTTTCTTTTTGCGGATGGTAAATCATCAAATGACCCCTCCCGCTCTGGGTGGAGCGGAAGGGATCATTGCGGAAGGGGTCAGACTCTTACTGACTAAAACCCACCCGTGTTCCTTCCTTAGCCCTTTATGTTCCAGGGCAGCGGTAACCCTTTCGGACGATCCCGCTACCCCGGCAGGCTTCGGCCCTATCGGGCCCCGTCACTTATGCTGACATCTCTTTGAGGCGCGCGTGGAACACATACGCGCCGTCCGGCACGGGCCTGGTCCTGATCGGACGGTAGCTACCCATTACTCTCCGCCCGCAAGCCCGCGCCTACGGTGGCCGGGAGTCGTCACGCGGCTCCCGACGCCTGGAGCGTCTCCCGCGGCGGCTGAGGCGTGAGGTTCTCTGTCAACGCTCTCTTGGACGCTAAGCTGACTGTGATGTGTTCGCGGATGAATGAAATAATATCTCGTCATGTCTGGAGTATTTTGAAACGAACATAATTATAACTGCATACTTTTGTTATTGTACTAATTAAATGTGTTCGCGTCTTTAACTAATGTAATTGGCCTTGGGCGTTTTATGGTAAAAAAAAAAAAAAAATAATCGGATTTGAGTGAGTAATCTTAAGATAAATTAAACGGATTTTGAGCAACTAATCGTCTTTAGCAATTCACGTCATTCAAATTATGAATATTAAACAAAATTTTATAGTTCAATTTCAACTCAAATAAATAATAGGAATAAAACTACATTAAAATTGTCATTTAAAAATAATAAAAAAATTATAATAATAATATCCCTGGACATTTCACACAGCGCCATCTAGTCCCAAGCTAAGCAACCTAATGCTTGTGTTATGGTAACAAGATGGCTGATAAACTACTTATATACATTTTTTTTTTTGTAAATACATACATATTATAGATAGATAATGTCCATAACGTACATGAAACTGTAACTAGCTTACCCTTCGAGGAATATATGTAGTTATAGTTACCATTACAACCTGGAGTAGAACTGAAATCATCGATTCCTAGAAGATAGTTATTGGATCCTCATTACTGTTTCGGATAACTGTAAACTGGAGGAGATCGTTATAATATTAGCAGCTTAAGAATTTCAGTCTATTGATAGTCTATGAAGAATTTCAGGGATCTACACTAATATTATAAAGAGATTAAGGTTGTAAGTTCAAGTGTAGGAGGTGATCTCCGAAATTACTCGAATTACTCGATTTTTTTGACGACACGGTTGGCGCAGTGGCTGAGTGATCGATTGCTGCGCTGCGTGTCGCGGGTTCGATTCCTGCACAAAACAATTATTTGTATTGCCTACAGGTAGTTGTTCCGGGTCTGGCTGTTCGTGTGTGTGAGTTTAAATGTTTGTAAACGCACCCACGATACAGGAGTAATTCCAAAAGTGTGGGGCATCGTTTAAAAAAAAAACTCTTTCACTGATGGAAAGCTACACTCTTGCCCAGTGCCATACGATGGGGACGGGACGTTGGTCCCGGCTGTAAATTATATGTAATGTATGGACACCCATCCACAGACCGACCTCGGCAAGCGTTGCTAAACCTTCGATCGACCCGTGCGGTTATTATTATTTAGCAACGAGCCCCTCCAATATTTTAAAGATTGCCGTCAAAATAACAGAGACTCATTAATGAAATCAGCGAATTCACATAACTATCGTAAACTATAGGAAGAAGTGGATGGACGGCGCCACCGAGGCCGGCCCAGAAAGAATTGGCGAGATAATCTGAACACGTACCGCGAGGGCTGGTTTGACGTGGCGCGGTAAAAGAGTTCCTGGAAGGATTTAGGGTACGCCTTCAGACAGAATAGACTAACAAAAAAAAAACTGTAGTCTGTTATTATTTCCAAACTAACACAGGAGAAAACTATATACAAGTATAAAAAAAGCAAGAGCAACATCAACCTGCATGCTCACAAAATCGACGGCTTCAAAGAGTATTAAGACCCCAGTTTAAGTAGAGAAATTCTCAGCTCTCTCAAAGGGCTCGCTAACAACTTGCTAACTCAGATTTTTACGCTTTTTCACACTTTTTCTTACTTCACAGTGCCTGTTTTTATCCTTTGTGGAGTTTCCCTTTGTGAATGGAATAGAAAAACAGTGTTACCTACCTGTTTCTAATAGAAATGATTTTGCTAAGCATTCTTGTGGCTTTTTGAGAGTGGATGTGAATTGTTTGGTGATGCAAATTGAAATTAAACCATAATTTCCATTTGTTTTACGAAAAGATTCTTGATTTTAAATAATAATAATAAACTCAATTCAAATTCAATTCAATTCAATTCAAATTATTTATTTTGGGACAACTAGATCCACCGGTTAGTGTACAAAAACAAAAACTTACAAAAACTATTGTTAGTACTTACTTAAATACAAGAAAAAAGGACAACACTCACAAAAACATCACAAATCACAAAAAAATGCCCCTGTGCTGAGACACTCCGCCTCGTCAAGATAACCAACAGGGAGATACCTCCCTAAAAGATCACCAGACGAACGAAATGTCTCAACACAGACGCACGTATGTATCTTCAGCTACAGTTTTCAGGATGCTGTTGTGACTCCCCCGCACCCTCCTCATAAGTGACACGACTTTTTTCCGAATGACGGCATGAAAACCGTCAGTATGAGCCTGCGCGAACATCTCAGAGGCACTACAGAAACGAGGAAGTCCCAACATCATCCTGAAAATGTTATTGTATTGGACGCGCAGTGTGTCCAGGGATTTTTTGGTATAACTAACCCACAGACTACCCGTATACAGACCCTGACAATACGCTTTAAATAGCGTGATCTTGACTTGGTCCGTACAGCGGGCGAATCTACGGGCCAGCATGTTGCCGTAAACTTTATTGCTCAAAAAATTACAGATTTTACAAGTTTTACATACATACGTAATTACATAATTATGCTTTAACCACAAGGTCTGTACCGGAATGAGTGAGCCCTGCCTCTTAAACTAGGGTGACCTGTATCTTAAGAGTCAGTGATCAGCTAAAAGGTATCTTATAAAATAAACAAAAAAATTGTGAGGTGTGTCAGTTTGCCATATTTGTGTTTATATAATATCATTAATGTTGTATGTATCTTGCTTATAATTATTCTTCCTAAACATATATTTATGGAAAAAAAGGAGAAGAAGGGAGTGCAACTCAAGAATGTAGGAGAGTGTGTGTGAATGTGTGTAACTGTATGTAACTGCACACCCATGTGTATATGGAGAGTGTGGGTGAGTGATTTATTTGTTTTTAAATCAGCCTATAATGTTCCCGCTGCTGGGACACAGGCCTCCTCTGTGAGAGGGAACGGGCCGTAATCCACCACGCGGGCCCAGTGCAGATTGGTAAATGTCACATGTCTTCGAAGTTTTGTTACTGCGACATGCCGGTTTCCTCACGATATTATCCTTCGCTGTTTTGAGAGCAGTGGTGATGAAATGATGCACACAAAGTAAAGCGCACGCCTGGTTTGGAACCACGTCTTTCAGCTCGTAAGTTGGGGCCATTACCACTGGCCCTTCACTGCTCTTTATCTGAGTAAATGAAACAGTGAATTTAAAAATGTTATTACGTGGATTTTTTTTTTTTTTCTTATGGGAAATCATTAAATGACTGCTCCCGCTCTGAGTGGAGCGGAAGGGAGTGTCAGACTCTTACTGACTAAAACCCAGCCGTGTTCCTTCCTTAGCCCTTTATGTTCCAGGGCAGCGGTAACCCTTTCGGACGATCCCGCTACCCCGGCAGGCTTTGGCCCTGTCGGGCCATGTTATTACGTGGATTAAAGTATAAATATACTTACACAGTCAACAAACAGGAAAAAATAAACAAAAAACACGACTACATTCTCAGAAAGAAAAAGCCTGGTTCTCCCACAGTACACATTGTTGGTAGCAATAATTTGGTATTACGTACCGAAATCCGCAGTAGTGGGCCGCTGTACATCGACGCTTATCCCCCTTGTCATAAGCAAGTAGCTGTAAAGTAATAATTTTACGATATCCCACTTAAGTTCGTACGTAGTCGTTGTACTAGTGATGTGAAGATATCGATGTTCTGAAACAATAATGTGTTAAATAAAAAACAAACATGAAGTTCCAATCTTTACACTTCGTAACTTTTTTATTGAAATGAAATGAAACAAAATGAAATGTTTATTTCAGTAAGTAGACCTTTTTTTGTACATTTATACACACACACATTTTGTTATCGTTTCAGTTTTTCGTTATTATACATCATTCAGAGATATCTCTTTTTGCTAATAGTTATGTATTATTGTACATTTAAGGGGATTTGGCGCTGTATGCCGAGATACAGGACTCCTGCTAGTTCGGCTACAGATGCTCCCATGTTATATACTCCTAAGTACTGGCCTATAATTATGTGTAATCCGTTGTATTTTTTTGGTGAAGTAAATATCTGGTCCTTATTATATAGGTTTGACCATCTATTCCCATCATAGCTATTTTATTTCATCATCATCAGCATCTACAGCTCGACTTCACTCACTGTTGGGCACAGGCCTCTCTTTTTAACCGACTTCAAAAAAGGAGGAAGTTCTCAATTCGACGGTGTGTCTTTTTTTTTTGTGTGTTTGTTACGCCATTACTCCGCCAATTGTGGACCGATTTTCAAAATTCTTTTTTTGTTCGAAAGGAGATACTTCTGAAGTGGTACCATAGAAATTTCATCAAAAACGGTTCAGTAGTTTGGTTTTTAACTAAAATTATCTGGTGCCAATTCCCACGCTCCTGTGCTAGCCTCATCTAGGTTTTACATGCGATGGTAACAATATCTTCTGCCTATCTCGTCGCCGGACGACCTACACATAGTCTGCCAGTCCTTGAGCTCTTTGTCAGGTGTCCTGCCCAAGTCCATCTGAGCTCCGTATTTTTTATTTATTTGTTGCAACCGAGAGTCCAAAGTCGAATCAAAAGTCATTTGTGACGAACACCTTGAATCAATCTTCTGTGACGAAATCAAAATCATTACGGTACCTTTAGAATCAACAAAATGTTCCAATAATTTTCTTAAAGCGCATCGCGTTTCGTGTCTTCCCAGATTTGGACTTATGGAGGTCTATGCGGGACTTACGTCGAGCGGCCCGTGTGGGCTTAAGTTCTGCGAATCAGTATGTGTGTCTTGGAGTATGGTTTAAGTGGAATCATAAATTATAGGTCAGAAACTTGAAATTGAAAGCATTTATTTCAATTAAACCAATTACATGCACTTTTGGGTTGTCAAGGGATAGGTCAGTCAGAAAGATTTTTATAAGATCACTTCGCTGTCCATCTGTATGTCCATCTGTCAATACCCTTTTTCTTAGGAACGCGTGAAGTTATCAAGTTGACATTTAATATCACCCATTCCAATGTTTAGTGGGACATTTTTTAATTACCTATTGTGTTAAGATCATTTTGGCTTTATTTTTTATTTTTAACTTTTTTATTTGTAAACATTCAGATACAATATGTGTTGTTATTGAATAAATGAATGAAATGAAATGACTAGTAGATTCCTATGGAGAAGAACGGACAAGCAACTCCACGGACACCGGACACTCTTTCAACATAATTATACGCCACTATCAGCGAGACATTTGAGTGAGCATGACATACTCTGTTTCCGTCTTGAATAATGGCATAAATAAGACAATTTTTTTAGTTAACTGCCTCTGTATATTCAGGAAATAATGACAAATATGATGCGTAAATAATAAATCCTACTCCTACTAATATTATAAACGTGAAAGTTTGTATGGATGGATGGATGGATGTTTGTTACTCTTTCACGCAAAAACTACTAAACGGATTTGGATGAAATTTGGTACACGGTACCGAAACTTATGCGGGTGAAACCGTGGGGGCAGCTAGTATCTTAATATAAATAAAAAAATTCTTCGGTACGTGTGTTTGTCACCTAAACGGCTGAACCGATTTGGATGAAATTTTGTGTGTATATTTCAATGGGTTGCTGGATGGCTTGGAAACACTATTGGACCCAGTAGGTGGCGCTGCTTTTCCGAGCAGGATGACGTCTTCCGGGTCCGTTATTAGTAACATAATATAGTGAGCTTTAAGTGACAGGAAGATAAAGATACTTAATACTCAAATCTTTATTGCATTCCATATGTGTTTCATAGATGGTATATACAAGGATACTTTGAGTTCAAATATTTTAATGATCGCCTTTGCTCTCCACCCGCGAAAAATCAATGACAATAAAATAATAATAATGTATAAAAATAATAACACGATATTCGCTCATAACTTGAACCAATCATAAGTCGGGTCTCAATTGCGACTTATCGATTGTCGCTACCGACATCACTACTGCTAGTGATGAGATTAACCAGTTAACACTTTATTTTATTACGTTTACTAGCTGCGCTCCGCGGTTTCACCCGCATAAGTTTCTATCCCGTGGGAATATCGGGATAAAAAGTATCCCATATGTTAATCCTGGTTATAAACCATCTGTGTGCAAAATTTCATCAAAATCCGTTCAGTAGTTTTCGCGTGAAAGAGTAACAAACATCCATCCATCCATACAAACTTTCACGCTTATAATATTAGTAGGATTTTAGTCGATACAATTTTTGTTTACTCATATTATTTAGAAGGTAGGTAAGTATTAAAGAAATGTAAGGCAAACGTAAGGAAGGACATCCTCAGGCTAGGTGGAGTAATCGATCGATCTTCGCAGGGTAGCAACTGAATGAGAGTTGCCAAAAATCGAGTTGTAAAATCAGCCGATAAAGTTACCACTGCTGGGGTACAGGCCTCCTCTCAGTGAGAGGCAGTGGGCCGCAATCTACCACGCGGGCCCAGTACGGGTTAGTAGGTGTCACAGGTCTTCGATAATTTAATTCTAGGACCTGCCGGTTTCCTCACGATGTTTTCCTTCACCGTTTTGAGAGCAGAGTGATGAAATATTTTACACAAAGTATAGCGCCTGTCTCTGTTCGAACGGGCACGCGGTTTTATTTTTAAATATATAGATAGGTACGCAAAAACCTATTAAAACCACCTACCTACCAACCTTTCTACGTATAAAGATCAGCATTTGTTACTGTATCTACTTACACATAATATGAAGATTTTCCTAGGATTTCCGAGAGTTTCTCTAAGTAATAAAACAAAAGCCGATTGAATTCTTATCCTAGATAAAAGTAACGGTAAACTTAGTCTTTTATATTGTTTTTTCTAACACTTTGGGAATTTTCTAACACTTTGGGAATATAAATCTGATTCTTTTGTACGTAAATGTGGAAAAGAAGCATTTAATAGTGCGTAAACTATTCATTGTTTGAAGTTCATAGACTAGTGTCTGAGTTCTAGAATAATGATCAGTGATGAATCACATAGATTGAATTGAGATCAAAATCAATTATTTTTTTAAATACTTATTTATCAGTCATCATCTGCCTAGCCTTTTCCAGCCTAACCTTCCAGCCTTCCAGTCTAACCGGATGCAGCTGAATACCAGTATTTTACATGGAGCGACTATCTATATGACCTCCACAACCCAGTTACTGGATAATACGATACCCTTTGGTAAGACTGGTTGTCAGACTTTCGAGCTTCTGACTACCTGTAACGACTGTCAAAGATCCACGAATGACAGCCGGGACCAACGGCTTAACGTGCTTTCCGAGGCACG
This sequence comes from Apamea anceps, assembly GCA_951799955.1. NCBI lineage: Eukaryota > Metazoa > Arthropoda > Insecta > Lepidoptera > Noctuidae > Apamea > Apamea anceps. The sequence goes on along the minus strand of OX637519.1, from coordinate 16,719,769 downwards.
GAGGGGTCTCGGTATGTAAAGATGATCACCCATCCACAGATCAACCAAGCAAGTCGCTCTGTGTGACTGTTATTATTTAGCCACGGGCCCTTCCCACTAGCCACGAGCGTTTTAAATACTTATTAGTAACCAAATGAAAATGTAAATGTAAAAAAAATACCATAATTATATAAAAAATTGGAGAAGTTAAAAAAGACAAAACACCAGCTTTTGTGCGCGGCTTCACACGGTTGCAAATAGCGACATTTAAAAACATCGAATTTCTGAGTTAAAAATCACATTTAAAAATGCTAATTAGTAATAAACATAAACCTTAACCTGGATGAGAGTTGCCGAAAACCAAGTTGAATGGCGTGCAATAGGAGAGGCCTATGTCCAGCAGTGGACTGCTATAGGCTGATGATGATGATGATGATGAAAAACCTTAATCATGATATACAGCCCGCTGACAGACAGGCAGATGAACGGACAGCGGAAGCTTAGTACTAGGGTTCCGTTGGCACCCTTTGGGCACGGAACCCAAAAAACTGGCACTTAATTAGTTGTATATGTTTATGTATATGTGTATATGTTTGTATATGTGCTAGTTAAAACTCTGTAATAACTAGCACATATACATATGTATTATTATTTTAGACTTAATTTGAATCAAAATGTATTAATTAATTGTGTTACTATCAGTAGGTACTTAACTAAAAACCCTACATCATCATTTCACCATTAAACTCATGGTCATGATTTAAAACCTCCATCTTCTGCCTTTCCATCATAAACACCATCCTCGCATGAACTGCCCATAAAAACTCATTCCTATAAAAATATAAGTTCAATTCCCCAAAGTCACCCTGTATTTACCCTGGTGGATGATAAATGAGTGTGACGTCACAGCTCGGTTCATTTTTCTGACCGCCCTCTGCCACCACCCTATAGCATTCCTGGCGTTATGGGATTTGGGTAGCGTTAAATTGAGTATATGAGTGATGGGGTGTAAGATTTGAGTATTATGCAAGTAGTATTACAATTTTACGTATACGGCGTTTGCAATTTAGTTATCGAACTTGTAAACAAATATTATGTGTTTTTGGAAAAACTATTTTCACGCCCCCACAAAAAGTTTTGATTTGCGTTTCAACTTCAACTTCAATCGTGTTTATGACTTATTCAATACTACTAACCATTCTGAAATAAACTTAATTTACGCCAACATAACGTTGACAATCGTTTAAATGGAAATAATATTATTATCAATATCATGATCCTTGTTTTTTGTTGAATCTCTTTTAACCGTTTGATATTTTAGAAAACTGTTTTACGTTGAAAGCTATGCTAACGTATTCACTACCAATTAAAATTGCATTGATGGCCATTCAATTTTAAAGTTTAGAGACTATAATAGCATTTAATGACGAATTCTGGGAAATTTTCAGAAACACAAATCTTGGATTTTTCTCGAATTCTATGGATTTTCGTCTAGACTATAAAGGGTGCCTAAATGTTGCAAGGGCACTTTCACGCGCTGTAAGGAATACTTCCAAGTACAGATCATCCAGTGGATTTAAAAAAATTTTTTTTTTTTGGTTTAATACAGGGTGACTCCTAAGGGTGAGTAATAACAGCCGCTGGCACGGATCGATTGATCAGGTTAAGCTACGCTTGCCGCGGTTGGTCAGTGGATGGGTGACCAATTTAACATACAAGACCCCTCCGTGCCCCGAAAAGTACGTTAAGCCATTGATCCCGGCTGTCATTCGTGTATCTTTGACAGTCGTTACGGGTCGTCAGAAGCCCGAAAGTCTGACAACCAGTCTTACCAAGGAGTATCCTATTACCCAGTACTGGGTTGTGGTAGTTAAGAGAGGCAGTCGGTCCATGTAAACTACTGATATGCAGCTGCATCCGGTTTGACTGGAAGGCGACCTCAATATAGTTGAGATGATGATGAGAGGGTGACTGCTGGCAGATTATTGTAGGTATCTTATAAGTGTCAGTTGGATAGGTCGATGCGTCCTTCAGTCTGCTTCTCTTTTGTTTGTGTAAAGTCTGATGTGAGAAATTAGCAGGAAACTGTGACTCACGACTGCGCCATAAAGGTTCCCAGAAAGGTACCCAGTTCAGCAAAAAATGCCAGACTCCTGGTGCCTGTCGTTGGTTTTCAGCTGGACTTGATGTGTGAGGTGACAGATGTAAATGTTATACTGCAACGTGACGTATGTGTGCATACTTCATCATCTGCCTAGCCTTTTCTCAACTATGTTGGGGTCGGCTTCCAGTCTAACCGGATGCAGCTGAATACCAGTATTTTACATGGAGCGACTGCCTATCATAAACAAAATAAAAACAGTAACGAATATGTATTATAAATAGTGTAATATTTCAAAAGCAAACAAAAAATACTGATTAATAAATAATGTCGCAGAGAAAACCTGTTTTAAACGATGCCCGAATTTATTTGAACTGATTTATAATAATTAAGTTCAATTGAAATATATAAAGATATCAATAAAATTATGTATACATTATACAAATGCTTTATTCAATCCCCAGAAACGGACTTCCTTCCAACTTACCCTCCATTTAATACCGAAACCAGACAAAAAATATATTTGTCCAAAAACAGGGAGCGTTACATTTGAACCATCTGTGCTATGATTTATAAGGTCTGTTTTGTGCGAAATACGTTGCGTTAAGCCGATAAATCAGCTGGGTCGCGCAGTCGAGACGTATACTGTCGTAAATAAAGAAATCTTTTACATTTTCGTGCTAAATATCTTTGTGTTTGACGCGTGTGTGAGGATTTAGATTGTGAAGGTGACGTATCGTCCAGAATTCTAACAGTTGGGAAAAAAGTTGTGTGCGTTGGTAGTTGTTTTCTTGTGATATAGATAGGTGCTCGTTGGTGTACTGCACCCTAATTGGGTACCACACTATCAATCTTAATCTGAATCATTTTGAAGTATATTTCTAATCCATTCCTTCACAATGACAGGTTAAAGCACTTTAAAATGATTAGCTAAAAAGAAAGACGTAGCCATTCTGACTTACTAATACTCCATAAAATTATAAACGGTTCCATCGATGCAGAATTGGTAGGTTATTTTAACTTTAGGTATAGCCAACGTAAGCGTCATCATCGTATTTTTGAATTGCCTACATCCACCTTAAATACCACATTTAATAGTCCACTAACACGTATGGCAAGGCAATGTAATGAAAGGTCCAACTTGACAGTTTTTCTATTGATATTTTCTCCATGAGTTTTGCTTCATACAGACGTTCCCTATTTATTAGACCACGTGAAGAGTGCTCGTCTATGTAGCTCAAATTGGTTTGTTTTGTTTTGTTTTGTTTTGTTTTGTAGTGTTCTAGATTAAGTTCTACTAACAAACTTTTTATTGTTCTCCTTTGTCTCGCATATTTTTTAAGTTAAATGTCATGCATACCTATTATTTGCATGGTTACTGTAATGCTAATTTTAGATGATATTTAATTTGAATTGTAAGTGACTGTGCTGTTGGTGTGCTTATTATTGTATATAAATAAATGAATATGTTCGAAGAATTTATCTGCTCAACTATGTAAATAACGCAATGAATGTGGTTAAACTGTCAAAGTGAAAGCCATTGCTACATATAGTGCGTTACGCAACTACCCCGCTGGTCGCTAGCGGTAATGCTGTGGCCGCCATGACACAATGAAAAAAACCGCGCGAAATGAACACGACGTTGGTTAAGGAATTAAAGTGTTTCGAAGTAAGGAATCATTGAGTGGTCATAGTGAATTAGTGCCCGAAGCATGAGGCCTTGGGTGCGGTTCCTGGGTCGGGATTAGATAAGTCTATCTGCGTGTGGCAGCTCGGTGTCTGACTTTGTGCTCGATTGATGGCAATAGGCTCTTCCCATATTACATGGTACTTAAATAGCTAGCGAAATGACGTTGTATTTTATTTTTTTTAAACTTTGCTCCACACTAGGACTTTCTCCTATATCGTGGGTGCGCTTACAGACATTTAAACTCACATACACAAACAGCCAGAACCGGAACAACTACTTATAAGTCATACAAATATTTGTTCCGTGCGGGAATCGAACCCGGGACACGCGGCGCAGCAGTCGCCAACCGTGCCGTCATTTTACTCGACACAATACGAAAATAACACGTTCTTTTTTCTAATAATTCACTTCGTGCGAGTTGCCTATATAAAAAATAATATTATTTAAAAGTGATGATTCGCCCGTTTCGGGCGAGTAAATTCGTGTGAATCGGCTATCATCATCTGCCTAGCCTTTTCCCTACTATATTGGGGTCGGTTTCCTGTCTAACCGAATGCAGGTGGATACCAGTATTTTGCATAGAGCGACTGACCTTCCCAACCCAGTCACTGGGTGCTACGATTCCCCTTTGGTAAGACTGGTTATCAGACTTTCGGGCTTCTGACGACCCATAACGACTGGCAAAGATCCAGGATTGACAGCCGGGACCAACGGCTTAACGCGCTTCCCGAGGCATTCTTGGTAAGTGACCCCTCCGTGCCTCTAACTAATAAGCCAAAATTTAAATCCCAATTGCCTCATCTCAAATAGGTGAGTAAGTTAAATCCTGTATATCTGTACCTAAGAGTATTAAAAGACCATTTTCTTTACATTAAGAGTTACAAAAACAAGAAGTTCCAATAAGTACTTAAAACAAAACAGAATTTCCCAACTCCCAAAACACAAATCCTGTTGTCAAAACCGCAAGAAGATTTCAACAAATTGGGCAAAATAATTTTATGAATGCCACCACAACGAGATTATCTATGCAAAGTTTAGTCGTCAAGTCATTTGAAAACGATACAATTTGCAATCCCTTCAAAACGAATTAAATGGAGACCCCTCAAATAACAGATTTAAGCGATTAAGAAAATTAAGTTTTGGCACTCTTGTGACTTATTTTGTAAGCAAATTAATAACGTACAGTACATGCGTGCGTACACGTGCGTATGCGTGCGTCCGGGGAGTACATGCGTGTGAAGACCAACTGGACTTTGAGGGTCGAGAAGTTGGAGTCGCGTCACAACACGAACTTCAAGTCGTTCGTGGTGCATGTTCCAACACATCACCTCGAGAAGGTCCTCAAGGAAGAGTTTTGGCCGAAGGGTGTTGTGTACCGCCGGTTTCGTGGCCGGCTACATGACACCAGTCAGCTAAACACGACGCAGATACTTCGTGTGCGTTAGTTAGTTTTAGTGTAATTATAATGTTGTATGTATTTATAGTATTTTTAAGTTATATTAATATTGTATTGTATGTGTTTATATGGGCCTTGATGCCTGAAATAAATGGATAAATAAATAATAAACAAGGTTATCGGATAGGTCAGGAAATTAATTATCGACCGTTTAAACATTGATATTTGGGTAAACAAATCGCTTCTCATGTGCGACCTTTTGCTCGTCACAGCAATGCCACAGAGTGGCTCTGACACTCAAGGCAGAGATAAGTAATGAGGTTACGTCTGGCGCGGATTAAATGAATATTTTATTATATTTTGCTAATATTTTACTTAAGTATATCTATTTTATTATTTATTTATGTTTGTAACTGCCGTGGCATCACAGTGGGCCCTATCAAAATACCGGCGCTGCGACATTTATTTTTTTAAATATCGAAGCATCATGCTGAGATAGGAGCCTTTTGGCCTCGTATAGGAGTTTCTGTTTATTTTTTTTTATTTATTTATTTTATTATTGCTTGCTTGCTTTTGTTACTTATTTATTTTTTTATATATTTTGGTTTTTAATTTTCACAGTGTTTAATTTGTCATCTTCCGACGAAAAATCTGTCATCGTACGAATCGCAATAAATACTTTTTCTTTCTTTCTTTCGTGTACAAGGTTGTAGGTTGGGATTTTTGTGTGTAAAAGTCTATAAATCTATACCTAATACTATAAAACTAGTATCCCATAAAAGTCTTCCGCCATATTTTTATGAGCTCCAATAAACTCGAAAATTCTCCCCTTTACGACACCCAAAACATTATCATTCAACATATGTAGCAAGAATTAAGTCAGCGAAATGGATTACATTGGATTATAAGTTGCAAGAATCAAGAGGGGAGGCTGTGTATATTGCATGCAGGTGATAAGCCAGGGTCTTTGACGTGTATCCCCCTGGTTAAAGGAACCCCTTTCACCCCTGGGTGCTGTTGTAATAAGAGCACGTCTTTGCCGTAATTAGTAAATGGATTAATGACAGATAAGGTCTTATTTATAAACAAACCAGTAGGTGGAAACCTGACTCCTTTTCAAGCATTGTAATCTTTACGTAAATGACAAATGATTTTATTTTTGTAAGTAGGTTTGTACAAACCCTTTTACACGTCAATCATATTTTATAAACAAGATGAGATTTTATAAACAAGATGAGGTCGGCGTTTCCTATATGACTCTGAGAAAAAAGACCGACAAACACAGAGGTATAAAAATTTTCAAATATTTCGTCATGGGTGTCGTTTACATGGTTTTAGAGGTTAAGCCGATATTGTGGTCAAATTGAAAATCCAATATGATTGACTGCTAAAATGTACAAATTTTACTGCCAAGAATTCATTTGATTGTTTACAATATGTGTCACATAATACTGTATTTATGTTTGGCTTGCAATTAAGTAGACACACAGTGAGTAATATTTTTTGGGTTGGGACACCCTTTGGGACACCCAAAGGGTGTCAACAGAACCTTATTACTTCCTCTGCTATCCCGACTGTTCGTCCCTCCATCTGACTGTCAGCGAGCTGTATCTCATGAATCGTATTAGGTAGACATTTGGAATTTTTAATTATTTAAATATTAATTATAATATTATATTAATTTAACAAATAATTAAAATAAAATAGATAAAGCGTTTTTTGCTGTACGAAACCCTTCGTGTGCCAGTCCGACTCGCATTATTTTGGTCGATTTTTTTTTATAACAAATTATGGAACTAAGATTGTAGACCAGTTAAATGTTTTTTTTCTTTTCTTTTGTTTATTTTAGGATCTCCAACAAAAGATATAAGCAGACTAAACATTACATAAATAGTTAATGGACGAAGTATTTTAAAATGAATAACTAAGCTAACAAATTAAATACCTAATAAAGTCAAAGTCAAATCATTTATTTCAAATTGGCACATAAAAGGCACTTTTGAACGTCAAAAATTAAATTAAAATAAAATTGATTCTAGTCGCCCCTTCCAAAAGGTAGTTTTCGTATGGAGAAGAATGGGCAAGAAACTCCACCGTTACTCTTTTAAAATGTTATTTATTTATATATACTTTATTGTACACCACAAAAATATATAGTATAAAAATACATGACACACTACAAAATATACAACATACAACGTATGTAGAATAGAATACTCTTAAAAATCTCTAAGTCTCTCTCACTCGTAATGTAATGTATGTATGTAATGTAATGTATGTTTTACAATATTTTGGATACATTAATTATATAATTATATGTGAAGACGATGCACCTAAAAATAAAATGACTATACCACAATAGGTAAAAGAATTAAAATGGATTAATGAAACCATGACGTATAAACTAACTATGTGATAGATACTAATAAGTGAAAAATAAAAAAAATACATAACAAAAGACTAGTAGTTTTCTTGGTTTTATACATATACAAGACATCTGTTTGAGTCTGACTGCACCTTCTATTAATTTAAGAAGAAATAAAAATCGAACTAGATTGAAATGCTTTTTCTAACAGCTATGCCCATACCCGAAACTAACTCCAAGCACACAGCCTAGAATAACCAATATGTGAATCCAAGAAATTATAATAATAAATTAGGGCGTTGTTAAGAAAGTTGCTAATGGATTATACTGTGGTCACAAACGGCAACTACGCCAAACAACTTTGCCTGGACGTAAGAAACTTTGCCATTTAATTTCTTATACATGCTTACTTTGGTCGTGTATGTAGTTTTGTTTGGAAGAAACTGCTGTTAGTTTATTTTTCTTTTTATGCTGATTTGAGTTTTTGGTTAGAAAGGGGGTGACTACCGAGATGACGACTAATAGAGAAGTATGGAAGAAAAAGACATGTTGTGCCTTCCCTAAATAAATTGGGATAAGGACAGGATAATGATTATGGGGGTTTAAGAAAAACATAAACATTTGACCCATTTACCACCAAAACCTATTCTGCACGCACTCGGCTGCACGCTGACTTATTTTTAAAGTGATTCAGCCTATTCAATGATCAGAATCAGAATCAGAATCAGAATTTTATTTGTCAAACATAGGTACATTGGGTTCTTGCATTACATATTTATATAAGTAGGTCGCCATGTTTTGCTATTACAGCATACAAATATTTGAACATAACGATTGTTTAAAATAACAATCATACTCAATTTAATTACAACACAATTAGTAATATAAAATTAAATTAGGTTTGAAAGATTATAAAAAAATACGAAATGTCATAAAAAGTAAAATAAGTGGGTACATAAAAAATCACAATAAATTAAAAAAAGTCACATCAAATTGTTAAGTCATTTAGAAATTCGTCAACAGTATAATAACATTTTTCTATCAGTAAATTAGTCAGGTTTTTTTTTAAATTTTACATAAGTCATTTCCTTAAAACTATCTGGAATCTTATTAAAGATACGAGGTGCCATACCAAGAATACTTTTTTTCATTAATGCTGTTTTGCATTTCACAGTGCTTAATTTATTTTTATATTGGGTACGAAGGGGAACATCTCGTACTGTAGCGACTTTGTCAAATAACTTTACATTTTGTTTTGTAAACAGTGCCACTTCCAAAATGTACAGTGATGGCAATGTTAACAGTTTATGCTCCTTGAAAACTGGTGCACAGCTGTCTGTTGCTTTCAGACCACACATTGACCTTATGCATCTTTTTTGTATTTTAAATGCTTGTTCCCTACCAGTAGAATAGCCCCAGAAAATGATGCCAAACCTCAAAACCGAAACCACAAGTCCGTGGTATGCCGTTAGAAGTGTGTCAATATTTACTTTTTTTGCGAGTTGGTAAAGCGCATAAGCAGTTTTACTAAGTCGATTGCATATTTTTTCTATGTGGGGTTTCCAGGTCAGTTTATTGTCTATCATTATTCCTAAGAATTTAGTTATTTTTACGTCTTCTATTTCAATATTATTATAGGCACAGCAAACTTTAGGAATGTCACATTTTTGATGAAAGTGCATTATTTTTGTTTTATTTAAGTTCATAATTAAATTATTATTATTAAGCCAATTTATAATGTCAATTAAGCAATTATTTATGTCATTTTCATATTCATTTATATTTGTGCATTTGATTAGGGCTGTACTGTCGTCTGCGAAAAGAACCATCATATGTCTTGTGACTCTGGGTAAATCATTTATATAAATCAAGAATAACAGTGGTCCCAACACACTTCCTTGTGGCACGCCGTATTTGATAGCTCTTGATTTAGATAGGTAGGTTATTAATTATTTTGTTTTGGGACATAATCTAGCGACTTCTGTACATTGGTATCGATTCTCTAAATAAGATTTTAGAAGTTCCAGTACATTACCTCTAATTCCGTATCCATAAAGTTTCGCCAATAGGGCACTGTGTTCAACATAATCGAAGGCCTTGGTCATATCGGTGTACATTGCGCAAATAGGGATGTTCTTGTCTACACATGTCATGGTATTATAAATTAAGTCAAAAATAGTCATATTAATCGTAGTATTTTTACGAAAGTCTCTTTGTTCCTTAGAGAATAAGTCATACTTATCGAAGTAAGAATAAATAGATTTATAAATTATTTTTTCAAAAATTTTTGAAATTATAGGAATTGAGAAATGATCCGTCTCGAAGGTCCATTGAATAGGCTCAATCGGGACTAATAATGAAAGAAGTATGTAGTGGACTGTATTAAAATAGGTGTAATACCATAATTTACATATCAACGTAGTATAAAAGAAACAATGAAATGCCCGTGGTCGAGCGCGTCTGTGCGCTCAGTGGCGTGGAGGGCGCGTAGCGGCCGTCGCGTACCGTGTTTGGTACCACGACGACGCCCCGCGCCCTCCCTTCGGTCGATCACGCGCATATGTGATGCGCCGACACCTTATATAATATGTATTCTTTTCTATCGTGCTTGTTAGTGATCCTAAGAATTCTACTACTATTACTTCACTTCATATAAATATATTTAAAAACAATTTAAAAACACTGTTACTAAAAAAAGCATAGTACTCTATCACTGAATATTTACAGGATAAACTTATATAATGTTACTCCATGCAATATTTTAAATAATGTCTTTTATTGTTAAATTCTAGCTTCGTAGATTCCTGTGTCTTTGTTAATTTACATGCCTTAAAGTAGGATATGGATAATGGACTCTATTGTTTGTATGAGACCTTTCCTTATGTACCCATATTCGCAAATGAATTATGATTACAATTGTTATCCTTATGTCATAGCTGTTGGTTCTCCTATAAATAAAAAATAACATAACATTACACTTGTAATCCTCCCAGGGTTAGGCAGAGCTGTGCCTATTCACCAGTTATGTTTAAGTCCCATGTGGCAAGCCTATTGACCTCAAAACAAAGATCAACAGAAAACACAGACCTCAAAACAAAGACAAGGAGAAGAAATTGTTTGTTAGGTGTTAAATTAAATGTCAGTTATTCAAATTAGGCTGAGAATCAGCGCTTTACGAACGTCAAAGTTACATAAGACAGTCATTAAGTAAGATAGATGTAGTTATAATTATAGTTGGCTAATGGACTTGTTTGTTGTAATGGAGCAGTTGTGATCGAGTGGGAACAGCCGCGACTTACGAGTTGTAGGTCATGGGTTCGATCTCAAGCAGTCACTTTATGTAAATTATTTGCTGCACCCCACGGTTTCACCCGCATAAGTTTAGATCCCGTGGGAATATCGGGATAAATAGTATCCTATATGGTAATCCTGGCTATAAACCATCTGTGTGCCAAATTTCATCCAAATCCGTTCAATATTTTTTGCGTGAAGTCCATCCATCCATACAAACTTTGACGTTTATAATATTAGTAGAATTCCATCACCACTGCTCTCAAAACAGTGAAAGAAAACTTAGTGAGGAAACTGGCATGTCCTAGAACCAAAAATTCAAAGACATGAGACATCTACCAAGCCGCGCTGGTCCCGCGCGGTGGACTACTGCCCACTCCCTCTCACATAGAGATGGCCTGTGTCCCAGCAGTGGGAACATTATAGGCAGATTATGCATATAGAAAAAATAATATTATTCCAAAGTGACGATTCTCCCGTTTCGGGGGAGTTAATTCATGCGAATCGACTAATAAGCCGCTAAAAGCACTAAAATCTGAACACTAATCTCTTACAAACCACCCGCCAATTTCTGTTCACAACATAATTTTCTATTCCTTGCTAAGCCTTTCCAGGCTATAAATAGCCTCTGCAAGAGGAGCAATCTATGGACCCTTGCTGGACCCTCCCTGTAAACAACTCGTTAGTAATTGCTCTTAACCCTTCCTATGTTTTATTCATATTGCTCTGTAAACCGAACTAGCATAATGAAAAGGGACAAGTTCGCATCATAGAGGAGTTTTGTTACACCGTTGTGTAATAATAGTGGAAGAAATGTTCAAAGAGAGCTGTGGTAGGCCAGCGGTAAAGGCTTTGACTTACGAGTTGCAGGTCGGTTCGAACCCAGACAGGCGCTTTACTTTGTGTAAATAATGTCATCACCACTGCTTTCAAAACGGTGAAGGAAAACATCGAGAGGAAACATGCATATCCTAGAACTAAAACTTTGAAGACATCTGATCAACCCGTACTAGGCCCGCGTGGTGAATTATAGCCCACTCCCTCTCACAGAGAGGAGGCCTGTGACCCAGCAGTACCAACAGTATAGGCTGGCTATAAAGAGGTTCAAACGGAGATTTTAATAAGCCATTTGAGCAGTGTATCAAGGGTTGCAAGTTCAATCCAAGAAAATACTAATAAGATAATGCATGTTTTGCACGCCACCACACCTCTAGGTGGACCGACGACCTTGTGAAGGCCGCAGGAACCCGTTGTATACGAGAAGCACAGAACCGATCGAAGTGGAGGTGAAATGATGTTAATGACTTAAAAAAAAGTTTTGCATGAAAATTTAAAAAATATGGTTAAATAAAGAGCAAGAAAAGAAAAATGCGTTTATTGGTTATATACATAATAGAAGATGAATCTGCTGGAAGAGGAATACCTCAAATCACAAGGATAAGGAAAGTCCAATAGGACATAAGGAAGATGGGACTTACAGAACATGATGTATAAGACCGAAATAAATGGCGTCGTATGATAGGGAAAACCGACTCTGCGTAACGGGAAAACGCGAGGCCAAAAAAGATGATTCTGCTGTTACAAATTCAAGGGTTACTAAGTACTTATTTGCCTTTTCTTACGCCTGATGTTCCCGAACTTGCCCTCGATCTCGTCTGATAGAAAGCTAGGGATAAGGTCTACGATGGAATGAGCATATCCAAAAGATGGTTGTTCCGACAAGTGTTCCAAAACCGATTTCTCAGCCTGCAATAAAATTAATGGATGAAATAATTTTATTATGTTAGATAATTATGGTCTTATTTCCAAGGTTCGCAAACATTTTGCAGGGTAAGCGACGATAGGACGTTCACGGACAGTTCAGTTTTTCCCGAATCAAATATTTTTTCTGGGAAACTTTCCAAATCTTTATTTGTATTTAAACCCTAATTAGCACTATTACGTACATTAAAAAAAAACTAGCAAAATTGGTCCATCACTAAAGAGTTTTTTTTGTTTGCGCGCTAGCTAATCTCTGGAAGTACCAGTCGGGTTTGAAAAGATCTTTTTGCGTGTCATAACCAAATTTTTGAAGAAGGCTAAAGGCTTCACATTACTTTTAGGAGCCGAGCATAAAAGAAAGTAAGAAAGAACGCTAAGCGAAAAAGAAGTTACAGCTCCGGAAGGCAATGCGATGTGACGGAGCGGGTTGGGGAACAAAAGAATTCACGCGGACGAAAATGTGCGCAGACACTAGTAGAAGACAAATGGTGTACTAAAAGAGTGTATGGTACAGTGTTACTGGTTTAGAAATATGAGGAACAGGGTGTAAAGTCCACTCATCCTCCATAGAAAAGGGAGGATCCTCCGACAAGACGGGTGTTGTGTCTGGCAGGCAATTGGCCAACGATTGATGTTGGGAAGTTTGCATATATGCTAATTGCGCGGTAAACTCTACTTGCGAGATGCAGGACGTCAGTATGACGCGTTGTTCGCATGTGGCGTTGTAGATACCGTTATACTGGCCGTATTCCGCAGTACAGTGTAACAGACATCCACACCGAAACTTATTAAGACACTATCGAGCATTACGTTTGATATCTTGCTCACAGTGTTCCCAGAGAACATTGAGCACAAAGTTCGGAACAACGTTCACAGCTCCATCTTGTCCATTAATATTGTTATATTTACTGTATGTTAGTTCCAAGGAGGGTCTAATAGCTTTACAATGTTCACGTTACCAACAAATTGATTAATTTGTTCTTAGTTTGTTTATCATCTATACTAATATATGTATATTTACTAATAATAAAGCAGAAGAGTCTGTTTGAAGGCGCTAATCTCTGGAACTACCATAACATCAGATGGGCAATTCTCGTAATTTTAAGACCATTCACAGTCTGATGTCAATTTCAATCTGTCAAAAAATACTTCTAATTTCCCTACATTTTGAAAAGTTTTTGACATTTGATTGTCGCTGAGATGAGACTGCGACTAGATTTTGAACGTTTTAAATTACGAGAATTGGCCTTCTGCTGTTTGCCAGAGAACTCCCATCAAAATGAGTTCAGCCGTTTAGGAGATTAGCCAATAGATTAGGAACGAAATTAAAAAAAAAATGTTTTTGTTATAAGTACCGTATATACTGTCGTATTATTATACATTTAGTAAAAAGCTGTAATTGTTTAAATGTTGTCCCGTCGGGGGACCGCTACTATTTTAAACTTTAACAGAACGTTAGGCTAATAATTAAAGCGATCCCCCGACGGGACAAAATTTAATCAAAAAATTTCATACGTACTTACGTAGGTCATAATTTCAAGGTTATTTTTTTCTTTTTATAGGGTTTCACGTTTATATCTTTTTTGTTCTATTTGTGGCTATTTTTTTTCAATTTGTTGTAGGCTTTTTACATTCATGCTATTTTTATTATTCTTTTGTATTGCGGGTTTTTTTAAATTTTTAGTTTTTTCTTTATCGATAATTATAATGATATTTTTCTAAAGAAAAATGTCGTCTTTCTAATCCAATATGGGTTACGACGTTTTACTTTATTGTTGTTTATTTTGCACCTCCAACTGCAGAGTGCTAGCAATTCGCTACCCGAGAATTTCAAAATGGTAACCCACACTGTGAGCCCAAACCACAGCTCGTCAGCACCGCAAAACATTTGAATTACAATTTCGAGTCGATACTTAGGTACAGTAATCGACAAAAGTCGAACACTTCAGCTTTTTATAATCTTAATTATTGAGTTAAACATTTAATTAAAATGTAAAATTTAAAGAATACTCTTAGCTATATTGCTTAGCTAATGCTAAAATACATACATAACCTCACGCCCTCTTCCCATAGCGGTAGTCAGTAACTACAGAACGCCACCTGCTAGAGATGAAAATTGCCGAATATTTTTGAAACTTCCTAGGAAATTTTCCAATACAGCCGGCAATACTGGTCAATATTGCTTGAAAGTTGCCAAAGTTTCCAGATTCTATAAGTTTTTTAAATGCCATTTTCAATGTGTATGCGGTCATGAGGTTATATAATCAGTCGATAATGTTCCCACGGCGCGAACACAGGCCTCTCTGTGAGAAGGAGAGGTTATATGTAGATACTGGTGTTATGATACGCATTACTAGTAAACCGGTATAATATATTGTTAATTAAAATTAACTTATAATTATCAATGTAAATATGTGAAGATAAAGTTAAACTAAAATACTCGTAACTTCATGATAGCTGACTGTACGCTACGATCCTTACGTACTCGCCTTTTGCCTCGCATACGTTCATACACGGAAGGCTAATTCTCTTAATTTAAAACGTTCAAAATCTAGTCGCAGTCTCATCTCGGCGACAAGCAAATGTCAAAAACTTGTCAAAATATAGGGAAATTTGAGGATTTTTTGACAGATTGAGACTGAGATCAGACTGTGAACGTTTTTAAAATTACGAGAATTGCCCCTCTAGTCATACAATGTTTCGAATAATTTTGGGTATATTTAGATGATGTACTTATAAAAATTGCAGTGTTAATCGACGTCTCTAACCGTGTCGTTGGATTTATTTTGCACAGCTTATTTACAATATGAACATACTTGGTTATAAAAAATGAAGGAAAATCAGTAGAAATTAAGCGATTAAAACTCGAGTTTCAGAATGTTCTCTTTAAGGTCTTCCCAAAATGCTTGGTTTAGGTGGCTTATGCACTTTTCCAGTGACATCATCTGCCTAGCCTTGTTCCAACTATGTTGGGGTCAGTTTGTAGTCTAACCGGATGCAGCTGAATACCAGAATTTTACATGGAACGTCTGCCTATCTGACCTCCACAACCCAGTTACTGTGTAATACGATACCCCTTGATAAGACTGGTCGTCAGATTTTCTGGCTTCTGGCGACCCGTAACGACTGTCAAAGGTGCACGAATGACAGCCGAGACCAACGGCCTAACGTGCTTTCCGAGGCACGGAGGGGGTGTTGGTATGTAAAGATGGTCACCTATCCATGGATCAACCGCGGCAAGTGAAGCTTAACCTGATCGATCGTCTCGTGCGGCTGTTATTACTTAGCCACATGCCCTTTTCCAGTGACCCGTGACATTAACTTAGCCTGTAGCTGTCTGTGTTAAATAAATGTTTACTTTTTTCTTTCTTTCTTCCTAACTTTCCTTTGGAATACTATTTCCATCCAACCTGACAATGTCCGCACGGCTACACATCAAGCTATATATAACCAGTATAAACTGACTTCTGATTGAACGAAAAACCTATACAAAGCGAGGTCAGCTAAAATTGGAAATGTATAGCTTGATGTGTAGCCGTGTGTACTAGCCGACAGATATTCGTTACAATGCTTTGTAACTTTTTAACCGACTTCAAAAACAGAGGAGGTTCTATGTTCGTCTGTATATTTTTCGTAGTAGCCTGAAGTCTCGATTTATGTCTGCATAGCGCTTCGGGGACTACATGATGATTTCATAAACTGTGGACCGATTTTGAAATTTCTTGTTTTTTTTTTCATTTGGCAGAGGAAGATTACGCGGAGGATAATAAAATGAAGGGGTTAATAAAAGGCAAATAAGGGGTTAATAAAAGGAAGTTAATAAAATTCATCCCATATGAATTTTATTAACTTGGCTTGGGTAGTTTTTGAGGTAACTTCAATAATACGCACATATTTTAATCCACTTGTTATTGATGATGTTATATAAAAACTTCCTGACACTTGTTTACATTGCAATTATCACTATTGCAAGTAAAACTTGAATAAAAAGCTTTTTCGTAAAAAAAAAAACAATCGACTTCCAAACAAATACACTAGGTACTATTTTCTTGTTTTATTTTTTAGGCGCCATTTAAAATCGTGTTTCGTAACAATTACTGTGTTCCCTCTATTTGTTTTTCTAAATGCTGGCATACGAGTTTAATTGCACCTATCCCTAACCCTTTGCCTTGTCCCAAAGGTCGCAGGACCCATAGGGTGACCACGTAATGAGAATTCTTAGTGGGTTCCCTACGTTCGTTCCCGTAATGACTGCACATTTGTTCTTTGAAATAAAACGTAGGGTTTTGTTTTCATTCCCTTTTCTATGTATATTGTGTTTATGGCTTTTTAGGGTTGATGGAGATATAAAATAGGTAGGTACAAATTATGATATTAATGGATGTTAAAGGTGGGTTTGTAAAACGGTTGTTTTGTGACAATACATATTTAAACTCAAATCGTTTATTTCAAATAAACCAATTACAACCACTTTTATCAAGGGTCGGTCAGTCAGAAAGATGAAGCTAGTAGGTATACCTATGGAGAAGAACGGGCAAAAAACTACGGACAGCTACGCTTGCCGCGGTTGGTCCATGGTGGTTTTACATACCAAGACCCCTCCGTGCCTCGGAAAGCACGTTAAGCCGTTGGTCCGGCTGTCATTCGTGGATCTTTGAAAGTCGTTACCGGTTGTCAGAAGCCCGAAAGTCTGACAACCGTACTTACCAAGGGGTTTCGTATTATCCAGTAACTGAGTTGTGGAGGTCAGATGGACAGTCGCTCCATGTAAAATACTGGTATTCAGCTGCTCTGGTTTGACTGGAAGCCTAGCCCAACATATTTGGGTTGGCAGATGCTGATAATAAGTGAAATCTACAATACAAGGCTACATGCATGGCCTAAATTTCAAATATCTATATTTAAGGACCATCGACCGCTTTGAAACATTCCGATTGATTCTCCAGCATTGTGTTTCTACGATTTCAATCATATTCTAAATACCTAGAATCTACATCTCCCCTTTGTGTCATTTGCCATTCAAATTTCGCCTATAGAGTTTGAGTGATAAGAGCTACATGTGTTGCAAGTGAGCCATCTATTCCTCCGGTACATTTTCAATGCTCACTAATCTGCATGTCCCTTTGTGAGATCCCAGTGCTTTGTGCGAAAGATTTCTTGGAATATGTCAAACAGGACTCGATCGAGATCTAGGTCGGATTCAGTTTTCTTCATAGAAACTTAAATACAACAGAAAAAAATATATCTGGTAAAACAGACGATAAAAGAGATAATGTAGATTTAATCGAATCTTTTTCTAATAATCAGCCTATAATGTTCCCACTGCTGGGACACAGGCCGTCTCTTTTCGAGAGGGAGAGGGCCGTAATCCACCACGCAGGCCCAGTGCGGGTTGGTAGATGTCACATGTCTTCGAATTTTTGGTTTTAGGACATGCCAGTTTCCTCACGATGTTTTCCTTCACCGTTTCGAGAGCAGTGGTGATGATATTATTCACACAAAGTAAAGCGCCTACCAAGTTGGGGCTTTAACGATTCCTATCACACACCATTGCTCTCTTTTTCCCAGAATTTGATGTTATTGGGTTCTTATGGATGACCATGTTACCAAGACCCCTCCGTGTCTCGGAAAGCACGTTAATCCGTTGGTCTCGGCTGTCATTCGTGGATCTTTAACAGTCGTTACGGGACGTCAGAAGCCCGAAAGTCTGACAACCAGTCTTACCAAGGGGTTTCGTATTAAAGACGAAAGAAAGAAAGAAATATGCGTTTATTGGCATTACACAAAATGAACACACCTTAAAACTATAAAAACAGAAAACAAAGATTATAATGCCAAAAGGGCCTCAGCTCAGCATAATGTCAGATAACAACACAAGTGTACCACCTGACGCTGATTTTATTACCTAGTAACTGGGTTCTGGATGTCAGATAAGCAGTCGCTCCATGTAAAATACTGGAGCACCTGGTTGGACTGGAAGCCGACCCCAACATAATTGGGAAAAGGCTTGGCATTTGAGGCAGATGATGGGTTTTTTTCATTAAGAGTTTCTCAGTAGAAGTACGAAATCTAGATTTGTGTCCAGTTCATGGCAAAAGATTCTCTGTTACTCGTATATGGACTAAAACGTGACTGGCTAAATGTGTGTGTTCTAATAGGTACACCTCTGATGTTTTATGTCTTTGGAATAACAGATGAAGTGCTAATTTGTATAGCATTGCGAAATCGATATTTATGTTCACAGCACAATCATATCAACTAGTTAGTGCTTATGGTGATAATTTCTGCGGAAGAAAAATATCTCAAGACCTCTGGGTGAGATCAGAGAGGCAATTTTCGTATTTTTCATTACGTTCATGCTGAGGCTAAGCGCAAACCACCGGCCTCAGCCACCGGCTTTAATTTTGCATTTGATAGCCCAAGTCTTGTGGAAGGCTATAGGCTATTTAACATCAAAGTAATAGCATGGGCAGGCGATGCGATGCGACGGAATGAGATCACAGGCAGAAGCTAGTAATTAATAAAGCATGAAAATTAAGGCTTCCGCAGACAGCCACGACGCGACGGCGAGACGCCTTTCCGGTAGAACAACTTCCATGATGTTTGCATAGAAACTGTACAACCAGAGTCGCGTCATGCCTGTCTACGGGAGCCTTTAATATTTTATAAACCGACTTCAAAAAAGGTGGATGTTCTTAATTCGGATGTTTATATATTATTACTAGCTGACCCGGCAAACGTTGTTTTGCCATATAAATTATTTCTAGCTGCCCGGCGCTACTTCGTTCGCGTGGTGTCCTACCCCCTACCCTAACCCTACCCTACTCCTACCCTACTCCTACCCTACTCCTACCCTATTTCTACCCTACTCCTAACCTACTCCTACCCTACTTCTACCCTACTCCTACCCTACTCCTAACCTACTCCTACCCTACTTCTACCCTACTCCTACCTACTCCTACCCTACTCCTAACCTACTCCTAAACTACTTCTGCCCTACTCCTACCGTACTCCTAACCTACTGCTACCCTACTCCTACACTAATAAAAATATAAACACAAAGCAATAATTATCGCTGACAATTTGCTTTAATCGAAGCACGTCCAAAATGAAATGACCGCATGAATGACATAACAACACGCTTGTACTGTCAACACTGAAATACGTTTCAATTTGACAGCACAATCCCCATCTGAAAAAAGTTTCAATTTGACAGCAAAATCCCCAATAACAAAATAATCCGCCATTTATTGAATTAATTTGTTACAAAAAATGAAATAAATGTAGAACCGCTCTACCGATTTTGTGCAAACTTCACATAAACCATATACTAAATAGTCCAAACAAAGCCTAAACATTTGGTTTGGATAGGTGAGCCTGTTCTTGAGTTATAAAATTACAACGAAAAGTGGGATTGATTTTTCTATATATAGATATTTTTTTTTCAATTCCTATACAGTCCTTTAAAAGACAATAAGAAAAAAAGACGAACGAGAAAAATAGACGTGACCTTATTGAATGAATGGATGAAATGCACAACATAATTATTGTTATAGGAAAATATAAATTTTTCCTATCCTGCTGGCGATGGTCTAAGCTAGAATTCTAACACAGTTCTGTATCCTACTTATGAACGGATTGGAACCATTTTCACGTGACTGAATCTATTACCAATCGAATGTAGGTAGATAACACTTAAACATATTGCAGAGGAAATTATAATAATATAACGGATGTGAAAAGACACTTAACGAAGCCGAGAGCCACTTTTACTCCCAGTCATTGTAATTATTTTTTTTTGTACTGGACCATACTTGGGAACCTTTTGGTTACGGAGATATGGAAGGTCAAGATTCTAACTGTTACTGACGTTTTTTTTTACGAAACCATGTTTTTAATTGTAACACACTACCATCAGCTAGCCAGCCGTGGATGCCCCGAAGAGCCTACAAGCCAGCCAATAGCCACGTCACTACTCCACATGCCATAGTTGCCGGCTAATCCAGCCATGCCACGTTATCTAGCCAAGTCCAGGGTGGGGTAGTGGCAAGCCAGCCTATATAAATATATAGCTTTTGTTCTGGCGTTCGGTTCAAGTTACCATTAGTCGTAAGCGAGTGTTAATTGTAAATGTGAACTTCCTAACCAGTTAATTAAAGTTAGTTAAAAGACATTTTAGTGTTCAAAAGGACGTTTAATTGCATATCCCTTACATAATGTTATAACACAACTTTAAATACTCCCTCGACCCGTGCTTGTGTAACATAGCGCAGTACCGCAAACATCAAATTTTCACACCAACAATAAAAGTCGTTATCCAGCAATTATATTTATGCAATGTTACTTAGTTTAATGTACAGAATGCGTAGTTGACGGCTTTGTGATGTGTCTGTTTACAGCCTGTATTATGGGTATATAATGTTGCAGGCTAACAAAAACAGTACAGATTTAGGGGATCCCCCTTCTGGGCAAATGCCTCTCCCCATGACTTCCAGTTCTTTCGACCATTAAACAAATATGTACCTATAGGTAGATATTTTCAGAAAACGGTGAAGGAAAACATCGTGAGGATACATGGCATCGCATGTCCTAGAACCGAACATTCGAAGACATGTGACATCTACCAACTGAGCCCGCGCGTGGTGAATTACGGCCCACTCCGGCCGGCGAGGAAGTTCAGCGCTGAACGCAAGTTGCAAAGTGGCTCAAAGTATTTATTCCAATTAAACTATTTAAAGGCACTTTTGGCAAGTCAAAGAGTCGGTCAGTTAGTCAGAGAGTTGAAGTTAGTTGCCCATTCAAAACGTAGATCTCTACGGAGAAGAACGGTCAAGAAACTCCAAGGAGACTCTTTCAAATCACGATATTACAAAATCCTGGATACATTATTCTTGTTGCTTCTAAATGCATCGCTGTATGCACTCAAACGCATGCTACTGTGAGGTAACTTGCAATCCAATCACCCAACGTCCAAGTTACGCTACAATACTGCCGCCATAAGGAAAAAAGACGCATCTAACATTTTTTTTAAAAATGAGTTACATACATATTCTAAATCAGTAAAAAAAATGGCATCTACCAGTATTTTTATATTTCGCATACACTAAACGGAATCCCATAAATCTTACTGTTAAATAAGACGTATCTGCAATATGTATCAAATATTACTAAACAGAAAAGACATTTCTGACGTACACTAAGTTGAAAAAACGCATTTTAGTAGAAGCGTCCTATTTATTTACAAAATATTTAATTCATCATAAAATGAAAAGGCACTTCTGCATGGTCATAAGAAGAAAAGACTGTTCTGCGTAGATGTGCCTTTTTAGCTTAGTATAACGAAAAATAGGCAGGCGCAAGTGGCAGTAGTGCCTTTTCTACTTAGTATTGCTAGTTGTGCGGGGTGAAGAGGGGCTCGCGGTTGGAATACTGCACTTCAGTTGCGTCCAGGAAGCCAGAGCGAACACGCGCGCGCGCTGCTCTCCGAGCTATAACTACGGAAAAATCGTAAGTCAAACTTCCTCGAATTATAATTGATGTATATTTAAGCATTTAAGCAAGCACCCATGAGTAATTTAAGATTAAATAAACTGCAAACTTATCAGGTGATACTTACCAAATAAAGTCATACCTACTTTTATGTTAAAATATTACAAAATTAAATATATCGGTTAGAAAACAACATCTTAATCTAGGAAAACGCTTTTTTCTCGAATTTGTTTACACCGTTGAGTACCAATTATCACAATGAAAAAGTTTGCAGTTTATACATTTAAACCCTGTTTTATTATTACCTTAAGAGGGTGCTCACAGGTCCACTAGCGCCACTCCTTTAAAAAAATATTATCTCGTGACTGAGAAGGAATTATGAAAATCTGTTCAATCAGCGACCTCGATAAATGTGTCTAGAATTTTCTAATACCTTTTATAAAATTTCATATTGAGACACGAAGCAACAAAATTCGATCTAAAGATAAGCGGCCACATTCCTATTTGTCGTATTTAGTTGCTTCATGTCTCAATATGAAATTTAATAAAAGGTATTAGAAAATTCTAGACACACTTACCGAGGTCGCTGATTGAGCAGATTTTCATAATTCCTTCTCAGTCACGAGATAATATTTTTTTAAAGGAGTGGCGCTAGTGGACCGTTGTACAGGCTCTTAATGAGTTTTGGGAGAAGTAAACTTACATCTTTTTGGTGTGCTTGGCTGGCTGATGTATATTTTTGCTACTGATAAGTTAGACGGAAGATATTTTCTATTTGGAGCATAACCCCGTGTGTAGTGGGTTAAGGCAATTTGTATTTAGATAATATCTTTCAGTTTTTTGTATTTCTTTCCTTTGCGCCCGCCGGTGATTTTTTTTAACAATTTTGTTTATTTTGTTTGTTTCAGTGTGGCAAAATGCGGCATAATCGAAGCTCAAAAATAATTTCGTTGGTGCCACCAACAAGCTCTTCCCAGGAGTCAAACCTGAATATTGATAATTATGAGCTGCCTTTATCTACTACGCACGAAAATAACTCTATTAATGATGCGGATCTTCATAACAGCTCAGACAGCATCCTAGATTTTGATTCAGATGATTCAGTTTTTGATAAAAATTATTTACCCTCAAGTTTAGATTCGTCAAAATGTTCAGTAGATTCAGATTCTTCTACAAATACCATCCCCCCATCACAGTTAATTAACGTTGTTGTCCCTGAGTCACCTGAAGTCTCAAGCGCCGAAGACACGCCACAAACCCTCACAAAAAAGGGGACAATCAGAAAACGTAAGAAGTATGATGAATCACCGGCGCAAAGAAAAGAAATTAAAAAACTGAAAGATATGGAATCTAAATACCAACTTAAGCCAGGGTGTAACGATCAATGTAAAAAAAAATGTCATACCCAGTTTACAGAAGAAGCAAGACAAAATCTAAACTATTCCTTTAGAAACATGTCTTGGAAAGAGCAACAATATTTTATAATAAATAACACGTCTAAAGAAGAGCCTAAGAGGAAAACCGTTAAAGAAAACAGAAAACTGCCAAGAAACGTAAGCGTATTATATTTTCTATCAAATGAAACAGGGGCAAAAGTGAATGTTTGCAAAGTATTTTTTCTAGAAACGCTGGGTTACAGTCGAAAAAATGATAAATCTGTAAGGAACGCCTTATGTAACATAACAAACAACATTCCAGTTGATAAGCGAGGAACCAATCCTAATCCAAAAAAGTTCGACGACACTAAAATTGTAGAACATATAAATTCTTTTAATCCTTCCATATCCCACTACAGACGAGAGCACGCTCCAAATAGAAAATATCTTCCGTCTGACCTAACAGTAACCACAATGTATCGGGACTTTTACGAACAACAAAATATGAAGGAACTTCCTGTTCACGAACAGATTTCTTATGACTACTACAGAAAAGTTGTAAAGAAGTTAAACATTTGTTTTACAAAACTAGGACATGAAGAGTGTGAGGTGTGTGAAAGGTTTTTTATCCACAATCCGGAGTACAAGGAGAAAAGACACAGAAATTGTCAAGAATGCCGAGATTACGAACGACACCGGGAAAAATATACATCAGCCAGGGAAGCATACAAAAAAGATGTAGAAAAACAAAATAACGCAAACAACACCTCAGATACTGCCTATTTTGCAGCTGATTTGGAGAAAGTAATTATGCTCCCACGTATTGAACAATTTAAAATTGTAATGTTTTGCCCAAGAGTAATCGTATTCAATGAAAGTTTTGTGCCAATAGGCAACAAAAAAAACAATACTACTTTGCAAACTTATGCTGCGATATGGCATGAAGCAATTGCTGGTCGCAAAATGAGTGATATAATAAGCTGTTTCAGAGCTTTTTTGCAGGCAAATAGAGACCTGAAAAATGTAGTCATCTGGTTAGATAACTGTGCAGCCCAGAATAAAAATTGGACTTTGTATTCTTATTTGCTCCATCTTGTCAATTCAGTCGAAGTCAATTATGAAACGATTACATTAAAATATTTAGAGGTAGGCCACACGCACATGGCAGCAGACGAATTCCATCATCAAGTGGAGCAATCCATGAAGAGGAAGAAACACATTTATGATTTCGAAGACTTTCACCAAGCAGTATCCAACACCAGAACAAATATTATCGTTAAAGTAATGAACATGGATGATTTTTGTCAGTTTGAAGACTGTTCTTCAACTTACAAACTACAAAATTCTTCCCCTCGAGCTTATTTATCTGATATGTGTGAAGTAACATTCCTTAGAGGCACCCACGTCATTCGTTATAAGACTGCTTTCTATAATGAAGAAGAATACTCACTTGACTTTCTGAGATTAAAAAATATAAAATCTGGGATACCACCTCCAAAACCAAAGAATCAATGCAGAGGCATTACTCAAGAGCGCAAGTCTTCAATCATACAAAAACTGACACCCCTAATGCCAGACAACAGAAAATCGTTTTGGTATAATCTACCTACTGATCAAAATAGTATTGATCTCACTCAAGCTGATGAAGCCTAAATTTACAAAAGATAGAAAGCTGTGATTATTGTTAATACTAAGTATAATTCGTTCAAACTTAGACAGTTTTTATATTTTTAGTTTTTAGAAGAGTTTTAAGCTTTATGTTAAGAAGTTTTTTTATTGCTATTTTTGTTTTTTGTCTTTTTTTATGAAAATTATAAGTCGTAGTGTTAGTTTAATCTTGATCTCACTCAAGTTTATGATGAAGACTTTATTATAAGGAATTCCTTACAAAGCTGTGATTAGGTACTATTAATAATAAGTATAAGTACAAACTTAGATAGTTTTTATTGTTAATTTTTGTTTCTAGAGGAGTTTAAAACTTTATGTTGAGACAGGTTTGTAATTGCTATTTTTGATATTCTTAAAAAATAAAAAAGTCTGATTTTCATACTGTGTGTTTTATTTAATACAAGATAATTATTGTTCGTAAACCGACTTTATAGACAACCAATTTTTTTAAGTTAATTGAATATTATTATTACTAAGTTGAAAAGCAGCAAATGGCTATTAACGTCTTTTTTATTTGGTTAACTAGAACCTGGTAACACATTATTACTAAGAAGGAAAGACGTTTAAAAAAATACTAAGTTGAAAGGACGTTTCTAGCCAGAAGCGTCTTTTCATTGCAGTATCACGTATTTTCTTATATTTTTTTTACTAAAAAGAAAAAGAAAAAGTAATTTAATTAATACTTAGCATTTATTTTATTAAAATTTACATATAATTTCTGATAGATCAAACTCTAAAACACACTTTTGAACCATAAAATGATTATATGGTTTATTTCCTTTCGCACAGCGCATTTTTTAGTTTTTTACATTCTTTATAATTTTTTTCTCCGTTTCGTACTTCATGTAGAAACGTCCTTTTTCCCTATGGCGGCAGAATAACCACCCCAGTCACAAACAGACGACACAAAGGGCTAATTTCTTCAGCCCTAAACAAATTACAACAATGGGGACAGGTCTGCTCAATCAGTGCGGATGTAATTAGTCCTCAAACAAAGGAGTACTGTTGGGGGCATAACATGCGGTTTATTACCCTGTATGAAGTTTTGATTGCTTTTTGGATATGTCGGGGCATGCTACTTTGTTGGCTGAAAAAATAACTAGGCTTGTTGTTGGCTGCAGTTCCGGATTAAATTTTTTTATTCAATTTTGGTTATGCAAGTCTGGGAGAGCAGTGGTGGCTCAGTGGAGCTGGATCAAGGGCTTGATTCAGAAAGCGGTACTTGTGGAGCGCATTGTCAGGAGGTTCCTCTATCTGGAGTCCTGACTACCGGTAGCTTGAACCCTGTTCCCGATACCGGTGAGCTACTATTACTTATATTTTAAATGTTTTTATACTTTTTATATTCTAATAATTAAAAATATAATTTATATGTGTTTACATTGAAATAAAGGAGATAAATAATTATATAAAAATTAAATAGCATTGGCATGATGAGCATTTATTAGAGATAAAATTCGCGCTATTTGACAATGCCATAAGTCCTATTTTCCGAATCCACGTGAGCAATGTCACGTGCAGTAAGCTAGTGGCTTATAATTGCATAAAACCATTAAATTTTCCTGTTTGCCTCAATAGATACGTACTATTATGTCGACAGTTATGTAAATTGATTTTGTTGTATTTCATTACATGTGAGGTACCTTTGTTACTTTGACTGCTTCAAAAGCAACTCAGTTTGGATAGCCAGAACGCGCTGAAATTGCGCCAAATCTGTTGAAGTGAAATTTGCTATGTCTGACAACGATACTAGAGTATATGACAACAATGTCTATTGGGATCGAGTAGCAAAAATCAGACATATTGTTGAAATCTGTCAGTTGGTGGTGACACTAGTAACGTCGGTGTACGGAGTAACCTCATGGAGCATTATGAAGAAGTTCCGGAATTATAGAAACTTTGTGTTTCTCAATATAATATTCACAAACTTACTCGAAAAAATCAACTGGATAACTCATAGTAAGATAAAAGTTCCTAATGAATTGACTGAATCGTGTTTTCTGGTTCTATATATTTTCTTAACATTTGTAAAAAACCACTGGTGTTTAGTTGTAAGTCATTTGTTCTATGTCGAGTTTGTAAAAGTTTTCGATGGGCATATACGAAGAAGATATTTAAAAAGTACGCTGTTTGCCTGGGTTCTGCCTTTTGTAATAACTACCATTTTGATCTTCATATGTTGTTATTACCATAAAGAAGGTCGATTAGTCCGTGCCTTAGAATCTATGACATTCTTCAGCTCGAGCAGTGCGTTTTTTGCGTTCATAGCCAACTGTTGTTTATACATCAAAATTGTATATTCAGTGTGTCGTAGTTTCAACACGAGCGCAAATACGGCTACTAACGTCTGGCGTCCCTTGTACATCGCCACTTTGATATTTCTATTGAGTGACTTCTTTATGTTGTCTGCACTTTTATTTGATAAGAGTCTCGTATCTGTGATTTTTTTACAAATATTTTTAATGAACTGTAATGCATTTGTACTATCCGTTTTTTTAATCGTTGTAAAGAGTAACCGAGAAGTGTGTTACGAATATTATGTTAATAAATTTAAAAACAGATCGTTAACAACAAGGCATAGGACTCACGATATCAACATGCATGATATAAATCATTGTAATCCTGCTGATTGCCGACCGGTAGTTCTTGATGCATAAATATTAAAAATAATTAATTAAAGGTGGTTGACAAACAATTCTATAGTAACCAATGTTTTTTGTATATAATTCATTGAATGCTAAATCATCTACAGTCTATTAAAACTAATATTTCAAGTTAAACAAATATCAACTTTATTTTAATGAAAATCAAGTTGATTTTAGAGTGACTAGCACTATTGAAAAAGTTATAAAAATGTTAATTTGAAGTTTTAGCGTAACCTGAACTTTATTTTGTAGGAAATAAAGTAATTTTTCCATAAACTCATATTTGTTTTCATTTTGGCAAATAAATCGCGAATGCAGATTATATAAGTAATTATTACTTGTTTTATAGATCCTAAACATTGTATAAAATTAAGCATATTGTTTTTAGTCTACCACCGTATACAACTAATATACATAATTATAATTGTATTTGATCAATAATTTGAGTTAAGTAATTAACGCCATTAAATGTCTTGTAATTGTCTACACCCCTTGTTGTAAAATTATCTTAGAAATAAATAAATACTCTTAGGCATTAGTACCGCCAGTGTTTTTATTTATTGTTGTATTATTGTCTCCACATTGTAGATGAAGGTTTAAAAAACAGGAGCGTCGCTGACTGTACCTCGACTTTGTGTTGAATATCTTAGCGCAGGGAATTGCATTCGATTTACAGCTCCAATGCAATTTAAGAAACACCCGTTTTGACTAAAATGTATTTTATTAATTTGAGTAATTTGTGGAAAAGTAGACTTTTTATTAATCAAGATAATATTTACTAAGAGTCGCTCCATGTAAAATACTGGTATTCAGCTGCATCCAGTTAGACTGGAAGCCGACCCCAGCATAGTTGGGAAAAGGCTAGGCAGATGATGATGAATATTTACTAAGAGACTTAAAATAATAATATCTATATGAAAAAAGAAGTAAAAGAATCATAGAGCATCAAGATTAAATCAAATTCGGATTACCGTTTTTAATTTTATTATTGAAATGACTAATCTCTCCCCAGACCTAAAATTTGCGAACCTCCGGGGGAGAGCATGATAAATTAGTGGTGTTAAGAAGTATTTCGGATGAATTAATTCCATAAGATTAGGGGAAGCCATGGAAGAACTATTTTAATTTTTTTTTTTTAATGCTATAATAGAAAACCGTTTTCGAAACTCAAACAGCTTAAAGTATTTATTTCAAAAAAACAATTATAGGAACTTTTGAATTGTCAAGGGGTCGGTCAGTCAAAAAGATGAAGTGAGTTGCCCATTCCAAAGCGAAGTAGGTACCTACGGAGAAGAACAGGCAAGCAATTCCATGGACACTATTTTAAATCAAAATAATATGGTTACAAAATATTGGTTACATTATTCATGTTGACATTATGCATGTGAGAACGATGCAGAACGTTAAAAGCGTCTGTAATAAAAATATAAAAAAAAACATGTGTGGGGCTCGTGGCTAAGTAATAATAGTCGCACGGGCCGATCGGAGGATTATGCTACATTTGACGATATCGGTTTGGAGATGGGTGACCATCCATTACGCATTGAGACCCCTCCGTGGGTCGGAAAGCACGTTTACTGACTCTTACACGTTAGGAAACTCGACCTCCCGAATCACTCTATCCCGAATGAACGCTATCCCAAATCACTCTATCTCGAATGAACGCCATCCCGAATCACGACAAGCCAACTGCTAAACACAAAGATCCTTATTACGAGCAGTCAGAAGTACAAAATTCTGATAACAAGTCTTACCAAAAGGATATCCAGTGTTACCCAGTCACTGGCTTGTGGAGTCCAGATAGGTAGACGCTCCATGTAAAATCCTGGTATTCAGCTGCAACCGGTTAGGCTGGAAGCTAAATCTAACATATTAAAATCAAAAGGATGAATCAATATAGCATTTAAATTGTGAGTTCGCCACAGAGTGATATTTCATCATTCCATTGTACAGACGCCAGCAGGTCAAGCTACCCGAAACTGACAATTTTTCCCAATCAACCTTGAACCTTAATGCTTTAGCGATAAAGTTGAAAATCTATTAAAGAAATTTGACAGATTGTAGTAGCTTGATGTGCTGGCGTCTGTACCGAAAGAGAGAGTATTTAGTATTTTTATTTATTTATTTAGTATCTGAAGCCCAAAAACGCTGCCTACGAGCAATATTTGGTTTGAAAGTTACTGACAGCTGTGTTCCAATTTTTAAAAGTCATAAATTTTTGACATTTTCGTGCCTATACATTTTAGAAATTGCTCTTTTTGTTAAATGTAATCGACATCTATTTTTAACTTTATCGGAAAGGAGACCCAAGGTGTAACTTTGCGATCTCAATACCAAAACTTGTTACGCACAGGTGGATATAGGACTGCTTTGTTGAGGAAAAGTGTTTTTGGTATGGCACCGGCTATTTTTAACCACATTCCTAATTCCATAGAAGAGGAACCAGTTACAACTTTCAAAAAGAAACCAACTGCACTTCTATTGAATAATTGTTACTACTCCGTATCGAATTTTCTAGCTGAAAAAATTTAGTTGTATCAATGTCTGTATGTTTGATAATGATGAACTGCATCAATGTTTGCATGCCAAAATGGAAGAATGTACAGACGCCAGCAGGTCAAGCTACCCGAAACTGTCAAATGTTCCCAATCAACCTTGAACCTTAATGCTATAGCGATGAAGTTGCAAATCTATTAAAGAAATTTGACAGATTGTAGTAGCTTGATGTGCTGGCATCTGTACAAGGATTCTTTCATATTATTGTAACCACCTTATTGTAAATACGAGTACCTACATTCTGAGCAAATAACTGAATATTCTATTCTATTCTATTGCATTTAGTAATATTTTTAGTACAATAAAAGTTTTAGTTAGTATTAAAACTAAAAAATTCATGAAAACAGCGAGATATTTGACAGTTGCGATGTTGCCAACTTTCTTAATACTTATTTGGACGAAAGGACCAAAATAGACTTTACTAAAGAAACATTTTATTGACACTACCAAAAGTGACATTCAAGTCCATTCTTTTTCATAATAAGGAGCCCATATACATATTACTTATATGTATATGAACACGATTTTCTTTTTAGGCATGTCAGTCCCAAAAACACCTATCCATTTATTTTCTATTGAAAGCGCGAAACATTGGAGTACCTAACAACTGGATACTGGACACGTGCACGTTCCAATTAGTACCACTGTTTCAAAGGACACATGTCAAAGCCTTTGAGTGTCATTCGAACATTTTGTCATACATTTAATAATTTTTAGTTCAGATTTTTTTTAAAGAGTAACTTACCGCGTGTCGATGCAAAGAGTATCTGCGTAGTTAGGGATTTTTTTGAATAGTAATGGAAATATAATACACTAGCTTTTGCCAGCGGCTTCGCCCGCCTCGAGGTTGGAAGTTTTCCCACGGAAACGTATTACCTAAACTCTACAGTTCCTAATATAATTCAATCATGATTCGAAAGACACGTGGCGCCATCTATTATCATAATAACGTTATTGTTGTTATCCTCGGATACAGCACTTTTTTCGGGATGAAAGGTACCGTATGTCCGTTTCTGTCCACCTGACAACGTATATGCAAAATTCCAGGATGAACGGTTCAGTGGTTTAGGCGTGAAAAGGTAACAAAACAAACAAACTTACTTAATATTTTATAATATTAGTTAGGATTTTCCACATTCTTAGCTTTTTTAGGGTTGACTCAACCCCTCAAATGGAAAAACGGAACCCTTTTAAGATCACATCGTCGTCTGTCTGTCTGTCCGTCGGTCAAGATCCTTTTTCTCAGGAAAGCGTGGAGTTATCAAGTTGAAAAATAATATCAAATACTCAGGGATGATCCCTTGAAGCAGTGAGCTTAAAACACGGGTATGGCTTAGGTATTATAACAACATAAAATAATTATGTAATTTGAAAACTATCGCCCGCGCCGCTCGCAGACATTTCCTTCAATTCGCCTTCTCTTTACACGTTATTCGCTTTAATTTCATTGATGCCATTTTATGATCCATGACCCCGGCAAATTGACTCTGCGCGACAGTTGTTTGAGTTCAGGTTGCTCCAAGATGCCATTTTAGAAAATAATAATATTGTTTAATTAAATTAAGATACAAATATTCAGAAAACGAAAACGCGAAACCGTATACGTGTCTTAAATTAATGTCGCTATTTAAGCGGCACGTTGCACATTTTTCATGCTGTTTTGAAACTCTTGTTTAACACATTTTTTTTTTGTTTGCCTGTTCTGTCCCAGTGATGGGCAAAGGCCTCCCCCAAATCCTTCCAGGAACTCTTTTCCCGCGCCACCTCAAACCAGCCCTCGCGGTACGCGTCCAGATCATCTCGCCATCACTTTCTGGGCCGGCCTTGGTAGCGCCGTCCCATCCTCAGGCGCCCATTGTGTGGAGATTTTTGCCCAGTGGTCATCGTGCATACGACTGATGTGACCCAATCCCATTTGAGCGTAAAAGCCTTTTTTTCTTACATCCAGTATGCCCGTTTTGGACACCTAAGACCTTTTTAACACCTAAAGAAAATAAATGCCAGTCCAGTTGACCAGTCTGTTGCAATTGTGCATTGCACGAACAGAACTCTGATCAAATATCCAACAAAACGAAGTAAATAAAGCAGTATGTAACAACACCACAATACACAACAAAGTACATTACTAAAATAAAAATGTCCGAATCATGGACTGACAAAAAAATGTCTCACAATCAAACTTTTTCCATTTACGCAGTTGGAACAGCTTTAGGCGTTAGGTATTAAGACGTTTCACACTTATTCGGGGCACGGCGTGATCAGATTGTTTTTTTTTTCAAATAAATTCTTCATAAAGGTTCCTTATCTTTAAAAAATATATTGAATTAGGGAGTGAGTTATAAACGTGAGACCGTGTATAAGTAATAATCCTCTAGATAATATTTTTTATTTTCAAACAAGACAATATTTACGTAATAATAAGCTAACAGGCTTAAAATAATAATATACTTTATTATTTGAATTTAAACAAATATCAACTAACACTAATGTATACTATATACAATTATATAATACGAAAAAATATAGAAAAAGGCAGGAGTTCATTGGGCATCAAAAAATTCGTCCGCATCACTGTCAATGGGATAAGTGCTGCTTCTGGTCACGTGAAGAGTCAACCAACCGCTTGATGATGTCACGAAAAATTCGATGAGCACTCGGACCCCAAGGCCCTAGTGTTTCAACCCCAAACGGCTCAAACATATAGCTCCCAATAAGGTTGTTATATTTGCGCCGTTTGAGGTTTTCTGCTCCTGCAGCAGCCGCCCCAGCACAGCCCACCGTGCTAGGAAGATGGGATCGCGCGAGGGTGTTGACACAGGTTGCATCCCACACTAAAGGCCTACCCAACTTCCAAGGCATTATGGTCATTCCATCGGGCCTCTTTCCATCGTCGCGTGCCAAGCCATTGGGTTCTAAAACAGCTGGCACCCCGGCGGAGACAAGAGCCCGACGGATGATGTCGTTAATGCTGGCGTGCCTTGCCATCCGTCCAGCGCTCTTGCTGCAGGATAGGCCATGGTGTCCGAGGCAGTCGACTGCTTCACCGCATTGACAGCGATGTGAAGCTCCGCAAGGAGCGCCCAGACGCAAACATGTTGCGAGCCGGAATGTGGTGTTACCCAGCATAGTGCCTATATTGGGTGACGGTAGCGCCTGAAGCCAGAGGCCCAACTCTCAATTACCCACAGCCAGTTGGCGGGGACGCTCAGCAGTATTGGTGGACGTATTAATAAGTTTATTCCGTACCAACCTGCAGAGCGGCTCATCCCACTGTCTCTGGGAAGACGGGTTCTCGGGCTGAACCGTGTCCGGGCAAGCCACTTTCCAGGCGTTCACCGCGTCGGTCAAACACGGCACTTCAGCGTCAACCTGAGCAGGAACCAAGATTCGTGTGGTTAACACTTTTCGGTGCTGTGGACCGAGGTAGGCTTACACTAGAAATTTTGCGGACGCCGAGCCTACCAAAACGAATGGGCAGTGTGGCTTGCAGCCACGCGCGGTCGTCCAAAACCACATTAAAAATGGATGTAATAGTACTGCGAATAATGTGATCGATTTTGTCCAAAAGGTGTGGATGCTTCCATAAAAAGGAAGAACGGAGAAAATACATAAAATTTGGACCGAAACAACAATATCTGATTAGGGTGAATGCCGTAAACGGGATTTGGGGATATGCCGGAAGAATAACTAGATACTCAATACAAGCAAAATTTAATTTAAAAATTGGTGTTAACAACATAAGGTTTTAAAGGCAAGTGAAGTGTCAAAGACGGACACATACGTAATTATAACAATTAGTAGGACAATTAAAACTAGTTAGACGAATCGCTGCTATGTGATATTGACCAGGCGTTTTAACATGTATAGGGCGCCTTGAGAGCGACCGGCATCCAGCAGTAAAATGAAACAGGCTGATGATGATGATCCAACATGCCGAATGTAAATTAATTTTAGAAAGTCTATCCGAAATATCGTTAAAATGTTTAATTTTTCCGTCGATGAATTGTGAAAAACTGTCTTCTAAAATTGGGGAACCTAAGAGGTGCAATGAACTTTTTTCCAAAACTTTGATGTCTGGGGCTACTAAATTAAATTTCTGTATAGTTGATAGTCTGTCAGTATGGTCACAAATGTAAATTTCACATTTTGAGTTGTTGAGGTCAAGGCCGATGGATTGGAACTGCTGCTTTAGGAATTGAATAATATACACATGTATATAAAAGTCCATGTTCAAAAGGCTGGCAGCATTGCCATGATGTCTGGCGATGCTGACTGTTTGGCTAAAAAATAGGAGAGTCTGGTCACGTGAAGAGTCGACCAACCGCTTGGCAATATCTCGAATAACTATGTGAGCACTCGGGCTCTAGATCCTTCTATATTATTAAATATTATAAACGCAAAAGTTTGTATGGATGGATGTTTGTTATTCTTTACGCCAAAACTACTGAACGGATTTGGATGAAATTTGGCACACAGATAGTTTATAACTAGGATTAACACATAGGATACTTTTATCCCGATATGTGAAACCGCGGGGCGCAGCTAGTATTATTATAATTTGGTCATGACATATGCAAAATCGAAAAATTACTCATTTCACTTTTTTGACTTTCGTGGATTATTTAGGTACGTAGAATTTTTTCCTGAATTATACACCCACATTTGCCCCGTAAAATACTGCACCCACCATTTAAAGCTAAAGCTGCAGCTAACTATTAACACATGCTTCAACATCCAAGTCCACGGCAAACACCTTTTGAAATTCTTTTGTCTAAAATTCCGAGACGTGCGACCTCGAGCTGCTCTTGTGAAGAATCTCTTAAATTCCCTCTGAAACTCCTCAGTTGTCTGAGCGATGACGCTCTCGCATATTTCGCGTTATGAAGTTTGTCTTGCTTTGAAATATTTAAGGCATGTGGAACATTGCTTTTTAACGAGTTTTCTGATTTGCAGAAATACTTTTAGTGCTTACAGCGTGAATAGTAGGAATGCGTCGCCAGAATTATCTTTAACGAAATTTCGTGTTTCGTAAAGCGTTTTAGGTACTGAAATGAAGCTTAATTTTTATAATATATGGTAAAAAGAGTCGCAATTATGACGAAAATGTAATGCAAAACTGATGAGGGATCATAAAAATATCGAAATGCGCATACATACATACATAACCTCACAACTTCTTCCCATGGGGTCAGAAACTACAGATCGTAATCTGCTACGATACTTACATACTTCTTTTTCCTCGTTTACGTTCATAAAACTGGTCATACACGCACGAAACGAAATGTAATAAACCTTTAATTTAGACCACAGGGAACCCATATAGTAGTGTTAGTAAAGAAAACTTAAAAAAAAAAATCCTACTACTATCCTAGTTCCTAATAATATTAAAAACGTGAAAGTTTATAAGGATGGATGGATGTTTGTTACTCTTTCACGCAAAAACTACTGAAGGGATTTGAATGAAATTTGGCACACACATAGTTTATAACCAGGATTAACACGTAGGATACTTACTTATTATAATATTATTATATATACCCGATATTACCACGGGACCGAAATTTATGCGGGTGAAACTGCGGGGTGCTGCTAGTGTTAATATAAAAATAAACAAAGCTAAACATAGGTTTAAAAATAACCGCGTCACAAAAGTTTTAAACTCAAACTGGAGTAGGTATGTTGAAAAAGTAAACAAGATATATTAACACCACAGAAGCTCCTAAAGAACCTGTAATGAAAAACAAACTGGTCCTTTTTTACGTATCGACCGGACCTAAGGACCACTAGTAAAAACGCAGGTAAATTCAAAATGGAAGACAAATAAACGGGTCCCCAATAAAGTAGAGTTTTCATCTCGCTACAGAGAAAGTGGCTCTTAGGTAAGCTATGCTCTTGAAGTAAGTGGTACTAACAAAAGTTCCCATCAACTGGACATGAGGACTCGTGTCAGGGACAGTAGAATGAAGGATGATACGGTGAAGTCATATCCTTACTTTGAATGCACCTCTTGTAATATTTTTGTGTTAAAATATATATTTACTAGCTGTGCCCCGCGGTTTTACCCGCATAGGTTTCGATCCTGTGGGAAAGTCGGGATAAAAGAATCTTATGTATTAATCCTGGTTATAAATTATCTGTGTGCCAAATTTCATCCAAATCCGTGTTCAATCCAAATCCATACAAACTTTCGCGTTTATAATATTAGTAGGATATCCGAAAGAAACTTTTATGTACACGTCAATGTTTTGGCCAGTATTTTGGAACAAGATGGCGCCTGCGTTTCCTATCTGACTGTCGAAGTATAAGTCATGGTCTCTTTTAAAGTTCAAATACTTTATTAAGATATTTTGAGAGTCTAACAATGCAGAGCAAAGTCTGGAAACGCCCTTTGAAAATAGTCATTGCATCTTTGAGTTAACCCGACCAAACAGACGGCATGCATCGCTATCACAATTACTGATAAAAATACGTCGTTGAGCTCCCAGAAGTAGGGTTGAGCTACACGTAGCCTATTTTAAAGAGCTCAACGACCCGTTACACACGATGATACATAATCTGCAGGAAATTTGCGTAAGCCACGCGTATTATAAAAACAAACATGTCCCTTTTTTCGAAGTTCCACCAAAGTACCCTTCAATTGGATATGCAAAATTCTCCTTTGGCATATCCCATGCTTCTGAGCTCTGAACTAGTGCTCAATTTATGAGTGTGTCCGTTACAAAAACGGGGTAAACAGAATATTGAATGGGGAACAAAGAGCAGAAAAGTGGCCTGTGTGTGGACGGTACTAAGGGTTCATGGTTGCAATGGCTGATGAGATTTTATTTGGATAAGCGTTGGTCATTCTAAATGAATTCTTGTTATGGGCGGATGCTACGAGCCACGAGCATTTGCTTCATGAATTGGTTTTGCAAACATTCGTTGCGCGAGCTTTTTGTGTAACAAAACCCCGTTCAAAAAACATGTATCATGTGTGTGCTTGTGTATTGTGTGTATAAGCATTTTGTTTTATCCTCTTATGAATTTTATTGGTTCGTAATTATATAAAAATATGGTAAGGACAAGCGCCAAATTAATTTCGTAAACACCACGTTGCGTTGTAGTTTAGAAACCAGTGCTTACTTATTATTTATTTTTACCCAATTTTGACTCACTGCAGAACGAAGGCCTTGTCCTTTCTACTCCTCTCTGTCTTGAGCTAGTGTGGACCAATGTTGTTTGTAGGCGTTGAGCTCGTCTCGCCATCTTCTCTTGGATCTGCCTCGATGTGATTGGACGTTTTCTGGGATTTCATGATGGTTGACTTGGCCCATGACCCGTTTTACATTGGTTTTGAAGTTAAAGTGGTTTTTTATCATACACCATAGTCATGTATTACTTAAGTGGGTATTCATATATCTAAGGGCTAATTTCACCAATGAAAATTAACGCGATCAGCACAATCTAACCTGCGTTTAAGAGCTTTCAGTGTCAATACAATGATGACACTGACAGCACTTGAACATGTTTGGGATGTGCTGATTGCGTTTAGTTTCATTAGTGAAATTGGCCCTAAGACTTTGCAGTGTATCAATAACGAAACAAAAATATAGTACCTATTAGACACCAACAACAACCTGTGTGCCAGCCTTTTGGGCACTTATCCCATTGACAATGATGCGGACGAAT
Organism: Apamea anceps; assembly: GCA_951799955.1. NCBI lineage: Eukaryota > Metazoa > Arthropoda > Insecta > Lepidoptera > Noctuidae > Apamea > Apamea anceps. The sequence goes on along the minus strand of OX637519.1, from coordinate 16,681,784 downwards.
TTTTTGATGCCCAATGAGCTCCTGTTTTTTTCTATATTTTTTCGTATTATATACTTGTATATAATTGTTATAGTATGTATTACTGTTAGTTGATATTTGTTTAACTTGAAATAATAAAGCTAAAAAATCATTATCTTTCTTCTTAAGAGTGACACATCATCATCAACTTTTCAGCTGAAAGACGTTCACTGCTGGACATAGACTTCCTGTGGCCTTTACAAGGTCATCAGTCATCATCGATAATTCGAATTAAAAAAAAAACAGCTTAAACTCCAAGACCACAAAATCCAATCTATTAGAAATATCTAGAATCCAAAATTAAATTCTATTTGAGCTTCTAGTAGGGGCTCAACGGCCCAGACGGTTCTGTCTAGAAAATGGCCGGGATTTAGCATTTCCCTCGAATCCCTTTAGTTTCGGATACTCGATACGAAATTTCAGGCAGTGCTCCACGTTGCTTTAGTAACACTATATTTTGAGGTCCCCTGCTATGTGTGCAGGTCTAGCAGTATTTCTATGGGGACACAGGTAAATGAAACTTGGATGAGAGCGACGAATTTTCGTTGTTTATTATGATCTGCGCGGTAATTGCGTAACGGAATGAGTTTCATTTTGACAGTTCAAAAACATTCATTGCTTTATTTACGTTGTTAAGCAGACAATTTTGTCGAACATATGAAGCAATGGATTAGGAATATCCTTCAAAATGAGTCAGATTGTGACTGATAGTGGGTACGCAAATTAGGTGCTAATTGTGAAAGAAAGATAAAATCATTTAATAAGCGTAATTGGCTCCCGCCGATTAAGTCAACTCACTGACATAATTTACACAAAGCGCCTGTCCGGGTTCGAACCTACGACCTACAACTGGTAAGTCACGGTCGATACCACTGGGTCACCACTATTCGTAACTACCCTAAAACCATCTAATTTTATTTATTTAAACACTACTAAAACATAATGTGTCCAATACATTAAAAATTGCAGGCAAGTAAACTGCTTTCAGACAATTCCACGCGGTTTATAATTTAAACTGATACTTACCTGCCTTCCCTGTGCTTCCGTGCGCGTTCCGCGAACTCGAGTTCCGTTTTGGTAGTATTATTCCAGGTTTTTCCATACATTTCGGCCGTAAAATACGTTATCTCAGTAAAATTCCGCAGTAAATAGTTTGGTAAAGTTTCATGTGCTTTTGAAACACATTCGGGTGTCGTAAAAGCAAATATCCGGGGATGGACGGACGGTAGCGTTTAAATGTCTGAAACTTTGAAATAATAAAACTAGGCTACTGAAGCCGGCAGCTATGACTACGGTCATACTTTTTAAAAGTCTGTTAGTTGGAGGACTCTGGAAATCTTTATTTTTATGATAGTGGTGATGTTCAGTATCTACATAAAGTCAGGGAAATTAATTGACTACCAAATTAAATTTTCCGTGTAATCAAATGCACAGCTGTCATTCTTTGACAGTTCGAAAGAAAGAAAGACTATACCTACGTTTATTTGCGACAAAAAAATAAAAATATAATAAAAATAAAGTAGCCATCATCATCTGCCTGCCTTTTCCCAACTATGTTGGGGTCGGCTTCCAGTCTAACCAGATGCAGCTGAGTACCAGTATTTTACATGGAGCGACTGCCTATAAAATTAAAGTAGTATCATGATAAAACCACCGCATAAAGAGCTCAAAAATATTTTCATCGTGTAATTTTGAGCATAAACTAAACAAATATCTATTCATCATCATCAAACCACGATCACCACGATCATTTGATCTAATGATAATAAAGGTTTTTTTTATTAATATTTATTTAATGATATTTTAATAAAGACGTGTAACTTAATTTAAAAAAAGCCGTGCATTTATTTTTAAAATTTAATTTAAACTGAAAAAACCTATGTTGGTGGTCATTCGATTCAACTAACATCAAACGCATCGCTATTTTGAACCTTATTTTTTGCTGCGATACGCTTTTGTCAATTACTTAAACATTTGCATCTTACCGCGCCTTAAAATGATGTTTAATATTTCATTATATTTTTTTTTTTTCACCTATTCGCTGTCCATTAGTTTAATCGTTTTTTGACAGCTATCTTAGAACATACATATTCCAGATTACGTAAAAGTTAACTTTAAAATGCGTAATAAAATAAATATATAAACTGCCTTATCTTATTTATGACTTCTTACATACATTATAGATAATACCGTACGTGTATCAATCAATGTATTGTGTGTTGCTGCAATCACTAGTTCCATCTGTCAAAAAACGGTTGACCTAAAGGAGACGGTATAATCTAAATACAGTTAATAAATAACTCCACAGATGCTGTTTTCATAACTTCCTATTAAAGATTGATGGCTTCACCAAAAACTATAGAAATCTATATTCTCCAAAAGTTATTGGTGCACGCCTATAAAACGCACATGTTGTTATTTTTGGAATACTTGCAATGGGAACGAATTTGCAATTGTGATGTATGTATCGAACGTGTGTGTTTTGTGATTATCTTTTATTATTTCTGAAATATTTCTACAACCCCTAGCAAAGAATTTTTTCGTTGGATATCAAAAAAATAATCAGCTGTTTCATAGAAAAGTGCTGGAATAGCATTTTTTTTTAAATTACCGACGAAAAATTTCAACGCAGGGGGCTTTCAGAATTATTTATTGAATCCATGGTTACAGTGCACAAACTATCAGTTAACGGTCTTAAAAAAAATGTAGTGTATCTACATTTTTTTTTGTCCCAGTAGCACGATCCTTAGGGATAATTTCCGAAATCTACGCGAGTGAAGCCGTGGGCAAAAAGCTAGTTCCACATATAAAACACCTGGGATCAAATAAATATTCTCGAATAAAAGGACCAACACAGTTAGTCCCGTAGGACCAAAAATATCTCACTTTAGCACAAACATCACGTTCGGCAGAGCAATAGCAATAAATTTGACAATACGCCTATCAAACACCGAATGTTTTGGGACATATTTTTTAAATCGACATAGGGCGAGGGACGAAACAGTAATTTCGATTTCACACCCCTGAGAGAGATTTCAACCCCTGTTTTTATTTTTGTGAAATATGCGACGGATGACGTTAGCATATTTTAATGCTATTTTTTTGTTTTTGATGGAGTATAAAATTATATAGGTGCCACAACAGGTTGATAGTCATGGCTGTCGTAAAAAAGGGGGGGAATTATACAATTTTGTAGCTGTACAAGAAACGAGAGAATTTGCGTCACTTCTTCAAGTCTATCAGCTAAAGTGCTAGGAAGTGATGTGCAGGGTGGTTTTTCAATATCTTGTGTAATTTTGACGTTCAAGAAGTGCAGCTCAAAAGATACTTATTGACGTTTTATAAACCTACGTTTAATACGTATAATGAGTCGCATAATAATGTCATTGTTAGTGACGAACTCATGTCAGAACTCTAATTTGTGAACTAGGAAACAGCGGTAGCGTGGCCGAGCGGTCTAAGGCGCTGGTTTAAGGCACCAGTCTCTTCGGAGGCGTGGGTTCGAATCCCACCGCTGCCATCACTTTTTGCTGTTTTTGGTCGAACATATTTATTGATCAATATACACCGGTAATTTTGATCGTTTTAATCCTTAAAAGGGGTCATTGTACTCATCATTATGAACAACTTTTACTACGGGACCAACCCAAAAATCGTGAAAAAAAAAAATCTGTTGATCCATACATTATGTCGAGTTATGCGAACATAAATCTATGGATCAACTGATTTTTTTTATATATATCTGAAGCAGGTATATAATTATAACCAAAATTTTAATACAGATTTTTAATATTAGTACTATTAATATATTACTGATTGACTATGAATATTATACTGATTGAATATTAATTCAATTGTGCATCATAGAAAAGGTTCATTAAACTATATAAAATTAGGTAAAATGAAATTATATCAATAATTCATTATATCATTTTATTGTTATATTAAAAAAAGTATATAAAATGAAATTATGTCATATTATGATCATTAGAAGTTTTGTTATTATTTCAAACGTTACACACCCTGCTTCGTCATACATTGGCTATCCTAGTATATGTAGGCAAAATAGTAGTCGACAGTTACTTACTAATAATACCACGGTTTTTTGTTGAGTTTGGTAAAATTCCTTGTAAGTTCAGACAGATAAAACATTGTGTTTTGTCCTTCGTACCTATTAAGCCGTGTTACAATTCAAAAATTGAAAAATTCTCTGCGTCTGCACAAGAATTCAAATATCAAACAGCATTAAACCAAGACGACCAATGCAATGCAAACAGGCCATTATATTTGGCGTCACAGTTGTCACACAATTTGTCACAGAAACACGTTATCTGGTGTGAACAAACCTTGGTGAAAGTAGCGGAAAGTGACAACAACTTACTAAGTGTAATGAAATGAAATTTATGTTATATTATAAACCTGTGTTGTCCCGCTGCAGGGCATAAGGGCTCCCTTCCCTTTTCCACTTTTCCCGGTTTGTTGCGATTGTAAGCCAATTAAATATCTTAACTCATCCTATTATTATTATAAACGTGAAAGTTTGGATGGATGGATGTCTGTTTGTTACCTATTAACATATAGGATACTTTTTATCTCAATATTTCTCACGGAATCCAAACTTATGCGGGTGAAACCGCGGGGCGCAGCTAGTATTACATCGTTTTACCTAAGCATCGCTCCAAGCCCAGCTCCAGCTTTTCGCATCAAGCCGATTCCTGCGGTCTTGACAAGGTCATCGGTCCTTGTGGGCGGCCTTCCAACGCTGAACCAAAACCGCTGCTCTAGAACCTTTCCATCCCATCGGCCATCTGTTCTGCGAGCGGGGTGCCCTGCCACTTTAGTAGATCAATTCTTCGGGCAACTGATACTTAAAAACTTACCTACAGATCCTCAGCAATATTGACAAAGTCAAACATGATACTCAGTTGACACAGTTCCACAGTACACAGCATCACTTGGTCATTACACACACAGATGCCTCCACGGACGTAATCCTGCTTAAACAGTGTCGACAAAAAACAAACATAGTATGCTATGCTGCCTGTACCAGAACGTGCCGAAATGTGGACTGGCAAGATTTAATGCATGAAAATATTGCACAGTTTCAGGGAAGGTGGATTTTGGTGTTCCACAGGTGTGTTGTTTGGTTCATAGTATGTTTACAGTTCTTGCCATCAGGGGTACAACCTGGATGAGGCTGGCACAGGAGCGAGGAGATTCCCCCAACCTGGTGGGCATGCGGGGCCCGCCATACCATTTAGGCGGGCGTGCGCCGGGAGGGCTGTGGAAGTAAAGGCTATGCCGGTTTCCCATGGCCCTCCCATTACGGCGATGTAGGAACACCGCTGAGTTTTAGTGGGTATACTGTCATTCCGACAGGGAGTCCCACATACCCCGTCTCATCCCCCGCGAGACGGGGATGCATAAAGCATTTCTCAGCGATTGGTACAAGAAAAGAGAAGCCTATGGTCAACAGTGGGTGAAGTCGGGTTGTGGATGATTTATTTATTTATTTTAGGCGACGCAGGCCCATAGATAGACCTTAACCTAAACATAAATATAGACCTTAATCTGAACATACATGATGATGACAGGTTAATAGTTAGATGTATACAAAAGTAGATGTCTTCTAAAACCATAGAACACGGAAACGCCTTGTTACAGCGGTCTTTGCTAGATGCGGCATTGTCCTCACTTCCTACTAACATTATAAACGTGAAAGTTTGTACGGATGGATGGATGGATAGATGTTTGTTACTCTTTCACGCAAAAACTACTGAACGGATTTGGATGAAATTTGGCACACAGATGGTTTATAACCAGGATTAACATATAGGATACTTGTTATTTCGATATTCCTACGGGATTGAAACTTACGCGGGTGAAACCGTGGGGCGCAGCTAGTTTAATATAAACTAAGGGTTTAATCTTTTCGCACTAATGACGTGTTAAAACTTACGATTTTAAATGCGGTTTATGAAATGGAAAGAGGGAAATGTTTATATAAAAACAGAAAACAATTATTAAAATGCCAGAAGGACCTCAGCTCAGCCTAATGTCAGATGACAACACAAGGTATATGACCGGATGCTGATTTTCAGCTGCAAGCCACGAGTGACATACGCTAGAATAATAAACAGAGGGAAGTGTGTATTGGTTATAATAAATTAAAGGAGATAATATAAAAAATGAGACATAGGAGAGCCTATGTCCAGCAGTGGACTGCTATAGGCTGATAATGATGATATAAAAAAGCTCATACAAAATCAAATAAAATATAGTGACATACATGTCAGAAATTGTGCACTTAACGCACTTTCGGAGCCACGAATTGTGTTAGCACTGCATGATTTCGTGCTCTGTGTCCAACACATATAAAAGTTTACAGTCACTAAAAAGTATGGCCCTATAGAATGGACATAACAAACTGAAGAGATCCTAAAAACTTCATGACAAGCTAGTTCGAGGAAAGGGTAACAAAAAACGAAAGGGTTCCAAAAAGTGGACTTCTCTACCCATTCTAAAGTAAGTCCCTTAGTTACCTTTTACGACATCCATGGGAGGAAATAGGGGTGCTATTCTTTAAGTCCCGCACCACACAGAACTGGGCGGTGCTTGGACGTCCAGCATTGGACGTCTTTCAGCTGAATTACCTAATTGATTACATTTCATTCATTTTCTTATTTGATTGATTGAGTATTCTATTCTATTACATTACGGAAAACTTGCTCATGTTCATATTCTAAAATATGGATTTAGATGCTTACAGACTCACTCATCGTCTTCCAATCTTTTTCCCATGTTACATGGGGTCGACGAAATCAGGAATGAAATTATCCGGAAAAGAACCGGAGTTACCGACCTAACTTGCAGAATAAGCAAACTGAAGTGGCAGTGGGCTGGCCATGTTTGTCGAAGGACCGATGGCTGGTGGAGCAGACGAGTCCTGGAGCGTAGACTGCGTATCGGCAAGCGTAGTGTGGGACGCCTCCCAACTAGATGTACGGACGACCTAAAGAAGGTGGCTGGGACAGACTGGATGCGGAAGGCGGAGGACAGGGTGTTGTGGCGCAGCCTGGGAGAGGCCTATGTCCAGCAGTGGTGGCAGGTGAGTTGATGGGGTCAACGCGTGTTGCGTTGACCCCATCAACTCACCTGCCACTAGGGTTTGATTTCAACGCTTAGTCCTTCAAGTGGACCATTGTGCGTGGGCCATGGCAACCGTCGGTGGTTATTCCAACCAGCCCACCTCCCTCCAGAAGTTGATACCATCTCCTGGCCTGTAAAGAACATCTGTGTAAGACCTGAGTGTCCCGAGGGTTTCTTTCCAATCTAGGTGACGCCTGTGCGGCGCATCATGTTTTCTTCTTCCATTCACCCCTGTCAAACTTCACGCTATCATTCACTCGCTTTTCTTTCATATCATTCCCTCTCTCTCTCACACAATCTATCCATCATTTCTTTGGCCTTCCTCTTCCTCTCCATCCATCAACATTTATAATCATCACTCTTTTAGCTTACAAACTCACTCATTTAACTAAATTACGAATTTTGTTTACTACGGTTTAAAAGATTAACAAAAAGGAAGTCTAACCCGCCATTAAAGAAAAAAATCTCCGACAAATCGCCTCATCTGTAAGCAGGATTAAAACAATAGCTTCACTTAGTTACGAGATCTTGGTATTAATTACTAACAGCTGTAAAACAAGTTTAATTAAGAATTCTTTAAGCACCATCAGTTGGTATTTTAACATTGAACTGGGAATAAGAAAATATTTTAGTAGTCGTATCCTAACTCGAAAGTCTGATAACCAGTCTTACCAAGGGGTGTCGTATTACCCAGTTACTGGGTTGTGGAGGTCAGATAGACAGCCGCTCCGTGTAAAATACCGGTATTCAGCTGCATTCGGTTAGACTGGAAGCCGACCTGACCCTAGTTGGAAAAGGCTAGGCAGTCAGACGATAAATTAATGTCACCATGGTAGCTGCATGTTGTATAACATCTAGGGACCTACGATCTTGCAATAAATCCACCTTCCTGACGAAAACCGCATTTTCAACCATAAAACTTCCTTCCCATATACTATCCACATTTTCCACCAACACACCAAGGTACATACTTACTTTCAGTACAACTTGAAAATAAAATTCGCCCCGTGTTTTCATTTCACGTGTATGTAAGAGCGCCATAATTTTCAGGAGCCATTTCACCTGCTAATCCGGTAACATCCGGTGCGGTTAGTGGTGGAAACGCGACGCTGTTTTCAGCTACTTCCGGTGACTTAGTGGTTGGCAGTACTCTGTTTTATTTTTATTCTCTGAAAGGGTTTCTTATGTGATGTATGTATTTCTTTTTTCTGAGTAGCGTCTTTTGGTGAAAGATATGGCTGTTTGGCTCGAAAATATCGGCTTTTATAGTTTCTAGTCAGGAGAAGCATTGTATTTAGGGACCATTTTTTGTGAATTTAGACACTATTTTAATATTTTCAGATTTTTTTACACATACACATAATATCACGCATGTTTTGCCTGAAGGGTAGAGCAGAGGTGTTACTATTACACCCATATTTTGCCACTTTTTTTGTCATATTATTACTTTCGAGTGTAAATATATTATGAAATCATAATAGCTGGCAGAGCTGTACCTATATATTTATATACCTAATTAAATATACAAATAATTAAGAAGAATCCTTTTGTTTTTTGGTCACTTAGTCGTCGAAGTACTCGTCCGCATCGCTTTCGTCATTCGGAATCGTGTCCAGAAAACTGGCAGCAAGGCCACGTTACATGATAGTGCTAATTATGTGGCCAAAGAACGAGCCAGCCTTCTGGTCACGTCTCGACCAGTCGCCAAGAAATTTTCTTAAAAAGGACACGCGCACTCGCGCCCCATGACCGGAACGTTTCGACTCCAAATGGCTGAAAGCCGTAGTTGGGTACCTACGGCTATAAGGTAGTTGTTACCCATATATATGGCTATATATTTAGTGCTCATTGTGAACACACAATGTTGGAAGTGTCTTCACCTCTAATTCTGCTGAGTTTACCTTGTTTTGGTTCATAACTTGATAATCATCTAGCTTCAACTTTCGGGACTAACTGACCGGCTATTTAATTTTGACAATTATTTGAAAAGTGCCCGTAAATGGTTTCAATGAAATAAATGTTTTGAGTTGAGAATTAAAACCGTTTAGTATCGCAGGAGCAGGAATGGAAACGTTTATTTATTATTATTTATTTACATATCCTTATATACTTGTATTTTTTATAAACACATAAAAAACACGGAGAAAACAATAAATAAACTGGGAAAATACGAGTAGAAGCGGTATATTTACTGGTATACTTTCATAACTAATAATCTATACTCACCTGCTTAGCTTTTTCCCAACTATATTGGGGTCACCTTCCAGTCTAATCGGATGTAGTTGAATATCAGTATTTTACATGGAGCGACTGCCTATCTGACCTCCATAACCCAGTTATTGGGTAATACGATACCCCTTGGTAAGACCTGCTGTCAGACTGTCAGGCTTCTGACTACCCGTAACGACTATCAAAGATCAACGAATCACAGCCGGGATCAACGCCTTAGCGTGCTTTCTGAGGCACGGAGGGGTGTAAAGATGGTCACCCATCAATATACCAACCGTGGCAAGCGTAGCATAACCTGATCGATCGACCTGTGTGGCTGTTATTATTTAGCCACGGGCCCCTCTAACTAATAAATTAAAATAATAAAGTAACTTTGTCTGTATGTTCCTGTACCTTTTCACGTTTCCAACTGTAGTTTACTCAACTCTGAATCGCTTCCAGTGTAACTGAATTCAGGTACTCGATATTGTTCAAATTCAATTAAGCCAAATTGTATAATAAATTCGTTTGTCATGTCGAGATTTCCGATATAAATCAGTATTTATCTTAGTTACAACTGTTTGGGGATCAAAACTTTCGTGATTAACAATAACTGAGTTATAATTAACTGTTTGTTTGTTGTCAATATCGTTATCGTTTTGGGGTACCTAGTTAAATGCAAATCGGCGGGGTAATTGCGTGACACGCTTAGCAATGGCGTTCATTTTGACACTTCAACAACATTTATTGCGGTTTATACGTTGTTAAGCAGACCAATTTTTAACCGACTTCTAAAAAAGGAGGAGGTTCTCAATTCGGACGTTTGTATTTTTTTTATGTTTGTTCGCGCATAACTTCGTCGCTTGCCAACCGATTTGAAAAACCAACTTCCCAAATGGTCCCATAGAAATTTCATCAAAAACGGTTAAGTAGTTTGTTTTAAACCAATTACTGGTAAAACTTAAACTTAAAAGTGAAAAATAAAAACTTTTTTGAAAAAAAAACAACCGACTTTCAAAAAACGACACTACAAAGTGAAAAATAACTTTAATTTCGGATGTCGGTGGCAAATAACGAAAACGCGAACCCAACGACACCGTCTTCCGAAATGAAAGTTATTTTTCACTTTGTAGTGTCGTTTTTGGAAGTCGGTTGTTTTTTTTTTCAAAAAAGTTTTTATTAGTTGTCCATATCGTTATCGTTTTGTGGTACCTATAGTCCATTTATAATAGCATTAGAAAAAAGAGGCTCGTAGAAGCAGGAATGCAAAACATTTTATTTCAAAGTTATGATAAAACAATTTTAAGGGAGATGCTTAAATTCTAATTTTCTTGCGTTTTTTGCAATTTGCAGGTCAGTGTAAGGTTGTATCTTAATAAAAAATAATATGATGCGCAACAATAAGAAATATGTAGGCAATAATACAATTTTAACCTTAAAAATCATCAATACATCCCTTTAAATTAGAATTGCTCCGAATTCGTCTGATTTCGCGGGCTACTGCAGCGCATCCACCTTAGTTAAAATAAAATTCGGTAGAATTATAGTGAAACGAATAACGTTCCAAGTATTGTTCATCCCTGCTTCTTTTAGGTTTTTAGCATTGACACTGTAATTTTAAATTGGAGTTATATAATATAAATAAATGAAAGCCACATAATTTCTTAAGATAAATAGTTAAAATGGTTACAATTAAGTGTGACAGCTGCTGTAAAAATAGATCATAATAAATTCGGCGTCTATCATAATGTAACAATGTTTATTGTATTTTTGTTACAAAGTGTGCATTAAAAATAACCTTTTTTAACTTCTTTCTAATGCTATTGTAAATGGACTTTAGTTAGATGCAAATCGGCGGGGCAATTTAAACACGCTTAGCAATGGCGTTTATTTTGACAGTTCAACAACATTCATTGCGTTATATACCTACGTTGTTGAGCAGACAATTTTTTCGAACATATGAAGCAATGGATTATCAATATCTTGTAAAATTATTCAGATTGTGGTTGCAATTCTGATTCAGATTTTGGGCTTGTAGCTAAGTAAGAACAGCTGCACCGGTTTATCGAAGGTTCAGCTACGCTTGCCGCGGTTGGTTAGTGGATGGGTGACCATCTTAACATATCAAGACGCCTCGTTGCCTCGGAAAGCACGTTAAGCCGTTGGTCCCGGCTGTCATTCGTGAATCTCTGACAGTTGTTACAGGTCGTAAGAAGCCCGAAAGTCTGAAAGCTAGTCGTACCAAGGGGTATTGTATTACCCAGTAACTGAAGCAGTCGCTTCATGTAAAATATTGGTATTCAGCTGCATCTGGTTAGACTAGAAGCTGATCCTAACATTGTTGGGAAAAGGCTAGGTGAAGTGGGATGGTGACTTATTTTGACGGTTCAACTACTACTCTGGTCACGTGAAGAGTTGACTAACCGTTTGGCGATATCTCGAAAAACCAAGTGGGCACTCGGACCCCATCCATGGTCCTAGTGTTGTGGTATTTAAATATTATCTTGATTAAGTAAATGAATAGCTTTATTATTAGTATAGTATAATAGATTTAGAATATAAAGATGAGGCTTCAACCAGTACATGTGTGCATGGACCAAAGTGAAGTAAAGATCCGCAGTAATGCACTATCGTCTTCAATGAAGAGCCATCTAATATATTCGAACTACTAAAATAGTTAGTGATGCGTTAACCAAGGGTTCTTCACGACGGAAACTGGAGCACTGTTCTGGAGAGATCCGTTCATGTTTCAAGGAGGATATTTGAAGTATTTTGTATGGACGTCGTGCATAAAACTTTCATAGTAATAATGCTTGTTGTTGCATAAATAACTACTTATTTTTGAAGCATATAACATAACATGAGGCCATGAGAGCCACAGTGACCTAACTGAAAAAAATTGAACAAATTAGGCCACTGTGGCGCTATGACTTTTACAGTTTAGAGCAGAGAGCCACAGTGGCCTAACTGAAAAAAATTGAACAAATTAGGCCACTCTGGCGCTATGACTTTTACAGTTTAGAGCAGAGAGCCACAGTGGCCTAACTGAAAAAAATTGAACTAATTTTTAGGCCACTGTGGCGCTATGACTTTTACAGTTTAGAGCAGAGAGCCACGGTGGCCTAACTGAAAAAAATTTGAACTAATTTTTAGGCCACCACAGTGGCCTAAAAATTAGTTCAAATTTTTTTTTTTTCGCTATGACTTTTACAGTTTAGAGCAGTTCTTTCAAATAAAGTCAGTATTGAAAAAATGACAGATAGGCCACTGTGGCTCTCATGGCCTCATATCACTCCTGCAATCCCAAATGGTAAGGCAGGGGCGTATCTAGCGCACACCCACAATATTCGGCTGTTATCTAAATTAATATTATTAAGAGAAAATATTTTATTTTTTGTACAGACGCCAGCACATCAAGCTACTACAATCTGTCAAATTTCTTTAATAGATTTTCAACTTTATCGCTAAAGCATTAAGGTTCAAGGTTGATTGGGAAAATTTTACAGTTTCGGGTAGCTTGATCTGCTGGCGTCTGTACATAATATTAAGTTTGTTACGCATTCAAGCTAAAACGGCTTAACGGCAAAGGCGGTTCCGTACTACTAACCATATGTACAGGTTGGCAGGGACATCGACGCGCAAACTGTAACCATGGATTCAGCACATGAGTTTAGACTTCATAGCGCCGAAACTTTTCGTCGGTTATCAAAAAAAAAAAATCTTCTGTTTCATAGAAAAGTGCAATACCTACGTGGTCAAAATGTATGGAACAACTATATTTTTTTTAATAACATTTCTATGCCAGTATCTGATCTCGGTCCAGAATTCGGCTACTTTTTTGGCGCCATCACCCTGGTTTTGAGTAATGCTTGAGTTTTGAATAAAGTTCTACAAAACGGAAAAGAGTATAACTATCGCCAAAAGTCCTTACGATGGTCAGATATATCGGACCACTGTAAGGACTATTCCTGCTTGCAGCGAATATTATTAGTCGTCCTAAAAAGGATCCTCTTTTGTTTTACTTACGGACGCAGCTGTGGTCATCATGTGCACGGGATTTTGTTTTCAAAATGGTCAGATATACGCTTTGGCGATTGTATATGCGCTAACTTACTCCTACTACGCAAAAACCTTGCCAAGTTACGTGCTACCGACTGTACCTACTGACCCCAAAACATGCCCTAAACAGCCCCACAGCAAGAATTAACGCCCTACCGATTTTTACACATCGCTCGACGACCGGAAGCCGCAGCCATTTCCTCGCTTCCTGAGCCGAGTGAGTATCCCTGTTGTGCCCTCCTGACCTCCGAGGTCATCCATCTTGTCCTGAAATGTTTGTCTACGCCGCCATTTTGATTTAAAAGTAGATGTTCGAGTGTCGTCGTTTTTCTTTCTCGGTGTATTATGGTTCTGTGAAGATGCTTCTTTATTGTTATGTGGATGTGTTCGTGTAGTTTTGAGTAGTATGGACTTGGAGAATATTATGTAGATAGGTAGCTATCATAATTATGAAGTATCTTTAAAGATTTTTTTTTAATACTTTATGTGCTATTACTAAGCCTGCGCTGTCCGTTCGTCAGTGCGCTTGTCTGTCAGTGGACTCTCTCATGAACCATATACAACCATTTATACAACAGTCAAAAAATGACAGTTGTTAATTGAATATACGGATAATTTAAGTTGGTACCTACTCAATTTGTGAAAAGTTTTTTCCTGACTTCAATAAGGCAATATTGGAATAGCTGCTATAGGTATAATTTAACGTCACACTAAAACGAAGCTCATGTCGTCAATTTTGCATAAAACACAATATTTATCTTAAAGATCATGCAAAACAGGTACTCACTAACAGAACACGCAGACTAACACTAAACATTACCATTTACGCGCGCTCATAAAACCTAAACTGCGCCCAATACACTTACGACCAAAATAAAGTTCCCACCTGCCCACTAAAGGCCATCAACATGTACGGTCGCCAAAGAAAATAAGTGACCAGCCCATCGATTCTGCAAAAATCTCACCGTGAAAAGTTAGGTGAAGTGAGCTTAGAGTGAGCTGTCAATAGTGTCAATCCCTAGCATCGGCCACTCTATTCTGTAACGAGCCATCGCCAAAGAGGATAAGTGACCAGCCATCGATTCTGCAAAAGTCTCACCGTGAAAAGTTAGGTGAAGTGAGCATAGAGTGAGCTGTCATTCCACCTGGTGTTATAATAATAATAATAAATTATTTATTTCGGACAATGTAAGACCGACGACGTTATGGGATTGATACTATTGACAGCTCACTTCACCTTCCACGGTGAGATTTTTACAGAATAGGCCGGCGGGGTCGTCGGATATAGTTGAAGTTTAGTAAGAAATCGATAGATGTTTTCGAATAAAATATAATTTAATTAAAGAAAACAGGAGAGCAGTGGTGGCTCAGTGGTAACGCCGCGACTTGCGAGTTGTAAGTCATAGGTTCGAACCTAAACAAGTGCTTTACTTTATGTAAATTATTTCATCATCACTGCTTTCAAAACGGTGAAAAAAAACATCGTGAGGAAACTGGCATGTCCTAGAACCAAAAAATTCGAAACCATGCGACATCTACCAACCTGCACTGGGCCCGCGTGGTGGATTATGGCCCACTTTCTCTCACAGAGAGGAGGCCTGTGTCCCGGTAGTGGGAACGTTATAGGCTGAATATGCAAACAGTTTATTTATCAAATTAAATTTCATTAGAAAATATCCATCGGTTTCTTACTGAACTTCAACTATACCCGACGAACCTGGTCACTTATCACTTTTGGTGACTGTACACTGTATGGCAGTCAAACTGTAACATTATACAAGATAATAGAACTGGCAAGGTTCCAGATAGTTTCACGCCGGGCCCACTCGATGATGATGGGGCTACGGATTAACCAATGTTGTTTGCACGGCAGTGTACGTGTGTTGCAGTTTATGTGCAAGCTAGCATGTCTTACAATGTTGGGATGTATGGGGTTAGCGTTACTGTATGTTCCGGTGTTCTTGTGTGATGTGTAGGATAGATCGATGGCGATAGTAAACGGGATATTGGGGCAGATATTAAATTAGATCTACTTTGTAAAAGGCAGCTTGGAACTGTGAATTACTTAAAAAAGCTGGTCAAGTGCGTGTTGGTCCACGCACAATAGGGTTTCGTAGTTGGGATGAATTTATCCGAGGAACGAACTTAATATTGTATTTGAAAAACATGTTTTCCCATACATTCCAACTGCAACTGTAAGTTTTTACACACAATATTGAGAGATTTACCATGTCATTTTAAGACCAGCAAAGAACATTTCTGTAGTTTTTAAAAATTTTAGGCTCAGTATTTTTGGAGAAAAGGGGGGAAATGGTCAATTTTTGTTTATATTTTCCTTAAATAACTTTAAAATAATTTATTTAAAAATTTAAAAATAGGTATTTGTTTGAGGTCTTCACTACAAGTACTTTCATTTGATATGTCACACGATACAGTCTGTGAAACTTTTTTTTAAATAATCTAAGGCCCACAAAAGCGATATTCAAAATTCGTTTATATACGTTACTCGTCCGTGTTTGGGTCAGAGTAATTCATATGTACAACATACATCAAATTTCAACTTAATCAGTCCAGATTTGAGACACGAGTGATCCTATAAAGGTTCCGTTTTTCCATTCGGACGTACGGAACCCTAAAAATCTTGAAAGCAACCAATACTTTGTAAACAGCAGCTTGAATTTTCTGAATTTCTTAGAAGTACCTTGAAAGTAAGTATCACTATGTTAATACACCAGTTTTTCAAAAAGTAATAACGCTACTTAAACGAAAGCTGCCAATAATCATTAAGCTACAATTTATCATCCAAAATCTTTAACAGGAAAATCCATTATCATCAATTTCCTATTCTTATCCCAATTTATTTGGGATCGGCGCAAAGACAAAGACATGTCTTTCATACTTCTCTATTAGTCGTCCTCTCGGTAGTCACCCCCTTTCTAACCATATCATTATTCACACAGTCCATCCATCGTTTCTTTGGCCTTCCCCTACTCTTACAGCCATCGACATTCATACTCAAAACCTTCCTCACGACAGTAGTCAATTTTAAAACAAAACAATAAATTCACAAGCAGAAAATCATTTTCATACTACCATACGCACAATAAAAACTTAACAAAATCCATTCAATAAAGGACAAAAAGTATTTTCAACTACCAAAACTCAGTACTCATTTCCACAACACACTTTTCGCTAAATAAATTCTGTAAATACATAGAAATCTGTCCAACCACTCTCGCATTTGTTTCGCACGAAAATGCGACAAAGAATATCCAGTGTGTTTGGGATAAATCATTTTTTCAGGTGAAATACGATCACATAAAGCGTTTCCGAAAGCAATTAGTTGCTGTTACGACCGCAGACGAGGGATGTGAAAAAATATATGCGGCGCACTGGGCGGGGAAGACGCTGCGATGGAAATTAGTTTTGTGTTTTATGTGTACAACCGACCCGCCCTTCGTTCACAGCAGTACAAGTGCGTTTTAACAATGTGATGACATGTTGTCAAAAGATCAAGATTTCTGTGTTAAGTCTATATTAATTATCAATGTATTATACACGTTAGTCTTCCGGAATAAATTCTCTTAACGATGATGGTGAAAATCGCATCAGAATCTATTGTGTAGTCACTACACAATAGATTCTGATGCGACTGTAGTGTTACAAAATTTTGTTTCACTGCGGTTAGTTGCTGAGGCCCATGAACACCGACTCCACCGACGTGTGAACATCGAGGCAATTCAGCTGTTAGATCAAACAAATATAGTGCGAAGACTAAAACGGACAAAACCTTTTGAGTTAGTGTAGTGTAAAAAGAATAGAAATAATAGTGCCAATGACACATATAATAACACATGAACAAAGTGCTTAAGTATATCATCATATCAGACTCTAAGAAAGTGGAACGGACTTGTGTAAGGTACAATAAACACTATTCTAAGTTTTAAAATAATTATCACGTAGTAAATTGGGCCCGTGGCTAAATAATAACAGCGTCGCAGGTTGATCGGTCAGGTTAAGCTACGCTTGCCGCGGTTGGTCTGTGGATGGGTGACCATCTTTACATACCGAGACCCCTCCGTGCCTCGGAAAGCACGTTAAGCTGTTGGTCCCGGCTGTCATTCGTGGATCTTTGACAGTCGTTACGGGTAGTCAGAAGCCCGAAAGTCTGACAACCAGTCTTACCAAGGGGTATCGTATTACCTAGTAACTGGGTTGTGGAGGTCAGATAGGCAGTCGCTCCATGTTAAAATACTGGTATTCAGCTGCATCCGGTTAGACTGGAAGCCGACCCCAACATAGTTGGGAAAAAGGCTAGGCAGATGATGATGATCACGTAGTAAATTAAGTTAGATTAAAATTGCTTATTAGTCTTATAGGCTAGATTGTAATTAATTATTAAGAACCTGGTTCTTTTTAATAAAAGATAAAAAAAAAACTACGGTTAGTGGGACTACTTAGGTGTGGTTCAGGAAAGTGCTGTTGAATCAGTGCTCTGAGTGAAATACCTCGTTTAAAAGAACATAGCTGACATACAGGTGAAAACTGATTTTGTTTTAAAGACATACTAGCAGCGCCCCACGGTTTCACCCGCATAAGTTTCGATCCCGTGGAAATATCGGGATAAAAAGTATCCTTTGTGTTAGTCCTGGTTATCAACTCTCTGTGTGCCAAATTTGATTCAAATCCGTTCAGTAGTTTTTGCGTGAAAGTGTAACAAACAATCATCCATCCATCCATCCTCACAAACTTTCGCGTTTATAATATTAGTAGGATAGTAAACTCATAAACGTTGCTTAAAGTTAAGAAGTGATAAGCGACATTTTAACCACACATTTTAGAAATTTAAACTTCACTTAACTTTAAGCATCGCTTATATACGAGTACATAATAAACCCCAGATAGTCTTATAGGTTTTTTGCCAAGAAGCAATTATGAAGTGAATACTTTGTTTTCATGCTCAAACAAAATTCTCTTCGGGGTAAGTACATATATTTGAGTACCTATAAATAACTTCAAAGCAGTCAGTTCGTCTACCAACCTTACTTAATATTATAATCAGAGATCGGAGTAGGTAGATTGAATTGGGGTAATTGATCCGAAACGTATACAGGATAATTTTTTATTCAGTGCGTAAATTTTTACAGGGTGTTCTACCCATGAATATGAACAACATTCACTATGGGACCATCTCTGAAATCACGAAAAAAAAATCAGCAGATTCATACATTTTGGTCGAGTAGGTATTGAACTTTTATAAGAAACAGCTGATTTTTTTTTTGTGATTTCGGAGATGGTCCCATAGTGAAAGTTGTTCATATTCATGGGTAGAACACCCTGTGAAAATTTACGCACTGAATAAAAAATTATCCTGTATATGAATATGGACATTCCTACGGATTTTCGGAATTGTTTGATTATAAAAAAAAAACGGAACTTAGGTAGGAATTGTATTAAAATGAGCAATATTATATTGTTCATAATTTTTTTAAACGTTATCCAGTCACGATTTGACACAACCCAACGACCAATCAGAGCAAAGGATCATGGGTGGTGCACTAACCGGTTATCAAAACAATGCGTACGCCCGGCGACGATACCAGGTAGCTCACTCGTTCCTTTAAATGAATTGAGCAGTAATAGTATCACTACCAACATTAACAATATTTAAATGGAACCGGAAACACCGGAATTACTTTCCGGGAAAATGACTTATCCATGTTATTCTTTCTGTGAACATCTATGATACAAGTACCAAAAATCAATCTACCTACTCCGATCACTGATTATAATATTCATAGTCGCATTTGCTGTCTTCGTGTAGCTTTTGAAAACTTCAGTGATTTGAGACACCGCAGATCTACGGTGTCTCAAATCGAAGAAAAAACAATCGAGAGGTGACGTGGGATCACTGACGTATATTATACAAGTACGCTGGACATCATACTATCGATGACAAAATGAAGATATTTTGATTATCGCCATTTTGGCGCTGATAACAACGTGAGCGTCTGTGGAACTAATATTTTTAATAGCGAGTTATACAACATGCGAGTTATACAAAAATATGTAAGCTATCACGCTCTTTATGCCTGGAGGCTTTTATTTAGGTGTGAGTTTTTATTTTTATTACTTAATTATTTTTTAGCTTGAGTACGTATAGTTTTTATTATATTTGTTGGTATATTGGCGTGGCTAGCTGACATATGGCAAATAATTTAAGCTTCTTGTAATGTTCATTACTGAACATAGGTTCCTAATATTGTATACATGCAACTATATTCTAACTAAACAGACAGCTGTGCTGCTGGGGAGTTTGTTGCGCCACTTCTTCTTCCCAGCGATAGCACTAGGAAGTGGTGAAGGGCGGGCGTTTTTGGGGGACTGTCTTTTGTAATTTTGACGTACGAAAAGTGCTGATTCTCAGCCTAATTTGAATAAATGACTTTTGATTTTGATTTTGCGCATACTGTCATGATAAAATGTTCTAAATATCTCGTAGTAAACACAAAATACATACACAAACATGCCTTATTCCTGGATTTAGAACTAAATCATCAGAGATGTACCATAGCAATACGACAATTACGAGTATTTGCAACAGTGTGTCAATTTTAGTCCCTGAGACGCTCGAGCGGAGCGCTTTGAATCAATACAAAAACAACCGTCATTACGTATAGAATATTTAGTCCAGCGTACTTATTAAATAGTAACAGCCGCACAGGTCGATCGGTCAGGTTAAGCTACGCTTGCCGCGGTTGGTCTGTGGATGGGTGACCATCTTTACATACCGAGACCCCTCCGTGCCTCGGAAAGCACGTTAAGCCGTTGATCCCGGCTGTCATTCGTGGATCTTTGACAGTCGTTACGGGTAGTTAGAAGCCCGAAAGTCTGACAACCAGTCTTACCAAGGGGTATCGTATTACCCAGTAACTGGGTTGTGGAGGTCAGATAGGCAGTCCCTCCATGTAAAATACTGGTATTCAGCTGCATCCGGTTAGACTGGAAGCTGACCCTAACATAGTTGGGAAAAGGTTAGGCAGATGATGACTTATTTATTAAAAGTCAGTCCATAGGGCATATCGGACGGATCTGCTTTTACACAGTCCAACCATCGTTTCTCTACAATCAATCCTGTTTCTAAAAGTTATCTAAAAATAGGATTGAGTGTAGAGAAGAGAGACCTGTGTGGAAAAAATGCAACAAAACGCTGCGTTTCCTAAACCCAGTGCGAGCACAGACTTAATAAAAATAAATATTGTATCGCTAGAACGTTGCGGGTTTACGATATGGCCACAATAATTTAATACCGGCCCGAGGATTAGGTATTTATTTAGGTAGCCTGTTACATACTATCGTTATTGGGTACTTGTTTACTGAAGCCGTCAGTAGTTCGCGTCATTGAATGTTATGTGGAGGGCAATGGGTTTGTGTGTATTGAAACTCGTAAAAGAGAATAAATAAATAGAATTTACTACTAATTTACTACTCGCTAGGTTACATGATAACTTTATTAAGGTTCGCCAACCGGGTAGCGGGATCGTCCGAAAGGCCCTGCCTTGGAACATAAAGGGCTAAGGAAGGAACACGGGTGGGTTTTAGTCAGTAAGAGTCTGACACTCCCTTCTGCTCCACCCAGAGCGGGAGGGGTCATTTGATGATTTCCCATCCTCAAAAAAAAAAAAAAAGGTTCGCCAACCCAGAACCCTAATTGCGTAACAGACTATCAATGTCAATTTAAATCGATTTTGAAGGATGTTGCTCATCCATTGCTTTAGGCTGCTTTTCCACCAGAGATATGCTATGCTACGGTGCTATGGATGCGTTTGTTATCCACCAATCATATTCATTGGTTCACATAGCATAGCACTGGTGGAAACGAATTGAACTAAACTATGTTTTTATACGGAAGGATGCGTGCTATGGATGGGAGCTATGGATGCGTGAGTGTTGTAGCTATGTGCAGAGCAGAGTACTCCCCTTGCTTTCCCTACTATCGATGCATCGCATTGCTCGAGTTGAGCATCTTCCGGCGCATCTTCATAGCACATCTTACTCGCTCCGCTACACAGCTTAGCATTAATGGAAACGGTCGCACAGTTTCGTAGTTTAGCTTTCACATCCTAGCAGGATAGTTGCATAGCACATCACTGGTGGAAAAGCAGCCTTATAATTATGTTAGAACAATTTGTCTGCTCAAGAACGTAAATAACGCAATGAATGTTGTTGAATCATCAAAATGAAAGCCATTCCTATTGATAGTCTGTTACGTAATTATCCTGCAGGTGCCCACAGACATCAGATAGCAACAAATAAAAAACAAATAGAAAGTATAAAGACCGATGTACGAAAATAGCAGGAAAGTGTGCCTCAAGGCTGCACCAAAAAGGCCCAGTTCAGCAAAAATGCCAGACAACTAGTGCCTGGCGCTGGTTTTCAACTTAACTGATATAAGCCTGAACCTGAATATCGTCATAAGGTTTTCGGTAGCTTATATCAATTTAATTTACTCGTATTTTCACTTTTCCGTCATCATTATCGCTGATAGAAGGTCACTTGACTAGCCTTCTTATATTTTAATTAACAGGTTCTTTAAAATTTTAAAGGACAAACTATGCTTTTGACTAATCACAATAAAACAGAGTTATCGTCTATGTAATTATAGTATTTTAGAAGTATGTATGTTTGTTTGTATGTGTGTAAGTATACTCTCATAATATTTGTTTAGTTTTATAAAGTTTATTGTTTATGATTTTATCTATTTTTTTTTGTCTCCTTTTACTCTTTCACACGCTATCTAGATCTCTGTATCTATTGTCCTATCGCAGGTTTGCTGGAAGAGATTTCTTTAGAAATCAGCATCACCTTTGTACCTATTTTTCTGTTTTGGTTTTTGTCTTGTCTGTTTATATTGTGTGTACAAAAATGGTAAAATAAATACATAATATTCTTAAGCGTAATTACGTTTTAGAACATTATTTATTTATTTTACAGATGACTAGTTCTGTAGATACTATGAATAGATTGGTTCAGACTCCGATGACTATGATTAGTTCAGGGGCCTTACCACGAGCTCTTAACGCGATCCAGTTTAGGCTGTTGGAAAGAGACAGAGCTATACAAGTCGTCTAGCGCCATCTCGATCCCTGAGCGTAAATTGAATCGCGTTAAGAGCTCGTGGTAAGGCCCCAGATGATGTGTTCTAAGATATTAATCATGAATTCATGATTAATATCTTAGTATCTACAGAACTAATCATCTGTACTTTACGTAATCCCGAATAAGGCAATCTGTATAAATAGTTAAGTCCTAAGTGTTGGAGTTTCAATAATTAACTCCTACCTAAGTGAATATTAACTATGCTGCTAATAATCATACTCCGACTGAGCTGAATCAATTAGTAGGTACCAAAGCTACTTGAAACCAATCAAGTATTTAATTATAAATACTCAGTAAAATACCCAGTGGTTTCGCAGTCAATAGGCTAGATGCCTAAAAAAATCTAATTAGTCCGTCAGTTAGATTATCAAAAAATATTGCACCGTATTTTTTCTTTTGTCAATTATATAAAAAATGATGAAGATATCGCTCGTTAAAGTTCCGCGTGGCCTCACGTCTTGCTTTTTAGCATGGCGTGACGTCACGACCCCCACTCCCAAATTTTGACGCGCTTTATTTTTAACATTTTTTGTTTGATTGAAACAATCCATGTCCATTATTTTTCGATAATCTAACTGACGGACTAAATATAATAATATTTTTTTTACCCAGGAAACTACCCTATTAGGGCCACACTCTAAGGGAAAAGATTTAAATCGTTAGATTTGCTATCATCATACACACATGCCTTGTTAAAGCTGCAGGAACCCGTTGGATGCGAGAAGCACAGAACCGGTCGAAATGGAGGTGCTTAGGGGAGGCCTACATCTAGCAGTGGACGTCTTTCGGCTGAAATGATGGTGATACACTAGGAGCTAATATTTAAATCGTTAGATTGCTACCATCATATACTAGAGGCAAAGATTTAAATCGTTTCGTTAGATTGCTATCATCATACACTAGAGGCAAATATTTAAATCGTTAGATTTGCTATCCTTATACACTAGTGGCAAAAATATAAATCGTTAGATTTGCTATTCTCCTACACTAGGGGCAAATATTTAAATCGTTGATACACATGACAGTGAGCAGTGGTGGCCCAGTGGTAATGGCCGCGATCTTACGAGTTGTAGGTCGTAGGTTTGAACCCAGCTAGGCGCTTTACTTTGTGTAAATTGTTTCATCACCACTGCCCTCGAAATGGTGAAGGAAAATATCGTGCGGAAACCGGCATGTCCTAGAACCAAAAACATGAAGACATGTGACATCTCTACCAACCCGCATTGGTCCTGCGTGGTGGATTATGGCCCAGTCCCTCTCACCGAGAGGAGGCCTGTGTCCCAGCAGTGGGAACATTATAGGCTGACTATGCTAATACACATTATTCGCCTACACGTACTTTTACATTAAAGCCCGAACATACTTTATAAATGAATCTCATCTCATTAACCTGCCAGATGAGTTAATAAAAGTTCACACGGTGCGGCGTCGGTGCTTTTATGAATTAAAACTGGGGCCTTCGCGGCATGTGTGTTAGGAATTTTGCAGAAATTCAATAAAGCGACATGCTTGCCTATACTGTTCGTTTGAATCGGATGGGGGCGCAGTGGTAGCGATTAGGATTTTTTTAGCAGCTTTCGAATTACATTTCTAACACACTATCAGCAGCAATGCTTTTTCATTTTGACAGTTCAACAACATTCATTGCGTTGTTGAGCAGACAAATTTTTCGAACATATGAATTAGCAATCATCATCTGCCTAGCCTTTTCCCAACTAGGTATGTTAGAGTCGGCTTCCAGTCTAACCGGATATGGCTGAATACCAGTATTTTACATGGAACGACTGCCTGTCTGACCTCCACAACCCAGTTACTGGGTAATACGATACCCCTTGGTAATACTGGTTGCCAGATTTTCGGGCTTCTGACGATCCATAACGACTGTCAAAGATCGACGAATGACAGCCGGGACCAACGGCTTAACGTACTTTCCGAAGCACGGAGGGGTCTTGGTACATACCAAGAGTTGGTCCGTGGATGGGTGACCATCTTCACATAAAGCGACTGTGACTGCGGCAAGCGTAGCTTAACTTGACCGATCGACCCGTGCGCCTGTTATTACTTAGCCACAAGCCCCTCAATGGATTAGCAATATTCTTCAAAATGATTCAGATTATAATTGAAAGTGTGTTACGAAATTACACCAGACACCTGAATCGAGCCAGCCTGCATTTAAAAAAAATAAAAGTGTAACTTTCAGGTGCGCGCGACTTCATATCGGAAACAATGATGGCATCAAAACGATGGCCATTACGTCGGTTTTAATAAAAAAAGGTCCGAAATAAATTTTGGTTGCCAGGGAATTTGAACTTTGTTTTGTATAAATCGGTATACGGTGCGGTATACATATTGTTTAAATTATGTTACCGGTATTCTACAGAGGATATTTTAATAGTATGCGTCTTGTTAAGGATAAAGTGGTCCACTTTAGCCATGGATCGAAAGAGCTGGAAGTCATGGGAAAGGCTAGCCTGCATAATCCCACTGATGGGCCTTTGCCCATCAGTGGGATTATGCAGGCTAACAGTAACAGTAAAGATAAAAAGTGCATCGTGTTCTTTGGTTGTATTTAACCACTTAATAAGCAATCGTAATGATAAACATAAATATAATCAAAAATCATTAATGTTCCGTTATAATGTAAGACAAATAAAACTTTAACATTTAAAGTGAAGGAGAAATTCTGTTAATACCCATTCATCGACTGGTTGTAATATTTGTAAGGAGTACTTCAGCCAGGAAACGATTGAACGGCCGTAGAAAACCAATCTACCCCAGCAATCCAAAAATGTTTATTTATATTATTTTACCATATCATTATACCATTTATGTACACACATATATATAAACAGACAAGAAAAAATAGAACACAAAAATAGGTACGAGAGTACACAATAGGTTTATGTAGTCAAACAAAATGAAAATCGCCATCACTGACACCCCGCACTTCAGGCTATTTTAATTAACTACGATACAGGAATTTTCTTTATTAACCACCGGAAAAAGTGTTGCGCTGCCATATTAATTGGGAAATGAAAAATTTATTATCATTACTCGATTGCATTCATCCACCCATGTGCTAACAAAAGGGGTATTCAGAACTTTGTTTTTGTGAAATTCGATGAACAAAAGACTTGGCTTTTTTCTGCTGAAATAATATTTTTTTTCCATATTTCCTTCACTGGAGGACAAAGCGATCGGTCGAACAATTGATAATGTTTGTGCTTTTTGCATGTTTTTGTTTTGAATTTCGGAAAAGAGTTTTTAAATGGAGTTTACTTTGGCCAATAAACGAATTCTGTTACGAAACTATGCTGAAGCTGACCCCAACATAGTTGGGAAAAGGCTAGGCAGATGATGATGAACTATGCTGAAGCTGGTCTTGAGTTTTTTTTATACTTTTATTTATTTATTTAATTCGGGGAAACAAACAGTTACACAAACATCGTAATAAACTTGTAGTAAGAAAAAAAAGACGTTACATATGTGTAGCTCACGACGTTATCCACATCTGAAATACTACAAAATTATTATGGAACTATTTGAAACTTAAAAGGCAAAATCTTAAGATTATTTTTAAATGAAAATATAAGATAAACACTATTTTACAATAATAGAGAAAGAACAAATCAAATCAACTAAAAATCTAAGTAACTAATTAATTTTATCAAGGAGCTTCTAACCTTATTATCAGACAATGTCAACAAACCCAAATGTGTGAACACAGTGTTAAAATTGTTAACTATACGACGAAGCGGTACGCGAACTCCAGCGTTAGTGCGACAGTAGGAAACGGCAAAAAACGGACGAGGCGGGGAGCGGCGTTTCTTCTGAAAGAGTAGTAAAATTGTAGTTTTGCAGATAATGAGGGGGTTTATTTATAAACGACTAGCTGCGCCCCGCGGTTTCACCCACATGAGTTTCGATCCCGTGGGAATATCGGGATAAAATATGTTAATTCAGGGTGTCTGTCAGTCACGTCCATACCAAATTTCATCAAAATTGGTCTAGCCGTTTGAGCGTGAAGAAGTAACAAGCATACAAACACACACACACACACACACGCTGACTCACAAACTTTCGCTTTTATAATACTAGTGTGATTAGCTCCTAGTAAAGCCCAAATCCCGAAAGGCATATTTTTTAAAAGACCTTTGCCATATCGTTATGATGTAAATTAAAAAAGAAAACAAATGTCTTTAAAACAGATTACAAAAACCGTTTACTGCTAATCCCACACAAAATACGGAACAAAGATTTATATGAAAAAAATGAAAAATAAAATTAAACCCATAACAAAGTAATATTCGAAAAACAATGTCATTTAACGCTTTTAATCCGCAAATAGATTACCAAAAACGTATTGTAAAAGTCAATTTATCATGATTTACTGATGGCCACGTCATAAGCTGAAGCGATTGCTAATATTTTTTAGAACAAAAGATAGAAAATACGTTTATTTACGGTAAACATAACACAGAGAAAGGATACAAACACAAAAAAGAACAAGTTGGGGAAAATATGCGTCACATCCACGCAAAACGGCCATCGCTCAGCATAATGCTAAGACCTTATGCGAGACAGAGCCCCAGCGCTAGTTTTTCTTAGTTTTATAACAATAATTATTGATAGTATATTCGGTAGCAGGATACTGAATAAGACACAATAGAAGTTTTATTGTTATTACGCCAGGGGGGCGTTGAGTGCCCCGTCAAGTATTAAGTTGGGTCCTAGGTGTACATTCACAGAAATTGGTATGTTACACTTAAACTCACAGCATTCATCAAGATATTACAAAATCCTGGGTACATTATTCTTGTTGCTTCTATATGTGAGAACCTATGACCACGCCAGACCTTTCGAAGCCGAGCAAAAAGAAAAAAGTCAGAGGGGCCATTCTCGTAATTTTATGAACGTTCACAGTCTGATCTCAGTCTCGATTTTTGACAAAAATACGTCTAATTTCCCTACATTTTGACAAGTTTTTGACATTTTTTTGTCGCCGAGATGAGACTGCGACTAGATTTTGAAAGTTTTAAATTACGAGAATGGGCCTTCTGAACTCAACCATGTCCGGTGCGTTAGCATTGGCCTCACCAACTACCTAAACACCTGCTTTATAGAACACGTAAATATTGCACTATTGCATATTTTCAGCGAGTTTAAGTAGTCTAACTTTTGGATTGGGGTAGAAATACCTAATTTATACAGCTTTCGTAGTAGACGGACGCGGCTTTAACGGCCTCGACATATACATAGATAAAGGCATTTCATCATCATCGTCATCATCACTTCAGCCGAAAGACGTCCATTTCTGGACATAGGCCTGTCCCAAGCACCTCCACTTCGACTGTTTCTGTGCTTTCCACATCCAGTAGGTTCCTGTGGCCTTCACAAGGTCGTCGGTTCACCTTGCGGGCAGCCTTCCAACACTACATCTTGCGGTACGCGGTCGCCACTCCACTAAAGATATTTGCCACAAACTTATTGTATAAAGTAGGCCCGGTAACATATTTTTCTTAATAAATTCTAATGCTGAAAGTTGATTTAAGATCCTGAATTTCGTGACGTAATTCGCAACATCTCGTCGAGTTAGCTGATATGTCATATGTCAAAATCTAGTCGAGCAGAGTTGTTAAACGCTCTATTCTTACATCTTAAACAAAACTCAGTAACGTGATAATTTCGCTCTCCAAAATGCCCTGAATTCACGATTATTCCTGGATTTACGGGCACCTATGGTGTCCCTTTAATTTGAAAATATGATCGTTTAATTGCCAAAATAAAGTGCGCGATATATTTTAAGATGGGGTATTTACACGGGGTGTTATTTATGTTTAGCCACGATAAGGAATTATGGGCGGGGGCCTTTATTTTATATCGTTAGGGACGTACTTAGCGGTTTATCGAGGTGTGAATCGATTATCGATATTTGGTCCTTTACTGCCATTAAGCAGTTAGGGTGGGGATTATCTAATAAATAAGTGTTAGTTTTAATTAGGGTTTTAACTATGCAGATAGTAGGATCTAATTGTTGGGTCCATTCCGCTTGAGAATGCTTATATTTTCCAAGTAAGTTTAATATAATTTTTAATGTATGGCTTTCGAATATAGAAGGATTTTAACTTCCTGCAAAAGCGATGATGTCGAAGTATAATATTAATATAATATTATTACCTAATTCAATTCTATACCGGCTGACTTTATTAACGTCTGGACAAAAACAAGTATAAAAGGTGAACGGAGTAAAGGTCTATTGGTACAGATTTCTTTCTTTTTTTTACATTTTGTTTTTTTCCAGTCAATCCTTTAATTGAAGATAAAATGTGATAAATGCCGATAGATTACGGCTATGGCCGCTATTAACTGACTAGCGGAATCCAGACTCCAGGCTACTACAGAAAAATTTCAGATAGAAATCCCTAATATCACTGCTCGTACTGAAATTTGAACTGAAGATCTCATGCTTATCAGTAGTGCGACAGTCAGGCAGTAAAAACTAGTAATAGAAGGTAGTGAAAATATTATACATACTAATCTAGAAAGCCTAATCAAGAAAGCACCTATCCCTCTCTCCTCCATTAACGGAAAACATCCGCCACCACTATAATCACACAGATTGATTTACATCCCATTCAATTATGTCTCTTTAATTACGTAGGATAAAATGTGATAAATGCCGATAGATCACGGCTATGGCCGCTATTAACTGCCGACGTTTTATGGAGACAAACAAGTTTACTGCACATCGGTGTGGCGGCTTTGTGGTTGGCGTGTTATAAGCATGGAGTGGTTGAATATTGGATAAGAAGATGGTAGGGCTTTAAGTTCGATTTTTTCCGTTTTAAGGGTTCCGTAGTTCACGTCTCGGAACCTTTATAGTTTATAAGCATAAGGAGAAAATCTTACTTCCTACTAATATTATAAACGCGAAAGTTTGTGATGATGGACGGATGGATGGATAGATGTTTGTTACTCTTGCACGCAAAAACTACTGAACGGATTTTGATGAAGCTTTACAGTAATATATGTTATTACTGTAAAGTTTCATCAAAATCCGTAACATCAGAATAACGCATAAAATACTTTTCATTCTGATATTCCCACGGGATCGACACTTATGCGGGTGAAATCGCGAGGAGCTGCAAGTAGTGCATAAAATGAATTTAAGCCTTAGTCTAAAACCAAAAGACCAGAAATAGATTTCTGAATATAGAAGACTTGCTTTCACTATTCTTTGAGATGTTTTCAAAATAATTAATAGGTTATAATTGAAAATCAAAGGGTGTATTTCCTTTAGCGTAGCAACGGCACTAGCTCCGGCTCCGGCTCCGGGGAAGAAACTTTTTCCTTATCCAAATTTCTGTAATCCAAGTCTAACCAGGCCTCAACTCATGAATCTAACAGCACCTATATAAATCACGACACAAAATAATTACCCAATAAAATGAGAATATACACCACAGGTCAGTGACCTTGGAGGTCAATCATGGGACTGCAATGACCATAACCATACATGTCGCTTTACGAAAATTATGTCGTAAATCAAAATTGATAGATGAGGAAATGAATGCTTGAACTATTGAAATATTTAATGATGGTTCACTAGATTTCTATTTTATGATTAAACCGAGTTGAGAAGTGAAATGCGGAAGCAACCTACACAGAGGATGTTGGAGGACCAGTTCGAGGTCAAGAAGAGACCTGACAGACCCCTCACGAAGCCATAAAGGCTACTATTCAAGGAACAATAGATCTGAACAAACAAATTAGCTCCAGTTTGGCCAGACCGTATGCATATACTCGTAAAAGAAACGGTTGCATAGGTTTTTAAAATATTCACTTAGGGAATGATCTTGGTTGACAAACATTTACACTCTTTCATTCTGTACGGTAAGTACTTAAGATTCCTTAAAAAAATAAAAATAAATGTTCGTCAAAGAGAGCAGTGGTCGCTCAGTGGTAACGGCCCCGACTTAGGTTCCAACCCAGGTACGCGCTTTACTTAGTGTAAATACTTTCATCACCATTGCTCTCAAAAACGGTGAAGGCAAAAATCGTGAGGACACCGGCATGACATAGGACCAAAAACTCGAAGACATGTGGGCGCCTAACCAACCCGCACGGAGCCCGCGTGGTGGATTACGGCCCACTCCCTCTGACAGACAGGAGGCCTGTGTCCCAGAAGTAGGAACGTTATTGGCTGATTACGCTGTTCTTCAACAAACTTAACTGGCAAAATGTGTGTCTACTTAAGATACACGTCTGCTTAACCCTTTCAGAAATGACACGCATAATGTTATGTTATGTTACTACCAACACACTAACAATTTTACACCAACAGAAAACAAAATTGCATAACCACAAAAATAAAACATTCATATTAAGCCAATGGCCCCATAAATTGCCCATAGAACACAACATGACACCATTAATTCCTATTTATATAAAAAATATATATATTTTAATAATTAAACGCCGTATATTCGGTGATTTATCTGTGAGAAACTTAATTCCGATTTAATTTATGGGTTTTATTTAATTTAATTTTTTAAAATTAGTGTTTCATTTTGGTGCTAACATCCGTGATAAGTCTATTCCGAGTTTTTTTGTGGGTATCTCTTACCGAATTTCACTGTGGGTTTCGTAAAAGGTGAGTTAAGGATTAGGTACCTACATCAAGGGGACAGTCAGCAGAGTCCTCTATTTGCTAGTCCTAACAAACTGTAATCATAATAATAATAATAAGCCGCGGTTGACATCTGTCGGGCATGGCACCGGCCGGGGGAATCAATCAGGCACATTATCTCCGGGTGTTCTAGTCTAGCTAACGGAGAGTACTTGCATAGACACAACCTTGTAGCTAGGGTAATCCATCAGCAACTTGCTCTGAAATACAACCTTGTGGAATTTGTGGTGCGTCGTACTACAGGTATGTGCCCGACCCAGTTCTCGAAAATGGAAATATCACATTGTACTGGGATCGATCTATCATCACTGACAGGACTATTGTTGCCAATAAGCCTGATATAGTGGTGGTGGATCGATCAGAGCGACGCTGATTGTTGACATAACCGTCCCGCATGATGAGAACCTCGTGAAAGCCGAGAAAGATAAACAAATCAAGTATCTTGACTTGGCTTGCTTGAGGTTGTCGACATGTGGGATGTGGACTCGGCGATCATTGTGCCGATAGTCGTGACAGCCAATGGCTTAATAGCCAAGAGCCTCGATCAACACCTGAGGAGGCTTTCGTTGGGCAGCTGGATCAAGGGCTTGATTCAGAAAGCGGTACTTCTGGACACGGCTTGCCTTGTCAGGAGGTTCCTCTCTCTGGAGCCCTGACCACCGGTAGCTTGGACCCTATTCCCGATACCGGTGGGCTACTACGAGTATTTTTTATATTTTTAAATGTTTTTATATCTTTTTGTAAAAATATTTAAATATATAATTTTTAAGTATTTAAATGAAATAAAGGAAATAATAAGCCGCAATTTTAAATACATGCAGAATCGTTAGAAAGTTCATGCAAATTGAGGAAAATGAAATCACTCCTCATAACGCCTATTCTTAATAAAAAAAAAAAAAAAAAAACTACACACACGCTACACTGACTTGGGCCCGTTAATGTAGCTTAAACTAGCTAAAGAGCTAAGAAACAAAAGTGTACCAAAAATAATAATAATAATTTATTTGACACAAAACGTACGTTACATTTGACCAGATATACAGGACATATTCAAGTTTTCTTAATTTTAAACTGAAGGCATTCTGTGTCTGAACTAGATATAAAATGTCTGTATCTCAGACATCAGCGCTCTTCCTTATAATGACCATTACCTACAATAGTAACTTAATTAGACATACTAATAATAGAAGATATCATTACACAGAAATAGAAAAAGTTTAAAACAAAATAAACCAAACGGTGTGTGCAGTGTTAACCTCTTGGTGAGTAGTGTGTGAAAATGTGTGAGAGGAGGCATAGTTAGGTACGTCTGCCAAACTAGGTGATTACTAAGAAGTAGGTATGTATTTCGGGACTGCCTCCTCGGCCTGGTAGTCGCAAGCGCTACTGTTGAGCATGCGGTCCGGGGTTCAATTCCCGGGTCGGGTAAAATGTTGCTGGGTTTTTCCATCTGGTTTTTTCAGTAAAAGCCCGGAGCTTAGAATTGTGCCCCGTTGGTGACAATAGGCTTGCCTCCTGTTACATGGGATTTTTGACGACACGGTTAGTGCAGTGGCTGAGCGATCGACTGCTGCGCTGCGTGTCGCGGGTTCGATTCCCGCACGGAACAAATATTTGTATTGCCTACAGGTAGTTATTCCGGGTCTGGCTGTCTGCGCATGTGAGTTTAAATGTTTGTAAACGCACCCACGATACAGGAATAATTCCTAGTGTGGGGCAACTTTTTTTTTTTTTAAATGGACTTAAATATAACTGGCAAGATGTGGGTGTACTGGTACATAGGTGCACCCCTGCCTACCCCTTCCGGGAAACAAGGCGTGATGTTATGTTATGAGATAAGGATGGAAGGAATCAATAATAATAATAATAATAATAACATCCCTGGACATTTCACACAGCGCCATCTAGTCCCAAGCTAAGCAACCTAATGCTTGTGTTATGGTAACAAGATGGCTGATAAACTACTTATATACATTTTTTTTTTGTAAATACATACATATTATAGATAGAAAAACACCCAGACTCGGAAAAAATACATGTAGGTCATACAAATATTTGTTCCGTGCGGGAATCGAACCCGCGACACGCAGCGCAGCAGTCAATCGCTTAACCACTGCGCCAACCATGCCGTCGAATGCCAAATGCAATGCCGTCAATGGAGGAAGTACCCAATGTACTTCAAGGGGACGGCGGCAGGTTCCTCTATTTGGTTATGATAAAAAAACTACAATCCGGGTACGTCTGCCAAACTTTTTCAACACTTAGGCGAATGATGCAACAATTTAACAAGTTATTTAGTGAACTTTACGACATTTTTGCAATAAACTGCTTTTTGAAATATTTGACAGGTAATATTTTCACACACGTTATCACAATGGACTTTTCACACAGTAATTCGAATGCCTAAATAAAGATAACCCCAGTGAGAAATCTTCTAGGATTTTTGGCGCAGTAAGTAATTATTTATTTATTTTATCATATTATGTGATCAGTTCAGGGGATCCGACCGGAATAACTCGTATAAACAGACAAGAAAAAAACAGAACAGAAAAATAGGTACAAAGGTGATGCTTATTTCCCAAGAAATCTCTTCCATCATATCTTATTTTTCTGGGTTAAATTAACGATTGTGCCAAAAATCTTCACAGTGAGCCTACCCTTCTACACGCGCAGCCTGTGGGTCAACTTCACTCAGCATACAGCGACCTACGCGTTCAATATAATAATGCACTGAGATTACTGCTGCGGCTGTCGTGGCGTTGTAGTTCGTCAGGGATGTCTGCGGATAGTAAAATTAAAGGTTTTACCGCCATTATTAGGAATAGACATGCTTCCCGGATGACGCGTGTTCGCGGTGGCAACAACAGTATTCTCAGTGTATTACATCGGTAGGATTCCCCGATGTTGCGGAGGTGGATGGAGCTCCACGCTGAATTTTAATTGTATATGATAATATGTGTCTGTAACCTACTGACACTAGAAGTTAAATAAAATTGTTACTAACCCTATTGACTCCCGTCTGAAAAAAAAAGCTTTCTATTTTTTATCCTATTTGTATACTGCCAATCCACTTTTGACGATCGGAACTTGTTAGTAATTAGCAGGAAGCAGTTCAAATTAACAAAAAAAAACTGAACAAAAATTCAATAAACACAACGAAATATCACAAAACTCTTAACGCTCGAAATTAAATAGGTCGTAAAAACTAACTATAAATTCGTTATGGCACATAAACTTTACTGTTATTAAATACACGTACAAACCTTTTTATTTTCATGACATTGATTGCTCGATATTTTCTCCTTGTAATTTATTGGAGCCAGTACCGGTTAATGGATTTAGAAATAAAAGGTCTATAGGAGAAAATAGTTAAACATTTTTTGGAGATAAGCTTTCGTCGTTAACATGTTTTGATAAATGGGTGTCGCTTAGAACTGAATGCGGATAAAGGAGAGTA
Source organism: Apamea anceps (assembly GCA_951799955.1). NCBI lineage: Eukaryota > Metazoa > Arthropoda > Insecta > Lepidoptera > Noctuidae > Apamea > Apamea anceps. The sequence continues at coordinate 16,647,045 of OX637519.1, read as the reverse complement.
CTTAGTGATGCTAATACAGTATTTTTATCTCACGAAGCGACGCGCTACTTTATAATACTGTATTTGGGATATTGGATTACATTGACTTGCCTTTTCCCAACTATGTTGAGGTTGGCTTCCAGCCTAACCAGATGCAGTTGAATACCAGTACTTTACATGGAGCCACTGCCTGTCTGACCTCCACAATCCAGTAAGTGGGTAACATGATACCCCTTTGCAAGATTGGTTAACAGACTTTCGGGCTCCTAACTACCCGTAACGACTGTCAAAGATCTACGAATGCCAGCCTGGAGGGACGCACTGCTTAACCCAGGTCATCTCGCCATGCCAGGGCGCGGGGTGAGCGACCGATGCAGCGACACATGGAGCTGCGTCGGTCTCAGCTTCGCGAGGTCCTGGTGGCGGAATGGCGGGACAGGCTTACACGCCCTACCGCTGGCCTCGTCACCATCGAGGCGGTCCGGCCGGTGCTCGAGCGCTGGCTCGGGAGGAGGCACGGCTTTCTGTCGTTTCGGGTGACGCAGGTGCTCTCGGGGCAAGGTTGCTTCGGGAAGTACCTGTGTCGCATAAACAGGGAGCCGGACGCCCGGTGTCACCACTGCGTCGACTGCCGGGAGGACACGGCGCGGCATACGCTGGCAGAGTGTGCCGCCTGGGAGGAGCCGCGCCGTGCCCTCATCTCAGAAGTAGGCAGTGACCTGTCGCTGCCGGCCGTGGTCGAGTCGATGGTCGGCAGCGAAGAGTCCTGGGACGCGGTGGTTTCCTTCTGCGAAACAGTCGTCTCGCAGAAGGAGGCTGCGGAAAGGGAGAGGGAGATCTCGTCCACTCACCCGGCCCGCAGCAGGCGCACCGGGCGTCGCGGTGGGCGGACAACGCCCTCTTCCAGTCCCCCTAAATGGGTCCAGGGGCGACGGACTCGGGGACGTCCGTTGCCCCCCACACATCAGGATCCGAGGTGGCGGCGCGTAGTGTTCCACGCGCGCCCCTCTTAGACGTCGCAGGGGGAGTCTTACACCTCACTCCCCCCCCCCTGACCCGAGGAGGCCCACTGCGGTGGGCCGGCACCAGTCGAGGGTCGCGGAAGGATCGTACGTTCCCGTGACCCCCGGCGTAGGTGTGATATGGAACACCGGGGTGGAAGAGTCTGACAGACCCTGTCGCCCGCCCCAGGGCGGCGGACATCCATGAGGATTTTCCACCCCGGAAACAAAAAAAAAAAAAGGTCATCTCGCCATCTCTTTTTGGGCCGGCTTCGGCGGCACCGTCTATCTTCAGGCACCCATTGTGTGGACACCACACAATGGGTGCCTGAAGGGGGGGAACACACACCCGCCCAATTCCATTTGAGCCTAGCAGCCTTCTTTCCTAAATTCCCTATGCCCGTTCTTGAACGCAGCGTGGTATTCCGTTTTCTGTCCTGTCTTTTTACTTCCAAAATGCTGTTTTCCATCGCTCTTTGGCAAACTCCAAGGCGGAACTTTTGCGAATCGGTGAGCGACCAAGTTTGAGCACCGTAGGTAAGGACGGGCAGGATGCAATGTTGATCATTCTGCGCTTCAGGGAGTTTGGCAGTCCCTCTTCATTAGGATATTCATGGATCAGTAAGCTTTTCCAGGCATCATCAATTTGCGCGATCGACTTTCCTCTTCCTTAATAAACTGGATTATTGCGAGATTGTGAGTTGGATCGTTTTGCTGAGAAGTAAGGCCGTTATCAAAACAGTTCATAGCACATAGAATCATTGCAATAACAGTCACAGCCCTTCAGAGCAAACAAACTCATTCATTCCAAACTATGTAGAAACACAACACAGTTATGTTACGAAATATTTTAATTAAGTTAAAAGCGAGATATCAGATACGTTAGGTCATTGAGTTATTATTTGGGCGTGGCTCCTGCGGGCGAAACATGTATGATATAGTTAGGTGAGATTCGGTTCGATAAAGTTTTTGAGCAATGAATTACATAACTGTGTTTTTTCAACACGTGGACACGGTTCTATTTTGTTTCATGCGTAAGTACTATGAACCCTGGAGTTTAAATATTTAACTGGATATACTGTGGGATAAAAATATTGTATTACCTATGTCAAAGTATGAACGCAGCTTATAATAAATTATTAAAACGGAACGCAGCGGATGAATGAAACGAAAGTATGTGTGCGAGGGAGAAAAAGGACGAATGGCGGAGATCTAGATTCACGACGGATGGTCTAACGCTGATATTATTTTGTGTGCTCGAAATAAATAGTTTAAAAGGCAATTTGGCTCGTTTCTTTTGCCATACAATCCCACATATACATACATAAAATCATGCCTTCTTCCAATGGGGGTAAGCAGAAATTACAGAACACGACCGGTACGATCCTTACGTACTCCTTTTTCTTCATTTACGTTCATACATCAGCACTAATTGCGTACTCACAGTAGCAATGACTGTCATTTTGACAGTTAAACAATTTTCATCGCGTTATTTACGTTGTTGAGCAGACCAATTATTCGAACATACGAAGCAATGGATTAGCAATATCCTTCAAAATGATTCAGATTGAGATTGATAGTCTAGCGTGTTACACAATCAGGGTGCTAGTTATACACGTACGCCGGTTGCGAGTATTAAGAACCTGAATTGAAGGAAAATATTAATAATGGTTTCGCCTCTTAGCTCCAACACCTGAGGAGGCTCTCGTTGGGCAGCTGGATCAAGGGTTTGATTCAGAAAGCGGTACTTCTGGACACGGCTCGCATTGTCAGAAAGTTCCTCTCTCTGGAGCCCTGACCCTATTCCCGATACCGGTGGGCTACCATTTTTTATATTTTTAAATGTTTTTATACTTTTTATATTTTAATATTTAAAAATATATTTTATATGTGTTAACATTGAAATAAAGGAGATATTCATAATATTATATTCTGATAAATGTATTTGAAACAAAAAGTTAAAGTAGGAGGAGAAGAGAGTTATAGAAAAAAAAAACATCCGATGAAAAAACTGTTTGACGACATTCGAAAAGTATGTTAATAAATAACATTAGAACAGTATGTTAGTAAATCATTAGAAATATTATGAGTATATTGGCGCAGGAATGCCTTTACCAGAAGTGGTCATCTTATTAGTGGTTTCGCAGATTCAATATCATCAGGATTGTTCCGGCTTATAGCAGTTCATCATGGACGTGGTGAGACAGCGGCTTCCCGACCTCATCTCAGTCATCAGAAGACGCATTCACAGAGAATAGCTAAAGTCCAGTCGACAGTTACAGCAGCCCAAAAGTAACCTTATTGCAATAATAATAAAGATCACTGTGATTTTGCCAGACTTAACAGTTACAGCAGCCCAACAGTAACCTTATTGCAATGATTATAAAGTTCATTGTGATTTTGATAGCAACCACCGATGCGACGCTCTGCTAGAGTGACTGTCACCAGCCAGTGTCACTCTTATCCGACCTTTTCGGTGATTCCAAAACTTCGTAACAAATCGAGGGGGCGCCACTTGCTGTGCCGGCAAGTAAAAAAGTAATAAGTACAGCCCATTCACAGTTATTTCACCTCTGACAGCAGCAACCCAAGAACAACCTTATAATAACGATAATAATGAACATTGTGGTTGTGATAGAATTATCAATGGCAGCAACCCAATATAAACCTTATAGAGATGATTTTAAAAATCACTGTGATTTGGACAGTGATACAAAATCAAAGGTAAAATTAATGTGGAATTGATTAGCTAGATTAATAGCTTGATGTGCTGGCGTCTGTACTTGCAGTTCAAGTACAGACGCCAGCACATCAAGCTACTACAATGTGTCAAATTTCTTTAATAGATTTTCAACTTTATCGCTAAAGCATTAAGGTTCAAAGTTAATTGGGAAAATTTGACAGTTTCGGGTAGCTTGACCTGCTGGCCTCTGTACCACATGGCAAAAGTAAATCTATGTACATACAAATATATAAAGTTGAAGTGTCTGTTAGTAATGTCAAAATAACAGCTTTTTACTAAATGCATATAAAAGTATAAACGGTAATTATAACAAAAAAACAATTTCATTATTTTTCTGTCTGTCTGTTTGTTCTGGCTAATTTCCGAAACGTCTGAACCGATTTTGACAGGATTCCCTGGAAGATAGATGATGTGATAAGGAGTAATGTAGGCGTTTTGTTCCGGTAGCACGTTCCCGTGGAATAATTTCCGACATCCACGCTAGCGAAGCCGCGGGCAGAGCTAGTTGTAATTAAAAACGAATGAATTGACTAAGTAAACCGATTTTACTAGCAGTCCATTCAGCCAACACGCACTTTTTAGCTGGCGGTCAGATAGCTCTTAATAAAAAGGTGTATGACAGCTCAAAACTAAAAATCATAAGTTAGAGCCACTCCCACACACAATATGAACATGTCAGCATTTAATTAATAGACAATACTAATATAATTAAAGTCTTGCACGTATTAAGACATCAGGTTATTGTTGGCTATAAATTATTGCGTAGGCGTGATTTGTAGCCTCAAATGATACCTTAGGAATGAAAGCCAGTTGGGTCGGCTACTGTTTGAGGCTTTTTTTTACAAAAAAGGTTTGATGTGGGTGCTGATGCATGTAATTTTGTATTAGAATCGTGGCAGGAACAATAAAAAAGTGAGTTTGTACCAACACAATGAATAGAAAAAGTACGTAGGTAGGTACAGACACCAAAAGCGATATGTAATAACCAGGGTCGTCATTATATAGTTGAAGTTTAGTAAGAAATCGATGGATGTTTTGGAATGAAATCTAATTTGATAAATTAACTGTTTGTTTTCTATTAATTAAATTAAATTTTATTCAAAACATCCATCGGTTTCTTACTAAAATTCAACCATATCCGACGACCCTGGTTACTTATCTCCTTTGGTAACCGTACCTTGTTTTTTTGGTTCGTCACATTTTTGTTTGGTTGAATAAGTAATTAAACGATTGCCTGTAGGTTTTTACCAGCCTGGCGCCGTTGAAACACTCATCTCTTGGGTTCCGCCTGTGAATGGGAATCTATCTAATTGAACTATAGCACTGTTCATAATCTCAGATAATTTGAAGTGAAAAATGAAGAAGTGAAGTAAGTGAAGTGTTAAATTAGATAACTAATTAGTTATCTAATTTAATGAAATGTATTCTAAGTTGATTTTTGAGTGACCATTTGTAACAAAAAGGTACTAATAAGTGTTTGCTTGCAATGGAATTTGAACTTTGTTGAGTATGGCATTCAGTTGGTTCTTTCATAACTTGAAAATGTTCTCAAAATATTGATTCAAAATATATAGCTTGTATTGTACAGACGCCAGCAGGTCAAGCTGCCCGAAACTGTCAAATTTTCCCAATCAACTTTGAACCTTAATATTTAGCAATAAAGTTGAAAATCTACTAAAGATATTTGACAGATTATAGTATCATGATGAGCTGGCGTCTGTACCACTGCATAGCAAAGGCCTTCACATAATTCTGTCTTTTGCGAGTGCCAGCCAGTCCTGTCGATACGAATCAAGCTCGTTCCGCCTTTCCAGGACTTGTTGTTCCTCTGGGCATCGGTCCTTCGACAAACATGGTCAGCACACTCCCACTTCTGCTTGCTTACTCTGCAAGCTACGTCGGTAGCTCCGAAACTTTAAAAAATGTTATATTATATATTAATCTCATTCATAACCATTCCTTACAAGAAAAAGAAATAAGATAATATCCTTCTCAGAAACATGCATGTCAACCTGAATAACTTGAAAGGTGCCTTTTTATTCTTTTCATTCTTTAATATAACGGGTTTCATAAAGACTAACTTGCTGCTTTTGACTTCAAAAGATCTTTATAGCTTTGAGTTGGGAGCAGAATTTTTAAAACCCGGCAATTTGATGTTCAATTGTTATTTTATCTTGTTAATTCATGTGCATGTTGGGGTCCTGCTGGGTAATTACGCAACTGCGTAACACACAAACTGTAGGAATGGCTTTCATTTTGACAGTTCAACAACATTCATTGCGTTATTTACGTTGTTGAGTAGACACAGTGTTGAATTCATGGTTTCAGTTTGCGTTGTCAAAATCAAAATCGAAAGTCATTTACTCGAACTAGGCTGAGAACCGGCAATTATCAAACATCAAAATTACAAAAGAGAGTCCCCCAAAACGCCCGCCCTTCACCACTTCCTGGTGCTTTCGCTGGGGAGAAGAAGTGGCGCAACAAACTATCCAGTAACACAGCTTTCTGTTCAGTTATAAAATACTTTATTGTATACAATACTAGGTCTCTGCTTCCCTATTATCCCATGTAATATGGGACGAGTCTATTGCCATCAACCAGGCACAATTCCAAACTCCGGGCTGTTGCTGAGAATTCCCCAATGTATCAAACCATTAACAGTTTTGCCCGATCTTAGAATCGAACCCAGAACCTCATACTCTATTTTAGTGGAGGGGCGTGCCATTTTAAGTTCGACGATCTATAACCATCACTATTATATACTTATAAAGGTGATCCTAGCCTGTAAAAGTGTTGTATGTAATATTAGTGTAACTGTTACTTTATTCTAAGTATTACAGGTTTGTAAATGTTTTATGTTAATAAATAATTTTTCTAAACAAAACAAAACAAACAGGACTCAGCAGTAGCGCTTGCGATCACTCGACCCAAGTGCCATTTAATACACTACTCGACCAGAACACTTTATTTCAACTACTAAATCACAGAAACAGAATTATATCCATTTTCTCGGTGCCAGCTCATAAATAACTTACGTTTTAGAATGTTCCATTCAACGAAGAATGTTCCGGCGAGATTTTTCCATATTTGCCGTTATGAATATTTAAGTTTGCACTTTACTCTGATTCTGAACGCTTAGTACTGCTGACGGGCGGTTTTTTAATATTTTCATTTTTATATAAATACTGCACTTTTATTAGAAATTATTAAGAGGGGGAAAGAAGAAAACGGAGTGCGGAAGTTAAGAAAATAATAGCTTACTAGCTTTTGCCAGAGACTTCCTTCGCGTGGACGTCCACTATTTAATTACCTACCATAAATCATCTCCAATGGCACTTGGCAATAGTATGGTTTTCAATCAGCGAAATATTTTTTTTTATAATCTGAAGGGAAATTCTCGTAATTTTGTCAAAACTGCTATTTAAAATTAAGTGCTTTGATTTTGATTATTCGAAATTATTTGAAAAATTGGTGTAACAATGATTTAGTTCCAAATACAGATAAATATGTTACTAATTCCCTTTATTGAGTTACTGCGTAAGAATCTAACCTGAACAGGGTTCTGGAACAGAGTATCATCATCTGCCTAGCCTTTTCCCAACTATGTTGAGGTCGGCTTCCAGTCTAACCGGATGCAGCTGTGTACCAGCATATTAAATGGAGCGACTGCCTATCTGACCTTCACAACCCAGTTACTGGGTAATACGAAACCCCTTGGTAAGGCTTCATAAGTAAAACAAACACGTTTATAAGGCACTTCACACACAAAAAAATGTTAACTAAAACGTGAGTCTGCTTCACCCCCTGTCAAGTTTGACTGGCGGCGTATATTGACAGACGGACTGACTGTGACTCGACGACTTAATGGTAGTGCGAATTAAATATAACCTTTTCTTAAAGTCCCCTTGGACTTAGCTATGGAGTATCTTTGAAGCTGTATAGAAGCAACTTTTTTATATATTATTATTATTTATTGAATGAAAGCCAAAACGGACCAATTATAAAATAAACTAATACAAAAACAATTAAATTAAATTAAATACAATAAAATACAATTCAAATACAAAAATACAATATATAAGTCAAAATAATTAAAATAATATTTCCACATTAGCCCGTACATGTACAGACGCCAGCAGGTCAAGCTACCCGAAACTGTCAAATTTTCCCAATCAACCTTGAACCTTAATGCTTTAGCGATAAAGTTGAAAATCTATTAAAGAAATTTGACAGATTGTAGTAGCTTGATGTGCTGGCGTCTGTACCATGTCACAGTGATACATATACTGGCAGTCGAATCGCTGGGCGAAGGCACTCAAGATACTGTTCGGGCTGATTAAAGAAAACTATGTAGCTTATCTGTTTTATATAAAACTCGTGGCTAAGTAATAACAGCCGTACGGGTCAATTGATCAGGTTAAGCTACGTTTTCCGCAATTGCTCCGTGGATGGGTGCACATCCTTACATACCGAGACCTCGTCGGTCTGTGAACGGATGACCATCTTTCTTCATCCTCATTGCCTTGGAAAACACGTCAAGCTGTTGGTTCGGGCTGTCATTTGTGGATCTTTGACAGTCGTTACGTCGTGCTCGAAAATCTGACAACCAGGATTACCAAGGGGTATAGTGTTACCAAAAAACTGAGTTGTGGAGGCCAGATAGGCAGTCGCTCCATGTAAAATACTGGTATTCAGCTGTACCCGGTTAGACTGGAAGCTGACCCCAACATAGTTGGGAAAAGGCTAGGCAGATGATGATCATGATGATCCTTTTTGTATAAAACACGTGAACGTAGGTACTTGTGCTTTCAAAACTCTGAAAGTCTATTCAATTATAATAATGTTGTTAGCGTTTGTTAGCCAAAACCAACTGAACATAAAATTTACACAAGTTGTCATGAAAGACTACGCAAGTCTTTCATGATAACACGTACTATACTTTTCACACCACTCGCTCTTAAATGTGGAGTTGTATGTCCCACTAACTCAACCTAAATAAAACTGAATTTCAGTAGTGCTGAATTTCATAAGAAGCAACTGGTCCACAATGCGATTTGAATTTCGTATCAAAACTTTTAAAAGTAATTTGTCAGAAGAATTATATAAAAAAACATATAAGAATATGTTTTTTACAGATTTGATAACTATTATTTTTTTTATACTTTAGAATGCTAAGAATTACTCCTGTATCGCGGGTGCATAATGCAGGATACGTAGCACAACCACTGTGTATGTATGATTCAGTACAATGTTTTATAATTAAAAGCATCTGTATAACAGTATTTCACAGACTAACCTGCAGTCATATTGAATCACATGATTACACATTGATTTAAAAAGAAGGTATTTTCGTTTTAATTAGACTGAGAATCAGCACTTTTCGAACGTCAAAATTACATAAGACAGTCCCCCAGAACGCCTGTCCTTCACCACTTCCTATACTGCTTTCACTGGGACGAAGAAGTGGCGCAGCAAACTCCCCAGCAGCACAGCTGTTTAATCAGTTAGAAAAACTTGATTCTACAAGGATTAAATTAGCTAGCAGAACTCTACATATGTGAAGGGTATCGATATCGAAATAAATTTGATTTTTTCAGTGGGGTCATCGACCGCACTTCACTCGAAACTCACTTGAAATATCAGCCGATCGATTATGTAAAAATCTCACCGTGAAAAGTTAGGTGAAGTAAGCTTACAGTGAGCTGTCAATAGTGTGAATCCCTAGTTGGAATGACTGCTCACTCCACGCTCACTTCACCTAACCTTTCACGGTGAGATGGTTACAGAATCGCACTGCAGTTTAAACAATCAGTTTTTTTTTTTGTGTAAACCTCAATGACGTGATTAGTATCAATATCTAATCACGATGAAACTTACTTTCTCAACTCGTAATTTAAGAAACAAAGTCAAAGTCAAATCATTTATTTCAAATAGGCACATAAAAGGCACTTTTGAACGTCAAAAATAAAATAAAAATAAAATTGATTCTAGTCGCCCCTTCCAAAAGGTAGTTTTCGTATGGAGAAGAATGGGCAAGAAACTCCACCGTTACTCTTTTAAAAAACAAACGTAAACAAAACTACCAGTGATCGTTGACCCCTAAAAGAAACGCAAAATCTTTTTTATTTTCCTTTTTATTTAAGACTAGCTGCGCCCCGCGGTTTCACCCGCATAAGTTTCGATCCCGTGGGAATATCCGGATAAAAGTATTCTATATGTTAATCCTGTTTATAAACCATCTGTGTGCCAAATTTCATTCAAATCCGTTCAGTAGTTTTTGCGTGAAAGAGTAAAAATCTATCCATCCACACAAACTTTCACGTTTATAATATTAGCAGGATATAGATACTGATCACGTCTGCAGAGATTTAGTAGCTAATTTAAATTTATTGTGTATACAATAGTAGGTATGCAAAATAATTAACAGGATATTAAGATAATAGCCAAATTAGCTTTGAAATATCCTTATGGTATTATAACAACACAGAACCCGCTGCTTGATGAGGTAATCCATCAGCTTTCCTTGACGACACCTGCACAACAAAGGGAGTAAGGGGGTAAGACAGTTAATCATTCAAACAAAACTCTTAATTTTCTAATTACCCTTATAATTCAAAGTAAATAAACTCGTAACATATAAACGTAAGAAAGTAAAACTGTTCCGCATTTAAGATTATGTAAATGGCGGCAAATTCGTGAATGTTTTGAGAACAATTTGTGAAGCACACATGTGCTTGGAGGACGTGTTGCAAATGTGGAGGGATGTGATGATCAAGAGTTTATCGATGTCGATAAAATTACAGATCGGTTCGTACGATTGACCTTGTAGTGTAAAAACCATGTAGTGCATGCTGTGTTTTTCTATAAATAATAATGCCCTTTGTACAAAATGTAAAGTAACAGTGTACTTACTCATTGTTGAAAAGCCTCATAGTAAATAAATAAATAAAATCAGGGCTCGTATTCCCGTAATTTAAAACGTTCAAAATCTAGTCACAGTCTCATCTCGGCGACAAGCAAATGTCAAAACTTGTCAAAATGTAGGGAAATTTGACGTATTTTTGACAGATTGAGACTGAGATCAAACTGTGAATGTTCTTAAAATTACGAGAATTGCCCCTCTGCTTATTAATATTACCCCTCTGACTGATTTGAAAAGGTAGTTCTGTTAAATGTGATCGCAATTTATGTAAGTATTTTTTTATTTCATAAATTGAATCAAATAATAATATGTCCACGCATTCAACCAAATGAATGTTCCTTCTTCATCTTTTAAGTGTGTCGATGGTAATTTAAATGGACTCGGCCCTTATTTCGGCTACTTGTTTGGCGCCATCACCAGCGTCCATCAGTTCCTGTAACGTGCAGCTAACAGGACACGACATCAATCCCTCATCTAGTTCTAAAATATTATTTCTTCGTGTGGATGTCGGCAGACAATACAGTTTAAAATAAAAGTAAGCTACGTAACTCTTTAAAAGATCTGACAGTGCAAATCCATTCAGCCGTTTCGGAGATAAGCCGGAACAAACAAACAGACGGAAATTTAAAAATTGTTTTATTTTTATACGTACCGTATATACTTTCATAATAATTATGCATTTATTAAAAAGCTACTATTTTGACATTACAAAAAGCCACGTCAATTTTATTTACTCGTATAGATTTACAGAAAAAATATTTCATATCAATAGTTCAATATAAAACGGACTTAATATTCCATACATAAAAAGCACTCTTAAAAACGTCACTATCACCACAACCTGTTAAAACATGAAAACTAACAATGGCAACCTATAAAAACGAGCCAATAAAATATTAATACACTTCCAATAATAAAAAAAAAACAACGCACACAGCCGGAACTGAACTCATTTAGAAATTCGAACGAAACGTTTTACAAATTCATGTGCAATATGAATTCAGGTTATAAACCGTCGCTGGATACAATTCATTACGTTTTATGACGTCATAACGTATCAACCAGCTCAGGGGAAATTAGCAGAAGTTTAGAATATGACTGTGTTATCAGTTCCTTATCAATTTGGTCGCGTTTTTAGTGAATAATTTTCCATTTGTCATGGTAATGTTTTTATGTGAAACTGGGTTGGTTTTGTATGTTTTCTTGGCTTATTTATTGTGAGTGTATTTTAATTTAATTTAGCACAGAGGTATTTGAAGTAGATTTTTGAGTTCTTTTCATTTTTAGTAACATTATCTAATAAAGTGCTCATAGTAGTGCTCGTGGGTAAATGAGAACAGCCGCACGGCTCAATCGAATAAAATCAAAAGTCATTTATTTAAATTAGGCTGAGAATCAGCACTTTTCGAACGTCAAAATTATAAAAGACAGTCCCCCAAAACGTCCGCCCTTCACCACTTCCTAGTGCAATCGAAGGTTAAGCTACACTTGCCGTGGTCGGTTCGTGTATGGGCGACCATCCATTACATAATTCAAGAATTCGTGACCCCTCCGTGCCTCGAAAACACGTTAAGCTGATGGCCGTTTGACAGTCGTTACACAGCCCAAAAGTAGTCGTTTAACAGTTAGTAGGGTTTGATTTTGATATTGATCAAAGTGTTATCGGGTTGTAACATCAAAATATCTATTTGGTATCTAGATATCTTGTGTTTTGTTACTGACAATAAGCTCTCCCTCTATAGCTCGTCCATAATATTATACGGGACTTAAATATAACCGCTGACACATGGGTGTACTAACGTCTTTATATTTTGTTATTTTTTTTGTTTCAGATATAATTCAAGAAAGAAAGAAAAAGTATTTATTGCGATTCCTACAGCAAACTAAATTTAAAAAAAAAAAAAAATTATATAAAAAATAGTAAGAAAAAAAGAAACGAAACAGAAAGTCATATAATTCAGATCAACTTATGAATTTTATCTACTGAATAAATCATTAAAAACACCCCAAGTATGATAACAAACCTCAATTGAAAAGTTTACGTTGAAAAAAAGAATAACTTTTAATTATTTTCGTCTAGACTGGGATTTTATCTTTTCAACTTTATCGTTGTCGTAATGAAAGACGAATTATGCAGAAATTTTATTTCTAAGTTATCAGAACACTAGTGAACGTACCTGGAATTTCTCGAGCCTTCAAATAAAATATATCGTTTTCGAAACAGTTTTGGCGATAAGCATTAACATCCACACCTCATTAAGTTTAAAAAAATATGATCGACGTGTGTCCTTAGTTTCTGGTCTTCGCTTTCATTCGTCTTTAGTTTTAAGTTACTAATAATAGTATTTTAAGTGCAAAACTGTTACACTGTTGCTGTGCAATTTATGGATCTCGTAGTTGTCTGAAATACAATGATTTGTTATTATTATTAAAAGTGTTTGAACAAACCTACTCACGGAAATTAAATCATTTATTATTAATCAACATCATAATATAATTATGACAATCCACTAGTGTATTCTTAGTTCTAAGATACACAATCGATACGCCGATAAGCGGCCAGTGAAATTATTTTTTTAATCCTATTGACGCACTACAGCAATTTGCGGCGTAGCCATTTCATACAACTGTCAAAATGACAGTAAGTTGTGATAGTCAATATACGGAAAATTTAAGCTCAAAACTCAAATATTCGTTTTAATTTATTATTTAATATTTCAAGCACATAAATGCACAGGACGGACTTAATGCCATAGGCATTTTCTACCAGTCAAATTTTGGGTGACTTTTGGGTGGTGTTTATAAATGTTTATTCTTTCTTTCTTTCTTTCTAAAATTCAAACAAATTATTAACTACGATAACGCGGTCAATACACTTGTGAATACTGATTTATCGAGTATTCTAGACATGGTTGATCCAAATAATGCAATTGACACTCTGATAAAGTCCGTCAAAGACGCCTTAGATATAAACACTACAGTTCATAAAGTTCCTAATAGAAAGCAAATACTGAAGCCATGGATTACTACCGGTTTACTCAGATGCATCACCCACCGCGACGCCCTACACAAAAAACTGACGGCTTCTCCTTCAGATGAAGTTCTAAAGATCTCCTATCACGTGTACAGAAACTTTTGTAATGATGTTCTAAACAAGGTTAAAGAGAAATATGAAACCTCGACGATGGAAAATTGTAATAATCCAAAACAAACTTGGAAAATGATACGAAAAATCACCAACACTACTAAAAACAAAAATCCAGCGGAAGAATTATTAAGTACTAAACCTCACGAAGCCCAGCAATCCGTAGACAAGATAAATCAGTACTTTGTAAGTACTGGTCAAACACTTGTAGATACTATTACTAAATCATTCGATATATCTAAAATAATATGTAATATTAAAACCCATCGTAGATTAAAATCCATCGTACTGCTGGAAACGGATAATACCGAAGTTGAGACTTTAATTCAAAATCTTAAAAATGACTCGGCAACTGGATATGATGGCATACCTACTACATTTTTGAAACGCATAAAAAATGTGATAAGCCCCACACTGACTCATATTTTCAACCTATTTATAAACAAAGGTATTTTTCCAAACTGCTTCAAGCATTCACTAATTCATCCTATTCATAAAAGTGGGTCGAGATGCAGTATCGAGAACTATCGCCCGATTTCGGTTTTGCCCGCAATGTCCAAGATATTTGAAAAGCTTATCAACAAACGCCTAATGAATTTTCTAAAACAAGAACATATTATATCCGATTCTCAATATGGTTTCCAACCTAATAAATCTGCAGAAGATGCGGCGATACAGCTTACAAATTTTGTAGCAAGTAACTTGGATCAGGGTCGGAAATGTATCGGAGTTTTCCTGGATCTAGCCAAGGCCTTCGATACTATTTCAATTAACCTACTTCTGACAAAACTCGAAGCAATCGGCATACGCGGCCTACCTCTGCAACTCGTGAAAGACTTTCTTACCAACAGGTACCAATCTGTGAAGATAGGTGACTACATCAGCTGCCCCCTCCCCATCACCTGTGGCGTTCCCCGGGGAAGTGTTCTTGGCCCAGGTGTCTTCCTGATATATATCAACGAACTTTGCCAATATGAACCGCCAAAAGGAAAAATATTTTCATACGCAGATGACACTGCGCTCATATTTCAGGGAGATACCTGGGCTGAGGCACGGTACCTTGCCGAAAAAGGACTTCATCAGGTATCACTGTGGTTAAATAAAAATCTTCTAACATTAAATGTCAATAAAACAAAATATATAACATTTTCGATTAATAAAACAACACAACCAAATGACTTCACTTTAAAAGCACACACCTGTAAAAATACCCAGTCATTAACATGCACCTGCGCACCACTAGTAAAAACCACCAATATTAGATATCTCGGCACTCAAATAGATGATACCCTTTCATGGCATGCACAACTAAATGTTCTGACTGCACGTACGCGTAAAATGATATGGATTTTTAGAAAGCTCAGAAACGTACTCAAATTGAAGATGTTAAAAACGGTTTACTTTGCCCTGGTTCAATCAATCCTGGGTTATTGTATTCCGGTATGGGGTGGGACCTGCAAGACTAAAATCATAAAAGTTGAACGTGCACAAAGGTCATTACTCAAAGTAATGCTCAGAAAACCCTTTCGTTATCCTACAATGAGCCTATATAAGGACTGCAATGTCTTGACAGTGAGGCAACTATTCATCCTTCACATTACACTTCGCAAGCATAAAGAACTAATTTACGATGCTAAGTTAACGTATCCTGCACGAAGAAATAACAGAATATGCAAAGCAACTAAACACAACACTGCTTTCTTCAGGAGACACTCATGTTTCCTTGCTCCTTATTTATATAATAAACTTAATTCTCTTTTAAATATATTCCCAAAAATCTCGCATGAATGTAAATCTATTATCAAAAAATATCTTCTAAATTTAAATTACAATGACACGGAATCCTTACTTATAATTTCTAAATAACTTCTCTGTAGTAACTCAAGAGGAGTCAAAGTTCACTCATCCATAACCACGCATACGAGTACATATATACATACTCCCACAAACACAGATACGCGCAACCGTACTCTCACTCATCACACATACGACACACACACGCACGCACACACGAACACACTCACAACACACACACTCACGCATACACGAACACACTCACAACACACACACGCACTCATACAAACACACACAATATATATTAATTACACACCTCTAGTTGTCATTCATTAATAAAGTGTACCAACTCACTCACCGCGGGAGGAAGACCTGGAGTCCTGAAATACAGGGCTGCCCTAGTTTAGGCTCCAGTCCACTCCATCTATTCTAAGTCAGTACTGTGTTTTGATTAGTGTGGAAAATAAATGAATTTTTATTTTTTATTTTTTTATTTTCTTTTGATGAGGAGACAAGAAGTGGTAGGTGTAAACACGAAAATCGAGGAATAAATATTTTAAAGATAAAAACCTATTAAAGCTAATCATTTTGTTTATAAATTAAATTCTTTTTGCGTTGAGGTTTTTTAATTTTTATAAAACGGCCATAGCGCATCGTGGCAACAAATAAGGTTCAAAACAGCGAAGCGTTTGAGTTTAGTTGAATCGAATGGACACCAAAATAAAACTAATTCTGCAGTTTTAATTAAATTAAAAAATAAATGCACGGCTCAGTGGATTCACATAAAAGGTAGGTATATCTTTGGTTGGGCGAATGAAAATCGTCAAGACATGTGGACCTTGTAAAAAGCAGGTCCACCACCAATACCTCAATCTGGCCACCCTCAAACCGAAATATTTAGTAGGAATGTAGCCTTTAGCATTGACTTGAATGTGCCCTGGCGGCTGAGAGTATTTTCTGCTCATTCTAATGTCGCTGGTGGTGGCGTGTGTGTTGGATCATTAAGTTCCCTACAAAATGGTTGAGCTGAATGGTGCTGATCCATACGTCATGTTCGTGAACGGGCGCCGTCAGTAGGGACTGGTCATCTCTTAGCTGCCACGGCTTATTTTAATTTCTGAATTGTTTTTATGTTTTCTGTAACGGATGCTTTTAACGTGCACGTCTTTCTACATCGTTCTCACATGGTTAATTTCAACACGAATGATGTAAGTAATCAAATATTTTGTAACAATTTTATGATTTAAAAGAGTGTCCGTGGAGTTTCTTGCCCGTTCTTCTCCATAGATACCTACGCTTTGGAATGGGCAACTAGCTTCATCCTCAACACAATACAATGACAATTCAAAAGTGCCTGTAATTGGTTTAGTTGAAATATATGATTTGAGTTTGAGTTTTTGAGTTTGAGCCAGCGAGGTAATTGCGTAACATACTATCAGTAGCAATAGGTTTGATTTTGACAGTTCAACAACATTCATTGTGTTATTTACGTTGTTGAGTAGATACATTTTTCTAATATATGAAGCAATGGATTAGAGCAATATCCTTCAAAATTATTCAGATTGAGATCGATAGTGCGTTACGCAATTAATAATAATAATAATGTAATTAATAAGTAATCAGATGAAATAAAGGAAATAATAATAATAATAATTAATAGGGCACAGTTTGGTAGTAAATTCCAAGACTGTAGCTTTGAAAATTCTTTTTACAGTTTCTCTGTGTCACAATTATAAACAGACAAACAAAATAACTTTTTCTTCACACTTTTTTATAGACTTTATGATAGACTGTATTTTTATTATACTGGATTTCGAAGCGTTAACGTAATTTATGAGTATACTGACTTTTCTTATAATAATGAAATACATTGTCTTTTGATACAGTGTCTGAGGGAATAATAAACTGCTATAATTATGTAATAAATGTTTAGGGTTCCGTACGCAAAGGGTGCCATCGGAACCCTATTACTAAGCCTCCGCTGTCCGTCTGCCTGTCAGTGGACTGTATCTCACGAACCGTACTAAGTAGACTGTTGAAATTTTCACAGAGTGTGTATTTTTATTGTCGCCATAACAACAAATAATAAAAATTAAAAAAAATGAAACGAGATCCATAGAAGAAACGTGTTTTTTGCGGCAATTTAGTACGGAGCTCTTCGTGTGCAATTCCGACTCGCACTTGGTTTATATACACAGATTTTCCTATTAAGTCAAATGTATAATAAAAAATATCCTATTGCACACGACAATTTATAGTGCAGTTTTGTCTCTTCGTGACTTTTTTTTGTAATTGGATCAGTTCTACTAGAGATTACTTTTATATTAATAAAAAATATATAACAATATTAGATTTCAGCTTATTCGCGGGATCTGAAGACTACTTAGCTACTGCCAGTATTGAAGACTGAGAATAGGTAAATTAAGAAAGTCAACAACTAAATCCTTCGCCTATTTCATTGGCCTCAAAACGATATTCTGACATGTAATAAATGCCAAATATCATTATCTTGTATGCTATTCCATCTTGTCCTATCAATAAAATTAAGTAGTCGATCAACAATTATTCATAATGATATGCAAACAATCTAATAATATTCGAGATAAGTCAAGCACTATTAAATTTTTATCGATAAGGTAACATCACTACGGCACGTGACAGAGTAGGAACGTGCCCCGACATTGTATAAAAGTGTGATCTGTAGCTTATATGGTGCTACTTTATACAATACTTTAAAAGTTATTTTTATGCTCTTGTTTTTAACAGAAATGTATGATTTAACGATGCTACTAAACAGTGCATAAAGCTTAGCCTATAATGTCTTCACTGCTGGGGATACAGCCCTATCCTCTCTTTGAGAGAGAGTAGACTGTAATCCACCACGCTCGTCCAGTATAGATTGGTAAATGTCACAGTCATGTCTTCGAATTTTTGGTTCAAGGACATGCAGATTTCCTCATGATATTTTCCTTCACCGTTTTGAGAGCAGTGGTGATGAAATAAATTACACAAATTAAGTGCTTGCCTGGGTTCAAGCCGGCCGTTTACACTGGGCCACTACTACTTGCTAGATTTAACGAGGGACATGCTGTAATTAAGGGAGTGTAGTTAGTACCCATGATAATTTTACCGTGTGACCCACTTCAACCGACATTATACTTATGATGTCATCCGATAGCTAGGTGTACGCACTCACTTTTTTTTTACATAATATGTTGGTTCGATCGGGCTTTTCCGGCCGATGACGAATAATGTCAGTGGTAACACTTTGACTTTCAGCTTGCCTAACATAGTACGGAGTTTCAATAGAATAAGAGGTCAGGTTATACTGGTTTAGATACCACTGACGTGCGGCTATAGTACGAGCATAGTTCAGCCGGAGACGGATAAGGTGTACGGGAACCGTTGCGATATTTGCACATGTCAGATTTTTTAGGCCCGAATAATATTTTTGATTCTAACTATCTGACCTCCACAACCCAGTTACTGGATAATAAACTTTAAGGTCAGACTTTCGGGCTACTGACAACCCGTTACGCCTGTCAAAGATCCACTAATGACAGCCGGACCATCAACGGCTTAACATGCTTTGCGAGGCACGGAGGGGTCTTGGTATGTATGTGAAGACGGTTACCCATCCACTGACCAACCGCGGCAAGTGTAGCTTAACCTGATCGATCGACCCGTGTAGCTGTTATTAGGTACTTAGCCACAAGCCCCCGCCCATCTTCCAACCATATTATTATAATCGTGAAAGTAACTCTATTCTCTAACCTTTTCAAGACTTACCGGCTGAATGGATTTGGATGAAAGGCACAAGGCTAGACCATGACCAGCACCCTAATTGCGTAACACACAATCAGTAGTAATCTGAATCATTTTGAAGCAAATTACTAATCCATTGCTTCATAAGTTCGAAAAATTTGTCTGCTCAACACGTAAATAACGCAATGAATGTTGTTGAACTGTCAAAATGAAACCGATTCCGATTAATTAGGGTGCTGCACCCTAATTGCGTAACACACGATCAATCACAATCTGAATTTCAATACATTTTGAAAGATATTGTTACTCCATTGCTCAATATGTTCGAAAAAAAAATCTGCTCAACAATGCAATTAACGCAATGAATATTGTTGAACTGTCAAAATTAATGCCATTCCTACTGTTAGTGGTACACAATTACCCCGCTGGTTAATACATAGGACACTTTTTATCCCGGTAGTAAGTTGTTAGCAAAAGCTATTTCCATAAAAATCTTTAATCAAGCAAAATGACGACGTTGAACAAAGTTTATCAACATGTTTATGAACGCCATCTTGTTTGTCTCAATAATGTACACTAACTTTACGGGGTGAGTATAAACTAAGTTGGAACGAGTCCGGCCTTATGACCATAACTAAGTTGAGACTTCAAGTGTTTTAGGGTTAATGGGGGAAGGGGGGGTGTTTAACTGGCAGCGCAAACTGTGCGTCATGTCGCTGCGTTTAGTTGTTGAAATCTATACATACAAGACGTTTCGTGTTTGTGTGTAATATCAAAATAACAGCTTTTTACTAAATCCATAATATGAAGGTACTAGGAGCGCCCCGCGGTTTTACCCGGATAATTTTCGATCCCGTGGGAATATCGAGATAAAAAGTATGTTAATCCTGGTTATAAACCATCTGTGTGTCAAATTTCATTCAAATCCGTTCAGTAGTTTTTGCGTGAAAGAGTCACAAACATCCATCCATACATACAAACTTTTACGTTTATAATATGAGTTGGAAAGTAGGAAGTAGGATATACTACCGTACCTATATTAAAAAAAATTGTCTGTCTATTTGTTACGGCTAATCTCCGAAACGGCTGGACCAATTTTGACGAGACTTTAACTGACGAGACTGACTTTTGACGAGGCTTTCAGCTATAGGCTACTTTCATTTAAGCAAAATAATTAGTAAATAGACATACAGGGTGACAGGGAAATCGACGCGCAAACAGACTATAACCATGGATTCAGCACATGAGTTTAGACCCCATAGCGTAGAACTTTTTCGTATTCCATACATTTTGACCGCGTAGGTATTGCACTTTTCTATGAAATAGAAGATTTTTTTTATAACCGACGTAAATTTTGACGCTATGGGGTCTTCTAAACTCATGTGCTGAATTCATGGTTACAGTTGGCGCGTCGATGTCCCTGCCACCCTGTATAGTATTGTTTTGGCACAACTAGTTAGCAATATAAACAGACATGCACCTTTCTTTTTCTAAGCGCTCACAGCAAAACTGACGCTGACTTGCACACTAATTGCGTAACACACTATCAACCATAATCAATAATTTTGAAGGATATTGTTTATCCATTGCTTCATATTACACTATCTGTCCACTTCATCATAGTTGTGTATGTATTTATTATTTTGAGTATGATATAATTATTATCATTCTAGTAATATTTATTTTAGAAATATTTATGTATGTTTATTTGTATGTATGTTAGTATATTCTCGTAATATTTGTTTAGCTTTTAAGTGAATTGTTTTTGATTCTACGTATTATGTTTTGTCTCCTTTGCTCTATCACACGCTGTCTACATCTCTGTATCTATTGTCCTATCTCAGGTAGGTAAGCTGGAAGAGATTTCTTATGAAATAAGCATCACCTCTGTACCTATTTTTTCTGTTCTGTTTTTCGTTGTCTGTTTATATATGTTTGTACGTAAATGGTAAAATAAATAAATATTATGTTCGAAAAAAAAATATTGCTCAATAACGTAAATAACGACGCAATGAATGTTGTTGAACTGTCGAAATGAAAACCGTTGCTATTGATAGTGCGTAACGCAACTGCTCCGCTGTCGCATGCGACTATGGTTAAATGTGCGCGTAGACCTTGCGTCTAAACGCTGCGACAAGTAGCGAGAGCGTGCGACTCCCTTAGCCTGTCGTAGCGACTCTGTTGGTAAGGTGGATATGGAGTGGTGGTTGTGCCTTTAGTTTAGTGTGGTTCTTGTCCAAGTACAGCTTTGGCACCTAACTAGGTGCTTTTCGCCTATGGGTGTCGTAAAAGAGAACTTAGTGTCCGTTCACACAGACCGGCTCGGAGAGGAGAGAAATAAAAGAAAGAAAGAAAAAGCATTTATTTGCGGCAAACATGACGCATAAAAAAAAGGACATAAACGCACAAAAAATAACAAGTTGGGGGTAAACATGCGTCACATTCACGCAAAACGGCCATCGCTCAGCATAATGCTAAGACCCTATACGAGACAGAGCCCCAGCGCTGGTTTTCAGCGGCAGCCGGCGCTGACGTGATGACGTTAACCAGTGCAGCATGCAATTATACATAAATAAATAAAACAACAATCAAAACAAGAAATAAAATAAACCATTGCAACATATGGTTCGACACAAACAAAAAACAACAATCAAATTATGAAATAAAATGAAATATACATAGTACATTATAAAAAAGAAAAAAGAGATGGGGAAAACATGAATAATGGTAACATTCCGGGCAACGAATCTTGCGCCGCGCCGGGTATAATACACACAGTACATTTTTATCGCGTTTAAAAAAGATTTTGGGTCATTGGGACCCAAACTCTTTTTTCAACGCGCAAAAAATAAGGTAGATTTTTTCATTTCACTGCGCGTTAGGTCGGCTCTTAAGCATACTCATTTAGAAAGAAAATGACATAAAAAATCAAACTTATGTCAATGACCCAAAACTCTTTTTTAGACGCGATAAAAATGTATTCTCCTCTCCGAGCCAGTCTTTCTGAACGGAGACTTAGTAGGTATCAATGCTTTATTTTTACATTCCCATGGGGGTAGGCAAACATTTCAGAATGCGCAGAGATTTAGGAAAAGATCAATGAAAAAATCTCACAGTATTTTCTAGTGAAAGTACTTATCTAAAAAAATAAATGAAATAAGAAAAATAAATAAAAAAGCTCTCACACTTAGTGGCCCCACAAGATCGCGTCCAGTTCAACTCCTGCGCTACTGATCTACGTCAGTTTGAATTAAGAACACAATTGTTGACATGACAATGTAACGGACGTAGCAGTTTAATATGTAGATATGCGCCTGAGTAACTTTGATTTAACTGATTTAAAGTATGATAATTCACGCTCGATTGTCTATGAGATAGAGTTTGAGGCATGGTCAGGTGTAATAAGTGTCAGAAAAAATAGTAAAAGAAGGTATAATCACGATGTACCAATCTATGTTTTAAAATTTTGACTGACTGAGAGACAAGGCGTACAGTCTCAACCATAAAATCTATAATAATTATCTATACTAATATTAAAAACAGGTTCAATTTGAGAGTTTGTAGGTACGTAGGGGTAATATAAATCTTCAGAGCTACTGAACCGATTCCGAAAATTCTTTCACTAATGGGAAGCTATAGTATTGCCGTTTTACGCGGACGAAGTCGCGTGGTGAAGTTAGTCTGTAAAAAATATGGAAGATACTAGAGTACATTTATGATTTTTTTTTAATCTGACTTATTAGCGCTAATTACGTAGCATGAGGTCTTGGGCGATTCTCAGGTCGTGCAAAGCGTTATTGGGTAGGAATTAATAAGGAATTTCTCAGTACCAGCCGTTAAGATTTATTCCCGGTTGATGGCAATAGGCTATTTTCCTAAAAAAATTTAATTAGTTCTTCAGTTAGATTACCAAAAAATTTTGACCCCGTATTTTTTCTTTTGTCAATTATATAAAAAATGATGAAGATTTGATTGTTAAAGTTGCGCGTGACATCACGCCTTGCTACACTTTTTAGCAAGGCGTGACGTCACGACCCCCACTCCCAAATTTTGACGCGCTTTATCTTTGTCATTTTTTGTTTGATTGACAAAAGAAAAAATACGTGTTACCATTATTTCTCGATAATCTAACTGACGGACTAAATACAATAATATTTTTTTTACCCAGCAAAACTACCCTATTAGGTATAATAGGCTCGCCCCCTGTTACACAGAACTGAAATATTATTGGCGAAATGTAGGTGCCCTGTAGTGCACCTCTGCCTTAAATTAATAATAATATCCCTGGACATTTCACACAGCGCCATCTAGTCCCAAGCTAAGCAACCTAATGCTTGTGTTATGGTAACAAGATGGCTGATAAACTACTTATACAGGATAATTTTTTATTCAGTGCGTAAATTTTTACAGGGTGTTCTACCCATGAATATGAACAACATTCACTATGGGACCATCTCTGAAATCACGAA
Source organism: Apamea anceps (assembly GCA_951799955.1). Taxonomy (NCBI): domain Eukaryota; kingdom Metazoa; phylum Arthropoda; class Insecta; order Lepidoptera; family Noctuidae; genus Apamea; species Apamea anceps. Next base: position 16,623,227 of record OX637519.1, on the reverse strand, counting down.
AAAAAAATCAGCAGATTCATACATTTTGGTCGAGTAGGTATTGAACTTTTATAAGAAACAGCTGATTTTTTTTTTGTGATTTCAGAGATGGTCCCATAGTGAAAGTTGTTCATATTCATGGGTAGAACACCCTGTGAAAATTTACGCACTGAATAAAAAAATATCCTGTATACATTTTTTTTTTGTAAATACAAACATATTATAGATAGAAAAACACCCAGACTCGGAACAAATACATGTAGGTCATACAAATATTTGTTCCGTGCGGGAATCGAACCCGCGACACGCAGCGCAGCAGTCAATCGCTTAACCACTGCGCCAACCGTGCCGTCATTTAATCAATTACCCTTCGGAGAATGCATGCGTCAAGTTATGTTTGTTATGTACAGACGCCAGCACATCAAGCTAATTTGATTTTGACAGTTTCGGGTAGCTTGACCTGCTGGCGTCTGTACAGACGCCAGCAGGTCAAGCTACCCGAAACTGTAAAATTTTCCCAATCACCTTGAACCTTAATGCTTTAGCGATAAAGTTGAAAACCTATTAAAGAAATTTGACAGATTGTAGTAGCTTGATGTGCTGGCGTCTGTACCTAATATAACTATTTCTTGAAATCTACTCGCACGAATTCACAGGCGAAAATTTGTTAAAAGTCTGACAGACTGTGAATATTATACCGGATTGCTGGGAAATATCAAACCTCTTTAAATCTAGCCTTTTTCCAAGTGTGTTTGGATCGGCTCTCAGCCTTACCGAATGGAGCTGAATACCAGTAGTTTGCATTAAGCGACTGTGATTCCCATGAACCGGTTACTGGGTAACACGATACGATATAAAACCTCTCACTATATTTTTATAAAGATTTCGATACTTACTTATAATATACAATCAAATTCTGTTAACGATACCCGAAAATATTGCTCATTTGGTAGAATCACACTTTCAACTTCAACACATTCTTCATATTAAACATGAAAATTACGACACGTAAATACGGTCCCCGGCACAGCCGTAAACGAAACGTAAACCGTAATCGTGCCAGTTACGTTTACGTGCGCGTTTACGAGCGCTTACGAGGAGTGTGAAAGTTGATCAGTTTTGACGAGAGTTAAAAAGCTTGGAGGGTAATTTTTACGTCTGTTTGAGTTCGTGAGCTGAATTATTCGGTAGGTAAGTAAATTGCACGGTACGTTACTTCTTTCCTTAGATTTTTTCTTTCTTTGAAACAGTATTTTGAAGTTAAATCTAATCAAATGTTTTTTGCTGAACACAGTACATATACGAGTAAATACAATGCAAGATGATGATGAATTCAGGCATGCAAAATTCCGTGCTGGACGGCGCGTATTTGTTCCACGCGCGCCTCAAAGAGATGTCAGCACGATTAACGGGGAGGGGTCATTTGATGATTGCCCATCCGCAAAAAAAAGGCATGCAAAATTATAAGCATTTCATAAATACAATTGAAATTCATGAGTCAAGTCAAATGGCAAACATGCAATTTTTAAATTCAAATAAATCGGACGCTGAAAAACGGTGAAGGAAAACATCGTGAGGAAACCGGCATGTCTTAGGACCAAACATTCGAAGACTTGACATCTACCAACCCGCATTGGGCCCGCGTGGTAGATTACAGCCCACTCCCACTCGAATAGAGGCGGCTTGTGTCCCAGAAGTGGGAACACTATAGGTGGTGGTTTTAAATGCTCCTTTTTTACTGTTTGTATTTCCTGTCCGTGCCCTAAATAAAATATTTTTCTTTCTTTCTTTTCTTTGTAGGCTGCTATGTTGTTGAACTGTCAAAAGGAAAGACATTGTCATTGTAAGTGTCCACCACTATGCCGCTGTAAATTTACCCAATTCCCGACTTTTCACTATCAAACAAAAATACGGCACATCATTCCCACACTTTTCCGCGTTGAACGTTCGAAACAAATGAGCGAGTACACTCGGACACATAAATATCTCTCGATATAGTCTACACATATATCGCTTTACGTCGCGAGTTCATACTCTTCGCTTGGCAATAGATTCAGCTGATACCTATCTAACTGTTAGCGTTAAATCTCCACGGGTCGTGTTTGTGTGGAGGAATGTACGTAGGTTTTGAGATTTCTTTGAGTTAACTAGTTTTGAAGGGATGGGATGTTTTTTTAGTTTGAATAAAAAACTCGTTTAATCGTCGGTCCCTGTTGTCATATGTATATCTACAGCCACCTACAGCCGACGCTACGTATGTAACAGACAGCTGTGCTGCTGGGGATTTTGTTGCGCCACTTCTTCCAAGCGAAAGCACTAGGAAGTGGGCGAAGGCCGGGCGTTTTGGGGGACTGTCTTAAAATTAGTTTAGTCCTGTCAAATTAAGATAATCAGTTTAGACGTGATTAAAAACATGGCTACTAAAAATACGTCAATTTACGTCAGGCGCCGTCTAATTTGACAGGACTAAACTAATATTTATCTTCTGTCCTTTTCTCAATAAAATAGAAAGAAAAAGATGCACTGAAATTAAATTTAGTTTAGTTTGTGAACAAAGGAATCGGCACCATTATTTATAAGTTCGTTGAAAGTGGCTTTGTCCACACTTTTAACAACCTCAACCGCGTTTGTAAACACAGATGTAGAGGGAGATGTTTTATCTTTGCCGGAAACGGGCTTAACTTTAATTCGAAATGTAGTGCCAACGTTGATACGTCTCATTAAGATAACACTATCTTAAAGGAGAGAGTTGTCGATACGATGAAGATACAGGTAAAATGTAACCCTGTATCGCTGTTTTAGTCAAGGTGGTATTGATCGTTGCTCTCAAAACGGTGAAGGAAAACATTGCAAGGAAACCGGCATGTCCTAGAACCGAAAATTCGAAGACATGTGACATCTACCAACTCGCACTGGGCCCGCGTGGTGGATAACGGCCCACACCCTCTCACAGACAGGAGGACTGTGTAACTGATTGTGATGTTGCTCAAAAATGGAATAAGTGTATATTATATGTATTATGTCGTGATGACCAGTCGATCTATTCTGTAAAAACTCACCGTGAAAACTTAGGTGAAGTGAACTTGCAGTGAGCCGTCAATAGTATCAGTCATAGCATCAAGTAGAATGACAGCTCACTTCACCTAAGTTTTCACGGTGAGCTTTTTACAGAGTAGACCGGTAGGAGTATAAGGAGCTCCAAACTCGTTAAAAACTTTATAAATACCAATGTGACTGTTGATTTCTGTACTTTCTGGTTTTTTTAACCCACCCGTTGCCTGCGGTGGATTACAGTCCACTCCTTCTCACCAAGAGGAGGTTACATTACAGGCTGATTATGCTATAAAAAAATAAAAATAAAATAAAATCAATTTATTTCAGGTTCTCCCATATTAAAATCAAATCTCAAGTTACGAAACACGAGAACGAGATACATAAAATAATTACAATATAAAAATAAATACAATGTCATCAAATAATAATAAAGTAGGTACAATGTCAAATGAAAATAAGCAACTCAATGTCAAATAAAAATAAAAATTTAAAAATGCATATATGTACTATGTTTTTATAGATGTCACTGAAAATCAAGAATGCAAGTCTGGTCAATGCCCGATACTACTCCGCATCAGAATTCTTGTTATTTAGAACAAGTAGGAAACCTTCTATTGCAAAACAAAGAAGTAAACAAAGTACTAATCTCAGGCAATTCCATTAAAAAAAAGCATAAATTCGATCTCCAAAAATAAAAATCCAAATGGCTACGTAATTTAAAAAAAAAAACCGTTTCAACCGTCAGGCGACGGATTCAAAATTGGAAGCCATAAAGGCGGGAACCGACCGGATGTTGGACGCTCGGCTCCATCAGATCCGTATCACGACAGACTCCCGCCAACGGATTCATTTCCGGTCGACGGTTGCATTTTGAATTTTAGAACTCAATTTTGAACGAAAATAGGTCAGTAATACGTTTTCAAGATGCCGCAATAGTTCAGTCGACTTTGTAGGTACGTTCGTCGACTTTTTATTAGGTACTGATTGATTTTAGGGTGGTATTTAAAATTAAATAGATTTTGTATGTTCATGTCCGTGGTGGTCTAGTGACGACTTACGAGTTATAGGCCTGCGGTAGGTTCGTTCGGCCGTAGGAGCCTATTGGGGGACTGTCTTATGTAATTTTGACGTTCGAAAAGTGCTGATTCTCAGCTTAATTTGAATAAATGACGTTTGACTATGATTTTTATAAAAACCTTTGTTTTTCAAACCCAGTCAGGAGCTTTGCTTTGTTTAAATCATTTCATCACCACTGCTCTCAAACGGTGAAGGAAAACATCGTGAGGAAACCGGCATGTCCTAGACCCAAAAATTTGAAGAGATGTGACATCTACCAACCCGCACTGGGTCCGTGTGGTAGATTACAGCCCACTCCCTCCGGTAGAGAGGAGGCCTGTTTCCCAGCAGCTTCATGAATTTTATTGACAGCAAAGTAAGACATCCAACATAATGGCCCTATCTCTTCAGATACAGGCCAGACCTTGTTTAAGGGATAGAGTATGGGTAGCGGGATTGTCCGAAAGGGTTACCGCTGTCCTGGAACATAAAGGGCTAAGGAAGGAACACGGGTGGGTTTTAGTCAGTAAGAGTCTGACACTCCCTCCTGCTCCACCCAGAGCGGGAGGAGTCATTTGATGATTTCCCATCCTCAAAAAAAAAAAAAAAAAGGGATCGAGTATAAAATTATTGTACTCCTATGGTAAAGTTAAATTGAATTATGTCAACTGAATGTATACATTCAGTTCAATGTGATTTTTGTTATGCAATAAATTATTTTATTTCATTTTTTAATTTATTTTTCATAGGTATTTACTTTAAAGCACTTTTTTGTCGTACTTTGTAGCGTACATCATAATCGAAACTAAAGGTCTCTGCACACAGCGGGCGGGGCGGGGCGGGACGGGACAGCGACGCGGCGCTGGCGCGGCAGCTGTGTTCACACTGCGGCCGCGATCACGTCCCGTCCCGCCGCGCCTTTCTTTCATCAAAAAAGATGTTGAGCTATTCAGACATGGAAACGCTATTGCTCATAGTTGCACTAGCTAAGAAAAAACAACGTAAACGGAAATGGGTGCATGAAATAAATCAATAACGCGTTCGCGTCTCACCCCGCCGCTTCTGACTTGTATTCCCGCTCGGCGCGGCGGCGGCGGGGCGCGACAGTTACCGTCGCGTCGAGCGGGGTGGCTCTGTGTGGCGTCATCCGTAATATCTAGTACATTACAACTGCTCAGCGCCGCGTCGCCGTCCCGTCCCGCCCCGCCCCGCCCGCTGTGTGCAGAGACCTTTAAGCGTCTACAATAAGTAGGTGCCTACACAATAATAACAAGTTATAATAGAGATTCTATTCTTGAATGTCCGTTACACGTTCATTCAGTCATGTTATCAATTGTATTGAACACCCATAGTGACGGCTACCTATTACCTGTTTCATTTCCGACACTCAGTTGTTATACTTTCAGGCCTTTTATTATATTTATGGAAAACTCCTCTGACATGTGATTTTCAGTGCAGAATAGAATAGGAACGTCTTTTGATTTTTTCTATTGTTTTTTGTCATTAAATTACATGAATTTTACGGTAAATAAAGTGCATGCATTGTTTTTCTCTGTCACCATCGGCATTGTAGTACCGCATTTTACTTTGAAAATACTGTTTATTATATTTTTTTTAAATCGGGCACTGATATTCAGTTGGCGACTGTACAAATTGGTATCGCCTGAAGGCCATTTCCCCCAATAAAAAAGCGTTCCAAATCTAGCCATAATCTCATCTCGCCGACAGTCAATGTCAAAAACTTGTCAAAAATGTAGGGAAATTAGAGGTATTTTTGACAGATTGAGACTGAGATCAGACTGTGAACGTTCTTAAAATTTCGAGAAATGGTTTGAAGTCTCAGTCGACCGATTCAGAAATGCTATTAAGCGAGTGGAATAGTGGTCCCATTTTGACAGCGCTTGCAGTGGCCTGAGGTACTCCTGCTGACCCTTGAAAAACTCAGTATGACATTGGCGCCGATTCCCTTGTTCACAAACTAAACTTAGTTTAAGTTCAGTGCATCTTTTTCTTTCTATTTGATTAAGAAAAGGACAGAAAATAAGATATATATTAGTTTAATCCTGTCGAATTAGTCAGCGCCTGAGATAAATTGACGTATTTTTAGTTGTCATGTTTTTAATCACGTCTAAACTTGCTGTAAACATGGAGTAACTTAATTTGACAGGACTAAACTAATATATCTTCTGTCCTTTTCTTAATGTAATAGAAAGAAAAAGATGCACTGAACTTAAATTTAGTTTAGTTTGTGAACAAGGGAATCGGCGCCATTGTCTTACTTGTAGCTCTAACTAAGAACCCCATGCATGTACATAACACTATAATAACCAAAAGGTTAATGCAATCTTGCATTTATTTTCTTCTTTACCCTATTTAAAAAAAACCCACTTTGCTATGAAAATTGAATGAATAAAGTGTCTCCAACGCACTTACGGCCAGGGGAAAACAGACACGTATTGTGATCGACATGAGTTCCATATAAAAATTCTTTACCCGCGCTAAGTGCATCACTATTAAGCTAGTACGAAATTAGATTACCGTTGTCTGCTAGGCTTTCCTGTAGACTACAGGGGGTTGACAACATTGGGTGTTGCGAGGTACGAAAGTGGAAGAACTCATTGTTGTGAACAATCTTTAAGGCTAGATTTACAGATGAAACTTTGTCATTACTTTGCTGACTAAGTTAGTGTTTCATACAAATAAATGAATCTTGTTCTTAAGCAAGCAATGTTCATATTCGTATAAGCGAGTGGGAAAAAGGAACATGCTAATTTCACTTAGCAAAACAAATTCAAAGTGTAATCAGTAAAAGTACCTCTTGCACACGATCGCACCGCGGTCATTATGGAAGAGTGACCACAAACTGTAACCGTTTATACCCATAAATTTTATGAAAAATTGTAGGATATCGTCAAGGTAAGAAATAAAGGAAATTCTCCAATTAGGAATACTAACTTTCTAGTGGGGGAAAACTTTTTTATTGAAGCTTTGGTTTAATTGAGGTATAACAGGTCAAACCCTCATCGTTCCTAGAAAAAGTATGTATTACACAGATTCTCTTTGAGTGGATGCCATTAAAGACAACTCAGGGATTATATAAAGAAACGAGGGCATCATTTTAAAAGGATAAAAAAAGAAATTCGGAATATTGAAACTTCTTTATACCAAAATTTTAAACTGTCACTCTCTGTCTCTCACCAGAAAGCCAATTTACGCAATTAAAACGTTCGAAACCTATTATAGTAGTAATCTCATCTCAGCGACAAAAAATGACAAAAATGTAGGTATTTTTAACAGATTAAGACTAAAATTAGAATGTACTACGTTCTATAAAATACGGAAATTGCACTTCTCATCTCAGCGACAATCTATCGACTGTCATAAATGTAGGTAAATTCGAGGTAACTGTCAAAAGACAGATTTGAAACTTAATTTTTTCGGACCAATTGCCTAACACACTAACAATAGGAATAGCTTTCATTTTAACAATTCCACGACATACATTGCGTTATTTACGTTGTTTAGCAGAGAACGTTTTCGAACATATGGAGCAATTGATTAGAAATATCCGTCAAAATGTTTCAGATTGTGATTGATAGTATTTTACGCATTATTCAGCTGCATCCGGTTAGATTGGAAGCTGACCCCAACATAGTTGATAAAAGTAGTATTTTACGCAATTAGGTGCAGGAATTGTCCTTCAGTTGCTCCATCTCTGTACCGTATAGTATTTTCACTTGAGACACAAGCATAGGAAATTTAATGCGCCGCTGTCCGTCTGAGTGAACGTAACCCCTAAGTGTTATATTGGCAGTTATCGTAGTACACAATATGGACGAACATATATCAAAGGATGCTGAGATGAGCAATAATGACCAGACGATAAAAGAGAACCACTGAGCTTGAGCTTCTCAAGTTTTGAGTTGAGCTGCACGATTTTTGGCAAATGCGTATACTGGCTGGACAGGTCCACTCAATCTGTGTGGTTCTTTCCTCGAAAGACAATTTCAGACACCAATCTACATGGTCTACACATGATCTGACCAAGATTATGTCTGGACTTTAAAAGAGACTGTGACCTCTGAGTTTGTTTCGGCCTTTCTTCTCAGAGTAGTCAGATAGGAAACGCCGGCCTCACCTGGTTTAAAAAAATATGCGCAAGTCAGTGGTACAAATCCATTATAAGCTGGTCTCTTATTTATTGAAACTCCGTACTACGCTAGGCCAGCTCAAGGTCCAAGTTGTTACCAATGACGTGCGGCCCTATACTACAGTTTGTAAATCGCAATGTACTCATACTAGCTGCGCCCCGCAGTTTCACCAGCATAAGTTTCAATTCCATGGGAATATCGGGATAAAAACTATCGTATATGTTAATCCTGGTTATAAACCAACTGTGTGCCAAATTTCATCCAAATCTGTTTAGTAATTTTTGCATGAACGAGTAACAAACATCCATCCATCCATCCTTCATCCATCATCATCCATTCATACAAACTTTCACGTTTATAATATTAGTAGGATATTTATTTGCATTTCATAATCTTATAGAGTTAAATATTTGTTCGCGGGATCAAAATAGTGTGGTCTTATTTCGGTCAAGAAAGACAAAGTTTTGCGAACACAAACTACTTCCAGGTCCCTTTTGGACTGAACGTTATTACTGTTGTTGTTGTTATTGTTGTGTTGTTGTCAGTCCAATATACACAAACAGACAGTCACACAAGTAAATAATAATAACAATAATTTGTTACAATATTTTTCCATTAATCAAATTATAAGGCCGCAACGTGAACAAGTTGGAACCATTGCGGATAATAAATTAAAAACAAATAATATCGGCTTGCTACACACGTGCGAGGAAGTTTTATGAGAACTTTATTAATAGTGTTATGGGGAACATATTGTAGTAGGTAACGAAATTAATAATTGAACGAGGATTGAGAGCCTGTGGGTTATTTGAGGGGTTGGTTCTTTACACATAGTTAGTTACCTATGTTACAGCTTGTTCAACCACGTCCCTATGTTTCTATACGCTGCTGAGACGTGGACGTTCCGTGACACCGAGATGAAGAACATAGAAGTTCAGGAAATGTGGTGCTGGAGAAAAAATATCGGGGTATCGTGAATCGAGTTCCGCACCAACCTCTATACGCCAAGAACTTGTAATCAAGAAGCGTGTTCGGGTTCAAACGCGCATCCTCAAATACTTCGGACACGTCTCGAGGCATGAAGGAGACTCTATAGAGCGCGTTCTCGTGCAGGGTAGAGTGGAAGGCACTAGATCATGTCACCCATGAGATCGACTGATCAAGATAAATCCACAGTGAGCTATCCCTTGTATAAGTGCGCTAAAAATACCAAAAATTGAGGTAGATGGTGAAAAATCGGGAGGTAAATCACATCAGCCCCTAGACAAGAAACTACATGAGGACCACGACCGCTCTGACAACTTATTTATACTAAAAACTAGCTGCGCCCCGCGGTTTCACCCGCATAAGTTTCGATCGCATAGGAATATCGGGATAAAAAATCCTATATGTTAATCCTGGTTATAAACCACCTGTGTGCATATTTTGTCCCAATCCGTTCAGTAGTTTTTGCGTGAAAGAGAAACAAACATCCATCCATACAAACTTTCACGCTTATAATATTAGTAGGATTAAAAAGAGGATTTTGTAAGTTTCTACGTAGGGGGTAATTTTGCGGAAATACTTATCCGATTCCGAAAATTATTTCACTGGTAGGAAGCTACATTATCCCTGAGTGTCATAGGATATGTTTCTTATACGTTGAAACACAATGATTTGAGTGAACCGGTTTATTTATTTAAACTTTTCGCACAAAAAGGTACAAAGGCGAACTTAATGCCTTAGGCATTCTCTACCAGTCAACCAAGGGTGGTGAAGAGATTCACCACCCTTGAATGACCCACGTCCAGTCGTCCAGTCAACCCACGCATTTATCAGTAACTATGACGTGATCACAAGTTTCCTTGTTAAACAGCACGTGTAACACCACCTTTAAACAAACAACGAACAGTTTCGGCAGCGGACCGTTAACAGTCAGTTTCAATTTATGCGCGCATGTTATCAACTCATTATTTTGCCGCGAAAATGGCAGTTTATTGCAGCAACCGAAAGGTCATATATTTTTATTTTTATGAATATTTTTTGCTGTTTTCGGTGTGGACACTGGAAATGTGGAACAAATGTAGGGTGGCTACAATGCATCATCATTTTTGAAAAATGCCATAAAATAGGCTCTTCTTAGGCTCTCTTAGGCACTTTGCTGTGATTCAGGGCTTATATTTAAGTAGCCAAAGAGAGGGTAGATGTTTTATAAAGAAGCCAAATGGGTCGGAAATTGAAAATGTGAAAGAAGACAGTATGCTCTTAAATTTCAAAATCGCGCCTGGTCTTGTTTCGGTGAATATCATAGAAGTTAATACAAAATCAATCAAATTATGAAGTAGGTAGGTACTTCCTGCCAGGGTAGCGGGATTGTCCGAAACGGTTACCGCTGCCCTGGAACATAAAGGGCTAAGGAAGGAACACGGGTGGGTTTTAGTCAGTAAGAGTCTGACACTCCCTCCTGCTCCACCCAGAGCGGGAGGAGTCATTTGATGATTTCCCATCCTCAAAAAAAAAAAAAAGTAGGTAGGTACTAGCTTTTGCCAGCGGGCGGCTGGATGTCGAAGTTATTTCACAGGAACATACTACCGGGACAAAAAGGAGGATTAAAAACGTGTGCCTGTGTGCCTCATCCAAATCCGTTCAGCCGTTTTTGCGCGATCCAGAAACAAACATCCAAATATATGTACAAATTCTCATACTTACACTCGTAATATTTTTAGTGTGATAGTGGGACTAACTGTTGCGCGTGACTTCATCTGCATGCACGAGTATTTTATATTTCTTCATTTTTAATACAAGTATCCAGGATGAAAAGTAAGTAAAAAATGTTCTACTGTATTATTAGAAAAACTTTTAAAAACTACAAGAAAGGGTAAGAAATAGTGACAGTATTAGAAGTATCTACAACTGATACAATTCCTTGGCTAACATGCGCTAAAGTCTATAGAACATTTTCTCCCATGCTCTGAACATAGATCCTAACTAGATAACATATGTGAACTAAAACACTGTACCATGCCACATAGGAATGCGTTTAATATTTTCCTATAGCGATGCACCATGCGGGCACACTGTCCTAGTTTAGGGATGCTAGTAAACGATATTTTTCTTTATCGATGGTTAAAAGTATCGATACTTCACGTGATAGGGAATTCTGTGCAACGAAGTAAAGTAAGTATAAGTATACATAATTATTTTAAATGTTGGTCACCTTTATAAAATTTTGACGGATCTTTTAATAATATTTTTCTTTTAGAATCCTTGAATAAGGCTTTATGCAATTGTAAGTTGTATGGTGTGAGTGTTTACTGATTACCCTTTATAACGGTACGTACAATAAAATGTCCTAATGTGACCTTTTTCAACTTTCAGATTATTATGATAAATTGACATCAAGTAGGTTACATTACAATAACAATACACGTTTAACATCGATATGAAACTTTCAGCAGAGCTACACTTCAATAAAAAACACTGTTCACCAAAAAAGTAAAGCACACCAATAAATCAAAGTGAAAGTATAAACACAGTAAAAGTATCGACAGTCCCATCCCTAAGAGGCGATAAGAAGGCAGACGGCGAAACAAAAGCTGTATCGATGCGAATTTCAACAATATCCGTGTTGAGCGTAAATCACGCGCGTCCGTCCTATTGTTTGTTGCCGCTCTGTGCACTTCGTTCGAATGGCTTGTTCCTTTTTTCAAAACTGATTTTATCGATATGTTTTGAAATTGATATGTTGGCGGCACTATGTACCTACTTGTTGTTTTGATGTTTAGAAAATGTTATGTATTTAGTAAATTATTTTATGGTCTTAGCACATTTTTCTGACGAATATGGCTGCAAAATTTTACTATCGAGTGGTTATTTCCGCATGCCAAGGATGACTTCCCGGTTCTGAGTTATTTGAATAAAGTGCTACTTTGTTATTCTGTTATACAATGAAGTTATTCTCAGTAAGTAGTCTAAAAAGGAGCATTTCTAATAATTCGCGTAAAAGGGCTTTGGGCATTTAAAAATAAACCATAACCCTTCTAGAATAACAAGAACATAAAAATATCTATGTTCATCCTTTATTTATTTTTAAAGACTATGTTGGGGTCGGCTTCCAGTCTAACCGGGTGCAACTGAATACCAGTAATTTACATTAAGCGACTGCCTATTTGACTTGCATAACCCAGTTACTAGGTACGATACCCTTGTTATTAATAGTTGGTTGGTTGATATAAAAATATCTATTTTGTTGTATATTATTACTCCATAGCAACAGGCACAGGCCTCTACGATAGCACACTTTTTAACCTGAGGGGCAATTCTTTTAATTTTATGAACGTTCACAGTCTAATAGTTCTGTCAAAAATACCTCTAATTTGTCTATATTTTTGACAAGTTATTGACATTGATTGTCGCTGAGATGAGACTGCGACTAGATTTTGAACATTATAAACTACGAGAATTGGCCTACTGATCTTCTGTCACTCTATGACAGCCACTGACCGACATTCTACGTTAAACGACCATCCATTCTAAGCACCTTTCCACCAAAACCTAGTTACCTAAACCCACGTAACAATATCTGGTGCAGAGTTTGCCAAAACACATAAAAACACTGCCATACCCGAATCACAATTCTGGTTAGTCAATTCCGAGTATTTTTTTCTCTATTTCTGGTGTGCCGTATGGACTGGTATCTCAAACAAAGCGATATGAGTGAAACAAAAAATCCGAGGCTTTGTTTCAGCCCGTTTTGAAGGTAGTCAGACAAAATATGATGCGGTAGATGAATTGTGTTTGGGTGTGTGTAGTGAACGTGTTTTTTAAATTTGCCTATATATTTTACGAGTGACAGTAATTTAGTCACTACATATTATATAAAGCAAAGTCTCTCCGCCCTGTCTGTGTGAACGCGATATAATCAAAACTACCAAATAGATTTCCATACGGTTTTCAACAATGGACGGAGTAATTCATGAGGAAGGTTTTATGTAAATTGGCTGAAATATAATGACGATAATTGTTGAAGATGTAGGAAAATTCATGCCCACACAGTAATAGCAGGCTAATCATGTCATGTACTTTTAATCCGGATAGTACAGACGCCAGCAGGCCAAGCTACCCGAAACTGTAAAATTTTCCCAATCAACCTTGAACACTAATGCTTTAGCGATAAAGTTGAAAATCTATTACAGAAATTTGACAGATTGTAGTAGCTTGATGTGCTGGCGTCTGTACATTCCCGTGGGCTATTTTCGACATCTACGCGAGCAAAGCCGCGGGCAATATTAATAAGCAGAGGGGCAATTCTCGTAATTTTAAGAACATTCACAGTTTGATCTCAGTCTCAATCTGTCAAAAATACGTCTAATTTCCCTATATTTTGACAGGTTTTTGACATTTGTTTATCGCCGAGATGAGACTGCGACTAGATCCGGGGGGAAACTCCGCATCCGCGGCAGACTACGGCGGAGCGGACGAACCTCCGGCGCGATCTCATGGCGGCATGGAAGGAGCGACTATCGCAACCCAGCGCAGGGCACGCCACGATAGCGGCGGTAAGACCCCTCTTTGAGGAGTGGCTAGAGAGACGTCACGGCGTTCTCACCTACCGCCTGACGCAGGTCCTCTCCGGACACGGATGTTTCGGGAGGTTCCTGCACATAATCAGGCGGGAGGAGACGCCCGGGTGTCACCACTGTCAGGATCGCCCAGAGGACACGGTGGAGCATACGGTGGAGGTCTGCCCTGCTTGGGCAGAGCACCGCCGTGTCCTCGTAGAGGCGATCGGCAGCGGCGGCGACCTCTCGCGTCCGGCCCTGGTTCAAGCCATGGTCAGGGGCGAGAGGGAGTGGGAGGCAGTCACCTCCTTCTGCGAAGCAGTCATGCTAGCGAAGGAGGTGGCGGGGTGGGCGAGGGAACGCACCTCACGCCTCAGCCGCCGCGGGAGACGCTCCGGGCGTCGGGAGCCGCGTGACGACTCCCGGCCACCGTGGGCGCGGGCCTGCGGGCGGTGAGTAATGGGTAACTCACCGTCCGATCAGGACCAGGCCCGTGCCGGACGGCGTGTTTGTGTTCCACGCGCGCCTCAAAGAGATGTCAGCATGAGTGACGGGGCCCAATAGGGCCGAAGCCTGCCAGGGTAGCGGGATTGTCCGAAAGGGTTACCGCTGCCCTGGAACATAAAGGGCTAAGGAAGGAACACGGGTGGGTTTTAGTCAGTAAGAGTCTGACACTCCCTTCTGCTCCACCCAGAGCGGGAGGGGTCATTTGATGATTTCCCATCCTCAAAAAAAAAAAGAAAAAAAAAAAAAAAAAAAAAAAAAAAAAAAAAAAAAAAAAAAAAGACTGCGACTAGATTTTGGTCGTTTTAAATTACGAGAATTGGTCTTCTGGTACTATCGAAACTAAAACCTATATCTGACCATTTTGTAAACAAAATCCCGTTCACATACCGTGTCATGACCACAGCTGCGTCCGTAAGTAAAACAAAAGAGGATCCCTTTTAGGTTGACTAATAATATGTGCTGAAAGCAGGAATAGTTCTTACGGTGCGGTGGTCAGTTATAGATTTTGGCGATAAATAATTAAAGGGAGGTCCCTTTTAGTTGATTAGACGACACTGTTCACTGCCAATAAATAGGTACTCGATGAAAAATACCAACCTACTTTTTATTTTATACATATATTTTTAGTCTTGGTTGTCAGTTGTTTTGCTGTTGAAATATTGAAATATGATGATTTTAATCAAAACTAAATATACACACGCCAGACATAAAGCTACTACAATCTGTCAAACTTTAATAGATTTTCAACTTTATTGTTGAAGTACTAAGGTTCAAGGTTGATTGGGAAAATTTGACAGTTTCGGGTAGCTTGACCTGCTGGCATCTGTACGTTTAAAAGCAAGTGACGTCTTTCCCTAAAATATTTTTATACATCATCTGCGGAGCCTTTTCCCAACTATTTTGGGGTTGGCTTCCATCCTAACCAGATGCAGCTGAATACCAGTATTTTACATGAAGCGACTGCTTCTCAGACTTTTGGGCTTCAGACTACCCATAACAACTGTCGAAGATCTATGATTAACAGCCGGGACCATTTCGAGGCATGGAGCGGTATTGACATGTAATTGACGGTCACCCATCCGCGAACCGGGTGCGGCAAGCGTAGCTTAACCTTCATTTTTTTATACAATATACTCACCCATCCCCCTGCCCCTTATGGGACTTAAATATAACTGGCGAATTGTGGGTGTTCTAATGTATACCTCTTCTTTACCCTTCGGAGAACACAGGCATCATGTTAGGTTATGATCAGTGATAGGAATAGGTAGTGCCTATTTGCCTAAACTTCGAAGAACAGAGACAAGAAACGGAGACTTCCTTAGGACTAAATTTTTTCAGTTAGTAGTTCACTATTAAAACTGATTGTCCTAAATGTTATACTTCAAAGGTTAATTTGTACTTTGATTTGAGTTAAAATTGCATCCCTCAACGTCAGTAAAATAAATATGACATAGATAGATAAACATAAATTTGTAACTTAAGTTTTTTCCGTCTGTACATTTTGTGTTTTATTTTTCCTTTAGAGCCCATAGAGGATAAGTAATTATTATGGAGTTATAAATAATTATAATTGTTATGTCTAGTTGCAAACCTTAGGTAAATATAGACGAAATACTTATTCCAAATAACATATTTTTTTAATGTGTTTAAAAGTGTTGTCCCGAATTTCGGGACAGATGTCCCGGAAAAATTCAGTGCTAAGGAAGTCTCCGTTTCTTGTCTCTGTTCTTCGAAGTTTAGGCAAATAGGCAATACCTATTCCTATCACTGGTTATGATGTAACATTCATTAAAAAAATAAAAAACAAACTGGTAATTAAGTCTTAACATTACCCTCACAAATACCTACCCTCTAACTGAAATAAACGATTCATTTTTCGCTCTCTCTGTAAATTTTCCGCCTTCTTAAGCCAAGAGGCTCGTAATGACGTTTACGGCTAACAATGACGTCATAAAATGAAGCCAAGCCGTCCGTAATATCTTTAAAAACGTCACACCTGAGCCCTTTACTATTGGTCCTTTTACGAACGAGTCTGGTTGTATCACTTGTATCGAAGGGAATATGAGTTCTATGTACGTACTTGTTAGTACGGTTTTCATATAAACCGTAATAAGTAAGTAAGTATGTAGTAATTCCTTGCCAATTATGGTCATCAACTCAGCCTATCGCAGTCCACTGCTGGACATATGTCTCTCCCAGGCTGCGCCACAACATCTTGTCCTCAGCCTTCCGCATCCAGTCTGTCCCAGCGACATTTTTAAGGTCGTCGGCCGATCTAGCTAGGGGGGCGTCCCACACTGCGTTTGCTGATACGCGGTCTCCATTCTAGGACTCGTCTGCTCCACCGGCCATCGGTCCTAACTAAAGTTAACATTACATTTGCGTTTATAATGAGGAAAGTAGGTATTCATGTGCGGTATTTTTTGCGTTGGTTCACTTTTGAATATTTTCGACAAACGTGGCCAGCCCACAGCTACTTCAGTTTGCTAACTCTGCAAGCTATGTCGGTAACTCCGGTTCCTTTCCGGATAATTTCATTCCTGATTTTATCCTTCAAAGAGACTCCGAGCATGGCTCGCTCTCTTCATAGCGCGCGTGACGGTTGGCAGTGGAGAATGGAAGAAAAAAAACGTATTGTTTCAACCCCAAGCAACATAGGACAGGAGCAGACAGATGTTGATGGTGACAGCAAACAATGTCAAGTAGGTATGTGAGAGCCTTCATGAAAATGTTTTTAAATCCTGAAATATGTGGTAGGGGAGTTTCGCTACGGGCTTTACTGGATAGGATTTTTAATTATATAAAGATATAAAAACTATGACCGAGGCAAGCTTGAAAGGACTCAAGATTAAGATCATAATGAATGTAAATGGAAGAAACGAAAGTATTTTTCACATAGAAATACCTTCTCTTCTATAATATTACTTTTTCCTTCAATTTCGTGGGCTATTATTTTTTATGCCATCATTTTTGGCTGTATTATTTCGTCCAGGTTTGTAATTACAGAGTTTTGGTTCTCTGAAGACCTTTTCATGCCTTTTTCAAAAGCTCATTCAGGGAAAATGTAGAATGAAGTACTTTTCAGCTATTTCGGTGTCAATTAACTTTACATTTGCGGTTATAATGAGAAAAGTAGGTATTACTGTGCAGTATTTTTTACGTTGGTTTACTTTTGAATATTTATTAATGTATGAAACAAATGCAATAAGAAATCAGTGTCTGTCATTACGGGTCGTCAGAAGCCCGAAAGTCTGACAACCAGTCTTACCAAGGATATTGTATTACCCAATAACTGGATTGTGGAATTCACATAGGCAGTCGCTCCATGTAAAATACTGGTATTCAACTGCATCCAGTTAGACTGGAAGCCGAGTCTAATATAGTTGGGAACTGGTTAGGCAGATGATGATGATGTTCAGGTTATTTTATACTTTCTGACAAGGCATGCCCTAATATTATAAATGCGAAATTTTTTCCATGATCTAAAATAGAGCTATTAAATGAAAAAATATTTTTTCAAATCTGACTGGTAGTGCCAGAGATTACCGTTATATACAAACAAATATTACCTCTTTATAATGTTGGTATAGATGTATACAAAATGTTGTAAAACATTTTAAAAGAGTGACGGTGGAATTTGTTTGCCAATTCTTCTCCATACGAAATGACCTTTTGGAAGGAGCGACTAGAATCAATTCTACGTATTTTTTGTAAATTTCGACCAAAAGTCCTTTTATGTGCCTTTTTGAAATAAATGTTTTGACTTTGACTTCACATCTCCCATAAATCGATGCATTTTCACTTGGCCAGGAACCGATAAACTCTAATGGCAGAGTTGCCGTTACCACGTTCTGCTCCATATACGAAAGCTGTAATAAATATTGATAACAGTATGAATAAAGGCCGCTAATATTTTCTCAACAAATTAATTAAACCTTAAACATATCGGCTGTATCGAATCGGACACTGCTGCATTATCAGTATAAAATCAATTTGAGAGCAGCGTATGCGACTCGAACAAGCTCGATACAGGGAGCTCTGATAGAGAAACTTGTGTGGTCGAATGTACGAGATTTTGCGGGTAGTATCAGTAATGTGATTCTAGTATATCCTCGGGCAAAAATAAATTTTGGCCATAGGTACAGACGCCAGCAGGTCAAGCTACCCGAAACTGTCAAATTTTCCCGATCAATCTTGAACCTTAATGCTTCACTGATAAAGTTGAAAATCTATTAAAGAAATTTGACAGATTGCTGGAGCTTGATGTGCTGGCGTGCCTTCACCTTAAGTAACGTGTTCAAATATCTCATGACCTTCGCCACAGTGAAATATTTATGGCAGGCTGATCTTTACTTAAGAATACCCCCCATACATAAACAGTCTATAATATTCCCACTGCTGGGACACAGGCTTCCTCTCTTCGGGAGGGAATGGGCTGTAATCCACCACGCGAGCCCAGTACGGGTTATTAGAGGTCACATGCCTTTGATTTTTTGGTTCTAGGACATTCTAGTTTCCTCACGAAGTTTTTCGTTGACCGTTTTGAGAGCAGTGATAAAATAATTAACACAAAGTAAAGCGCCTGTGTGTTTGTCGAAGGATCGAGGGCTTGTGAAGCAGACGAGTCCTGGAGTGGAGATCGCGTATCGGCAAACGTAGTGTGAGATGCCACCCAGTTAGATGGACGGACGACCTAAAGAAGGTGACTGGGACAGACTGGATGCGGAAGGCGGAGGACTGGGTGTTGTGGCGCAGTCTGGGAGAGGCCTATGTCCAGCAGTGGACTGCGATAGGCCGAGTTGATTGATTGATAAAGCGCCAGTCAGGCGAACCGCGAGGTGGCGAGGCGAGGCGAGGTTTGAACCTATGACTCGTAATTAAGTCGCGCCCGTTTAACAACAACACAAGTCTATAACTTAAACCACAAACTTATCGCGATACTAAGAGACAATAGCACCATTATTCCGAGCTGAGCGAGTTAACAATGAACCAAACACTGATTAAGCGGTACTGGGCTGATCGTAAATTATTTTGTTCCTGTCCAGCCCTTTAAAGGAGAATCATAAATGTTGGACCAAGAGCTATTGAAAATTATTGTATTTTCGGTTGGCTTTGGATAGAAATAGGTGTAGTAGAGAAAGGGATCCAGGTTTCAAAGAAGCAACCCTTAGTTGAGAGACAAAAGAAAGAGTTATGTATATCTATTGATAGCCTTTACAAAGCTGCAGAGGTAATGTCATGTGACTAATGGCCGATCCCTATCATTTCCGGACCGTTATTGGTTAAAATTAGGGCTTTTGTATACATACACATATCCAGTATACACTGTTCCCACTGCTGGGACACAGGCCTCCTCTCTGTGAGAGGAAATGGGCCGTAATCCACCAAGCGGGCCCAGTGCGGGTTGGTAGATGTCACATGTCTTCGAATTTTGGGTTCTAGGACATGCCGGTTTGCTCACGATGGTGTCCTTCACCGTTTTTGAGAGCAATGGTGATGAAATAAATTACACAAAGTAAAACGACTGTTTGGGTGCGAACCCGCGGCTTACAAGTCGGGTCCGTTACCACTTGGCCACCACAGATCTTGCTATGACGAGAAACTCTTGTATATTTACTAATAATGAAGCAACGACCTCATAGCTTTGCATAGTAAACCCTCCCATATGGAGGTAGCTATCACAGGTACCTTATGAATCTATTTATATGCCCAGTGTACCAGTGAATGGCGTCACTGAAACGTTACTTATGAAAATAAGTTTAAGTGTTTTCCTTGAGAGCGTTTTTGACACCGCAAGGTCAAACCCCGCTGAACAAAAATTTAAATCACTAGATTTACCCTCACCGTACTTAGGCACGAAAAAACGGCTTAGGAAAAAGTGTCCATAATGAGAAGAGTGAGATAGCGTTTCCATGACAATCAAGTCAAGTCACTGCGTCATTGTGTGTCAGAGGTGTGTCAAAACGAAACAAAAATGCGACTATCTTTTGACGCGGTAGAGCAAATCTAACGATTTAAATCTTTGCTGCTGTCATCATTTTCATGACAGTCATGACTGCGGCCATTATGTGCGGTCACCGTTTTTCCAGAAAACCGAAGCTTAAGCCATAATCCGTTCAACGCTAATTTGCTGTCCATAACATAGATATAAATAGACAAGGATATCATATCGAAACTAATACAGTATGTAATTAACCCGATCATGACCAGGTACCTACTTGAATTCAATTTGCTGACCCATTGAGTTCTATTATTAGATTCACGGCTATAGATTCAATTTGGTAATAGAAGCCACTGAATGGCAAATCGGATTATTGCGCTATTTATCATGGGTTAAGGCGAAGGCATCAGGTAGTCTGCGAAATTCGAATTTATTTAAATTTTTTGCATAGCCAAGCATTTATTTCAACTTGTTAAAGCCGCAGGAACCCGTTGGATGCGAGACGCATGGAACCGGTCGAAGAGGAGGTGCTTGGGGAAGGCATATGTCCAGCAGTGGACGTCTTTCGGCTGATATGATGATGATGATGAAAGCATTTATTTCAAATAGGTACTTACCTACTCTTTTAAAATATTTTTCATAAATTGTAATTTTCAGGTCAGCGAAGTAATTGCGTAACAGACTACCAGTAGCATTTTTTTTTGGGTGGGTAATCATCATAAACATAAAAATTGGAAGCAGCTTAATCCCAAGCCTTTTTGTCCTCGATATAAGCCTTAACGGTATAAAAGGCTTTCTGGCACAACTTACGTTTAATGGATGATTTGAATTTATTAAGGCTTAGATCTTAAGTAGTACGCATCGATACTTCCATAGTAATACTAATTACTATTTAAATTATAAATGTGAAAGTAACTTTGTCTGTCTGTCTGATATTTTTTTACGTCTTAATGGCTGAACGAATTTCGATGAAAGACACACCATGATCTTTTATCCCGGTAACAAGGAAGTTTCCGGAGGATAATTGCCGACCGCCACTCGGGCGAATCCACGGGCAAAATCTAGTTCTTGATAGTTTTCAGTACGCCTCGCCTGTACGAAAGATTGTACACGAAGTTCGATTAGAAAAAGAGAAACAAAAGATGACACTTCATATTACTAAACCAGGAGGGCTTTGTAAAAATCAGTAGCATGTACCTACATGGAAAGAACAATATGAACAACACATCGACAAAATTAACTTTTGAAATGTTATTTAACAAGGTACCTTTCAAACAAGCAATAAACGAAATGACATATAAGTAATATACAATATTACAAAAGCTAAATAGCAAATGTAAAAGACCGTTCCCATTGCAAGTTAGTCGCTGCGATTCGCGATCGACGACATGTCACATCGACATCGTACGTGCGCTGATTTATGCGTGGACCGACGACACGGCGGTACGCGGCGATAAATATAATTGTGCCGCTGTGACCCACCCAGGGAGCGAGCTACGGCAAGTGCGTAAGGCGCTTTATACAATGGGAATTGGGATTCTGTAGCAGTGTTTTGTTTTTGCGCATTTTTTTGGTTCAGACTTTCATAGATGCCAGTTCACTTTGTTGTAATTTCTACGACTGCTTTAAGAATAGACCTCCAAGAGATTTTTGATATTTTGCCCACTTAACTATCGGAATTTTTGGATTCTGACGTAGTTTTTAATGATGATCATGATCTGCATTTCAATAGAATGATCATTATTCAGGGCCTAAATATACTCAATTTTTTTTCGACCCTCTTGACGAAACCGGCATGTCCTAAAACCAAAATTCGAAGACATGTGACATTCACCAACCCACACTGGGCGCGCGTGATGAATTGTGACTCACTCCCTCTCACAGAAAGAGGAGACCTGTGTCGAAGCAGTGGGAACATTATATGCCGATTATATAAGCATAGTGCTGATGCAAATCGACCAACCCTCGTATGAAACCAAATTAAAAAAAAAAAAACATGACAAACCAAATTAAGTGCCAAATAACGATTTCTAACAGAAATTATATTTCCCAAGTCAACCAACAACATGGTTTAGAAGATATTCCACTGAAAATCTACCTATTTTTTCCGTTCCACAATCCTCAAAGCGATAACTTTACTCCAGAAATATAAAATAAACAAACAAATAAATATGCCAAAGTAATTCTCATTGTGCATAAGTTCCTACAAACAACTACAGATGTACCACAAGCAATTGTACAGGAAGACAGTTACACCAAGTAAAGGAGAACCCTGGCTAACAATACTGCAACCCAAGCCAAACGAAACAGGGCATTAACACAAAGCAATAAGGATTGAAGTAAAAGAAAATATAACTTTGTGAAAGTTAGTCCGGACTGTTGTCGAACAATCTTGTATTTTATTTTGTTTATACGATTTCATAGTTTATAAAATTAAATTCGAAATTCCTTTATGAATAGTACCCTGTTTGTGTTGCTAGAATGGTCATTTTCCTTTTGTTAGGAGGTTTTATTTGCTGGTTCTCTTAAAGTTTAGCTCATTAAATAGACGGTTTCTGTCTCAAAGTAAAACATATTTATTTGAAACTGAGGTCGATTTCACATTATTAATATTGGCCAGAGCAGTGGTGGCCAAGTGCTAACGGCCGCGATTTACAAGTTGTAGGTCTTAGGACTTACATGTCTAAGAACCATCAATTCGAAGACATGTGACATCTACCAACTCGTACTGGGCTCGCGTGGTGGATTACGGACCACTCCCCCTCACTGAGAGGAGGCCTTTGTTCCAGCAGTGGGACCAATCTTCCAATCCTGGTGGGTCCTATCATAGGTATGCTGGTTGAGATTTCTTGTGAAATAATCATCACCTTTGTACAGTCAACAGCTAAAGTAGATGATCAAAATCAGAAATTCAATACTAATGAAGGGAGTTCGCGTCAGAACTGTGTGGCGTCGAAGTGATTCAAAAGTATGTGATTGTAAATTATACCAAACATTTACTACTAGTACAGCTGCCATATAGCTGCGAACTTCGTTCATTAGTATTGAATTTCTGATTTTGATCATCTACTTTTGCTGTTGACTGTACCTATTTTTCTGTTATGTTTTTTTTCTTATCTGTTTATATAATGTGTGTACATTATATGGTAAAATGAATAAATAAACAATATATATTGGCGTTGATGGGATCTACAATAATTTAATCGCTGGAATAAAACCGAACGTGGGACAATGTTTGAGCCAGCGCAATCTACATAATGATTCCATTGCTGAAAGATAATATCTAATGCAAAAACCGTGCACTTTTCAGCAGTTCAAAAATTATCATTTTGTAAAGCGTTTGTTCAAAGAAAAGAGGGAGGCCTTTGCCCAGCAGTGGGGGACAATATAGCCTAATTAAAAAAGGGTTTGTTCATAGGCACATAGTAACTAAAAAAATATTGAATGATATTAATGAATAAAATTTCAGATAGTGTAGTGTAAAATTCCGCCAGTCACTAAATTACATTAATTTTCTAAGATAATCTTAATCTAATCAGATAATTTGGTTTCAATCCTTCATGCTATTATAGAATATAACTTATCGTCCAATGTATTGCAATCGCTCTTGATACCTGTATTAAATCCAAAATGAATTCCAAAAATGTCATATTTATGTTTACTATATTAGATATTGTTAGTGGGGCCATTAAGAAAAGTTACGATGGCTATACATTATATAGAATAGTGCCAAAGGATGATAGTGAAGTGAAAATATTAAAAGAAATACAAGCGAAGAATCTTGGAGAGTTCTGGGACGATGTCTTTAAAGTTAACCAAGAGGCTAAAGTTATGGTGACACCAGAAAATCGTCAAGAGTTCGTTCGATATTTGGGAACTGGGAAGATTGAATCAACAATTATAATCAATGATATACAAAGGTATGTAAAAATTTCTAAAGCATAATAAATTATTAAGATCTAAACCGTCGTGTAGCCTTTGGTCTAGCTTCACTCTAAAGGCCGTTAATGCTCTTCGAATCCAGTACAATAATGCATTCAGGATGCTGTTGGGGCTGCCACGCTTCTGTAGTGCCTCAGGGATGTTCGTGGACGCCCGGATTGACAGCTTCGCTGCAATCAGGCGCAAGCGAGCAGCGTCCTTGTTGCACAGGGTGCGTGCCAGTAACAACAGTCTCCTAAGTGTCATTGCCAACAAACTGGATTTTGCTTTCATCTGGTACTTAAGTCGGCTATATGCTCGTGTAAATATTGGTAAAGTCTACTAGCATAGTTTTTAAGTCTTTTTGTTACTATCATCTTGGTACCTTTTGAAATTATGGAATTGTATTCCGAAATAAAAAGATTATTATTAAACTAAAATGATAATATAATACCCAACTTAGCTTTTGTTTTTGATATCTATTTTTTATTATTATTACAAAGAGACAGAATTTTGTGTGTTTGTGTATATGTGAAGAGTAATCCCCGGAACCACCAGCTCCTATTAGAAAATTCTTTCACTATTTGGAGAGTACATTATTCCAATATAATATACTAAAAGAATTACTTAATAATACTAATGAAATACTATCTTGAATTCATGCAAGCCTAAGCTAATCCAATGATGTACACATACGCACTATTACGGACACAATTTGACATTGACAGCACGTTTATGTCGTTTTAGTAAGGGTTGTTTTCGTAGTGCAAGACACGCGTTACTAATGACAAGAGTCTGACTATTCACAATTAAGCTAAATATTCTATATATATTGACGGCACGGTTGGCGCAGTGGTTAAGCGATTGACTGCTGCGCTGCGTGTCGCGGGTTCGATTCCCGCACGGAACAAATATTTGTATGACCTACATGTATTTGTTCCGAGTCTGGGTGTTTTTCTATCTATAATATGTATGTATTTACAAAAAAAAAAATGTATATAAGTAGTTTATCAGCCATCTTGTTACCATAACACAAGCATTAGGTTGCTTAGCTTGGGACTAGATGGCGCTGTGTGAAATGTCCGAGGATATTATTATTATTATTATATATATATATCTCAGACAATGTTTCCTTCTATTTTCAGGGCAATCGACGACCAACTAAATCCAGATACCATAAGATCTTCTCAATCCTATCTTTCTTACTCCTGGTCAGAATACCATAATCTTGAAGCCATTTACAACTGGCTTGATGAACTAGAAGAATACCATCCTTTAGTAGCCAAAACTGTCGTCATGGGCCAATCAGTAGAAAAACGAGATATCAAGGGAATCATTATCAATCATCATTCAGACAGACAAAATCCTTTGTATGGAATATTAGAAGGTACCCTTCATGCTCGTGAGTGGATTTCTGCAGCGACTGTCACTTGGATTATCAAAGAGTTCTTGACCAGTAATAACACTGAAATCAGAGCGTTGGCAGAAAATTTTGAATGGCATATCTTTCCTGTGGTCAACCCAGATGGTTATGCTTATACGTTTAGTCATGTAAGTATATTTGGTTATGATATTTATGGTTATTATCATTTATTTATTAATTCATTTGTTCAGTAGTACACTTATATTTTATATTTTTAAGTTGATGTAGTCATAGATTCACTAGAGTTTTACCGTGCACTAAAAGCATTGATCATATACAACCAGGGAAAGTTAACTTGGGCCCTTAGTTAACTAAGACCCGAGTGGCCCCTTCCGGACACTATTACCGCTGTCGCCATTGACGCCTCAGTAAAAAGCGATATACTTTAATTTTGGGCACTCTGTGCGGAAAGCACAGAACCGGTCGAAGTGGAGTAATTGGGGGAGGCCTATGTCTAGCAGTGGAGGTCTTTCGGCTGAAATGATGATGGCAATGAAGGGCAATCTGTATTTATTTTATTCGTGGAATTGTGTCTTGTGAAGGTTATTATAGGTACAATTTAATATTACAGAATCGTATGTGGAGAAAAAACCGCAGTCCAGAAAATGTAAAGACTTGCCCAGATGGAGTAGACGATGATATGAGCAACGGTGTGGATCTCAATCGGAATTTCGATGTTAAATGGATGGGTAAGAATAGTACCTAGTCAAATAGCACCACAAACAGCTCCTACGAGTAGTGAAACGTAAATGTGAAGGGGCTTGTGGCTAAGTAATAACAGCCGCATGGGTCGATCGATCAGGTTAAGGTACGCTTGCGGCGTTTGGTCCGTGGATGAGTGACCATCTACCTTCAAGTAAGCACGGCTAGGTAAGTACATACCAAGACCCCTCCGTGTCTTGGAAAGCACGTTAAGCCGTTGGTCCTGGCTGTCATTCGTGGATCTTTGACAGTCGTTACTGGTCGTCAGAAGCCCGAAAATCTGACAACCAGTCTTACCAAGGGGTATCGTATTACAGATAGGCAGTCGTTCCATGAAAAATTCTGGTATTCAGCTGCATCCGGTTAGACTGAAAGCCAACCTAACATAGTTGGAGAAAGGCTAGGCAGATGATGATGACTGTTGAAACATAAATGTATAGTCGACATCATTTTTGATTTACGAATTTTGGAAAAATATGAAACTCCCATGCCGAAGATGGATAGTAAACTTCTTCCTACAACTTTTAACTGTTTGATGTATTAGTAAATTTGGGCATCCGAAGGTATGTTAAAGTATAAGGTTACTAATGGAAAAGCAATCGAGGCCATTCGATTTGAGAGTTTAGAGAAAAGTGATATTTACTGACGAATTCTGGGAATTTTTTAAAAATACATGAATTTTGTGTTTGTTTTAATTCCATGAATTTTCGCATAGGCTTTATGGGATGCTTAATTGTTGCAAATGGTACTATCAAACAAACAAAATCTTCAGCTTTATTATATTAAGTACTAGCCTCTACCCATGACTTCGTCCGCGTGAAGCAACTTTTTTTTCGGTAAGAACCTTCTACAAAGTATTAGAAAACTTAAAAAAAAAGACAGAGAAAATCAGTAAAGTCGTTCTCAAGTTATTGCGTGACCAAGGGGAATATGGATTCATTTTTATATGTCGGAGTCATTCGTTTGACTATTCGGAACGTCAGCGCCATCTCGTGGCGCTGGACAGAGTCTAGCCTGAGTTCGTGGTGGGAGCGACAGCTACAAAGAACGGTGTAAGCAGAGCTCTCGGGATCATTGAAACATTGGAAATCGTACGAACAACATGTGCTCAGAAACTGTCAGCGTTCCGTATCGTTGAATGTGTACCTATAGTGTGTGATTCGCTAGTGTGACAAACTTGTTCGTAAATTATAATCTGATTTGAAGTGCAAACCGTTTTTCTGTTGTGTTAAAACCAACACTACCCATAGTACGCCCACAGTAATTAAAATATGCCTGATGCTAACGAGAGACAGGCATAACACCTTCTCCGACATATATATAGATGACTCGTAGAATATAGATGACTAGGTATATCCATATTAGACGGAGCAGCGCTACTAACTCTTGAAATTTTTCGTTTTCAGCCATAGGTGCATCTAATGACTCATGCGTCAACACGTACGCTGGTCCTATAGCTTTCTCAGAGCCCGAATCAAGAGCTATAGCCCAATACGTGCAGAGCCTCGACCAGAAGGGAGAAATCATCTTTTACATCGCCTTCCATTCCTACACCCAGCTAATTGTCATTCCTTATAGTCATGTAGTTAATAATGAAGATGCACTGCTGTCCGGAAATTATCCTGACATGGTAGGTTTTTCTTTTCTATACCATAATATACAGCTTATAATCTGTTAGTATGGATCAGAATGTTGGGCCACAAAAGGGATGAATGAAAGGCAATTGCATGCAGCTGAGATGAGAATGCCAAGAGGATGTGTGGTGTGACACGAATGGATAGAATAAGAAATGAGTACATAAGAGGAAGTCTGAAAGTGGCACCGGTAATTGAAAAGTTATATGGAAATCGGTTGTTATTGTATGGGCATGTGATACGAAGGAATGAGGAAAATGTTGTAAGGAGAGTTTTAAGTATGAATGTCGATGGCTATAAGAGTAGGGGAAGACCAAAGAAACGATGGATGAACTGTGTGAATGATGATATGGTTAGAAAGGGGGTGACTGTCGAGATGACGACTAATAGAGAAGTATGCGGAAGAAAAAGACACGTTGCGCCGACCCCAAATAAATTGGAATGAGGGCAGGAGAATAATGATGAGTCTTTTAATTTTTCGCATTGGAAACTTTGTACAGGATAAGTCTAATGATTAATCTCATAGTTATTAGAGATAATGAATCTTACATGAAGGTTACACTTGTCAGTCATTCTTACATACTAACGTCGTATAAGTACTAATTTACTCCACTGTTTGACAGTATACATTAAAAATTATAATATCTACTAGTCTCGTCATTACCTAGCCCTGTACGGACACAGTATCTAAAATAAAATATTGGTTTGAAAGTTATGAGCGTCGCAACTTCCATATTTTAACGCATCTTTGGGCAAAAACACATGACTCCCGGAGCAGTATAAAAATGGCAAAATTGTCACCGTATATAACGGGATAGGTAATTTATTCCAATATCTTCATTTTAAATAAATACATTCATTAGTTTTTTCATTATATTATCTATACGCCCAAAGGTCTATTTATGAAAAACGCTCGTCTTCGTTATAAATTATCGTCGATTTTAACTATATAATATTTTTTTAGTACGAAATAGCCATAAAAAGCGCTGATGCCATGGCAAAACGATATGGAACACACTACCGAGTTGGACTATCTGCTAATGTTATGTGTAAGTACCTCTTATTTTATCTAATGAATGTGAAACACATGAAAATAAACACAGATAAAAAAAAAAGAAAAAAAAATGAATGAATGAGATGAATGGATTGGGTGGAAAAAGATACGGCTAGAACAGAAATGAACACTGAGAAAACGGCTGATGAATATTAGCTCAATGATGAATTGAGAAAACCGAGACCCGTGCCTCGGAAAGCACGTTAAGCTAGACTGTCATTCGTAGATCTTTGACAGTAGTCACGGGTAGACAGAAGCCCGAATTTCTGACAACCAATCTTACCAAGGGGTATCATATTACCCAGTAACTGGGCTGTGAAGGTCAGATAGGCAGTCGGTCCATGTAAAATACTGGTATTCAGCTGCATTCGGTTAGACTGGAAGCTGATCCCAGCATAGTTGGGAAAAGACTAGGCAGATGATGGGGTGAATTGAGAAAAACACTATTTGATCACAAATAGAAATTTGTCAAAGGTCAAAAGTGAGCATTGGATGGTTGTCGACACAGAGCACCGAATGGCTGGAGCAGCGCCTAGAAACAAAAAAAAGTGCGTTGAGCGCACAACTTCTGTTACGGACCGCCTTCTTTTATAGTCAATGGCATCTCGCAGTTCAACCTATGACGTTGTCATCTGCTTAACCGGGCTTGCCTGTGAATGCCTCAATAAAATAAGGCCTCCAGCCAGGGCAAGGGCACCCTCTGTGGGGTACGGACCTCGATTTAGGGCGCCGCTGGGAGAGGGCAGCAAGGGACAGGCTGGATCGGAATTAAACGGACCGCCTTCCAAGCCGTCAGTTCATGTATTACGTCATTTGAGTCGTAGGGTGAGTAAACGGTGACATGCTTGCTTTGTATGCAAAGTGATCTGCCTCTAGCAGCGCCCGCTGGCGTCTGCGTGCTCTGTGGTCGTCGCCGATGGACAGTCGTCCATTTCAGAATTGTGCTTATGGGTGCATGCAGTAAAACAAGGGTCTAGGGGGTATTTAAAATTGTGTTATAACATTAAAACTTGGTTTCGTAAAAAAACGTCAGTAACAGTTAGAATTTTGACCTTCCATATCTCCGTAACCAGAAGGTACCCAGGTATGGTCCAGTACAAAAAAATTATTACAATGATGGAGAGTACAAGTGACTCTCGGCTTCGTTAAGTGTCTTTTTACAACCGTTACCTATATTAGAATATAATATCGTGCCTAATTTATAAGGTTTATAGCAATATTTGGATGTTTAGAAAAAAAGAAAAGAAAAAAATGAAATCTTTAATCTCGGAATTAGGTCCCAAAAAACGAAAATTCGGAACCAACAAAACCGATTTCCGAAATTAAAGTATTTTTTCACTTTGTAGTGTTTTTTTTTTTTTGAAAATATGTTAGTTTTTTTTTTTTGTAAAAAATATTTATCCATAAATAAAACATGACCGATTTTTCTAGATCCCATGAGCGGTACCAGCTTCGACTGGGTCAAGTACGCAGTCAGTGTCCCCATCACATATCTCATAGAACTCCGAGACCTTGGAGAGTTCGGGTTCCTCCTTCCGCCAACACAGATCGTGCCCACTGCGTTGGAAACCATGGATGCTTTAGTAGAAATTGGCAAGGGTACCAGAAAACTAGGCTATTTAGAACAGTACTCAGGGGCGAATGGCGTGTTCTTTTCTACCACATTAATATTGCTTGGTATTTTTATTACATTGTTTTAATGAGTAGGTTGAAAGTATGTAAATAGGTACTCTGTTTTGGTAGTTCCCAAGTAAATGTTTCATATCTTCTTAATTCAAACTAATTGTATACAGTCCGTTCACAGCTATATTACTCGTACCTCTGATTTTGCATCTCTGTTCAAATCACTATGATCTTCATTCTCGTTCAAATAAGGTTCATGTCGGGTTGCTGCAATTGACAAGTCTGTCTAAATCATTGTGATCTTTATTTTTGTCATAATAAGGTTGCTGTTAGGTTGCTGCAGTCAGAGGTAAAATAACTGTGAACGGACTGTAACTTTAATACTCAATGTATATCCTCCATATCATAGTAATTATTTAGCTAGCTTAACTATAGCCCATTTCTTGTACTTATTTATTTTTTAATGGTGCCCAAGATACAGGCTGTGTCCAGCTGTGTCTATGTTCAATAACCATATTGTAATTTTGAATGTTGTTGTTTTTTTTAATCTGGATCCTAATTATTTATTAACATTATTAAAAAGTTTATTACTTTTAGACTTTTCCAGATTTACTCATTAATGTATGAATTAGTGATGAAGCTGACTTATCAATTTATAATGACGGTTTTTATGTCGTTGACGTCACCATTCGTATAGTAAATGTGGCAAGGTTCTAACTATGTATAGTCAAGGTCGTCCGTCTGTAATCCTTGGTAATAGTTTTTTTCACAAATGGTTCAGAGGAAGGCTTAAAATAAAGAAGTGCGTTTAATGTGTATCTAAATAAATGAAGTCTGCAATAAATTTATCATTAAGTAATTTATTTGTCCACCTATAAAATGTTTATTGACCTGGACTAATTCCAAAAAACTACTATAAAATAATAAATCATGTTATCAATAAAATAAATACATTACTAAAAGATAATGACACTATCAATTGGAATATCAAAGATTAATATTTATCCATGGAATTCATTCCATTTGGAACGTACGAAGAAGTTGTACACAATGATACTCAAAGAAATATTTTTACTAATAGCTGTAGCGACTGTAATCAATGCAGAATATGTTAGCTATAAGAATTATAAAGTGTACAAAATAGTACCCGGCTCCGAAAATGAAGTACAAATACTTATGGACTTGAGAAAAGAGAGCCAATATGATTTTTGGAGTGATATCGTAGCTATTGACAGTGATGTTAGGATTATGGTGGCTCCAGGGAAACAAGCTGAGTTCGAGGATTATTTCGAAAGTGTGAAAATTCCAGCCAAAGTTGTCATTGAAGATGTGCAGGAGTAAGTTTTTGTTTTTTTTCACTTATTAACCTTTAGAACGCGGGTACAAAACGGGTATAATAGATGTAGGCAAGAAGACTGCCAAATGGGATTTGACGGGACACATCAGCCGCATGCACGATAACCGCTGGGAAAAAGATTTTACACAACGGGTGCCATAAGATGAGCTGCTGAGACCGGCCCAGAAAGCGGTGGCGAGATGTCCTGGACGTGTATCGCGAGGGCTGCTTCGAGGTTGCGCGGGACAAGAGTTCCTGAAAGGACTTGGAGAGGCCTCTGCCTAGCTGTCGGACAGTATAGACAAAAATAATTAAACT
This sequence comes from Apamea anceps, assembly GCA_951799955.1. Classification (NCBI taxonomy): domain Eukaryota; kingdom Metazoa; phylum Arthropoda; class Insecta; order Lepidoptera; family Noctuidae; genus Apamea; species Apamea anceps. The sequence goes on along the minus strand of OX637519.1, from coordinate 16,590,988 downwards.
TTATTGTTCCTCAAGTCTATCCTCCTTGTGGAACAATCAAGGTTAAGAAGTCAAGCCTTTTGGCTTTATTTATTATACCTTTTCGTATCGATGGCACTCTTACTCGTTTTTTTATTTTTATTTTTTATATACAATTTGTGCCCAGTAGGTGACGGCCACGTTGATTGCGGCATCAGTGACATTATTTAGGTCATCTATGGTGCAGGTGAACGGGCACTTAGGACACTCCCTTCTGCCTATTAATTGGTAGGAGAGAAAATTACCATAAAAGCTCAAATCACAAAAATATTTCCTTAATCTTTCAGAAAAATTGATGCCCAACTTAGGCGGCCTCTGATTCGAAGTGGCAGCTACGCCTGGACTTCCTACCAGTCTTTAGATGAAATCTTCGCATGGCTCGACAAACTAGCTGAAGATTACCCCAACGTTGTCACCCTTGTCACTATCGGCCAGTCAGTCGAAGACAGGCCGATTAGGGGTGTCAAAATTGACTTTAAAAAGCAAAACAATCCTGTCATTGGTATGATCGAGGGTGGTATCCACGCCAGAGAATGGATCTCGCCCGCAACCGTGACTTATATCATCAACGAGTTCTTGACTAGTTCTGATCCTGATGTCAGATTGGTGGCTGAAAATATTGTGTGGCATATCTTCCCTGTTGTCAACCCTGATGGCTACGTCTACACGTTTAGTAATGTGAGTATTGTTTTAATATTTCGCTACTGAACTACCTATCGCGCTTAGGATTTTACACGAAAAAAAAACGCGTGCAGGCATTCTGTAGAATACAGTTTATAACTATTGTCTGTGAACAATTCTGTTTAGCTTCACACCCAGTCAGCCAGTTCATCTATTTGCATAGTTTACAAATCTAGTGATCTATTTTTGACTTATCATAATTTGAATCTGTGAAAATTTTGCACGCTTATGTGGAGATATGGTGGTGAGGACAATGTACAGACGCCAGCAGGTCAACCTACCCGAAACTGTCAAATTTTCCCAATCAACCTTGAACCTTAATTCTCTAGCGATAAAGTTGAAAATCTATTAAAGAAATTTGACAGATTGTAGTAGCTTGATGTGCTGGCGTCTGTACTATCGAACAAGCTATTTGATATACAGACAAAAATATAAATAAAGAAAATATAGGTACAGACGCCAGCACATCAAGCTACTACAATCTGTCAAATTTCTTTAATAGATTTTCAACTTTATCGTTAAAGCATTAAGGTTCCAGATTGATTGGGAAAATTTGACAGTTTCTGGTAGCTTGACCTGCTGGCGTCTGTACTTCTTTCTACTTTCCTTACACAGCCTATATTCGTTTTTATTGTTTGCGTAATAACTTTTTAAGCTTATGGTCTCGTGGCTAAATAATAACTGCCATACGGGTCTATCGACGCTTGTCGAGACACGGAGGGGTCTCGATATGTAATGGATGTTCACCCATCCATTACATATCGAGACCCCTCCGTGTCTGACAACTAGTCTTACTAAGCGTTATCGTATTACCCAGTAATTTTGGGAGGCCAGATAGGTAGTCACTCCATGTCAAATACTGGTATTCAGCTGCATCTGGTTAGACTGGAAGCCAACCCCAACATAGTTGGGAAAAGGCTAGGCAGATGATGAGTTGCAAGTTATCTGCCTGTATACCAAATAGCTGGTTTGACTGTACTTTTCAGTTGATCGAATAGAGAAGATCGAAGGTTTTTGATTAATGCAATAGTTCTTTCTATTATTTGATTACAGAATAGAATGTGGAGAAAGAATAGAAGTACGTTGAATCACACAACTTGCTCTCAGGATGATGATCTTAGTAACGGAATTGATTTGAACAGAAACTTTGGTTTTGTCTGGATGTGTAAGTATTATTTTAATTTCATTTTATTTTACGAACTTTATTGCTGCGCCCATTGATAAAGAATTTTCTCCAGTTCATATTTTTTCGATCACAATGTTGGTACGGTCACCAAAAGACCCTAGTTACTTATCTCTTTTAGTGACTGTACATTGTAATCGAATAAATATCAACTGTTCCATACAAAACTTTTCCATACAAAAATTTAGGTGAGGTTGATATTTTTTTCGTGATAAAGATGTTGGTCCCATAGAGATAGTTGTTCAATAAAAGCAGAACTTTAAAAACACAACTAACAAGAAACTGTACTCTCAAAAGTATTCGTATAAAAGAGCGCGATGAACGCATACTTGCGCAATAACCGCTTTTGGTAAGGACGCGGCCGTAATCCTTGCTCTATAACCAATTCTCCCAAAACCTATGTACTTGATAAAAATGGTTTTCTCTATCTGGTATGCTATCGTTATCAGATATGAGTTTGTGATAATCCATACGTCTTATTAATTTATTGCCACAATTAAGCCATAACACATTTACATGGATTCGATTCTTATCAGCTCGATGTTATCAAGCATTTTAATACATAAATACAATCATACTATGTAGATTAACATTATAAATGCAAAAATTCTGACTTTCTGTCTGTTACCTTTTCATGCCTTAAGGGCTGAACGGATGCCGCGGGTTGTTCGAAACAGATACCGTGGCCCCTGGCACAGGCAACTGAAGGAACACGGTTGGATTTTAGTCAGTAAAAGTCTGACACGCCCTCCCGCTCCGCCCAGAACGGGAGAGGTCATATGATGATTTCCCACACAAAAAAAGGGCTGAACGGATTTGGATGAAATTTGAATTTTATTACGAACTATTAATGCCATCACGATCCAGAGCGTAAAAGGGATGGTACTATCGGTCATGTATAGCTCCATATTTCTCTTACACTGGCATCATGATGGCATTAAACCATTACCTGTGTTAGGACGTAGGATACTTTCTATCTCGGTAGTTCCCGTGGAAAGATTTCTGACCACCACGCGGATGGAACCACGGGCAAATGCTGGTTTGAATATAAATTGACGGCACGGTTGGCGCAGTGGTTAAGCGATTGACTGCCGCGCTGCGTGTCGCGGGTTCGATTCCCGCACGGAACAAATATTTGTATGACCTACATGTATTTGTTCCGAGTCTGGGTGTTTTTCTATCTATAATATGTATGTATTTACAAAAAAAAAAAATGTATATAAGTAGTTTATCAGCCATCTTGTTACCATAACACAAGCATTAGGTTGCTTAGCTTGGGATTAGATGGCGCTATGTGAAATGTCCAGGGATATTATTATTATTATATATTTTGTTTGCTACCAAAAACTGAGCTTTTTGGTAGCAAACGTCAAAAGAATAGTCAATGCTATTGAAATTCGTCGTAGAAAATATGAAACGTTTCAAAAGCGATTATTACTTGTATGCCCCTCTGCGGGGGGTGTAACACACTATCAGCAGCAAAGCTGGGTTTCGATTTGACAGTTAAACAATATTCATTGCGTTATTTATATTGTTTAGCAGACACATTTTTCGAAGATATGCAGCAATGGATTAGCAATACCTTTCAAAATGATCCAGATTGAAATTGATAATGTGTACAGTGTTGCATTTAAAAATCATGATCACTTTGTTTTATTACAGCGGTAGGGGCTTCTCAGAACCCTTGCGATCAAACGTTTGCTGGGCACGTAGAATTCTCAGAACCCGAATCTCGAGCTGTCGCCAATTACGTCACGACTATCAAAGCGGAAGGCAATATGGTCTACTATTTCGCTTTCCATTCGTATTCTCAAATGGTGCTGGTTCCTTTCAGCCATTTGAAGGGAGCTGATGTGTTGGAAGCTCCCAACTATACTGATATGGTAAGTAAATACACAAACATATTGAACTGCAATGCGATTCTGTAACCATCTCACCGTGAAAACTTAGGTGAAGTGAGCGTGGAGTGAGCTGTCATTCCAACTAATGCTAGGGATTGACACTATTGACAGCTCACTCTAAGCTCACTTCACCTAACTTTTCACGGTGAGATTTTTACAGAATCGATCGGCTTTACACTGCTGCTCTCAAAACGGTGAAGGTAAACATATCGAGGAAAGGAAATCTGCATGTCCTAGAAACAAAAATTCCAAGACATATGTCTTGGAATTTTTGTTTGCTGGCCCGCGTGGTGGATTTCGGCTCACTCCCTCTTATAGGCAGAAGGCCTGTGTCCTACCAGTGTGAATGTTATAGACTGATTTTGCTACTTAACTGTTAAGATGACCTCACGACCGTATTCTCCGAAGAGGTATTCAGAAATACTCCCACCATTTTGCTGAAACGTCATGAAATAGCAAATAGTCGACGACTCGGTTGCCACAGTGGCTGAGCAATCGACTGCTGCGCTGCGTGTCGTGGATTGGATTCCGCACGGAACAAATATTTGTATTGCCTACAGGTAGTTGTTCCGGGTCTGGCTGTTTGTGTTTGTGAGTTTAAATGTTTGTAAACGCACCCACGATACAGGAGAAATGCCTAGTGTGAGGCAAAGTTTATTTAAAAAAAAAAAAAATGGCAAGCGAGCCCATATTGCCACTTACCAGGCAAGAGTTGCTGAAAACTTGAATATTAACGTTGTGCATTTTTGATATTTTGGAATGCGGTCTACTCTCCCTCCGTCTTACGAATTTTCGATCAGGTCACGTGTCCTGACGCCAGCTCCGTCTTACGAATTTTCGATCAGGTCACGTGTCCTGACGCGAGTTTAACATTTTTTACCCATCACAACAAAAGTGCACAACGCCGCTAAAGAGGTTTTCACTTCAAAAAAATCGCACGTACCTATGTATCCATGTAGAAATGTAATTGTTTTGTTATTTCAGTACGAGATTGCCATCAGGGGAATGGATAAGCTGAAAGCGAAACACGATACAGACTACCAAGTTGGTACATCAGCTGATATTTTGTGTAAGTAACTTCTATTTTTTTAAAGGCTACCCCTGTTTTCTTTACATCTTCCTTCCTTTCAGAAGATTTTGTAAAGATGTTGAAGAGCTCATTGGTGAATAAGAATCTACTTGCGGCTTCGAAGGACCGTTGCGGGAATGTAATTTAAGCGGGGGTGAGCTATTGACGACACACAGTAATAAGCTGACCAGGGTAGGAAAGGGGAATGAAGGATTTACTTGGGAGTCTTCTGGATGAAGCACGTTGATACAAGGGCAGCCTGAGAAGAAATAGCACGTGTTTGCTGAATTCTTCCTTTGACTACTGTGCACTTCACTTGGTCTGTATACGTCACACGTGTGGCGGCCAAACACGGATAATAGAGAGTTTTAGATATAGTATGCGGTGCGGTTTGCGGCGCGGTTGCAACAGAAGAACTGACACAATATGGCGACACTTTTCTCGAAATCACAACGCTGTGCAGTGATTGGTTGTCGCTACGGTGAGCGCGCCGCTGATTGGCGCGTGCGGTGAGCATTTTCTTCTCTCTCTGTTGCATGGGAACGGGATAGGAGAAATGGAAATATAGCTAGCTCACACTGCGGTCGAATAGGAATTCTGCATTTTAAAATGTGAGATGCGTTCGAAAATATGATAGTAAAAATTTATATTACGAAAACTTACGCAAGCACTCATGAAACACGTATTTCTCGAAATTTTTAGAACTGTCTAGACAGTGACCTTTAATAAACAAGTACGCTGGACTTAATACTATCGATGACAAAATGAAGACATTTGATTTTCGCCATTTTGGCGCTGATAGCAACGTGAGCGGTGGTGAGCGTCCATGGAACTAATATTTTTGATAGCGAGTTTTACAAGATACTCTCATGATAAAAATGTTCTAAATATCTCGCAGTAAACACAATATACACAAAAACGTCTTATTCAGAGACTTACCAATACAAAATGACGGCCATTTGCGGCAATGTATCAATTTTAGTTCCTGAGACGCTCGGCTCCCGCGCTTTGAATCGGTACAAAAAAAAAACAACTGTCACTTCGTATAGTATATTTAGTCCTGCGTACTGATATAATAGGTCAGTGTGTCTAGTTAAAGGTAATAAAATCCTCGCCATATGCATATCCTCTTTCCTTTTCTCAGACTGTTAATAACATTGAAATGCCGCCATTAAGGTACAGACGCCAGAACATCAAGCTACTAGAATCTGTAAAATTTCTTTAATAGCTTTCAACTTTATCGCTAAAGCATTAAGGTTCAATGTTGATTGTGAAAATTTTACAATTTCGGGTAGCTTGACCTGCTGGCGTCTGTACACAGATTTGCTAGAACGTTGACGATCGGTATTCTCGCTCGTTTTGATGATCAATGGTATTGTCAGCTTCTTACAGATGTTGTCTATCGTTATTGTCGCTTTTTATCGATCGATAAATTGAAGGTAAAAATCGAGCATCACTTATTTATTGCTCGATCGACAAAAAAGCGATCCATATTAACGATCGCCAAAAAATATAATGACGTAAGACGTTTACTGAATTTTGTTTGATGACCCGTGTCATTCCTCAAAAATCGAACAAATCCGAAGACAGCCTTGAAGTGAGCTGTCATTCTACTTGATGCTAAGCATAGCGACACTATTGTTAACTCACTTCAAGGTCTCAGTTCACCTACGTTTACACAGTGAGATTTTTACAGAATCGACCGGCTCTACTTTCTTAGTCTAATCTTTTTGATCTCAATTCTGACATTAACTTTATATCCATTTTTCAGACGAAGTTAGCGGCTCCAGTTTCGACTGGGTAAAAGGAGTGGCTGAAGTTCCTATTGTCTACCTCTTCGAGCTTCGAGATGTTGGAGAACACGGCTTCCTCCTGCCTCCAGAACTCATCATACCGAACAACCAGGAGATAGTGGCTGGTCTGGTAGAGATGGAGAAAGTGACCCGATCACTGGGGTACTACAGTGTAGACACGACTAGTTCTGGAGTAAGGTCGATGTTCAGCTTTATGCTGTGCTTCCTAGGTTTACTTGTTGCTATAATATAAGATATTAAAGACGTTAACATAGGCTGTTATTTCTTTTTTGTGCCATTTTGAACATGCCTTGATATTAAGATAAGGTGATTTGAAGAGAAACTGACTGTACACTCGTACACTATCCAGAGTGGGACGCAAGTGTATAGCTAGAAGCTAGTTTATAGTACCTATCCTAAGTTTAAGTGGGCTGGCCATGTTTGGCGATGGACCGATGGCCGGTGGAGCAGACGAGTCCTGGAGTGGAGACCGCGTATCGGCAAGCGTAGTGTGGGACGCTCCCCAGCTAGATGGACGGACGACCTAAAGACGGGACGGGACGGACTGGATGCGGAAGGCGAAGGACAGGGTGTTGTGGTACAGCCTGGGAGTGGCCTATGTCCAGCAGTGGACTGGGATAGACTGAGTGTATGATCATATGCAATTTGTAGAAAGAGTTGATGCAGGTGCTCTTAGACATGCCCTTTTTTGTTTCTTTAGGAGGTTTCCCTCTCCAGACCCCCCACAGGCTACTATACAGTGTGACATGAACATAGACTCGCAACAGTACATGATTCTGAACGCCCATGCGTTGAACATTTTGTCAGTTATTAAAAAAAGAAAAAATAGCTGTTCCAACATCTTGACTATTGAAAATGGAAACAAAATATACTGGGATATGTCTTTTTAAGTCTATAGTGGATCGGTCACCTTGAACTATGGAAGGTCTATGTCCCCTGCCTGATCAATGATAATTATAATAGTCACAGATGAAATGGCAAGGGTGACTTGCACACTCAATAATTGGCCCCCGAAAACGGTTGCTAGCACATAGTGTCGTAGCGACAAGGGGGCAACATGTCCTGAGGTGCTTATGAAGAGTGGAGAGGTATTCCACGACTATCAGGACAATCCCGGAAGTACGGTCAAGATCCCTACCAGCATCTTACTGAAATATTTCCTTCCTCCGAGCTCGTTTGCAAGAGCAATCATGCCCGGAGGAAGGAAGTATTCCGCAAGAGCGAATCTCCACTCAAGCCAGCCAATAGAGACCAGAATGAGGTGGAAGCTCTGTTCTTCGTCAGTGTTCACTCCAGCCGGCCAATAAAAGCAAGCCAGAGGTGAGGAACATGACTTCTCCCGAGAGACAGGGTCCGTGGGGTCGCTACTGCCCAACAGCTCAGCAGCAACAGCGGGTTCCTGTGTCTCTCTTGGTCTGATTCCTCACCCTAGACCTGATCCGGCAAAGTAAACTCTTCCGTCACAGACCTAGAGTTAAGAGCGCGAAAGCCCCACGACGACGTCAACGTAGCGATACGGCGGTGGGGTTATTATTATATTGTTACAAATAGAAAGACAAATTAATTTTTTTTAAAGATTTTAATGGCCTTCGGCCTAACGGTTTTTACAATATTTGAAATATGATAAATCAGACAGAGCTTCCGCCGTCAAATAGACGAGTGCCGCCAGCCGCCTTCCTTATATAGCCCGTCGTGGTGTTGCTATTCTTGCTAGTAGTTTTCTTCTAATAATATTATTATTATAATTAAATTTAGATAGCTAATACAAAAAAGAACAACGTTCAACCATTTCTGAAAGAAAAACCAAAAAACAATAACAATCCACGTATCTAAATTCTAATTACCCGCCATCTGTGTGTCTACCCCCACTTGACAAAAAGACACATGACATACCAACGCTTCTCCTATTATTAAAAATACCCTGCCTACCGTCAAAGACAGAAAGGTGAACAATAATAAACGACTCGTCTCGATGTGACGCGCCGCTGAAATCACATGACACGTCACACACACAAATCATAACGTGCGCGGTCGGGGTATAATAGGGGGAGGCGTGGAGTAGACACGAAGGAATAAGAGTATATTTTTAAATGGAAAAAATCTTTAGAGGTATGAGGAACAGGGTGTAAAGTTCACTCATCCTCCATAGAAAAAGGAGGATCCTCCGACCAGAGGGGTGTTTCGTCTGGCGGGCAGTTTTTGAGAAAAGCTTCGCCCAACAATGGGAAAAACTAAAATTGTTGTAACTATATCGTGTGTATATTTATCTTGGAATTATATTTTTGGGAAAATATATCAACATTTTTCCCTTTTTTTATATACAATATATTTCCCTAAAAATAAAATCCCGCCAAAACTTTTGAAGTTCTAGGGGAATAAGACATATTATCTCGTAGATTGCCTTGACTTTCCACATTCATTTTCAAGTAACAAAAAGATAAAAATCTTTCAAGAAGCCGTCTCCATACTTTTCCCTGTGAACGGAACATATTCAATTTATATGTTAATATTTGGTAATGATCCTTTTTTTATTGTTTTCCTCTCAAACGTTGCGTAAAATTAAACTGTTTAGGATATAATATTACGTTACTGACATTTACTTAGGCTGAAAGGTTAGCAATATCAGAATATATATTTTTTCATATGAAAGCTATCAAAGAATATGAAAACAATAACATTATTTTTGTTTATATCTAGCTCCATAATGTCAATGACAGTGTTAATTGCTATGACTGAGTACACTATAGTCGACTGCCTGTCTGACCTCCACAACCCAGTTACTGGTAACACGATACCCTCTTGGTAAGACTGGTTGTCTGACTTTCGGGCTTCTGACTACTCGTAACGACCGTCAAAGATCTACGAATGACAGTCGGAACTATCGGCTTAACGTGCTTAAAAGACATGGAAGGGTCTCGATATGTATTAGTGTATGGTCACCCATCCACGAACTGACCGCGGCAACCGTAGCTTAACCTTAGATCGACCCGTGTGGCTGTTATTATGTAGCCACGAGGCCCTTTTTAACACAAGTAAAAAAAATCTCCATTGATAGCGGCCATTTTGATGCTCATAAAGGTAAGTTTGCAACTACAAATCTCTGATACTGAATTGCAAGCAAACTAAACTGAAGTAGAACTAAGTTCTAAAATAAGAATCTGAACACCCGAGACAACCCTTCTTCACATTCATCAATCATTTCAAAGTCGTTAATGAGTCGAAACTAAACATTACTTGGAACCAATTTGCTAAAGAACCAATATACTTTGACCTCTAACTGCAAACGTTAACTTACATCTTCTTGGTTGCGATTAAACTGGTTGACCAGTATATGAAGATCGTTTGTCGAACGGCAACTAGGAAAGTCGGGAGGTCAGTTATAAATGGTTTTCTTGTTAGTTAAAAATAGCTTAATAACACAGTTAATGTCTAAACGTATTATAATACTAATAAATAACTGGCACACTCGTTTATTGCGGCTTTAAAGTTTTATGCTGGAATAGATTTTGTGGTGTTTAGGGTTCTGTGACGAAATAAAATAATTCATTGACAATATTTCTGTGGGTGTTCTTGTGTCTTTAAATAGGTTTAAAGTTTGTTTTTTTTTTTTTTTGTACACCGGGTGGCAAACATCGACGCCCAAAACGGAATCCATCAATTCAGCACATGATTCTAGGCCTACCGTAGAAATGATTCGTCTGTTATCAAAATAAAACAGCTTTTTCTTAGAAAAGTGCAATGCCTACGCGATCAAAATCTAAGTAACAGCATGTTTTTTTTAATAATCCGTGATAACTTTCATCGCAAGCGGTTCAGAATCATGTCCTGAATCCATGGTCAAACCAGTTGCGCGTCGATGCCACTCTGTATTTTTTTCTACAGGCAGAGTTTTACTTTTTACGACAAAGCCAAAAGAAAAGTAATGGTTTTTTTTCTTCTAAAGCTAAATTTAAAATATGAATTTTAAATCATAATTATTTTAAGTTATTTCAACAGCAGTTTTTTTTAGATTTATAATATATGAAAACACTGAACAAAATATTGAGTAAGTATGTAAATCTTGAGGGAGATTTCCCCGAAAATTTTTCATTTTATCTAGAAACATATCTTCACGCATTACAAGTAAATCTATTACAGCATAAAAATTATACTACGGAACCTGAAGCTGAAGTAATTTTATAGAGGCGGACATAATCTATTTATATTCTAGTATAAACGGTAGGTTATTTGTTATAATTAGTATCAGTGACCATCAAAGGGTACATTGTAGTAACCGGATCTTGTTCCCAAACTTTTATTTTGATATTCAAATTATGATATACGATGGTGTAAAGTGGGAATGTCCGTATCCCGTTATAGCGATGGCGACACTACGTATAAATAAATTTAATTGTGAAATAATGAGTTTTTAGTTGTTAATGACATCTGGAACATTAAATATGAAAAATATATTATGGTATTTTAATTCTATGGCGGAAGTTTATTTGGAATTTAAATTCGATGGTGATTTCATCATACTTGAGAGGATATAAATTAATGATTGGATTTCATTATTTCTGTTAAATGCAATAGCTAGATACATATTGGTACTGGTGCTGTGCCCAGTTGATGATACAAGGGATTAAAAAAAAATATTCCTCTTGACCTCGATCACGCCTGTTCAAAAGCGAGAATGAGGTCTATGATGGAACAAGCAAGCCCAGAAGGTGCCTGTTCACTCTTGTTTTGAAGGCAGAAGGGTTAAATGTGGAAGGGAACACAGACGCTGGCAGAAAGTTCCACCACTTTGCTGTGCGTATAATAAATGTGGAGGAGAAGCGCTCAGTACGACTGAACCGACCTTAAGTCTTGTCTCCCAGTGGGGTGACAACAATCTAGTCAGCTTCAATACCACCAAAACACAGGCTTGTCTGTTCAGCGCGAAAAGGAACCCTTTTGATCTGGCTCTTACTTTTCGGGGTGCAGCTGTACCTGTGACGGACTCATCCCTGCTTCTGGGCTGGATTGAGGTCAAGAGTGAGCCCATTGTCAATAATAAAAAAAAAAGACTAGTCGGGAAAACAAATAATTGGCGAAATGTGAGTGTACAGGCGTTGTGTTATTGATGATATTTATTAATAAATAATGAACTCTTTTCCCAAGACATTCGTTGACATTTTGTATCCACCATGATGGATGACTTCGTACCCTAACTATTAGTTTAACATTTTGGTGACGGATGCACCCGTATGTTGAGTCATTTTTAAATACACACCACCCTTTTTTTTCTAAATACTAGTTTGAGTAGCTACTTGCTTTGATAACATGAATTACATTTGAATACTTTTAGGTTTTAGGAGAGGGGCTTGTGGCTTAGTAATAACAGCCGCACGGGTCGATCGATCAGGTTAAGCTAATCTTGCAGCGGTTGGTCCGTGGCTGGGTGACCGTCTTCACACACCAAGACCCCTCCGTGCCTCGGAAAGCACGTGAAGCCGTTGGTCCCGGCTGTCATTCGTGGATCTTTGACAGTCGTTACGAATCGTCAGAAGCCCGAAAGTCTGACAACCAGTCTTACCAAGGGGTATCGTATACCCAGTAACTCGGTTGTAATCAGATAAGCTGTCGCTCTACGTAAAATACTGGTATTCAGTTGTATCCGGTTAGACTGGAAGCCGACCCCAACATAGTTGGGAAAAGGCTAGGTAGATGATGAAATTTAGGTATCGCTTGAGAACATTGATGTAGGTCAAATGAAACGACATATAATAGAGTAAAGTATAACAAATAACAGTGTTAACAAATTATTTTCATTTAGCCGGCACCGGGGACTCTGCTGGACAAAGCCCTCCCCCAATTTTTTCCACGTATCCTTTTTCTGAGCCACCAGCCCTTGCAGTTTACAATACTTAAAATAAATTAACAACATAATAAATACTATAAAAAAACATTTTTTTTTCATTCAACTACAATAGAATGATGAGACCCATCACCGGACCTCAACGCTCTTTTCCTAACAATATCATCAGGTACAATCTTCAGGTCATAAGCCCACCCAATGGCTGCAGCTAAATCAATGAACAACTTCGTATAATTAAACCAGATATTCCCCAACTCGGCGCTTCGATAATCCCAAGGAAAAACATGATGGTAATTATGGAAACCCTCGCCGAAGGTTGCCAAAGAAACTATCTTACTTTCACCGGATAAAATGTCTTTGTCATAAGGCTTGTTTCCGAAGACGTGGGCAGCGCTGTTCACCAAGAAAAAAACGTGGAAGTTGAAGACGTATCGCATGATGACGAGGTGCCAAGCAGTGTTGAACGTTTCGCCCCAAAGGAACATGGGGGTCAAAGTTGGTATTACAAAACAAATCGTGGGAATGAACTGTTTGGCGTACCTGAAATATAAAACAAAATTACCTATATGAGTAAACCAAATTCAATAAAGGTCACTTGCAAAGAGTTTGATGAAACCTTCGCAAGCAACTATGATCCGTAACTTAATTTAGGTGACAGGTTGACAAAAACTGCATCGGGAACAGTGGTGGTCCCGATTTATGTGTCGCGGTAGTATGTGCGTTCCTGAACCCAAGCAGTCACTTTACTTTGCGTAATTTATTGCATCACCGCTGCTCTCAAAACGGTGACCCACCAAACCGCACTGGGCCCGCGTAGTGGATTATAGCCCAGTCCTTCTCACAGAGTTGAGGGATGTGTCCCAGCAGACGGACATTTTGGACGGATATTTTGTTACAAAAGTAGTTATACTATACTAGTTATTTCGCCATCCTGCAATTGGCATTTTTGTCTTTGTTGTTTGATTATTTGTTTTATTGTTATTGTTTTGTGGCCATCTGCCAATATCGTCTTGTTGTATTGTCAATGTCAAATTGACAATTAATGTGAGTTGTCATTGGTCCCTGGCCTTGACATCATCCAATAGGCAAAAGTGTCAACATTATTTTTTCTACGCTTGACTACGAGTCTTTTAACTAAGTGTATCTTATGTTTTATTTTTTTATTATAATTATTTTTTTATTTTTTTTTTATTTGTAACTGTGCGTTCTGTTTGTGCAGAATAAAATATTTTTCTTTCTTTCTTTCTTTCTTTTTTCTAGCAGTGGGAACGTTCAGAAACCAGAAATCAGAAATATTTATTTGTAAGTTATAGATACAATAGATGTAAAATGGTCGTTGTAGGCTGATCCTCCTCCTTCTCGAGTCAATGGTAAATACATGTATTATGTTAAATGAGTTGCGCCCAGCAGGTGGCCAGGCCAATTGCGGCATCAGTGGCATTTTTTAAGTCCTCAGCTTACTCATACATCTGCACAGGTGTATGGGTTGGCAGTTTATGCATCCAAATTGCAGTTAAAAAACCAGACATGGAGACACGAACTATTATTGGTTTTTATTTTACCTATGACAAGGAAAGCATGGTGAAGTAGTTGTATTCATATTCATGGTGCAAACGAAACTAATTAGTCTCCTCTGCACCATTGATGGTGCTGGTCAAAAGTGCATACGGTACAGCGGGGAAATAGGTATAACTTACCTGTAACCTGTTGGAAGATATTTCGAATTCTAAGTATCATAAACTTACCTATGTTGAAACATCAAAATAGGATTGCTGTACAAATCTGATAAATCCATCAGCTTCCCACGTTTTTTGACTTCAGGATGCTTCTTCACGAAGAGCCATCCCAAATGGGAATAGAAGAATCCCCTGCTAGCATTGTGGGGATCAGCATCTGTATCACTATACTTGTGGTGAACTCTGTGATCTCTGACCCAGTGGGTGGCTCTCTGGTTGGCGATGGAGAGGAAGACCATGAGGAGTATTTGTAAGGGAAGCTTGGCTTTGAAGGACTTGTGGGACCAGAGGCGGTGGGCTCCGGCTGTGACTCCTATTGTGGCTGCGACGTATGATAGGTAAGCTGGAAAGGTATGTAAATATTATTTCATAACGTTGGTAGCTGGATTAATTTCTATTAAGACATAAACTTCACACATATTCATATAATTTGAGCAATTTTCAGACTATGGTAACTTTATAGAGCAAAAAGGTTTTGTTATTAGCATCTTATTCTCTCAATGAGCAGTGGTGGCCAAGCAGTAATAGAGTTGTGGGTCGTAGATTCAAACCCAGAGAGGCCCTTTACTCAATGTAAATTAATTCAACAACAGTGCTCTCACTAAAGACACCGGCATGTCCTAGAACCAAAAGTTCGAAGAAGTGTGATATCTACCAACTTGCACTGCGTCCACGTGGTGGATTCTGGCCCAGTCCCTCTCACTGAGAAGAGGCCTGTTCCCCAGCAGTGGGAACATTATAGGTTGATTATGCTTATGGTCACTTTTTTTTTATAAAAATTAATTTAAAAAATGTAATGTGTGTATTACTTTTTTCTCTTTTATAATATATTTGTAAACATATCTCCTAATGCATGCCAGAACCATGACGAATCTCATTTTTGACTATCACGCTTCTTTATCATATTCTCTGGTAATTGAGGTCAGGTCTGGCTCTTGTGATACAGGAACTCCTAGTACAAGAGTCAGGGCTACACTGTCTTGAAGTGAATAATAAATAAATAATTATTATAATTATCAATATTCTGTCACTATTTAGTATGTACATTTTAACTAACTATGTACTTCAAAAAAGGTATTTAATCATTTCACTTACCGAATATCATTGTTGGCCATTTTGCTTCAGTAAAACAAAGATATAAACCGTAGAACGCCGCAGCGTGCAAATAACCAAATACAAATATATTTTTGTATACAATTTCATATTTCCTAGGACCAGCCTTTTGTAGTATATCCAGTTTTTTAAGAGCTGTGATTGGTTTATCATTTAGGTCTTCAGTGAATTGTATTTCTTGATTTACAGATCCATGTGGAGGCATTTTGGGTTCTGAAAAAACATTCAAGGAAATTGTTTTTAATACAAACTGTTTCGACGTGGCGCGGGAAAAGAGTTCCTGGAAGGATTTGGGGGCAGTGCAGCCTTTGCCCAGCAGTGGGAAAGAATACGCTAGCAAAAAAAAAAGTGAATATTGTTTCCAACGAATAATCAATTTTTGTGATTTAAAATGTGTCAGTGTTGGTTTAAATATTGGCCAGAAGAAGTATCAGCCAATAGCAATCAGCGTCAGGTGATACATCTTGTGTTGTCATCTGACAATGTGCTGAGCTGACGCCCTTTTGCCATTAAAATCATTGTTTTCTGTACTGTAATTTTTGCTGTAATGCCAACAAATCCATTTTTCTCTATTTCTTCCAACATACTATGTAATAATTAACCAATATTTAGACCAACTATTTCTGCACAAGACCTACCTTTCTAGAATCAATATCACCCAAACTTCACAGATTTTTATAGAATTCTTTAAAATTATTCAATCAGAAAAGTAATAATATAAAAATAACAAATAATAATTGAATACCAGCATCGCGTTTAAGATATCGCAGAACAGATTGATGGAAATAGAGTGATCAAAGTAGACAAATTGCTTCACTTATAAATTGACCGTTTACACAATAAAATGGATCAAGGGCTCGGTAACAAACAATTGGAATTGATATCAAAAGTTATTAAATACCTAACTTGAAACCACGCAAACCTTAATTGCTTAATTTATCTTACGGCATGCTAACCATTACTTCTATCTAATTGAATTGCGTCAGTACTTAGATAAAATTTAATTCAAGGAGGTCCCCTCTTTGAATTGGTACCATTAATGATGTTCACACAAAATCGTCTTGACCTGCCCGGCCTGGTGACCTGTAACACAGGCTTCTCCAAAAACCTACTTCAGGCACCAGTCTCTTCCAATAGTGGAATATTACATTATTCAAAAACATTGTTAATTATTAATGAAACCAATATGTGATGAGAGAATAAAATAAAAAAAAATGTATTTTTAACAGTGTGGTGGCATCTACATTCAGCATATGCGAACTATGCATCATACTGAGGTCACGTATACTCCTACGTCGCGCACGCAGAGTTCATCGCGCGGCTAGCATATGTATTTACATCGAACGTCCCGACATTAATTATCGGGCAGTAGCCCATTCACTGACCTATAATATCCTACTAATATTATAAACGTGAAAGTTTGTATGGATGGATGGATGGATGGATGTTTGTTACTCTTTCACGCATAAACTACTCAGTGGATTTGTATGAAATTTGGCTCACAGATCTAAATTAATATTATAAAGCTGAAGAGGTAGTTTGTTAATTTGTTTGGTTGAACGCGCTAATCTCAGGAACTACTAATTCGAATTGAAAAATTATTTTTGTGTTAGATAATCCATTTATCGAAGAAGGTTTTAGGCTATATAACATTATGCTGCGACTAATAAGAGCGGAGCATTAATGGAAAATGTTGCAAAAACGGGAAAAATGATTCCTTTTGAGCTTCCGTTGCGTGCGCTGCGTAAACGGTTTAAGTTAAGCAAAAATCATGTATCATGGAATTGTTTCTCTTTAAAGTTCTAAAAAAAGTTCACGACAGCATATGTCTATCTTTTAACATAGACTCACTATAACCTTTTTTACAGTAATAAAATTTGTTCGAAATTAATGCATTATTTGCGAAGGTGTTTTATCAACATGATATTAATCCTTATCCAAATAAATACGTTATTAATCACAATTTTATTGTGAACAAAATTGCCCTTGACATCACTTTATTTCAATCAAGATCTTAGGAGATATCATAATTTTAAAATAACTCCGCAACAAAATAAATATGAAAACGTTTGGGTCGGTTCAATTCACGCGCGTGTGAAATTAATATATTTGGAAGAGCTAAAAATAATAGACAGATAGGACAAAGAATTGATTTATTTAAAATTCAGATATTTGAATTAGCTATTTAATAAATATTTATTTGTAAAGGAAGTACCTACACAAATTTTTAGTAAGCAGTTTAGTCTAGCTATTTATTTTATAGATATAGAAATAGAAATACGAGTATTATATACTTGTATTGTACTTACATTTAGTTAAACATTACATTTCATTACATTACTTTAACTTTGATCATGTGTATACACACATGATCAAAGTTTAAGTATACATAAATCATACAACAAAAATATATTAGAAAATATTTACTGAAAATACATAAAAGCACCTTTTTTATAAATGGCATCTCGTTGCTGACCTAGAGAGGTCGTGACTACTTAACCGGACTATCCTGTAAGCCTGGGGCGTAAAACTAAGCGACTACACGCTAAGGGCACCCCCTGTGGGGTACGAATCTCGGCTTAGGGCGTCGCTGGGAGAGGGCAGCAAGATGGGACAGGCTAGATCGAATTATTGTTATTATTTGTTCACATTTTCTCACCGTACAAACCTTCCCTGGACTACGACAAACACTTCAAAACCAACAAAAAACAGCTAAATCGGCGCAGCCGTTCTCGAGTTTTAGCTACTCAAACGAACAGCAATTGATTTATATGTACATACTCGTATATACATATATCTTTAGAAGATATATATAGATGAATATTTGTGTAAATAAATAATTTGTAATTATGCCTAAGTATATAACTGTAATATACTTTTATACGTCAAATTACTTAATACTTTTTCATAATCAGCCAATAATCATTAAAATAACAACACAATTAAACAATCGTAAAAATAAATGTAACAACATAAACAATGATCTTGTAGCAGAAACAAAAAGAAATGGTAACTTAATAACAAAGAAATAATATATCGTGGCTTATGATGCTGGAGCTATGGGGACTCCTCAAAAGAAGAATTTTGTTCAACCCATTCCCCCGGCCAAAGACTTAATTTTTCTTTTGGCAAAAGAAAAATTAAGTCTTTGGCCGGGGGAAGTAAGATTCCTTAATGAATTAAGCCCCTTCAGAGAAATTCTATCATGCTCTAAAATATCAATTATTTCGTAAGGGCCTTTGAATTTTATTTATTTATCTAGGTAACATGTGACCTAAGGGGGCTGACATGTTCTTACAAGAACAAAAGTCCCTAAAACAAAAGATTTAAAAAAAAAATCTAGGTAACCAACAGCGACACATAAAAATATTTTACAAAATATGCGTGTTGCAGTTATTATGGCCAATTATAGGTTTACCTATATAACTGGGATATATGTATAATACATACATGCGAACGGACTAATGCCAGATATTTCCAGTTCAGGACTCA
This sequence comes from Apamea anceps, assembly GCA_951799955.1. NCBI lineage: Eukaryota > Metazoa > Arthropoda > Insecta > Lepidoptera > Noctuidae > Apamea > Apamea anceps. The sequence goes on along the minus strand of OX637519.1, from coordinate 16,572,142 downwards.
ATTTGTCATATCTTCTGTGGTTTTGATTTACATAGACTATATCACCAATATTGAAAACCATATTATTTCTACGAGTATTTTTTATACTTTTTTGCAGCCTCTCTAAGACGTTGCCTAGCTAAGTCACTATCAGCTTTAGCATCAATATCCCGAACGGAATCATTATCTTGTACTTTGTCTAGGCGAGCCTGAATTGGAGGTATATTTCCGTTGCAACCAATTAACAACCTTGTTGGTGCAAAACCTGTTGTTTTTTGTATCGTAGTATTCAGAGACTGTTTTATTTTCCACAAAACGCTTGGTCATTCTGATGAATCGGTAACAGTAGTGGTTAATATATTAATTATAGTACCAACATATTTTTCAACTTGGCCGTTGCTTCTAGGAATACCCGTGGCTATCATATGGTGCTTTATTTGCATACCTCTAAGTAATGATCGTGTGTGATCAGAAGTAAAATTTGTGCCTCTGTCAGTTACTATCATGGTAGGTGTACCGAACAAAGTTAAGTTTTCTCGCAAGATTGAAACTAATTCTTGACTGTTAAGTGTCTTAAGTGGTTTAAGTAAACAGTAATAAAATTGGTAAAGCCATCCTCTATTATTAAAACATGTTTATAACCTTCGGAAGATACATTAAAAGGTCCAGTAGTGCGATTCTGTAACCATCTCACCGTGAAAAGTTAGGTGAAGTGAGCGGGGAGTGAGCTGTCATTCCAAATAATGCTAGGGTTTAACACTATTGACAGCTCACTCTAAGCTCACTTCACCTAACTTTTCACGGTGAAATTTTTACAGAATCGATCGGCTGTACAATCTAAATGTAACGTGTGAAATGGTATAGTTTTTCTATAGGATGAAGGAGGCCTTATTTTGGCCCCGAATGACTTTCACTCTCTACACACACTAAACAATGACTTATATGTATATTTTTGTAAAGGCAGCAAGACTAGGGAACAAAAAGTTTTCGGATATTTTGTTTAGGGTTTTGATATAACCGACGTGACAATTTTCGTCATGAAACAACCGTAATAAACTGAGTCGATAAGTTTTTAGTATGAAAAATTTAGGTGGATCCCCATCCTCGTTCTTATAAAGCAACAAGCTATTTCTGATCATGTATCGATTTGTATCTATATCACCGGTCCTAATCTTCTCTAAAAGATTTTGTGTCTCAGGGTCATTATTTTGTGCCGAGTATAGCCAAGATGGTGGAGAATATGGTTCATTAATTATATTAATTACCTCTGACGATTCTGCAGGTGTGATTACTGGATTACGACTAAGATAATCAACATGAGTAACAAATTTACCCTTTTTATATACAATATCAAACATAAAATCTTGCATAATACATACGTCCACCATCTTGCTATACGAGGAGAAATATCTCTTTTATTCATGGTCAATTTCATGGAATTACAATCCGTAATAATAGTAAAATTTAAACCTAGTAATTACATCCGAAAGCGTTTAAGAGCATTAAAAATGGCTAACGTTTCTTTTAATTCGTACGAGGGATATTTCGATTCGGCTGGAGAAGTGCTACTAGCATCTGTGTGCAGTTCAGTTCTTAACTCTGGGTTAAATATCTTCAACAGTGGTTTGGAAACTAAATGTTTTATAACGTACTATTATAAAACACTCTGTTTATATAAATATGTATGTTTATATAAACAGAGGGACCGTTGCAGATACCAAATAGCATTTCAAGAAATTCAAAATGTCCATCAGGGGTAGCAAAAGCAGTTTATTTAATACATTCTTCTTTTATAGGGATCTGATGAAAGCCATTATTCATGTCTATAGAAATGAAATATTTAAAAAAAATCAGCTGTTCCCTACATTTCGACGAGTTATACGAACATAAATGTAGGGAACAGCTGATTTTTTTCCGCGATTTCAGGTTTGGTCCCAAAGTAAAAGTTGTTCATAATGATGAGTACAATGACCTCTTAAGAGGTTTTTGGTGTTTTTCCAATAACCCTGTATACGAAGCAGCGCTGCCAAACGACGCATATTGCTTTGCTTGGTCTGAAATTAATGGAAAATGAGGCAGTTCTGAAATAGAGAGTATCCTACATCCCTACCTTTCCACGTGCGTTCCTTCTTATGTAACCGAAATTTGTCTGTATTCTGATACTTGTGGAGGACAAAACCGGAATCAATATGTTGCTGCATTACTTTTATTTGCTGTCCAAAATATTTCCCACTCACGGAAAATTGAACACAAGTTTCTTGAATCAGCACCCTAATTGCGTAACACACAATCAATCGGAATCAGAATCATTTTGAAGCAAATTGCTAATCCATTGCTTCGTAAGTTCGAAACATTTGTCTGCTCAACACATAAATAACGCAATGAATGTTGTTGAACTGTCAAAATGATTACGATTGATCGTGTGTTACGCAATTAGAGTGCAGGACACAGCTAAATGGAGGTGGGCAGCATGCACAGAAGTATTGAGTCAGCAAAGAAAAATTCCGAGGTTTACTGCATGCCTGATTATTTATCAATTTTCAAACGAGCAAAATCGAACAAAAACAAAAACTATTGAAGGTAAATATTTCCTTACAAAACTAAAGAATTCAAATTTAATGAATTTTATGATTTAAAAAGATTAGCTGATGAAACAGTTTTCAGTCACTCAAAAGATAGTAATGGAAATCAAGTAAAATGGCTGAAAATAAAGATAATACGATATCTTAAGGAAGAAAGTTCCAAAATTTATTTCAATTATTACATGTCTGAAACCATCTATAAATCGATGTCTCAAAAAATACGGAAACTTCCCAACGTCTCAGCACTAGAACTAAAAAAAAAATCAACGGCTTGCACTCCGGGAGTGCCGGCAGAAGTGAAAACTTGAATATTAACGTTGTGCATTTTTGATATTTTGGAATGCGGTCTACTCTCCCTCCATCTTACGAATTTTCGATCAGGTCACATGTCCTGATGCGAGCTCCGTCTTACGAATTTTCGATCAGGTCCTGAAGCGAGTTTAACATTTTTTACCCATCACAACAAAAGTGCACAACGCCGCTAAAGAAGTTTTCACTTCAAAAACACATAGATAACACTATGCCTCAGACTATTGTATTAAAATACCTTTACCTGAACCCTTTACCTATAAGTTAAGCTAAAAGAGAGATCTTCTCAGTATATATACTAAAAAGATAATTCCTTAGAAATACCATGGTTGGTACTCTTCTTTACCAACTACAATCAATCAAGCAGATCGTTTACCTGAACCTTCGGTTGACGAAGAGTCATCGGAAGAATGATACTTAATTGAATTAAAAGCCGTTCACCCAAAAGGATTCGTCCTAATTATAGACTTTAGTTGTTCTTCATTAGTGATCGAAGTATGATTGCCATAATTATGTGATAAGGAATAAAATTGTTTGATTATTAACTAATCGTTGCATTTATTATCATTTCATAGATTACCTAAGTAAAAATTAATTATTTTTTATTGAATTGATCACTTTTTTATGAAGGTTATAGCATGTACCTACCTAATAAGTGACGTACTTACACTAAAACTCTACAGGTAAAACAGGTTAAATTTATTAAAAATATAATTATTTTAACGATTTTTATCAAAGAAAGCTTTTCCAAGTAATTGGTGTAACATACAATAAGCCATTATACAAAACTGAAATGAGCCTTTGAAATAATTGAATTCAGAAGATACGTTTGTTAATTACAGGTAAAACATATTAAATGCTTAACTATACACAGTTTTTACTAATAACAAATATTATTGAGTAAATCTGAAAAGAAGGGTAGTTAGTACAATATTTTGCAAAGACTTTGAAATAGTTCCAATTAAAACTTAAACTTTGAAATGTCATTTACTCGAATTGACACTAACTGTACTTATTACTTTTTACCCGTAAGCAGACGAAATATTTATTTGTAAAGGAAATACACATTTTTTTAGTAAGCAGTTTAGTCTAGCTATTTATTTTATAGACATAGAAATAGAAACATTATATACTTGTATTGTATATGATCAAAGTTGAAGTATACACATAAATCATACAGCAAAAATATATTAGAAAATATTTAAAAATACATAAGAGTCAACCTTTTTTTTATAAATGGCATCTCGTAGTTGACTTAGAGAGGTCGTGACTACTTAAGGCTATCCTGTGGTTGCCTTAAGTAAACTTAAAGCCTCCAGCCAGGGCGTAAAACTAATTATAACTAAGCGACTGCACGCTAAGGGCACCCCCTGTGGGGTACGAACCTCGCGCCTCGGCTTAGGGCGTCGCTGGGGAGAGGGCAGCAAGATGGGACAGGCTGGATCTATTATTTATGCTTTGATGAGCGCGGCGTTTCCTAGGACTATCTCTGAGAAGATAGGCCGAAACAAACTCAGAGCTCACAGGATTTAAAGCTACAGGCTCAGCTACAGCGCGGGCTGGCATTTCATCGAGCAAGGGTCGGGGGGAATAAAAGTTAACCAACAAGATAAGGTTACTTAACTTAGGTCCGTTCGGTGTGACTGCTCCGGGGCGAATGTGCCGAGCACGTTTTTGTAAATGGTATCTCCGCGGAGCGGCGACTTTTATAGCCGGTGGTAAACAGGTGACGTCACATCGAACGATTTTAAGGCGAGGTTGTAGTACTTTTTAATTTTTTTAAACGTCTGTAAATCTAGCAAAATATTGATTTTGCGCAAAAAGAAAATATTTTAGGAAAGTTGAACATATTTTGAAGTGCTGCGTGAAGATAGAAAGGTGAATTAAAATAATTGGCTCGATAAAAAAAAAACATGATGAAAATGACACTAAATCGCTATTTAAAACGTGTACCTTGAAGAGATTGCACCGTTAAATCATGTAAAAGTTATACCAAAAGATAAGCCATATTGTTTTTAGAGCTTTGTAAGAACACATACCACAGTATGAGATGGTGTGGTCATGTGCAGCGCATGGATACCAGTAGACTACCTAAAACCGCTTTCTACACAGAGCTCGCCAAAGGAAAACATGCACAGGGCGGGCAATACCTGCGCCACAAAGATGTCCTCAAACGTCACCTTACGACCTGTGGCTTTCCCGTTGATCGGTGGCAGGAGCTTGCTCGAAACCAAGAGAGGTGGCGCACTTCAATCCACAAAGCAACTGAATGCTTTGAAACAAATCGTCTTGAAGACCTATGTAGACAATAAGCTCCAAATACGAAAAAGCCACCCAAAGCCTTCCTATGCATACACATACAATGATGCTGATCAGCTCTTCTGCATACGATGTGACCGGGTTTTCAAGACCAAGTTTGGTTTTGCTAGTCATCAGAGAGCTCACGAAAGGAAAGAGAAGTAGTCGGGGTCGCTGTCGCCGGATACGGTGAAGAGGACTATATACATATACAGCGTGGCGCTTTAATGGCGACATTAATTTAACTCACGTATACGGTTTTGCGTTGTAGTTTTATGAATATATTTTAATTTAATTAAACATTAATATTTATTTATTTATTAACAATTTTATAAAATAGCATCTTAGAGCAACCTGACTTAAAGAACTGTAGCGCAGGGGTCATCGGGGTCGGGATCGTCCGAAAGGGTTACCGCTGCCCTGGAACATAAAGGGCTAAGGAAGTAACACGGGTGGGTTTTAGTCAATCTGACACTCCCTTCCGCTCCACCCAGAGCGGGAGGGGTCATTTGATGATTTCCCATCCTCAAAAAAAAAAACAAGGGGACATTTGCCGGGGTCACGGATCATAACATCGCATTAATGTAATTATAACAATAAAATTAACGAGCAAAGAGAAGGCGAATTGAAGGAAAGAGAGAGAGCCCTATGTAGGCGCGCGGCGCAGGTGGAAGTTTTCAAGTTACGATTTTTTTATGTTGTTATAATTTTTATGATTACTGGCCACTAGCCCTACCAGAGTGATAAATTAATGTCGCCATTGTAGCGCCACGTTGTATGTATGTTTTTTGATATTTGATTACAATACAATACAAACAAAGCAGAACAGCAATTTTATTTCCTCTTCAGTCAATATACCCGAACCCGATACATCTTACCTACTGCATTGTGGCATGTTCAAACGCATCGGGTAGCTCGGCGCCGGCGCGCGCTCGCTACGTCTATACGCTCGATACATACCTATTATGCGGGGAGTGAGGAAGCGTTTTCATATCTACATACCGCACTACAAGATGGCCTTAATACAGACTTGTTAATACTTGCATTTGAACATAAAACTATGATTACATTATATAAAAATTGAGTAAATATATTGAAATTAATCATAGTCCATTTACAATAGCATTAGAAAGAAGTTAAAAAAGGTTATTTTTAATGCACACTTTGTAACAAAAATACAATAAACATTGTTACATTATGATAGACGCCGAATTTATTATGATCTATTTTTACAGCAGCTGTCACACTTAATTGTAACCATTTTAACTATTTATCTTATGAAATTATGTGGCTTTCATTTATTTATATTATATAACTCCAATTTAAAATTACAGTGTCAATGCTAAAAACCTAAAAGAAGCAGGGATGAACAATACTTGGAACGTTATTCGTTTCACTATAATTCTACCGAATTTTATTTTAATTAAGGTGGATGCGCTGCAGTAGCCCGCGAAATCAGACGAATTCGGAGCAATTCTAATTTAAAGGGATGTATTGATGATTTTTAAGGTTAAAATTGTATTATTGCCTACATATTTCTTGTTGTTGCGCATCATATTATTTTTATTAAGATACAACCTTACACTGACCTGCAAATTGCAAAAAACGCAAGAAAATTAGAATTTAAGCATTTTATCATAACTTTGAAATAAAATGTTTTGCATTCCTGCTTCTACGAGCCTCTTTTTTCTAATGCTATTATAAATGGAGTTATAGTTCAATTACATACTTGGTCTTACAATGGCATAATCAGTAAACAAGTCACGTTAAACAGTTAAATATGATATTATACAAAACAACAATGAAAGAACACACTTTAAACTTTTGTTATAAACGTATTTCGTAATAGTATTTATAAGATTTTGATAAGAAACTGTTGTAATGTTGTGTTTCACATGTAAACAAGGTTATAATTATTATAGGGATGTTTTTTTTGTGTCCAATTGAAGAAAAATATTGAAATAATCTATCACGCGCATGACGCGTAAGGCGGGCGAAGGGGAGCGACACTGGCAGGCTTTTTTTTTTTTTTAATAGTCTGCCGGGCCAATCTCTGAAACTACCAGTCGCATTTGAAAAAATACTTATTCATTTGATAGTCGAATTCTTGAATAAGGCTATAGGCTATTTAACATCACACTGTGGCCTTTAGGAGCCGAGCAAAAAGAAAAACAGTAAGAAAGAACGCTAAGCGAAAACGCCCGCGCTATTACTTGCGCGGGCAGGCGATGCGATGCAACGGGGTGGATCGGGGAACAAGAAATTTCACGCGGACGAAGTCGCGGGCAGAAGCTAGTATTATAATATAATACTAATAATAAAGCTGAAGAGTTTGTTTGTTTGAACGCGCTAATTTCTGAAACTACCAGCCGAATTTAAAGAAATAATCCACGGATTAACCGCGGCATACGTAGCTTAACCTGATCCATCGACCCGTGCATCTATTACTACTTAGCCACAAGCCCCTACTATACAAGCCGTTGTTTTGCATCCTCGTCAAATTTCAGGAGGCTGTTATGAAAGACATAAATAATCAAATAAAATTACGATCCCTGGTAAATAATGAATACATACTTACTTGTTTTTTAGTTATTTAAGTTTGACAGTATTTCAGAATACACCACTTTCAAAGAACAGAATCGCGTTATGGTATCGTATAAGCAGCCGTGTTTTTATGTGTAGGGCAGATACAGCCTAGTGCGGTTTCAAACAGGCCGCGTTTTAAAATGCGTGTCCCACACATGCCGATTTCCGAAAATTAGAAAAAAAAACCTACTTATTTTATTATTGATTCGTGTCGAGAATCAGTAGCATAGTTACCTCCTTGAATTTGACGAGGATGCAAAACAACACCTTGTATTGTATTACGAAATCAAATATAGCTATAATATCATGAAAGAAATCTTAATCTCGAGCAGCATTTCCAAGAATTTCCTGCCAGGCATATATTTCAGTCTAGTTTCGATACGGTAGCTATAATTGAGTCTCTAGGCGCTCCACTATGAATGCTTAAGGTGTATAGAAGGCTCGCTGACCTTGTGTATGTGGGCGGAGCTAAGCGCTCTACCCCCGAATACGTAAAACGCGCGCGGTGGCGCGCTGTACTAAAACGACGATCAAAGAATATGCAGAGGCGCAGAATGCCGCACGCAGGTCGTCATTTTTGCCTACGATTCCAGAGGGCAATGGCGGATGCAAAGCTGATATATTTTGTATAGAATTGATACTTATGTTACGTATATTTTAAGTTTTTACTGGACATTATTTTTTAGTAATTTTTCATTTAGAAATTTTGTTTAAAATCATACGTGAGAAGGGACTTAGTTCCTAACGGGGGTAAAACTTTAAAAATGATAACGAGTATTTTCTTAGGAATAGAATAACATTTTATTTGCATAGACTGTAGGTCTTCTTAGGACTTACATAAAAATGAGATTTTATAAAAATGTGATCCTGTTTCATGAATTTGAATTATTATAAATCAGTAATAAATATGCGCGTCTGTCTGTGTTAGTGCAAATATTTACGAACGAATTGTATCAGTGTGCGTTTATTGACTAGCTCGCTGCAGATGGCCCATTTCTATAGTGCGCGTGGACGCTTACGATAGTAATACAAGTAGTAGGTATCTAAACTAATATTAAAATGAGAAAAGATTGGATAATTGGATTTGATCAAAATAAAAGTCCAAGATGGCGGCTGCGAAAATTTTCAAGTCTTTTATTATGGGTGTCGTTTTCATACTTTTCGAGGGTGATGAAGCCGATAGTGAGGTCAAAATAAAAATCCAAAATGGCGCTGCAAAAGTCTTCAAATATTTCATCATGGGTGTCGTTTTCATGCTTTTCGAGGGTGATGAAAGCCAATAGTGAGGTCAAAATAAAAATCCAAAATGGCGGCTAAAAAATTTTTATAATATTTTATCATGGGTGTCGTTTTCATACTTTTCGAGGGCAATAAGGCCGATAGTGAGGTCAAAATAAAAATCCAAAATGGCGGCTGCAAAAATTTTCAAATATTTAATCATGGGTGTCGTTTTCATACTTTTCGAGGGTGATAAAGCCGATAGTGAGGTCAAAATAAAAATCCAAAATGGCGGCTGCAAAAATTTTCAAATATTTTTCATCATGGGTATCGTTTTCATACTTTTCGAGGGTGATAAAGCCGATAGTGAGGTCAAAATAAAAATCCGAAATGGTGGCTGCAAAAATTTTCAAATATTTCATCATGGGTATCGTTTTCATACTTTTCGAGGGTGATAAAGCCGATAGTGAGGTCAAAATAAAAATCCAAAATGGCGGCTGCAAAAATTTTCAAATATTTCATCATGGGTATCGTTTTCATACTTTTCGAGGGCAATAAGGCCGACAGTGAGGTCAAAATAAAAATCCGAAATGGTGGCTGCAAAAATTTTCAAATATTTCATCATCGGTATCGTTTTCATACTTTTAGAGGGTGATAAAGCCGATAGTGAGGTCAAAATAAAAATCCAAAATGGCGGCTGCAAAAATTTTCAAATATTTCATCATGGGTGTCGTTTTCATACTTTTCGAGGGCAATAAGGCCGATAGTGAGGTCAAAATAAAAATCCGAAATGGTCGCTGCAAAAATTTTCAAATATTTCATCATGGGTATCGTTTTCATACTTTTCGAGGGTGATAAAGCCGATAGTGAGGTCAAAATAAAAATCCAAAATGGCGGCTGCAAAAATTTTCAAATATTTCATCATGGGTATCGTTTTCATACTTTTCGAGGGTGATAAAGCCGATAGTGAGGTCAAAATAAAAATCCAAAATGGCGGCTGCAAAAATTTTCAAATATTTCATCATGGGTGTCGTTTTCATACTTCTCGAGGGCGATAAGGCCGATAGTGAGGTCAAAATAAAAATCCAAAACGGCGGCTGCATAAATTTTCAAATATTTCATCATGGGTATCGTTTTCATACTTTTCGAGGGTGATAAAGCCGATAGTGAGGTCAAAATAAAAATCCAAAATGGCGGCTGCAAAAATTTTCAAATATTTCATCATGGGTATCGTTTTCATACTTTTCGAGGGTGATAAAGCCGATAGTGAGGTCAAAATAAAAATCCAAAATGGCGGCTGCAAAAATTTTCAAATATTTCATCATGGGTATCGTTTTCATACTTTTCGAGGGTGATAAAGTCGATAGTGAGGTCAAAATAAAAATCCAAAATGGCGGCTGCAAAAATTTTCAAATATCACTATCGGCTTTATCACCCTCGAAAAGTATGAAAACGATACCCATGATGAAATATTTGAAAATTTTTGCAGCCACCATTTTGGATTTTTATTTTGACCTCACTATCGGCCTTATCGCCCTCGAAAAGTATGAAAACGATACCCATGATGAAATATTTGAAAATTTATGCAGCCGCCGTTTTGGATTTTTATTTTGACCTCACTATCGGCCTTATCGCCCTCGAGAAGTATGAAAACGACACCCATGATGAAATATTTGAAAATTTTTGCAGCCGCCATTTTTGATTTTTATTTTGACCTCACTATCGGCTTTATCACCCTCGAAAAGTATGAAAACGATACCCATGATGAAATATTTGAAAATTTTTGCAGCCACCATTTTGGATTTTTATTTTGACCTCACTATCGGCCTTATCGCCCTAGAAAAGTATGAAAACGACACCCATGATGAAATATTTGAAAATTTTTGCAGCCGCCATTTTGGATTTTTATTTTGACCTCACTATCGGCTTTATCACCCTCGAAAAGTATGAAAACGATACCCATGATGAAATATTTGAAAATTTTTGCAGCCGCCATTTTGGATTTTTATTTTGACCTCACTATCGGCTTTATCACCCTCGAAAAGTATGAAAACGATACCCATGATGAAATATTTGAAAATTTTTGCAGCCACCATTTCGGATTTTTATTTTGACCTCACTATCGGCTTTATCACCCTCGCAAAGTATGAAAACGATACCCATGATGAAATATTTGAAATTTTTTGCAGCCGCCATTTTGGATTTTTATTTTGACCTCACTATTGGCTTTATCACCCTCGAAAAGTATGAAAACGATACCCATGTTGAAATATTTGAAAATTTTTGCAGCCGCCGTTTTGGATTTTTATTTTGACCTCACTATCGGCCTTATCGCCCTCGAAAAGTATGAAAACGACACCCATGATGAAATATTTGAAAATTTTTGCAGCCGCCATTTTTGATTTTTATTTTGACCTCACTATCGGCTTTATCACCCTCGAAAAGTATGAAAACGATACCCATGATGAAATATTTGAAAATTTTTGCAGCCGCCATTTTGGATTTTTATTTTGACCTCACTATCGGCTTTATCACCCTCGAAAAGTATGAAAACGACACCCATGATGAAATATTTGAAAATTTTTGCAGCCGCCATTTTGGATTTTTATTTTGACCTCATTATCGGCTTTATCACCCTCGAAAAGTGTAAAAACGACACCCATGATGAAATATTTGAAAATTTTTGCAGCCGCCATCTTGGACTTTTATTTCGATCAAATCCAATCTTTTCTCATTTTTTTAATAATAGTTTAGATATGCCTACTACCAAAGACATTAAATTATTTACTTGACAATAGACAGGACATCACGAACAAAATCGTAATCCAATACTTATGTCCTAGTGGTCAAAAGTCACTCAGTCTAGTGTGGTACGCCTGCGTGTCAAGTCGTATTTGTGTCCACCAAAAACAAATATTTTCTAAGGAAATATGCCAAGTTGCGCATTGAGATATTGTAAATCTCGTTACGGTAAAACGGCTGGACCTAACTTCAGTTTATTTTCGTATGAATTATTTATATTTACTCAGTAATTAAAATTAAATCATTTTCATAAATAGATCTAGAAAATTTGCTAATTTTGTAATAAACGCCATCTATTGCTGAGTAGCTTTACTACTACGTTGTAGAGATGCAATTTTGTTGATCGATTTGGTTATCGATAATATTTATTAGATAAAAAATAAATAACACAAAATATAATACTGTTTGAAGATAATCATGTCATTTTATTTAAATATCAATATATGAACAAGTACTATTCATTCATGTAGGTTTCTGCTATTTTAGGTTTCCGAATGTAAATAATGTAGAACGTGAAAAGTGGATACGGTTTGTTCAGATAGACCGTAGAGAAGAAAATTGGCTTCCATCTGGTCTCACACTTGGATTACTAGATCATAATAACGATAATTATTAGTCATTTGTATGTAAAAATAATTTTATAAATAAATAACTTTTAAACAGCCAATCATTTTATTGTTTTCATAATCTTTTGGTACTTGGTTCAATCTATACAAACGCGAAAAAAAAATAGTCGTAGTCACTTTTTTCAATATTATCGATACATTTATATCGAAATGGTAAAATCCCTACCACAGGTTTTATACTGTCTACTTAGTGTCACCCCATTTATTGCCAGACCTACGGATTTTTTAATAGATGTACGGATTTTGGACCTCGCCTCGGATATACGTATACATACGGATACAAGATTTAAAAATATTTGCAAAGTGAAAAAAAAAATATTTTGCTAAAACCGAAACGCAACCGGCAATTGCAAAGAAAATGTGCGCTTTGTGACATAATAGGTCTACTTTACACAAAAAGTGTAATAAACTGAGTGCTATAATAATCCAACGGGAAAGCAGGCATATTTAAAATGATTTTATTTTAAAATGTACATAAACACACACTGAAACTGATACCTAGTCATACACGGTGACACGGACAATGGATAGTAGCGAATAAAATTCTAAAATAGTTTTTACTGTTTAAAACAAGTTTTGCTTAATTTGTTTGAACTAAGTATATAAGGTTTTTCAGGCTTAACCCACGGATTGAAAATCGGATCTGGCAACACTGACCACACTGGCCACCTACCGAGCAATAGCTGAATATATTTTACTAAATTTAATTCATGTTTGCAATTTTTGCCGCTCTAATTTTGCTATATTATACTAGATGGCGTCACTGAGACATGGGATCACAGTTTTTCTATGACATTTCTTTGCATAGCCTCTCTATTGGACCTATCTTAAATCTCTTTGCCTACTACTTGTATTACTATCGTAAGCGTCCACGCGCACAATAGAAATGGGCCATCTGCAGCGAACTAGTCAATAAACGCACACTGATACAATTCGTTCGTAAATATTTGCACTAACACAGACAGACGCGCGTAGTCGATCGATAGCCGGAGCGTAGCAGCGAGCGACACAGCCATCCCGTCTCAATGCTAACGCACGACTGCCGCCCGCGCCCGCGCAGAGCACCTCTGAAGCTCGATCTCAAAGTGGGGACATTTCCTATGTAAATGTTGATTGATTTAAATAAGCTATGTCACATCTGTAGTACCTTTAACCATCGATTTTTCAGTGTAAAAATTTTTCCAAACATCAAAGCCGTTTAGAAGTAATATCGAAAATCAGAAAAAAATAGCGTGTTGGTAAATATTTTTTTAAGGCAAAAGTATTAGCCATACGAAAAAATCCTATGTCAGAAATGTTGTTCATGAATCTATAGCAAACATATATTTTTTTCAGATCTTTTAATCAAGCCGTTAATGAGAAATATTCGTCATAAAGTGACCGTATTACGGTACTAAACGAGAGTAAGGCCCTTAAGTGGCTTTTCTCGTTGCTACTGCCATATTGAATCATGATAACCGATACTCCTAATTTGATGGTACCTGTATTATCTGATTCCGTATATTATGTATAAATGATTTGGATTTATGTAACGTAAAGATTGCACTTAAATGTTGGAGAAAAAACAGCCAGGCGGAAGTGGGGGTGGGCTAGACACGTTTCACGAATGCATCCGCAGCGATGGACAAGATCGTCACTCACTGAACGTCTGAGGGAGGACATCGCCGTCGAGGTAGACCACGTCGAAGGTGGGGCAACGATGTGGTAACATTTGCAGCCAACATGGCCAGAGATCGCACCAGACAGGGAGGTTTGGAAGAAACAAGGTTAGGCCTTTGCCCAGAAGTGGGATAAAACGTGGGCTAAGAAAAAATAAAAATTATTGCGCAATATTCATTGCCCATAAATATAATCATAATCGCGACATGCCTATTCGCACAAAAATGTAAACAAATATGAGTTTATGGAAAAACAACTTTCATTCCTACACAATAATAAAGTTCAGTTTACGCTACAACTTCAAACATTTTTATAACTGTTTCAATAGTGCTAGTCACTCTGAAATCCACTTAATTGCCATTCAAATAAAGTTTATATTTGTTTAACTTTTAATAACGGCAATTTGAAACATAAATAAAATTTGAATATTGTTTCTCACTAAGTTCTGCCTGTGACTTCGTTCGCGTAACATTTTGGTCTCCGACCCACCGCGTCGCAACCCAGTGCCCGCCCACGCTATTACCTCGTTTTTGCTGAACGTTCTTTCTGACTTTTTATCTTTTTGCCCAGCTCCTAAGGGTCGTGGCGTGATGGCAAATAGCCTTCCTCAAAAATTGGGCTATGTAATGCAAAAAAAAACAAATTCGACTACCGTAGTTGTTCCAGAGATTATCGCGTTCGAACAAACTCTTCAGATTCATTATTAGGGTAGATAATATATATGTTGTCACTTGTTACTACTACTGTGATTATTCTTTGCACATACAGAGAAGCTCTGAGATATACCAGATCAGGTTTCGGCTTTCATGGCTTCGAGCGATGCGATTTGCGACACGACTTGCGTCAAGCGACACGCGGACGCGTCACCTGTTCGTCGCTTCACAAGTGCGTTGCGGTAACTCGTGGAACGCTCATAAAAACTACGTCCTGTGACTTCGAGAGTTCTCCGAATACAATTATAATCATCAAATTGTTCACTACGTTCACATCTATCTTATAGTGTAGTATATCTTTATCACTTTTGACAACAATTCCCAGTCAATGGAAAATTCACAAAAGGTTAAAATTATTTAACTTTTAATTAGACAATTAAACCTTCTTGTTTTATGACGTATAAGCACTGACCTATATTCAACAAGTACGCTGGACAAAATATACTATACAAATGCCGATTCAAAGCGCCCTTGGCGTTCGACCGTCTCAGGAAACATTGACACGTTGTTGCAAATGGCCTTCGTGTTGTTTGGGTGCGTCTCTGATGATTTAGGTGTAAATCGTAAAATAAGACTATTTTGTGTATTTTGTATTTAGTACGAGATATTTAGAACATTTTTACTATGAGATTATGCGCATTTTGTAAAACTCGCTATCAAAAATATTAGTTCCACAAACGCTCACGTTGCTATCAGCGCCAAAATGGCGAAAATCAAATGTCTTCGTTTTGTCATCGATAGTATGAAGTCCACGCAGGACTTCGTACTATCGGTAAGTGATGTATACCTTAGGACGCTGAAGCAATTATACAAGGTCGACTAAACTGCCTATCTATGAAATAATAAATTAATTAATTAAAACCCCATTCACTGTAGTTACTCCGTAATTCTAAAGACGGAACAATACACAAAAGTTTCAATACAAATTACACCAAAAACTTTGTAACTTAAATTATTTGTCAACGTACCGAGTTTGCTTACAATTTGCGAACAAAACGTAAGATAAGACATAGGACATTATTTTAATTTTATAATTAATTTCCCTTGGATTACTTATTAATATTGTGCTTTTGTGTTTTGTCGGTTTATGTCGTAAGGAACCAAGATGCTCATTATTATTTCGGTAAACCAACCAGCACCCGCGGTGACTCTGTCTCGCATAGGGTCACAGCGTTTTGCTGAGCGATGGCCGTTTTGCGTGGATGTGACTCATATTTTCCCCCAACTTGTTCTTTTTGTGTTTGTGTTTTTTTTTGCGTCATGCCGAAGCCAGAATGCGCGCCTCCTTTTTAAGGAAATTGCTCGCTGGCTGGTCGACACTTCACGTGACCAGTGGGCTGGGTCGTTCTTTGGCCAAAGAATTAGCACTGGCACGTGGCATCGCTCAGCATAATGCTAAGACCCTATACGAGACAGAGCCGCAGCGCTGGTTTTCAGCGACATCCGGTGTTGACGTGATGACGTCAACCAATGCCGCATACAATTAGATATAAATACAAAACAACAATCAAAATATGAAATAAAATAAATATACATTACCTAGTTCTAAAAGATAGTATAAGAATGAATTTTTCTGCTCATATAAAAATTATTGCTGTTAGAGCGGGTACCAGCTTCCATACATTTTTGCCCATCATTTAACTACACCTTTCTGGTTTGCAGTTTAAAAATAACTGAAACTTGGCAAGGTGTTACTGTTTTGTTTGACAAATAAACGGACATTAGTAAAACTATTGCTATAATAACAAACTGAACTGAAAAGCTTTCAAAACGGTCGCAGGGCTGAGCTGCATACGTTTTATTGTGCAAGACTTTTACATCCTGCGATGTCTGATACCTTTCTGGATTCCCAATTCCTTGCCTTTCATGCCGAGCGGTAAAAACGAATGTACATTTTATCGCCAGGCTGTGCCGAATCGTGCCGCATCGAAGTGTGATTCAAGTAGTTTTTAGAAATCCAAATAAAAAAAAGCAATTGATGACTCCGAAATCGTGAATTGTTGCTTTACGTAATTATTGTTTTCGATGGGCTCATAATATAATTATGTGTTACTCGAACAAAATAGCAAAATGACTTACTTACAGAAGATTTTATTTTTATTTTTTATTATTACAACATTAATACAACAAATGGTTAATTATAACATAACATACATTAATTATAACATTAATACAACTTAAACTTCACGTAATACCTAAGCTTGTTGTGGGGGTACTGTACCGTATCTGTTTTTACAATTTTGTTTTAAACAAAACTTTTACATTATTCTTCTCCTTATCAGTTTCTGCCATAGCAACGCGACACGACTAATCGCATTGCGACTCACGACAAATCGCATCACGACTCGACGAATCGTGTCATAAAAACGAAACTATTTTAAACCTCATCTCAAATGTCATCGTTTGAGGACAGCTGATGAAATGGGACGTCGTTCCCCCATCAATTATGTATGTTTGTTAGTCTTGTTTCTTTCTCCACAACTCGAGGGGAAGTCAATCGGCTTCCTGTTTCAGAATAGGTGTTATGTGCGAGTTAAATGTCGTGCATCTGTCTTTTTTATGTTTTTGCTATTATTTTTGTAGTGGTCGAATGGATGTGTTAGTGTGACAGATTGCCGAGTTTTTAAAGAAGTGTTAGAAAAATTAACTATTCTTGTTTGCCTCATGAAAGACGATGATAAAGTAAATTTTCTCGAAGGATCATCATAACATCTAACTGGGGGGCGTGATTTTTGTTACAGACTAGAACTAGGGCAGTTTCTTGAAGTTTTCTCTTAGTTCCTGTCCTGTTTTTTAACCGACTTCTAAAAAAGGAGGAGGTTCTCAATTCGGATGTTTGTTCGCGCATAACTCCGTCGCTTGCCAACCGATTTGAAAAATTATTTTTTTGTTGGAAAGGGTATACTTCCCAAATGGTCCCATAGACTTAGAATTTCATCAAAAACGGTTCAGTAGTTTGGTTTTTAAACCAAAATTACTGGTGAAAATTACAACTTAAAAGTGAAAAATAAAAACTTTTTTGCAAAAAAATACAACCGACTTTTTTTGCAAAAAAGTTTTTATGTTGGTAAGAGTCGGATAAGAAACACCGACCAATTCTAGCATCTTATTTGACGCGTAAAATGTTCCTTATGTCCCCGTTTGCAAAATAAGCATTGGTGCCCCCCCCGTGGCAACGGCCGCAATTTACGAGTTGTAGATCGTAGTTTCGAATGCGATTTACTTTGGGTAAATTATTACATTAACACTGCTCTCAAAACGGTTAACAAAAACATCGGAGGATGTCCTAGAACCAAAAGTTCAAAAACATGTGACATCTACCAACCCGCATTGGACCTGCATGGTGGATACCACGCGGGTTGACGACACGGTTGGCGCAGTGGCTGAGCGATCGACTGCTGCGCTGCGTGTCGCGGGTTCGATTCCCGCACGGAACAAATATTTGTATTGCCTACAGGTAGTTGTTCCGGGTCTGGCAGTTTGTGTATGTGAGTTTAAATATTTGTAAACGCACCCACGATACAGGAGTAATTCCTAGTGTGGGGCAACGTTTTAAATAAAAAGAAAAAAAGGAGAGGAAAAAAAGATACATTTAATAGCCCACTAACACGTATGGCAAGGCAGTGTAATGAAAGGTCCAACTTGACAGATTTTCCTATTGATATTTTCTCCATGAGTTTTGCTTCATACAGACGTTCCCTATTTATTAGACCACGTGAAGAGTGCACGTCTATGTAGCTCAAATTGGTTTGTTTTGTTTTGTTTTGTTTTGTTTTGTAGTGTTCTAGATTAAGATCTACTAACACACTTTTTATTGTTCTCCTCTGTCTCTCATATTTTTTAAGTTAAATGTCATGCATACCTATTATTTGCATGGTTACTGTAATGCTAATTTTAGATGATATTTAATTTGAATTGTAAGTGACTGTGCTGTTGGTGTGCTTAATATTATAAATAAATAAATACCTAGTCCCTCTCAAAAAGAAAGATGGCCTGTGTCCCAGCAGTGGGAACATTATAGGCTGATTATGTAACGTAACATCACGCTTGCATCCCCAAAGTAGTGGGCAGAGCTGGTGTACCTGTAGTACCAACACCCACCAGTGCGTGTTCTCTCTACGCTAACTGGACACTTCATTCTTTCGGCAATAACTCAGGAGAGATTTGTTTTAGGGCTGATTGTCATGCCAGATAATTTTGTCCAAGGAATAATTTTGAATTTTTGACAATTCTTCCAAACAAAATCTGTCAGATGTCAATTTTATTCTACGAATAAAAATTATCTGTCGATTGAAAAATCAGCCCTTATTCTTATTACTCATTGACGTTCAAAATTTAGTCACAATCGCATCTCAGCGGCGGCGGCGTATAGAACTATTTTAAATGCGAGTGTAGAACTCCTGGATCGTAAATTTATTTTAAAACCGAGTTATCTGTTTTATTCGATTTTTATTGAATTTTCTAACGCTAAAAGATCCCTGTGGCAGTGTAGTTGAAATTGATGGTGATCAAGTTAGAGGCCAACGATTGCCACAGAATAGAATAGAATAGAATACTCACGCCACGAACACACGCCGTCATGTCGATATCCAGCCGAAATAAAAGCATATCTACACATAATTGTTCCCATTGTTACTAAACACGGCTACTCCATTAGCCAGTCGCGTCAAGTCACCCAGGCCCATTGACAGATGATACCATTTCGGCCGGGAATCGAACCCAACACTAGGGGAACGTGCCTAACGATCCATATGATTTATTACTGTCATTATTTCACCTTGGTACTGAAACATAAAAAATGACGATTCGATTTTGAGGGATTATCACCTTTATCTTTCCAGTTACAAGGGCGACTGTTCTGTGAAAACGCATAGCATTTATGTCGTTTTGATTTTAAGTGCAGGGAAGAAAGACCTTATAATGTTGGCAATGATTGCGTTGAATTCACTTGGTATAATGAAGCTTTTCCTATGCGAAATACATTGATAGAGGGAAGGCGGTAGACCAGTCAGCAATTTATTATAGTACAGACGTGTGGCTCGTACGGAGTACGGAGTTTTAATAAAATAGAAGGTATCCTATTCTATTAAAACTCCGTACTACGCTAAAAATAAAATAATCCGGAAAAGAACCGGAGTTGCCGACGTACCTAGCAGAGCACAACACATGCTGAAGTGCAAGAGGCCATGTCTGTCGAAGGATCGATGGTACGCCTACGCTTGTCGGGACTCAGTCAGCTCCACCGGAGCTGACTGAGTCCCGACAAGCGTAGGCTGGGACGTCCCCCAGCTAGAACGAACGACGAACCTAAAAAAGTGGCTGGAACAGACTGGGTGGGGCAGTCCCAGGATGTTGTGGCCTGGGAGAAGCCTTTGTTTGGCTTTGGACTGCGATGCGATGACATGTCGTAATCATGATTATTGAGAGCGAAAAAAATACATTTTTTTTTTCTTCTTTTGTTATCCGCGATCAGTTTTACTTTTAGCAGATAAGTTGGGGGTAGACATTGGCGGAAAGAGCGTGACTCCAGCGAGCCACCTACTCGTAAGTATTCGTGCTTAGGTCCACACAGGTGTGGGTGGACTACACGAAGTCTTTCCTTTTAAGTCTTTTTCTGTAGCTTCATGTTTTCAGTGCGGCAGCCAGATCGTTGGGGTGCCTTTGCAGTCTTTCCTGGTATCTTTTTGTGATGTTCTTGATCTCATCCATGAATACATAGATAAAAAGAGATGGTAAAAAGAGACATGACGATGAAAACTTGGCTAAGTAGCAAAATTTAGACGTGCCTGTCTACCTATGCTATCTACCTATTTTAGTTATTATTAAAAGTAGTTCGAACTAATATGTGATTATATTTTAATGATTTTAAATGATACAAGTATGTAACTTTCTATTATGACATTGCATCTTAATGAATTTACATACATTTCTTTGAATTGAATTTATATAAAATTTTGAACTAATATTAATTATAATTAATAAATAATGTTGTGACCAATGTGGAATGTAATTTATTTTTTAATTTTTTTCTCTCTTTTCTGGCTTTACGATGATTACTTAATTTTGTGTTAAATTTTTTGTTATTGTTAAAACCACTGTTCGACACAAATGTGAATTTGTTGATGAATTAATAAATTAACTCTTATTATATAATTGATCCAGACAAATAAAACTTATGATTACAGTCGGCTGTCAAGAGAATACGTTCTTCACACCCGTTAGTGTCATATAAAAGAATACGTGTTTTGCGAATTCAATCTCTTTAGTTACCAGAATTGTCACACTGACAGGTATCAGGGACGCATTCTCTCGATGGCCTAAAGAAGGTGACTGGGACAGACCGGTTGCGGAAGGCGAAGGACAGGGTGTTACGGCGCAGCCTGGGAGAGGCCTATGTCCAGCAGTGGACTGCGATAGGCTGCGTTGATTCTCTCGACGGCCGGACTGTTTCTTCTTATTTAGTTCAAAATAACTCCAACCCCCTGTTTTCATACAACTGACTTAATTTAGCCATTAGTTAGTAAAGGAATTTCAAAAATCCTACCCCGAGTTGCATTTCTTAGTCACAAATCACGACACATGCGTTTCACACCCCAAGTGAAGTTACGTTTTTTTCTCCGAAATTCCTGCATCGTCTTGGGGCCACTAAAATGGCGCTTCTCGGTAATTATGTGAAACTTTGTTACTTCCTGCTATTTTTTTTTTGTGGTATTGGGTGCTAAATGTTAACAGTTTCGGTTAATTAGTTGAGTTTTGTGATTTATAGAATAGTTTGGTGAAGTTGGGGAAAAATTAACTGTAGGTGAGAGTATTTTTATGAGAGAGCAGTAGGTACGGTCATCAAAGGAGATAAGTAGGCAGGATCGTCGGATATAGTTGAAGTTTAGTAAGAAACCAATGTATTTTTTCGAATAAAATAAAATAAAATTAATAGAAAACAAATACATAGTTTATTTATTCAATTAAATTTTATTTGAAAAACATCATCGGTTTCTAGATTACTAAACTTTCACTATATCCGAGGACCCTGGTTACTTATCTCTTTTGGTACATAGAAAGAGTCAAAGTAAAAAATAATTTATTTCAAATAGGCACATAAAAAGCACTTCTGAATGTCATAAAAAATAATAAATAATAAGCGGTAAGTAAACATTTTGGACTAAATACTAAGGTTTATAAACCACGCCATGCTTTTATCATAAATAAGAAAAACTTGAAGCGATGAGTAATAGTTGGTAGGACATTATATGAATAAACTCATAAGTAATAACTAAAAGTTTTTTATTAAAACCATGGGGGGTTTTAATAATAATGGCGACATTAAGTCGGTGGCAAACAACGAAAATGTGAACCCAACTACACCGACTTCCGAAATTAAAGTTATTTTTCACTTTGTAGTGTCTTTTTTGGAAGTCGGTTGTTTTTTTTTTTGCATAAAGTTTTTTTATTTCATTGATGCGATGTTATAATCCGTGACCCCGGTAAATAACCCCTGCGCTATAGTTCTTAAAGTAAAATTGTAATAAAACATTTGTAATAAATAATTTAAGAATTATATTTTATTTCAAATTAATATTATTTTTTTTTTATTTGAGTTCGAGGAACTTTACCTCGTTAGCTAACGTTTAATGAAATTAAAATATGTTTATAAACGAATACGCGAAACCGTATACGTGTGCTAAATAATAATGTCGCCATTAAAGCGGTACGTTGTATACGTTTTTAAATTTGCAGGCAAAAAATATCAAAATCTTTCTATAATTACAGCCACCGTCACACAAAGAGGCTAACAAGCGACCTTGCTGCATAGTTAGGGATTAATAAGGAATAGTTTCAAGTGTAACTATTCGGGAATACCGCAAGGATGCCAGAATTTTAGTCGGATTGAAGTTCGTCCGTCCACATTGTTAGTGCGGCTGGAAGTTGCCTCGATCCGGGCTTAGTTTATAAACTGCTTTAGGAATTAGATCACCACTGTGTGGCAAGAATATGGTTTTAGTTTTGAGTTTTTGGTAGTGGAAGTTTTTTTTTTTTTTGTGGACTTGTACGACACCCATAACGTTCAGTTCCCAGCCTATAACGTTCCCACTGTTGGGACACAGGCCTCCTCTCTGTGAGAGGAAATGGGCCGTAATCCACCACGCGGGCCCAGTGTGGGCAGATGTCACATGTTTTCGTTTATGTCATCGTTCCTTACGATGTTTTCCTTCACTGTGTTGCTCGTCCACCAAAACTATTAATTTTACAAAAAACTTGATACCTATTAAATAAATTGTAGGAACCTTTCTCTAGTTTAATTTTGCATATAAATGGTAAAATGATTCAGAAAGGAGATAATGTCAAAAAACTGCCGTTTTTCCAATATGGCGCCGCCAACTGCAAAGATACGAGGTGGCAAAGTTGAAATTCGGAAAGAGCACATCGAAATCTATAAAATTACCCATTTTCAAAATTCCCGGAAAACCTTCCATCCGAAACTGACTGTACTAATTATACGATCCTAGAATCGAACCTGATACCGTCAGCATTCATGCCAGCGAAAATCGTTTTGCTGCAGGTGAATGCGGGTATAAATATTAGGTACTATTAAAAAACGTATGATAAACCCTTAATTGCTTTTTATTTGTGATTTTATTTATGTGAATATAATAAAGCTGACGAGTTTGTTTGTTTGTTTGAATGCGCTTATATCTGCAACTGCCAATGGGATTTGGAAAAATATTTTTGCATTTGATAGCCCCGTTCTTGAGGAAGGCTGTAGGCTATTAAACATCACGATAGAACTCTTAGGAGCTGAGCAAAAAGTAATAGCAAGGGCAAGCGATGCGATGCGACGAGAGGTGACGGCACGAGAAATTTCACGCGGACGAAGTCGTGAGTAGAGGCTAGTATATAATATTTATAGACTTCAAATATTCATTCCCTAATTTTCATAATTGAAAGAGAAGAAATAAAGAAAATACATTTATTTGCGGCAAACATGACGCATAAAAAAGAACATAAACACACCCAAAAAAATAACAAGTTAGGGGTAAACATGCGTCGTATTCACGCAAAACGGCCATCGGTCAGCATAATGCTAAGACCCTATACGAGACAGAGCCCCGGCGCTGGTTTTCGGCGGCAGCCGGTGTTGACATGATGACGTTAACCAGTGCAGCATACAATTATCCTACTCCTACTAATATTATAAACGTGAAAGTTTGTATGGATGGATGGATGGATGTTTGTTACTCTTTCACGTAAAAACTACTGAACGGATTTGGATGAAATTTGGCACACAGATGGTTTATAACTAGGATTAACATAAAGAATACTTTTTATCCCGATATTCCCACGGGATCGAAACTTGTGCGGGTGAAACCGCAGGGCGCAGCTTTGTCAATAAATAAAATTCTCAGAATTTTCGTCAATAAACAATTTCCTCCTGAATTTAAAAGCCATTGAACCGAACATTTCTCTTTCGCCCATTAAAATTGGGTCGTTCAAAAAATCTGTTTATTTAATTGAGCGAACCAGCTTTTATTACTGGGCGTTAAACCAGATTTATTGGTGACGCAACAATCGCTTTGCCAAAATCTCACATCATTTTAATCTGTTGAATAACGAAATAATATCTTCGTATAATATTGAAAGCGTACCTACTTTAGCAATAAATAATAACGGCTAAGTAAAAACAGCCGCAGGGGTCGATCGATCAGGTTAAGTTACGCTTGCCGTGGTTAGTCCGTGGATGGGTGATCATCTTTACATACCGAGACGTGCTTTGAACACATTGAGCTGTTTGCCTCGGCTGTCATTCGTGGCTTTTTGACAGTCGGGTCGTCAGAAGCCCGAAAATCTGACAATCAGTCTTAATACCAAGTGGTATCATTACCCAGTAACTGTATTGTGGAGGTCAGATATGCAGTCGGTCCATGTAAAATATTGGTATTCAGCTGCATCCGTTTAGACTGGAAGCCGACCCAACATAGTTAGGAAAAGGCTAGGCAGTAGATGAGGTAGGAAGGTATGATTCGGAAAATCTAAAAACAATAAGAATTTAATTATTTTTTTAAGAATAAGGGGTTTATACAGGGTGGCAGGGATATCGACGCGCAAATTGTAACTATGGATTCAGCACATGATACTAGACCCCAAAGCGTAGAAATTTTTCGTCGGTTATCAAAAAAAAAAATCTTCTGGTTCATTGAAAAGTGCAATACCTACGTGGTCAAAATGTATGGAACAGCAATATTTTTTTTTAATAACCGACGAAAACTTTCGACGCTATGGGATCTAAACTCATGTGCTGAATCCATAGTTACAATTTGCGCGTCGATGCCCCTGCCACCCTGTATATCATAGGAACGCTATTTAGAGCAGCAATAAAAAAAAAGTTTAAGGACACTTTTGGGGCTCCTACGTTACTGTAGCGTGTCAGGAATGTTCTCAGAAGCACGTACTGACGGGTTCAGTACCATTCTGCGTAAGAAGACTGCTTCTATGATGCGCAGAGTGCGTGGGACCGGCAATGACATTCTGAACGTCATTAGTGATAAGCCGTGCTGCACCATTATGGCGCATTGGGTACGAGTAAGTGTACATGTACATGTCGGAGTCATTCGTTTGACTATTCGGAACGCTAGCGCCATCTCGTGGTGCTAGACAGATTCTAGCCTGAGTTCATGGGGAGACGAGAACAACAGCTACAAAAGCGGTGTTAGCAGAGCTCTCGAGATCATCGAATTATTGGACATCGTACGAACGACACGTCAGAAACTGTCAGCGTTCCGTATCGTTGAGTTGTGTGTGTGTGATCCGCTAGTGTGACTAACTGGTTCGTAAATTATAATCTGATTTGAACTGCAAACCATTTTTCTATGGTGCTATAACCAACACTACCCGTAGTAGGCCCACAGTAATTAAAATATGGCTGATGATAACGAGAGACAGGCATACCACCTTCTCCGACATACCTACATATACCCGGTGCGTCTGGTGAGTGCAGCAGATATATGACTTAAATCTTGTTTTTCGTTTGTTACTAACATAGCTTATAAGTAGTGTGTATTACTAACATCATATGGGTCAAGGTCTGAAGTAAAGTTATAATTTTTTTTTTTAATTATCTGTACTGTCCCTCTGCAGGATAAAGGCATTCTCGTTCAATTCTGTTTCTTGCGACTGCCTGCCAGTCCCTTCGGTAGGAGTCTCGCCATCTTCGTTTTGGCCTGCCGCGATGGCGTCGTCGTTTAGTGGGACCCAATTGGTGATTCTCTTAGCCCAATGGTCATCTGACATGCGGCAGGCATGTTCGGCCCGTTTAGCAGCTTAAAAAACAAATACGACGTTTAAAAAAAAATTGTTAAGCAATCCCTAATCATTAGTTTCCAAGATTATGCCTGGACTTTAAAAGAGACAGTGACCTCTGAGTTTGTTTCGGCCTTTCTTCTCTGACTAGTCAGACAGGAAACGCCGACCTCATCTAGTTTTTAAAATATGATTGACGTGTCAAAGTGTTTGTACAAACCTACTTACAAAATAAAATCATTTATCATTTATTTATCATTACTTAACTTAAAGCAAGCTTTTTGCCACATTTATGAAATAAATATTTTAACAAAAGAACCCTTGTCTTTTATGAAAATATTTATTTATCATTGGTAGGTATTCAAAAGATTTATCAACACGTCAGTTGCAGGGGTTTTTTTCTGTAAAAGTCACGCGTCATTTGGTTATTGGGAATTTATCGCGATTCTCTGTATAAAAGGATATGGAACGCTATAAATTATTGGAATAACAAAATAAATACTTAAGTACCTACATTAAATTCTGTGAATGAAATATTTTTGAATAGAAGGGTTATCAAATAATGAGAGTAGAAAAAGGTATCATTATCCTCCTGGTCCCTCCAGTTCCTGGGTTCGGCTCCCGTGCTGGCCAAAATGTTATTGAGTTTTTTTCATTAGAATAATCTCAACAGCAGGCAGCTAGTTTACGTTAGGTCAGTCTTTTAATCCGGTTAATGTACTTCTGTAGGTATACCTCCTTTGGGAATACATGCATGATGTTAAATTATATACAGGTTGTAAAAATATCCATCACATAGCCGTCAACTACGCATTCTGTACAGACGCCAGCAGGTAAAGCTACCCGAAACTGTCAAATTTTCCCAATTAACCTTGAACCTTAATACTTTGGCGATTAAGTTGAAAATCTATTAAAGAAATCTGACAGATTGTAGTAGCTTGATGAGCTGGCGTCTGTACATTAACCTAGGAAACATTGCAGCTATTTTGACCTTCAATATCTCCGGAACCAGAAGGTTCCTAGATATGGTCCAGTACAAAAAAAAAAAATTACAATGACGGGGGGTGCAATAAGTGACTCATTAAATGTCTTTTTACACCCGTAGACATCCATTCACCATAGAAAAATCGGAATAGTATACTTTCTCGTCTTCCACGTAAGCCCTGCCCCTCTTCCAATCCATTAGCGTTATCTAGTTAATATAATCTCACTTCCAGAAACTAAGCTATCATAATTTAATTAACTAAGAGTGTATCAAGACCAGATGCAGTTGCGAGCAGTTGGACTCATTAAAAGTTGTGTCTTAATGAAAATAAGGACACCAACTGTCGACGGTAACTTTCGGAATAATATGCTGAGTTGCTTTGGTTTCTGACGTCACTGACGCTTATTTATGTGACGTAAGGGCTGATTTTTCCAACGCCTGATAACTTTATTGGGCGAATAATTTTGAATATTTGACAGCTTTTCCATACAGAAACTGTCAGACGTCAATTTTATTTCACGAATAAAAATTATCTGAAAAATCTGCCCTTAGTCTTATTTGGTCACGTAAATAAAAAACTTTTTTAGTGGTAGGGGCCCAGAGGGTTTTTGAGCAAGTATATGTAGGGCAGTGGTGGCCGAGCGGTATTCAACCGTGACTTACAAGTTGTAAGTCATGGGTTTGAACCCAGACAGAAGCCTTTACTTTGTTTAATTATTTAATCACCACTGTGGCTATCAAAACAGTGAAGGAAAAATCGGCATTTTTATTTTTTATTTTTATTTTTTATTTATAGGGAAAACAAACAGTAGTATACTAAAAATATACAAATGGTCTTAAACATAAGACTTAACAAATATACTACCCACTACATTTTCCACAGATTACTACTTACACTAAGACAAACTGAATAGCAAACGTTAATTGTAGCCAGGGTATGTAAAAACATTAGAAGCTACTGTTGATCCTTCAAAATTTTGATTATGTCAGTTCTAAAGGTATATCTGCTTACAAATAATATATCAATTGCACAAAATAACTTATTGTATGTGTCGACTAAACGGCGTAGCGGTGAGCGCACACCAGCATTGGATTTGCAAGAGCTAGTAGCGAATAGCTGTCTGGTGCGCACCTCCCGCCCCTGCACTGTTCGAGGAACCAGGTAACACAAACTGTTCACCAAGTCGGGGCAATCAAATTTGTTTCGGCATACACCGTATAGAGTCATTGTCTCAAGGAGCGAGCGCCTTTTCTGTAATGTAAGGAGGCCATATTTTTTGAGCATGGACTGATAAGACGTTTTTTTTCGAAAACATCTATACTCCATGGCTCGAAGGTACTTACGTTGAACTAATTCTATAATTTCACAATACTTAGCATAATAGGGATTCCAGATAGGTACTGCGTTTTCTAATTGCGGTCTAACTATGGACTTGTATAAGTGCAAGAAAGTGGAAGGTCGACGGAACTCAGTAGATGCTCTCATCACAAAGCCATACATCTGGTATGCCTTATTAACTATACGGTCAACATGACTATCCAGATGAAGTTTCGAGTCCAACTGTACACCAAGATCACGAATACAAGTAATTTTGTTGATAACACTATTAGCAAGTCGATAATTAAAATTAATAACATTTTTCTTTTTAGTAAATGTTATACTATGACATTTGGGCAGGCTAAGGTACAATTTGTTAGAAGAACAATAGTCAGAGAAACGATCAAGATCTTGTTGAAAATCAAAACAGTCTTGTTCATTTGCAATTTTTTTATAAACTTTTAAATCGTCCGCATATAAGAGAAATTTTGAATTCTGGAAACAATCTTTAATGTCATTAATAAATAGAATAAATAATAGAGGTCCTAAAATTGAACCTTGTGGGACTCCGGATGTGACTTGGATACAGCTGGACTCGAAGCCATTAATTACTACCTTCTGGGTCCTATTAGTTATATAAGAAACAAACCAACGTAGGAGGTCCCCTCTGATACCATTGAATGCGATTTTATTGAGTAACAATTTATGATCAACTTTGTCAAATGCCTTCTGAAAATCAGTATATACTGCGTCCGTTTGTTGCCTGTTGTCCATATTTTCAAAAAGTTGTGTTGTAAATATTAAGAGATTGCTTATGCAAGATCTATCTTTGACAAAACCATGCTGCTCCTTTATAAGAACTCGACGAACAAACGGGTAAATCTCAACATGAACAAGCCTTTCAAAGAGCTTAGAGAAAGCTGACAATATTGAGATTGGACGATACATCTCCACGTCATTTTTAGAACCACTCTTGTATACTGGTACAATATTTGCGCGTTTCCACACGTCCGGAAAGACTCCACATGATATACATTTGTTAAATATTATAAATAAGGGATAGCACAATGTACTATGGGTATTTTTTAAAAATATCGCAGGTATACCGTCCGGGCCAGGTCCTTTGGTAGAATCCAGCAACTTTAGTTCCTTACAAATACTTTCTAAGGAAAAGTGCAATTTGAATAAATTAATATCACAAGCTTCACTAGTAGACGGAGGTTCCCATGAATCAAGATCAAATGTGGAGGGTTCATACACCGAGTGAAAGAAACTAGAGAATAAATTACTTGCTGTATTAGGATCACTGGCGAAGTTTCGTTTGTAATGTATTGTATCAGGAATTTTATTTGTGGTTTTACGGTTGAAGACGTATGTCCAGAAGACCTTGATATTGGTGGTAATGTTATCCTCGACTGACTCCATGTATATTTTATAACATTTATGAGCCTCTCTTTTGAAACTTGCTCTATAAAGGGAAAATTTTTCGTAGTCACATATATTCCCGCGTTTCTTCCACTTTATCCATGCATAAGTTTTATTTTTAAATAAACGGATAAGTGATTTCGAAAACCAGATGGGAAAGTTAAGATTCCTCTGTTTACATGTGGGAGTATGCGATCCAATAATCTCGTAAAGCTTCACATAGAACGAAGAGACTGCCTCCTCAGGCGTCAAACTATCCAGCAAACCATTCCAATCAACACTATCAATACCCTCATTAATTCCGCAATAGTCAGCTTTATAATAATTAAGTTTAAAAGGAACTTTATTTTTCGAATTACGCGTTGTACTTGCAAATGGTACATGAGTATAAAAGGCAGGATGATAATTATCAATGGGCAAAAGGGGATCATCAGAAACAAACGTTACAGAATGACTATTACTGAAAAACAAATCTAAGATACGATCGTTACAATTGGTCGAATGATTATACTGTCTCATATTTAGTTGTGAACAAAAGTTTAACAGTTGACGACTTACATTAGAAGTATTATTTGTATCGCATACCATGAATGATGATTTAGGGACCCAGCTTAATTGTGGCATGTTGAAATCACCTATTAAAATAGCTTTGTCTACACGATCATCACCGAACAACACCATGAGAGAATTAAAAAAAGTAATGTATAGTTCGTCCGTAGTGTTCGGTGGTATGTATGTAGCGCATATTAAATTATAAGTATCATTACAAGCAGGAATTTTAATTATTATATGCTCAGGTAAAATTAAGGGAGGAGACAATGACAGACAGGAGGGCTTCAATTCCCGAGACACTGCTATAAGAACACCACCACCATCTTTTTTGTTTGTAACTACACGATCACGATCGCATCTAAACACAACATAACGTTGGTCAATAAATTCGCTATCTGAGATGGCCGGTGTTAGCCAAGTCTCGGTGAGAACAATGATATCATATGCATGCGCTAATATATTTAAATACAAAGTATTAAGTTTTGTCCTGATCCCTCGACAGTTCTGGTAATAAATGGATACATGAGTATTAGCCATTGATTAAGCTGGTCAATTCAATAGTATTAAACAAAAGTAATATTAACAAACAGCAACATGTCACGAGACGTGCAATCGGCATTATGATAATTACATTGGCTTTAGTAGACGCAATAGAAGAGCAGATGTAAATATAGCAATACGGTAACAATTCACGGATCAAAGTTAGGTAACAGTAAGCGGATACATTATTATATATAATAAAAGAACATACACTTAATAGCGAATTATAGCAAAAAACTAAAGACAGATAAGCAAAAGGTAAACACAGCACTAAACAAACAATCTTTAAACTTATTATTAAAATGGAAAGTCTTATGCTAATAACAATACTTATGTAGAGATTATTTTGCAGCATTATTGGGTATGATTTTATTTGATATGTCGGCTTCCGTACGAATGGATAACGTAGCTGAGTCGTCCGCTTCTTTGACCAAGAATCATACGGCATGTCCTAGAATCATAAAAATTTAAGAAATATGACCTTCCTTCACTGGGCTGCGTGGTGGATTACGGCTCACTTTCTCTCACAGAAAGGAGGTCTGTGTCTCAGGAGTGGGAACATTATAGGCAAATAATCAGCCTTAAAATGTTCCCACTCCGAGTTTAGTTTTTGTAGAGCGAAAGGTTGCTAGTTGAGTAGATGTGAGAAGAGAGAACACCGAAAATATATTTGAAGTTTCAGACAGGAGCCCCGTGGTCAGGAGTCCACTTTATTTAAATAATCTTATTTAGCTATATAATCAATCTAAATCATACACATATGGTTCAAATTCCTTGTCCATCAACCACAGTTCATGGTACAGGGAATGGGTTAAAACCGTTAAGCCAATGGTCCCGACTGTCATCCGTAGATCTTTGACAGCCGTTACGGGTAGTCAGAAGCCCAAAAGTCTGACAACTAGTCTTAACAAGAGGTATCTATCGTATTACCCAGTATCTGGGTTGTTGAGGCAGTCGCTCCATGTAAAATACTAGTATCCAGCTACATCCAGTTAGACTGGAAGCCGAGCACCCCATTTAAGAATAGGCTAGGCAGATGGATTTATAAAATGTTCGCACAATATGCCACAAGACGGACTGCACAGTTCCTCAAGATAAACGGCCAATATTGCCCTTCATTATAAGATCCGTCTAATTATTATTAAAATATACAAAAAGCCCAATCCCCCTTAAGTGGCGGGGAGTGTGTCCCAATTGCTACGGATTTATTGTCAGCCTATAAATCTGCTTGCCCTTTTCTGCTCCATTAAATATCATGGAAAATATCTAATAAGGCGGAATAATTTTGCGAGGCTCTGCGATCTGTTGTGTTTTTCTCTTTATTTTTTTATCTGGAGATGCTATTTGCTATTTTATACCGAGAACATAAAAGCGGTTGTACTTCTTTACGTGGTATATAAAATCAAATCTTTGTTATTTCAGGAATACACTTAAATAGAATTTTTCTTAGATTAAATATTATTATTTTTATTATAAATTACTATTATTAGCTGCGGCCTGCGGTTTCATCCGCGTACGTTTCGATCCCGTGGGAATATTGGAATAAATAGTATTTTGTGTCTTATTTTTGGTTATTTTTAGACTATCTGCGTGCCAAATTTCAGCCAAATCTGTTCAGTAGTTTTTGCGCGAAAGAGTAACAAACAACACAACACGGAGACAGAGACAACACGACAGACAGAGTGACAACACGGTTAGCGCAGTGGCTGAGCGATCGGACTGCTGCGCTGCGTGTCGCGGGTTCGATTCCCGCACAGAACAAATATTTGTAAGTCCTACATGTATTTGTTCCGAGTCTGGGTGTTTTTCTATTTATAATATGTAGGTATGTATTTACAAAAAAAAAAAATGTATATAAGTAGTTTATCAGCCAACTTGTTACCATAACACAAGCATTAGGTTGCTTAGCTTGGGACTAGATGGCGCTGTGTGAAATGTCCAGGGATATTATTATTATTATCATGCTGAGATAGGAGCCTTTTGGCCTCGTATAGGACTTTCTGTTTAATTTTTTCCTTTTGTTACGTTTTTTATATAATTTGTTTTATTTTTAACTGTGTTTAGTTTATGATCTTGTACGAGTCGCAATAAATACTTTTTATTTCTTTCTTTCTTTCATCCATCCACCTATCCTTACAAACTTTCGTGTTTATAATATTAGTAGGATTACAAAACATTAATTCAATATTAAATTAGGTTACAACAGAATATTAATTGTCACATATGAAGAAATAGTTTACCTTGTATATGGCCCTCAATATTCCATTCAATATAAAGTAGGCCTGCGAATTTCTCATGGCAGCGTAAAAGTCATCTACCCTGCTTTCCCACCAAATAAATAAATAAAATACAGCATCCAGCTTGGAAGGTCGACTTTCCTTTGACCTAAAGTCGACCTCGTAATTGCTGTACGACCCTAAGGTTGAATGTAAGAGCTGCTTCACACGTACCACAAAACACGCCACATCGCAGCGCAAAAATATGGACAAGCAGTGGTTACGTTCGAATGGTGTTGCTGCAACTTCTTGCAGTTGCATTGTCGCTAGTAGTTGCGATGTGGTTACGTTGTGGCTAGTTGCAGACAGATTGACTCCGGCTGTGACAGTGTAGTCGTGTCGACGCAACGTTGTGGTTGTGTTGTGGTTGCAACGTCGCCATGATGTGGTCTGTATCACCCACGCGTTTGTTTTTGTCAGCTAAATGTGGTCCTTCTGAATAGATTATTCATTTTCATACAATTTAGCGCCCATCGACGTGGTGTTATGTAATGTGTGTGTTTGTGGCCGTGGTACGTGTGATCGGGCCCCAAGATATTTTTAGCTTTAAAGAAGTAGAGTGTAGTATTATCAAAAGTGGTAAAGCAAGTGTGTAGCTATACGCAAAAGCATACTGCCACAGCCAAAGGTTTAGGAAGGTAGGTACTCAAGTTCAAGTAAATACCGTTCACCTCTGACCTCTGGGGAAGAAGTTATTCTGATAAACGATGCTCTTATATTTATTATCAGATGATGGAATATACAAGGTAATAATGGCAAACGACATCGCGGCAGGCCCAGACGCAGATGGTGAGATGAGCTGGACTCTTTTAATAAAGGTTGGTCTTTGGTCTTTGGCAGCTTTGAACAGAGAGAGGTGGAAGAAGAGTAGAGAGGCTTTTGCCCAAAAGTGGGACTGTTCCCGCAAGCGCCTACAGAAATTCTCATGCTGTTTAATGTCGAAGCTACGTAGATTATGGCTAATCGTTTTTATTTTTTAACGTTTGTTTTTCCGGCTACCTACATCTAAAAATTGACACAATAAATTTTGCACGTTCACATCAAGCAACGTATTTTTTAATTATTCCCGTTATTATACCTGGATCAATCCCGCACATGGTCCTTCGAGCCGGATAATTTGGAGATTTCGAAGAATATTTACTCCGATCAGCGAATTGTTACAAAGGGATTGAAGAGAATTGGGGGACATCAAAAATCATAGTCGACGCACGGTGTGGCCGGTGAATTCTGCTACGTCATTCAGAAGATTATTGGAATTAACGTGGTCTGGATACTTAATAGCTGAGAAAAGGCGTATTTATTATTAAATTTGTGTACCCAACACTCTATCTAACAGGTATAATTAGTGTAAG
Source organism: Apamea anceps (assembly GCA_951799955.1). Classification (NCBI taxonomy): domain Eukaryota; kingdom Metazoa; phylum Arthropoda; class Insecta; order Lepidoptera; family Noctuidae; genus Apamea; species Apamea anceps. Next base: position 16,537,630 of record OX637519.1, on the reverse strand, counting down.
TCAGCCGTTAATAACCAGGTTAGTACGAAATACCTATTGTCATTTTTCTTTGTTCTGTAAGTGGTTACAAATTGTAATACAATTATTAACTGATCAGTCATTATTGTTCATTTTGTTATTTACACATTGTTAAAGAGTAGTTCTTTGTAGTAACTGCATTATTTTGCTTTACGGTGTAATAATTTTACAGTTATTGAGACAGTTAGGTAATCACATTAGTTTGCACAGATAGACAATAGAAATCGTTGCAATTGCAGTGTTATTATTAAAGTTTAGTACATTAAAACCGTCAATACGCATAGTTTATTATAAATTCTAAATAATTATTTATGTAAATTCACTCTAAAGTTAGTGTATTTTAAACTTGTGCGTATTTCAGGCTGCATCATTTGTAATAGTAATTTAAACGTTGCTATAACTTTATTTATATACGTTCCAGGTTGATCACACCAGCTTACGCAATGCAGGGGGATAAGGACAATAAAGATCTCATTAGGAAACGAGCGAGTTGCAAAGGAAAGGTGACATTGTTCTCAAACTATCTAAATTCTTTGAATTCCTCTTCTTTGAGCCCTACTGAGGTAAGCGAGTTGCAATTACGTGTTACTAGACTCGAGGCATTGTATGCCCAATATGATGAGGTGCAATTATTGCTGGAGTGTAGTACTGATGACTTGGATGGTCAGATGTCGGAACGTGCAGAGTTTGAATCTCTTTATTACAAAACCCTATCTAAAGCTCAACAAATGTTGGATGATAATAGGAAAGGCGATTCTAATGATACCTGTGACGTAAGGTCGCGTTCTGACAATCATAAGTTTGTTAAATTACCGACTATTCAGTTGCCGAAATTCAGTGGTTCTTATACAAACTGGTTAGAGTTTCACGACACATTTGTTAGTCTCATCCATTCAAACGATGATATGAACGAAATAAATAAATTTCACTATTTGAGGTCATCCCTAGAAGGGTCTGCTGCTGTTGTGATCAACTCCATTCAGTTTTCTTCTGCAAATTATTCGGTTGCGTGGAGTCTTCTCTGCGAGCGGTTTGATAACAAGCACCTGCTTATCCAACATCATGTTTCTGCATTATTTCAAATCGACAGCCTTCAAAAGGAGTCGTCAGTTAATTTAAAAGGTTTACTTGATGTCGTTAATAAAAACATACATGCCCTAGAATCCTTAGATGAACCTGTTAATCATTGGGATACTTTACTCATTTATATTGTCACACACAAATTAGATAGCAAAACTTATCGTGAATGGGGTGAGTATAAGGGCCGCCTGGACCAGAATTCTAAAGTTACGTTTGAATTATTTATTACTTTTATTAAAAACCGTGCTGAGATATTAGAAACGTTCGAATTGGAAGCTTCTACGAATACTAAACACTCACACACAGGTAAAAATTCAAACAAAGTTAGGTCAATGTTGGTACAGGATTCTAATAAAAATAATTCAGGTGAAAGTTCAAGGAAACAGGATGATGGTGTTTCAAATAAGCCTAAGAATTGTGTTATGTGTAACGGTGAACATAAGTTAAGTAGTTGTCCTCAGTTTTTATCATTGAGCAATGAAGCTCGTTTGCAGTTATTACCTAAATACAAAGTTTGTTTCAACTGTTTTAATCTGGGACATTATGCAAACAACTGCAAAAAGCTAGGTTGTAAAATATGCCGTCGTAAGCATAACACTATTGTTCATGTTGATAAATCCTTAAAGTCAGACGCAAGCAGTGCTGCTAGCAGTGTTGTTGTTGACACGAATGGCAGTGCGACTGTCTCCACTCAGCCCAGTAATATAGGTATAGGTACCAGTGTGTCGCTGTCCGCGAGTGTTGAACCCGGTGACGTGTTATTGTCCACTGCACTCGTCAAGGTCATGAGTATTAATGGTCAGCAGTATGTTGCTCGTGCTGTGCTTGACAGTGGCAGCACGTCATGTCTCATGACTGAGAGGTTATACCACCAGCTAGGTTTGACTGCCAAGACTGTAAATAATTCTATTATAGGCATCAACAACTCGTCATCTTTTATTAATAAAATGTGTCATGTATCAATCAAATCTTTAAATAATAATTTTAGTGTGGACATTAATTGTTTTATTCTCCCATCCATCACAGATAAGATTCCAAGTAAACATGTTAATTTGTTGAAAATTAAAGTTCCGTCTGATGTTTGTCTCGCAGATCCCAACTTTTACTCACCGGCGCCTGTCGATATATTGCTGGGTGCTGACATCTTTTGGGATTTATTGGAATCTCAACGAATTAAGCTAGGTAATGGGCAACCAATTCTTTGTGAGACTAAATTGGGTTGGTTGGTCTCCGGCCCAATTATCAGTTGTATTTCTTCTAAAGTTTTAAAATGTAATTTCATAAAGGTGCGTTCAGACTGTGATGATGAATTAAATTTGAATGTTGATCAACAACTAACAAAGTTTTGGCAGCTTGAAGAAGTGTGTACTTCTTCTCCGTATTCCTCAGAGGAGAAGGTATGCGAGGAGCATTTTATGAAAAACACTACTCGTTTGGAAAATGGTCAATTTTGTGTTAGGATTCCTTTAAAATGTTCCCCGGACAATTTAGGCGAATCTTTGTCAAGAGCCAAACATTGTTTTGCTTCTCTGGAGCGTAGATTTAAATCTAAAACTCAATTTTGTAATATGTACAAAGAATTCATGACGGAATATGAAACTTTAGGTCATATGTCTAGATGTAAAACTATTGATGATCAAGGGTTTTACATTCCGCATCACGGAGTTCTGCGCGAAAGCAGCTCCACCACTAAGTTAAGGGTGGTTTTTAATGCAAGTAGTTTAACTCATACTGGTATTTCTATAAATAATATTCAGATGATTGGACCCGTGGTACAGGACGATCTTTTATCGATCCTGTTGCGTTTTAGGCAACATAAGTACATCCTAGCTGCTGATGTTGAGAAAATGTACCGGCAGATAGTTGTTCATCCAAATGATAGGTATCTTCAACAAATTATTTGGCGTGATAATCCGTCAACTCCATTACACGCTTATCAACTTAATACCGTGACCTACGGCACGGCCAGCGCTCCTTACCTAGCAACCCGGTGCCTTCGGCAGTTAGGGTTAGAGTGTGTTGATAAGGAGATTGGTGACGTCATCCTCCACGACTTTTACGTGGATGATTTGCTCACCGGAGGAGATGACATCAACAAGGTCAAAGAGTTGCGTGATAAAGTTACTTCAATTCTCGCTTCAGCGCGGATGAATCTAAGAAAGTGGAAATCGAATGACATACAACTGGTAACTGGTTCTAACTTTCCCCAGTCTTCACTGGATTTGAATGTTGGTGGATTTGAGTCAACTAAAACCTTAGGCCTAGGTTGGCAGCCACTGTCAGATTACCTTTGTTTTCCAATTAGTCAGTCTGCAGTTAATTCAAATAACACAAAACGTGACATGCTTTCTATTATTTCACAAGTTTTTGATCCGCTTGGATTATTGGCTCCGTGTGTAATCGTTATGAAAATGTTACTTCAGAAGTTATGGTTAGAAAAACTATCTTGGGATGAACAGCTATCACCGGACATTAGTAAGCTTTGGAATGAAATGATTATTAATTTACCCAAATTAAATGAAATTCATATTCCACGTCGAGTTTTAATTGATTGTTATGAGTTTTTAGAATTTCACATCTTTACTGATGCGTCTGAACGCGCCTACGGCGCTTGTCTGTATGTACGAAGCGTTGATAAGCAGGGACAGGTTTTGGTGCGTTTATTGTTAGCCAAAGGCAGAGTTGCGCCACTCAAGCCGACGACCATACCCAGACTTGAGCTATGCGGTGCTCTTGTAGGTGTTCGCATCTTTGAAAAGGTTGTGACAGCATTACGAGTCAGCGCGCGGCGCACTTTCTTTTGGACTGACTCCACTATTGTTTTAGGGTGGCTAAAAATGTTGCCAAATAAATTGCAGCCGTTCGTTCGTAACAGGGTTGCCGAAATTTTAGATAAGACTGGTGGCTGTGAGTGGAGACATGTTCCAACTGACCAAAACCCTGCTGATTATTTGTCTCGTGGATTAGACATCAATTTATTACCTAGTTTAGATGATTGGTGGTCCGGTCCTAGTTTTTTAATGAATGAAATGTCGTATTGGCCTTATAAGTTAACTAATTTTAATAATGAAATTTTGCCTGAAATGAAATTAGATGTCACCTTGCATGTTTTATTCAATAACGATGAATTTGTTGAGTTGATTAATTTTACACGGTTTTCAAATTTTTTAAGACTTCAGCGAACAGTCGCCTATGTTTTACGTTTTATTGACGTATGTAAAAAGCAATCTATTCGCGGTCCTCTTTCTGTGCATGAACTAGAAAGGGCTTTAAACTTGATTATATGTTTATCTCAAAGTCAATCTTTTAAAGACTATAAATTACTACTTAATAATAAACCGTTACCCAAGAAAAGTGAATTAAATAAGTTTAACGTTTTTCTGGACGAGAATAATATAATGCGGATTCGAGGTAGATTACAACATTCAGACTTTCCTTATAATAAAAAGCACCCGATTCTTATTCAATCTAGTCATCATTTTTCTAAGTTACTTTTTAATTATGAGCATAAAAGATTGTTTCACGCTGGACCCCAGTTATTGTTGGCGTCCATACGAGATACGTATTGGCCCATTCGAGGTCGCAATTTAGCTAGGATGTGCTGTAAACAATGTGTTCGTTGTTGCCGATATAGAGGTGAAACTGTAAGCCCTATTATGGGAGATTTACCACGGCAGCGACTTCTAGCAGGTTTTCCTTTTGAAAATATAGGCTTGGACTATGCAGGTCCTATTCAGTCAGCTGTTCGTCAAGGTCGTGGCTGTAAATTAGTGAAGGTTTATATAGCTATTTTCGTTTGTTTTTCCACGAAATCAATTCATCTAGAACTAGTCGGTGATTTAACAAGCAATACTTTCATTATGGCATTAAAGAGGTTCATCTCACGTAGAGGAAAGCCGAGAAATATCTACTCGGATAATGGCACCTCATTTGTTGGTGCATCTAATGACCTTTCTAGGTTTCTTAAGGCGAATTGCGATTCGCTGTCCGAGGAGGTGGCTAAGGAAGGAATTAACTTTCACTTCATTCCTGCATATTCTCCTCATTTCGCTGGCCTTGCGGAAGCTGGTGTTAAATCAACCAAACATCACTTAGTAAGAGTGCTGGGCCTTTGTAACCTTACGTACGAAGAGCTATACACCATGATGGTTCAGGTTGAAGCCATTTTAAACTCCAGACCACTGACGCCGTTATCATCAAACCCCGAGGATCTGACGCCGCTCACACCCGGACATTTTTTGATTGGACGTCCTATGACATCGCTGCCGTCACCTGACTATCAAGACCAGTCCATCAATTCCCTGACTCGATTTGAGCGTATTGAGCTTCTCCGACAGCATTTTTGGAGCAGATGGAGTAAAGAATACATATCGGAGCTCCAACTTCGCATGAAATGGCAAGCATGCAAGGGCTCTTTGAAGCTGAATTCTTTAGTCCTATTAAAAGAAGACAACCTCCCCCCACTCAAGTGGAAAATGGGTCGGATCGTTGCCACGTATCCAGGGACAGACGGCGTAGTCAGAGTTGCTGACGTCAAGACTTCTAGTGGTCTGTTACGCAGATCATTCAGCAAGATTTGTCCGTTGCCTACATATCCGGAGTCTGAAGATTCTTAGTGGTTGAAAGGCAGGCTTTCAACACCCGGGGGTATGTTCCCGCAAGCGCCTACAGAAATTCTCATGCTGTTTAATGTCGAAGCTACGTAGATTATGGCTAATCGTTTTTATTTTTTAACGTTTGTTTTTCCGGCTACCTACATCTAAAAATTGACACAATAAATTTTGCACGTTCACATCAAGCAACGTATTTTTTAATTATTCCCGTTATTATACCTGGATCAATCCCGCACAGGGACATTAACGGCTACTAAAAATAAATGGCAACAGCGTTACCATTGTTGATAACAGCCACACGGATCGATCGATGGTTATGCAACGCCTACCGAGGTAGCTCCGTGGATGGGTGACCGTCCATAAGGTACCGAGACCCGTCCGTGCCTTCGAAAACACATTAGGCTGTTGGTCGCGGCTGTCATTCGTAGATCGTTGACAGTTGTTACGGGTAGTCAGAAGCCAAAAGTCTGAATATTTCCATAGGGTTTTTTGTTACCCAGTAACTGGGTTGTGAAGGTCTGATAGGCGTTCGCTCCATGTACAATACTGGTATTCAACTGCGTCCGGTTAGTCTGGAAGCCGACCCCAACATAGAACAGAAAAGGCGCGGCCGATTGAAGATGACTCGTAAAAAAATACTTTATCACAATGTAATCATAAACGCTCAAATTGTAATATCCTTTTATAAAATTCATCATATGCCAAAAGAACCCCAAAGAACAATTAATAAACTCGAAATAAACAATATCTCATGCTAATCACAATACATTAGTTAACTAGTAAGGGCGTGTACACACGGGTAATCAACTAAAACAATGGACATATTTCACTGGCGTTGTATGAGATGTGATCTATACGCGTAATGCGTCATGTCTGACACTCCCCTAAACAGAAACTACACGAATGACAGTTTGGTGGTATGTTCCTCGTATGTCATTATTTGGTTTGGGACACTATTGCCTAAATTGTATTAAAAAAATGAGTACCACATTTCTTTAAGTGTTCAGTTTTGTTGCTACAACAAATACCCTACTCGATCAGCGTAAGCATAATCAGCCTATATCGTTGCCATTGCTAGGACACCGGCCTCCTCTCTGGGAGAGGGAGAGGGCCGTGATTCACCACGCGATCCCAGTGCGGGTTGGTAGATGTCATGTGTTTTGACGGCACGGTTGGCGCAGTGGTTAAGCGATTGACTGCTGCGCTGCGTGTCGCGGGTTCGATTCCCGCACGGAACAAATATTTGTATGACCTACATGTATTTGTTCCGAGTCTGGGTGTTTTTCTATCTATAATATGTATGTATTTACAAAAAAAAAATGTATATAAGTAGTTTATCAGCCATCTTGTTACCATAACACAAGCATTAGGTTGCTTAGCTTGGGACTAGATGGCGCTGTGTGAAATGTCCAGGGATATTATTATTATTATTATTATTATTATTATATGTTTTCGAATTTTTGGTTCTAAGACATGCCAGTAAAAGTAAAGTATCTTGTTAAATAACAATAGTGGACGTAATTTAACCAAGTAGGTACGTGTATTCTAAGAAGATACTTTGATTATTAATTTTAAAACTAAGCTTCGTAATACACAGTGAATGACACTACATCACTTCCAACCCTTTAGAAAATACAGCTAGTTACTGATAGTTTTGAAAAAAAAAAATGAAACAAGAAACTTCATTAAAGTCCGGTCACAGTTACATATTTTACATCTGATTTTGCATCACTATCGAAATCACAGTGATTTTTATTCTCATTCTAATAAGGTTGCTGCCACTGACAAGTCTGTCAAAATCATTGCGATCTTTAATCTTGTTACAGTAAGGTTGCTGATAGGTTGCTGCTTTGCTCTGCTTCTGTTGCTGGTTGTTGTGGTATTCAGGCATCGCTTAAAACAGGTTTATGTTGTTCTGAGTCGTTCCGAAGAATATATTTATTTACATATTAACAAAGGTCTATCACGCGGCCGTCTCATTTTATTTTTCAGTATCTTTTGATTTATTTTTTGCAATACTACTCAACTCACACTATTTATGTACATATTCGTTACCATTTTCATCTGACACATATTTATTTTATTTAGGTATGCTACGCACGTCAAGTTGTAATGTAAAATTGATTTACATCCATCACCTCAGACATCAGGCTCAGTTGAAAACCAGTGTCAGGCACTAGTTGTCTGGCATTTTTGCTAAACTGGGCCTTTTTGGTGCAGCCGTGAGGCATACATTCCTGCTAATGTCTTACATCGGTCTTTATATTTTCTATTTGTTTTATTATTAGTTGCTATCCGTTGTATGTATCTGGTGTATTGGGTGTCTTTTTGTCTGTGCTAAATAAATGTATTTTCTTTCTTTCTTTTCTTTCTGTTGTCAAATTTATAATAACTGTAAACGGACTGTAGGTCCTGTACCTATTTTGTTATATGTTAGTAAAACAAACCCCAATTAAAAAGTATCGAAACAGTAACAAACTTACTTAGAAATGCCTAGTCATAGTATTATAATTTTAGTTAGCAACGTAATGACTGGATATGACAACCCTAAGGATAGGCTCATGAATTTCAGCTGAAAATGACTTTACGTTTTTGTGTTAAAGCATGTTTTATGAAACTATACTAAAAATGTTTAATACTAAAGTAATTAAATTTGTGTTGCCTTTTAAATAGGAGATAATTATAATTTATGTAATCCCTTTAACAAGACAGGGTGAGGTTAGGGTTTTGGCTGATTTCAGTGTTTTTCCTGTGCGGTAATTTCGTGGTTAAGTAATAACAGCCGCACGGGTCGATCGATCATATTTAGCTACGCTCGCCCCGGTTGGACCGTGGATGGGTGACCATCTCCATATACCAAGAACCCTCCGAGCCTCAGAAAGCACTTTAAGCCGTTAGCTGCAGCCTAATTCGTGAAGTGGATCTTTGACAGTCGTTACGGGTCGTCAGAAGCCCGAAAGTAACAACCAGTCTTACCAAGGGGAATCGTATTACCCAGTAACTGGGTTGTGGAGATCAGATAGGCAGTCGCTCCATGTAAAACATTGGTATTCAGCTGCATCCAGTTAGACTGGAAGCCGACCCCAACATAGTTGGGAAAAGGTTAGGCAGATGATGACTATGAGTAGCAATCTCATTCATTTGGACAGTTCAATAACATTCGTTGCGTTATTTACGTTGTTGAGCAATATGAAGCAATGGATTAGCAACATCCATCAAAATGATACAGATTGAGATTAATACACACAGGTACACAATAGTACCTAAATGAATTCCATGTAAATTTTTTATTTTTAATCACTTGACATTAAATAATCTAGAATTTTTTGACATTAAATTCAAAACTGTTTGACATTATATCTTAAACCTGGTTGACTTTATATTTAAAAGTGTTTGACATTAGATTTAAAAACCGTTTGACATTATTTTTAAAACTATTTGGCACTGTTTTTGAAATTCACTTGGAATGTTAATTAATAATTCATAATTCTTTGTTTTGTAATTGCATGTGTATATTATATTCAACACAATATAAATTGTTTTTATGAATAAATTAATTAAATAAATAGATAGTCTGTTACGCAATTAGGGAGCTGGTAAGCGAAAATTTTTTGGAACTAGATAGGTAATCTAGTTCCAAAGATGTTTTGTTTATAAGTTACTATGACTGACACATAATAAGATATTAGACCGCCCATTGGGTCACTAAATGCAAAAGTACAGACGCCAGCAGGTCAAGCTACCCGAAACTGTCAAATTTTCCCAATCAACCTTGAACCTTAATGCTACAGCCATAAAGTTGAAAATCTATTAAAGAAATTTGACAGATTGTAGTAGCTTGATGTGCTGGCATCTGTACATCCTATCCTACTATAATATAATATCCTAGTAATATTATAAATGTGAAAGTTTGTATGGGTGGATGTTTGTTACTCTTTCACGCAAAAACTACTAAACGGATTTTGATGAAACGTTACAGTAATATAGCTTATATATCAGAATAACTCATAGGATACTCTTTATTCCGATGCTCCCACGGAATCGACACAAATGCGGGTGAAACCAAGGGCTAGTAATATTATAAAAGTGAAAGTTTTTGAGGATGGATGGATGGATGTTTGTTACTCTTTCACGCAAAAACTACTAAACGGATTTGGATGAAGTTTGGCACACAAATGGTTTATAACCAGGATTAACATATAGGGTACTTTTTATTGATATTCCCACGGGATCGAAACTTTCCGGGTAAAACCACGGGGCGCTGCTAATTTATACATATTTGTAATTCGCATGTTGTATTTAACTTATTGATTAAACTAGGAAAAATCAACTAAGTAACAAGTAAAAAAAAAGCTTTACCACTCAACACTTAAAAGAAATGATAAGTTAAACCTTCCAAGTTGAAACGTCAGGACAAAGTTTTCCTATTACACGTCTGGGGGTTACATTTTTATTTAACTTCTTAATCAGCTGTCCCAAAGCCAAGTGACAGATACTTAAAAGGATTCCCAAGTTTTACTATAAAGGGAACATTTTAGAAATTTTGGAGTAATCCCCCTTGAAGTGGATTGCTAACGTTTATTTGGCGTTGAATACTTTTAAGAGTAGGATTCTTAGTACCTACTGAGAACAGCGCTGCGGACTATGTTATTACTTACTAGCTGCGCCCCGCGGTTTCAGCCGCATAAGTTTCGATCTCGTAGGAATATCGGGATAAAACGTATCCTATGTGTTAATCCTGCAGTGCGATTCTGTAACCATCTCACCGTGAAAACTTAGGTGAAGTGAGCGTGGAGTGAGCTGACATTCCAACTAATGCTAGAGCTTGACACTATTGGCAGCTCACTTTAAGCTCACTTCACCTAACTTTTCACGGTGAGTTTTTTACAGAATCGATCGGCTGTAACCATCTCACCGAGATAACTTAGGTGAAGTGAGCGTGGAGTGAGCTGTCATTCCAACTAATGCTAGGGATTGACTCTATTGACAGCTCATTCTAAGCTCACTTCACTTAACTTTTCACGGTGAGATTTGTACAGAATCGCTCGGCTGGTTATAAATTATCTGTGTGCCAAATTTCATCCAAATCCGTTCAGTAATTTTGACGTGAAAGAGTAACAAACATCCATCCATCCATCTATCCAACCATCTGTACATTCGCGTTTATGATATTACTAGCTGCGCCCCGCGGTTTTACCCGCATAAGTTTCGAACCCGTGGGAATATCGGGATAAAAAGTATCCTATATGTTAATCCTGGTTATAAACCATTTGTGTGCCAAATTGCATCCGAATTTATTCAGTAGTTTTTGCGTGAAAGAGTAACAAACATCCATCCATCCATCCATTCAGCCATCCATACAAACTTTCACATTTATAATATTAATAGGAATAGGATTAGTAAGAAGTAGGATTGTAACTGTTTGTTGTTCATATTTATTTAAAAAAATAAAAAATGAAGCACCTGGGTACCAGGGTAGCGGGATCGTCCGAAAGGGTTACCGTTGCCCTGGAACATAAAGGGCTAAGGAAGGAACACGAGTGGGTTTTAGTCAGTAAGAGTCTGACACTCCCTTCTGCTCCACCCAGAGCGGGAGGAGTCATTTGATGATTTCCCATCCTGAAAAAAAAAAGCACCTGGGTAGCCCGTGAAATTCAAATTTTCTGACGTCATACGTTGATAACGTATAAACTTACAACCTGCCGATCGATTCTGTAAAAATCTCAACGTGAAAATTTAGGTGAAGTGAGCTGTCAATAGTGTCAATCTCTAGCATTAGTTGGAATGACAGCTCACTACACGCTCGCTTCACCTAAGTTTTCACGGTGAGATGGTTACAGAATCGCACTGCTGACACTGACCTGCAAAGTGCAAAAAATTAAAGATTTTTAAAAAATAATTGCTCGGGATACTTCAGTGCATATTTCTCAGCATCAATAATACTTATTACGAGTTACATATATACTTGCAGAAGTCATCGCATTGAATCGTGAAATCGAAAATTAATAACAGACAAGAATCCTGACTGGTCTTGGACTTTTAATTGTATTCAATGACTGTTGAAGGGTCACCAGATTTTGACAAAAAAAAAAAGATAGTGAGGTGGTGTAAGAATGAACAAAATTGAATGAACTTAAATAATGTACTTAAATGCAAACTTTTTATTTTTTTAATAACTTGTCCTAAAAACACGATATACTATTAAAAATTGTAGAATTTGTTACATATTTTGTTTCTCAGTAGTACAACTTACTTAGAATGTATTGATTATTGTTATCACTCAGCCACTCTTGAAAGTCTTTATTCTTCCAGGACATCTTGGGAATTGTTTAAAATTTTTGAATATTCGATGAATTACGAAAATATTACGAATATTTAAAGTTTTATTTAAATTAAACCATTTTTGTCATTCGTTCTATACGCAAAATCGTTCACTACCCCAACACTATTAGTTTTAGTACGGTAGCATTATTTTTCTTTGAGCTGTCAAGTTACTGAATAGGTAGAATCAAAAGTCCAAGTTTAGGCACCCACTTACAACGATACACACACTACACTCTACACTCTCCATCTTTCTACTCTATACTTGGCTTACTATAAGGATATAATATTTAGCATAGAGTCATCTCAACACCTCTCTCCCTTGATTTTGTATATAATAGGGGTTAAAGTATGAAATTGCCGTTTTATTGTAATAGGACAATAGGTACTTCGAATTGACATAGAACCTTCATGGTTTGAGATTTTTGAGTGAAACTTTTTTGACATGGCACCTATTTTCTTTTAAAAAATGTGCAACATTCGATTATCGACTTTCAGTTGTTTTTCTTATTCAGCTTAGACAAGAAAGATGGATACTTCGAAAATTCGAGTTATTTTTGAATACGAGTTCCGACGCGGAACTAACGCGGCAGAAACAGCTCGCAATATCAATGTTGCGTTTGGAGAGGGGACTGCTAATGAACGCACCGTGCGATTTTGGTTTAAACGCTTTCATGATGACCATTCCATGATAACGCGAGACCTCATACATCACGAGAAACCGTTTTAACTCTACAGGAACTGCAATTAGAAACCATTCGTCACCTCCGTATTCGCCAGACCTTGCTCCAACGGACTACCATTTTTTTCGTGATTTGGACAATTTTCTACGTGATAAAAAGTTTTCTTCTCAGGAGGCAGTACAAAATGCATTCGACAAACTGTGTGAAAACAGAATCGAGTTCTATCGCAAAGGCATAAATGACCTTCTTAGTAGATGGCAGCAATGTATAGATAATGATGGTAATTATTTCGATTAAAAAAATATGTTAAATTAAAAAAAAAACGAATTTCAATTTTTCAGTACAAATCGGCAATTTCATACTATAACCCCTAATATATATATTATAAGTATTTATTATATTAATTGTATGTATGTGTATATAACCTATTTATGTATATGTGTACCTAGTTTTAAGAGTTTTTTTTATTATTGTTCCTCTCAACCAAAGCACCTGCCATCTAATCTCTTCACCACCCTTGGTTGACTGGTAGAGAATGCCTAAGGCATTAAGTCCGCCTTTGTACCTTTTTGTGCGAAAAGTTTAAATAAATATTACATCAAAATTGGAGAAAAGCAAGCGGAATTTTGTCCCGCATCGCTCCCTCTCGCTTCAGTTTGACCAAGGTTTGACCAGAGTATTTGCGTAACACACTAATTACAGTAGTAATGAGTTTAATTTTGACAGTTCGACAACATTAATTGCGTTATTTACGTTGTTGAGTAGACATTTTTTTCGAACATTATGAAGCAATGGTTTTGGAGGTCAGATAGGCAGTCGCTCCATGTAAAATACTGGTATTCAGCTGCATCCGGTTAGACTGGAAGCCGACCCCAACAAAGTTGGGAAAAGGCTAGGCAAATGATGATGAAGCAATGGATTAGCAATATCCTTCAACATTTTTCAGATTGAGGCTATCAGTGTGTTATGCAATTCGGTGCTGAGCTTCATCATTCAGGCAGTCTTATTCCACCGGTGAATATAGGCCTCCTCCCTTGTGATCCATGCTTCCCTGGTCTGCTAGTCTCATCCAGTCTGACCAGGGGGCTCACCACTTCTGCCTTGCTATAAGAGCTGGTGGTGAGCCCCCAGAGGAAGGTCAAAAATATCTCTTATAACCTCGAAAAGGGAACAATGAACAAAACCTCACGCTTTTTCTAGTCATGGCTGACAAGCCGAAATAGATGTCACAAAAGAGTATAATAACTATATAAAGGAAGATGTCAGAGAAGAATAAGAAACGTCAGAATTACGCGTATCAAATTAGGCACTATGCAAATGAAAATTATCGTAAAATTAAACATTAATGATGACCGCAAAAACCGTAGCAATGATTATGATGCTTTTATACAACGTTAGAATCTGTCAAAGCAGGCGGTATGACAATTTCACCCTATACTCAACAATACCGACGGAAGCAGAACAATTGAAGTTCCTACAGAACTTGGGGATACAGAAATACATCGATATAATCTTCTGGAAATTGCCATACAAACTGTTCGAAGATGTCCAGCTTATTGTTAGCCCTACTGATACAGCACTCTTTACTGAAAGAACCGATCACTTCAAGTTGAAAACTGAAGTGATGTTGGATAATGTTGGACTGTAAGTGGTATTTTACTGTTATTTTACTCTGACAACCCAATAGCAATCTTATTGTATAGAGAACAAAGATCAATGTGATTTTGGCAGACTTATCAGTGTTAGCAACCCAACAGCAAGCTAGTGAGGCCACACGTGCGTTGCCGGTGCGTTGCGTCGTCGCGTCGCTATGATTTCAACGCACGGAGTACCACATGGGCAATGCGGTGTCGCAACGCAACGTCTCTTACTACAACGTCGCAGCGTCCTGGTTTTGGATGGTCTTCTATATAGTTCTAACAAGACTTCGCGGCGCTGCAATGACGCTTCGATGCTCAGCATCGCACCTCAACATCCCACCCAGCTTCGCCTCTCTGGTCGCCTTGTCTGTTGAGTATGCGTTGCGTCGCAACACTTCGTCGCAATGCTTAGTGTGGCATTGTCACATCACATCGCAACGCGCAGGTAACTCATCGTGTGGCTTCGTTCGCTCTTCATAGGTTTAATAACTGTGTAAGGACTGTCGTTAAGTGAGATAAGTAAATTAATATATTATTTCGTTTGAAGGACATCATTCAGGGTTCAGAATTTTTTACACCTTCTAAACACTTATACCACTGGCCTGTGACCTCGATCGTATTAGGTTTAGCACGTGTTGTGGTACTGCATAATCTGTGCCTGTTCGCTTCAGTAGATAGTTAGTCTGTGGCAGTATCGCCCTATCTCAACTCGGATTAGGTTACTATGTAGAGAAGTTTTCTGTTCTTATAATTTGGTCCCATACTATTTTCTATGTCAACATAACTTTTTTTTTGTTTGCACTTTTAATGAAAAACCACGGTTTATTCGTCGTGTGTAGGCACGGTCATCAGTGTTGTATGGATCACTATGGAAGCTTGTACATGGACACGATGGTTTTTTCTACGGTGCCGTTTAAACGCCGTCCTGTAATGAAACCGTGCCGTGTACAAAGGGCCTTACTTATCCAGTCTGTGTATTATTATCTACCGGATGGGCCAACTAATGTTGCTTTTAGAACTAACATTTCAGCCGAAAGATGTCCACTGCTGGACATAAGCCTCCCCTAAGCACCAGCACTTGGACCGGTTCTGTGCTTCTCGCATCCAAAGGACTCACAAGGTCATCAGTCCACCAGGGAGACCTTCCAACGCTACCTTACGTTTGGGCTTCTAGGATGTTGGATTTAAAACTTTCGGTGCTCAGTCGAGTGCTGAAAATTCAACAACGCGCTTTTCTTTAGGCATTCATTTAGGTTTCGTCTCGAAACTACAGTTTGACCGAAACTGCTGTACCGCGGTACCGCAGTAAGGCGCGCCTTAGGAATGCACGGCGAGGCGGGAGGAATGCGCGGCAAGGCGGGGGGCGGGGGGCCGTGAGCGATGTCGAATGAGCGGCCTGCACTGCCCCCCCGTCTCGCCGCGCACATACCGAAGGCGCGGTACAGCGGTTTTGGGTCAAACTATAGTAAAGGATTGGATTGGATTTATGCGGTTCTGTCACAAATATTTTTTAATAAAATTAACGCCTTAATATCTTATTTTTAGAGCATTTAATCAACAAGTGATCAAACCATATACGCGACAGAGCACAAGCAGTTTTGACTGGAGATACTATCATTCTTTAGCGGACATATATCAGTGGCTCTCAGACATGTCTGCTCTAC
The DNA here is from genome assembly GCA_951799955.1 of Apamea anceps. Classification (NCBI taxonomy): domain Eukaryota; kingdom Metazoa; phylum Arthropoda; class Insecta; order Lepidoptera; family Noctuidae; genus Apamea; species Apamea anceps. The sequence continues at coordinate 16,521,611 of OX637519.1, read as the reverse complement.
ATCCTGATGTCGATTTAATATCAATCGGAAAATCTGCTGAAGGGAGAAGCATATACGCTATCTCTCTCACAAAACCTAACAACAAGCATAAAGTGATAGTGGAAGGTGGAATCCACGGGAACGAGTGGATTGGAGTAGAATTCGTGACATATCTTGTGAATGAATTAATTGCTTCAAAAAATGATACTAAAAAATGGAAATTGAATGAATTGGCCAGAAAATATAACTGGTATCTGATACCAATTGTCAATCCTGATGGCTTCGTTTATAGTCACGAAAAGGTGAGGAAAATTAATGTTTTTTTTAAGGGGTGCTGCACGCATATGTTTGATTCGGCGGCACATTCGATCGAGAAGGAATAGTAGATAGCAGTGGTGGCCAAGTGGTAACGGCCGCGACTTACTAGTTGTGGGTCGTAGGTTCGAACACAGACAGGCGCGTTTTATTTAGCCTACGCTGTCCCACTGCTGAGCAAACGCCTCCCCCAAATCTTTCCAGGTATCCCTTTCTAGAGCCACCTCGATCCAACCCTGGCGGTACGCGTCCAGCTCGTCTCGCCACTTCTTCCTGGGCCGGCCTCGGCGACACCGACAGGCGCTTTACTCTGTGTAAATAATTTCGTTACCACTGCTCTCAAAACGGTGAAGGATACCGTATGTCCTAGAATCAAAAAATTCGAGGAGATGGGACATCTACCAACCCACACTGGGCCCGCGTTGTGGATTACGGTCCACTCCCTCGCACCTCTTTCACAGTGGGAACATTATAGGCTGATTATACATATGTAGCAACAAAGCCGATCCAAAGCAATCGCTACACATGTGCACGAGCCGAATGAAAGCCGATCATTCGGCTCGTGCCAATCAGTAAGTCTTCGTTCGGCATCTACTCTTGCCTACTCATCTTTGGGTTCGTACGGCATGCTCCAAGCTAAGCCAAGTGGTTTACGATTGCCCGTGGCTTTGCCCGCCTGAATGTCAAAATTATCCCACGGGAACCGGGATTTAAAGTACTGTATTTGTTAAGTTAATCCAAGTTAAAAACTATCTGTGTGCCATATTTATGCGTTACACGCCAATGAAGCTCCCAATCGGCATGTTTTTTTCCAAAATTGTCATATTTCACCCAATTTACACAAAACCTTAATGAATTGTATACCTAAGCCTTCCTCACGAATCACTCCATCCATTGCTGAAAACCGTATGATAACCGCCCGGCTGTGCCGGTGCCTATATCAACCCTATGTGCGTAGCACCCCTAATAGCTAATAGTATCATCATAGTACCCTCTACCCTTTCTTACAACAACCCGTAAAGGTTTTCTTTTTCATTCAAAACTCATTTTTTTCATGCTGAAATAGGAGCCTTTTGGCCTCGTATAGGACTTTCCGTTACATTTTTCTTTGTTACTTTTTTTATATAATTTGGTCTTTTATTTTTGTCTGTGTTTAGATCAGTTTGTGATCTTCCTGTACACACGGCTACACATCAAGCTATGCAAAATCAGTATTGGCTGACCGTTTATTGTGAGAAAATATGATACAAAGTGAGGCCAAGACAATCTGGTTTTGTATAGCTTGACGTGTAGCCGTGTGTACAAAAGTCGCAATAACTATTTTTTCCTTCTTTCTTTTATCTTAACTACAGAATCATTATAACTTCTTTTGATAATAAATCTAAATGTTTAAATAAAACTTTTGGTATCTAGTGCTATAATAACGGCTTTATATTCAAGGATCGTCTATGGAGAAAAAATCGGAGGGTCTCGGACGTTGGAACAGGCGTTGACTTAAATAGAAATTTTGACCACAGTTTTGGGAGTAAGTATTTTTGAGGATAGCACAACGACAACACGTGGACGGGCGCTAATTTATATGAAAATTCAAAGTTTATTCGCACCACATTTCACAGTCAAAATCAACCGTGTGTGAGATACCGACCACATGAAGGCAACGTTGGTCAAGGCAAACAAATCCCAAACATAACGAACTGTCTGTTTGCAAACACTAGCCACAATAATTATAACCACATCGCAACAACTAACAACAACGCAACAGCAAGAAGTTGCAGCGACACTATTCACACGTAACCACTGCTTGCCCACATTTTGTCGCTGCGATGTGGTTTGATTTCGGTACGTGTGAACGGACCCTAATGTTACTGTCTGTCTAACTTTTCAGAATACGGTACAAATAATAACCCTAATGACGAATATTATTGTGGAAAACGTCCTTTTTCTGAGCCAGAATCGAAAGTACTGGCGGACTTTGTCAAGCAGAAGAAACAAAATCTTCGATTTTACTTTTCCTTTCACGCTTACGGTCAGAAATTCATCTTACCGTTCGGTGATAGGATAAAGCATCTTGATAATTATGGTGAGATGGTAAGTGAAGTTTTAAATGATGTTCCTCCCACGTACAGACGCCAATAGGTCAAGCTACCCGAAACTGTCAAATTTTCCCAATGAACCTTAATGCTTTAGCTAGCTATAAAGTTGAAAATCTATTAAAGAAATTTGACAGATTGTAGTAACTTGATGTGCTGGCGTATGTACAACCCGTAAGAATTTACTTGCGAATTTGAAAACAACTTCTTTAACGCGGCGTACGGTAGGAGTAAACTGGTAAAGATCGCTATGCCCCCCTAGCGCTCTTTCGTTACGTGAAGATTTGTGGTGACCATCTTCACATACCCATACCCTCCGTGCCTCAGAAAGCGCGTTCAGCCGTTGGTCCCGTCTGTCATTCCTGGATCTTTGACAGTCGTAACGGGTCTGCCCCTCTGCCGGGTATGATTTTTGAGGATGCATAAGCCAAGTGAGGTTCAAATGGCAATCCAATATGGCGGTTGCAGAAATTTTAATTTTTTCTTTGTCTTGGTGTCGTTTTGCGAGAATAGCGTAAGGACTTTGTTCCTTTCGGGAGCCCCTCGACCGCACACGTTTTGTTTTAGCTTCAATTATATTGTATGCAACAGGCAAGACACGTGCATTGTGTAAAAGGGGCGTTATATCCCACAGAATAAGTGTTTTTTTAATTTTATTGAACACTGTTATTGAGTATTAAATAGCGCAAAATAAATTCATATTCCTGCTTTACAAACAGACACGCCACATAAATATTTATAGGACCTTTCTTTTTATTTTTTATAACTATGAAACTTTTTTTTTCAGGAAAATTTGGGTAAACAGGCAATGTTAAAAATGTATAGAATGTACGGCATAAAATACAGTATTGGCACTACCTTTGACACTTTGGGTGAGTGGAAAAATTACCTCTATTGTTATTGACGCAGAGTTTGTATTTGAATGTTTACTAGTGTCCGTACCACGAAAGAAGTCCCGCTGCCATCATCATCATCATTCACAGCCCGACTTCACCCACTGCTGGGCACATGCCTCTCTTTCCTTGTGCCAATCACCACACACAGGATGTGCCAGCCGCTGCAATAAGTGGAACTAATTATACAAGGTGAGGCAAAAGGAATCGCCCGATGTTATCACAATCCACGCGCTTGTGGCGGAAACGCCTCTCGTACTCGCCCGGCCAATGAGAGCGAGACAAAGCTTCTAGAACATTCTAGAAGCTTCCTTTTAAAAAAAATATTCGACGCGCGCCCCCTTTTGACAAGAGTCTTGTGACGACACGAACCTTTATCTTCCCCAAACCTTATTGTTTTATATGTACAACATTGTGTGTATCATTGTACGTATTTTAAAAGTTCTACTTGTGGATTATATTTATTTAATGAATTAGAATTATTTATGTAGTAGTATTACAACGCCACATGCGAACAATGCGTCATACTGACGTCACGCAAATCCTGCATCTCGTAAGTAGAGTTTACCGCGCAATTAGCATATGTACAAACTTCCCAACATCAATCGTTGGGCAATTGCCCGCCAGACACAACACCTGTCTGGTCGTAGGATCAATCCTCCCTTTTTTATGGAGGATGAGTGAACTTTACACCCTGTTCCTCATACCTCTATACTGGTGACCCCGAGTATGAACGTCAGCGCAGCCTTCGTGCAAATACTTCAGCGTGACGTCATCATCATCACTCCCGCAAGCTTTAGCGAGTCACCCAGCCAGCATCAACCAGCATCTACGGCTTCAACGGATATTCTGACCATGAGCATACAGCATCCTGCATCTTGAACAAAACCTGTCAGGTGGAGATTCATAGACGACTCCGCCTTAGAGTGTTAATGTGGGCTTAATATCGTGTCCTGCGTGTCCTGTCAGCTGCACGTTACAGGAACTGATGGCAGCTGATGATGGCGCCAAACAAGTAGCTGAATTCTGGGCCGAGTCTATTTAGATCGCTATCGACACGCTAAGATGAAGCACATTGCTACAATAACCCTCCTACCTCATCATACGCCTTTCTCTCATTAATATTGTGCATTTCATTTACCAGTGCCTATAATAAATGATGTTGAGATAAATATATAAATAAAGATTTACGTCTCCGTCGCATGCCTGTAGCGCCGCGTCTGCGGACTTTTTTCGTGGGACGGAGTCTATCGCACAGTTATTGTTTAATAATTAAAGATAATTTATTGGTTTTTTTTTTTACCAGGCCTGCGTGTTTCTGGAAATAGTGCCAGTTGGGTGAAGAAAACTTTTGGCGTGAGGTAATTCACTTTTTTATGAACGGATTATTTTTTGTTTCATATTTCTTGGAATCTGGAGGATCTCTTGGAGGGGCCCGTGGCTAAATAATAACAGCCGCACATGTCGATCGGTCAGGTTAAGCTACGCTTGCCGCGGTTGATCTGTGGATGGGTGACCATCTTTACATAGGTTCCGAGACCCCTCGGTGCCTCGGAAAGCACGTTAAGCCGTTGGTCCCGGCTGTCATTTGTGGATCTTTGACAGTCGTTACGGGTAGTCAGAAGCCCGAAAGTCTGACAACCAGTCTTACCAAGGGGTATCGTATTACCCAGTAACTGGGTTGTGGAGGCATAGGCAGTCGCTCCATGTAAAATACTGGTATTCAGCTGCATCCGGTTAGACTGGAAGCCGACCCCAACATAGTTGGGGAAAGGCTAGGCAGATGATGATTTCTTGGAATCTATAGCTATCTATCTATCTATGTATATCTATGTAAATAAATAAATGTATGTACTCGCATACCTTCCGATCGACTGCACCAAATTGGATAATTCTTTTTTTTTGTGTTTGTTATTGTCAGGACAAGGTTTGTATAGAAGAAAATTAAAAGATACTACGTTTTGGAATGGGCAACTAGCTTCAGTTTTCTGACTAACTGACCGACAATTTAATTTTGACAATTCAAACGTGCCTGAAATGGTTTAATTGAAATAAAAGATTTGAGTTTGAGTTTGAAGAAAAAAAAAAATATGGCGTAACGACGTTCGCCGGATCAGCTAGTATTAAATAATGAAACAATACGGCAGACGGGCGTTAGTAGTCCAAAAATCTGTCCATCAGTCTTAGACTGTTAAAACTTAGTTACTGGGTGACATGTTAACACGTTGCCCAGTAACTGAACTGTCTGGGTTGTGTAGGTCAGATAGGCAGTAGCTCCGTGTAAAACACTGGTATTCCGCTGCATTCGGTAAGAACCTGTAACACACTTTCTAATCCATTGCCTCATGTTTGTAAAATTAGTTTGCTCGACAGCATTAATAACGCAATGAATGTTGATAAATTGTCCAAAAGAATGGCATTCCAATTGTTATTATATTGCGCAATTATTCTGCAGCATAACCATATTGCCAATCTTGACACAAGAACCGACGACCTTGTTAAAGCCGCAGGAATCCGTTGGGTGCGAGAAGCACGGATTCGGTCGAAGTGGAGGTGGTTGGGGGAGGCCTATGTCCAGCAGTGGGCGTCTTTCAGCTGAAATCATGATGATGATGACCTTTGTTCCCAGATACGTCTTCACGTTCCTGCTTCGTGACAACGGGACCTACGGCCACGCGCTCCCGCGCTCCCAGATCCTCCCCACATGTGAAGAAACTGTTGCTGGGCTCACCGAGCTGATGACCGCCAAACGTAGACGGGTCAAACTGAACCTCTTCGTGAATAGAGCCCAAGAATTAAAAGCGGTTATTTTTATCTTATTTTATACTGTTTTTGTTATTTTACTTTAAAAATAAATGTCTTGTATCATGTTGTTTTAAATAGGTTCTTTTTTTTCTGTATTTTTGTTTTCTTTTTTTCTGATTTTTAGGACCAAATCAACTGTTAAAGTATATTTAGCGTAGACGTCATATTCTATTTAGGTCAACCACGCCAGCGCCCCCGCTCGAGCGTCTCAGGAACTAAAATTGACACATTGCCGCAAATGGCGGTCATTTTGTTTTGGTACTTCTCTGACGATTTAGGTCTACCTAAATTGTGGAATAAGATTTTTTTAGTGTATTTTGTGTTTACTAGAACATTTTTATCATGAGATTCGGATACTGACCGTCGAAGAGGACAGACGTGTCCCGTCGTATTTTCATGTGCGCAACACGTGGTTGAATTTGAGTTTGAAACTCGAATTTGAAATTTGAATGGTTTTTCGCGTGTTGTGGGTGCAAATTAAAACACCTTAAAATGGCGAAAAAGTGACATACGTGCGTTCCTGATCTACAGCCAGAGGTCTATGCTTTCCGGCCGAGGATCCTGGTGACGTCGAGTGACTCTGAGGGCCTTTTGCGGGCAAATCTGGTGATATATTTCCGTTATTTCAGGGATCTCTTTTGGAAGCTGTATCCGGTTGGGTTTTAGTTTGTTTGGGGTTTTGAAGCCACGCGCGAATTTAACATCATTTTAAGCTTTAGGACAATGTTTTTATATAATATTTAGTAGGGCGGCAAAAGTTATCTATTTTCTAGCTTGTAAGTCAAGTTTCTATACCCAAGCGCGCTGCAAAAAAAAAACCTCAGTGCAACAAAAAACTACCCCGAACTCTTAAGTTTGCATAACAAGATGTATTTCTAAAGATAAATAAAGAGCGAAACTCAGAAATTTCATATTGGTTCTCAAACCCATAGTTCCGAGCACATGTGCCGAGAAGCTCTTGTAACACCATAAAAACAAAACTTATTACAATTTATTGGCATAATTGTGCCGATGACAAAAGACGGGAATTCTTTGTTCGGGGCGAACCGATAGCCAACCAAATAAATATGGGTTTAACTTTCGACCACGTGCCTGTCCGTCAAAACCTCGCTTCATATGTTTTAGAGCATCGAGATGATGACAGAATACGCCTAGCACTTCTAAATAATATACAAGAATTTCTCTCTAACAGCAATCTCTCCCAGGAACAAAGGATAGCAAAATACATAACCTTGCAGTTTGACGTTTTGGGGAGGAGAGGATATTCTAATCGCCGCGTCCGAGTTCTATCTCGTAAATGTGCACACGGATACCAGCATCACACTGGTGTATTCACCTACCGACGAACCAGAACCTGGCAACATACACATCCTCTAGCATACAACTGGACGCTATACTTTCGTTTTGGGGCATTCGTGTAGCCTGCATACAAGTAACGGGGATGAACTCATGAGCATATAACTCCACACACTACGAATGGCACCTTTCTGGAACCGTAGGTAAAGCACACCGGGGACGTCCAATTTTAATTAGAAAAGACGCCCAAATTGAATAAGTTAACAGAAAAAAAGATACAAACTCGATTTCAGCTACTCTTAAAGTTGTCAGGGAAATGATAAGTCTGCTCCTCCATATATAATCAACTCTTACATCAACAGTCGTACATCTAATTCTAAAGCAAACAGATCCTTCATAGGCTTTAGAATTTACTTTACTGAATCAGACAAAAACCAAAGAATTGTACTTTAATAATTCTTGGCGATTTTAACGTAAAGTTTCCAACGCAAAGGGCTGATTCAACAAAACCTACTCCATGATTTCCAACTACAATGAGGAAATCCAAATTGGATCACATTATAACGCCATATCGTCGCTCTAGATGTGATACATGTCAATTTTACATTTTGATGCGAAATTGTCCATCACGCAATTTTCCATCTTTCTGGTGATGAGGGTGATACCTTGTATGTACAGGAGGTTTACTTCACTTAACAAACTGACTTTAAGTGACATCTCGTAATAAAACTTTGAATATACACCAAGCATGCCAAGGTGTTTTTTTATGTGTATACAAGAAAACATACGGCATTTTATTTAATATTCAATAAAATAACCAAGAGCATGCAATATACATAATTTTTATAAACAGTGTTTTTTTTTGTCAGTTCAGTGTTTGAATTTAGGTGTGCTATTCCGCATGTCTATAATGTCCAGTACAAATATGGCATAGCAGATGCAGTCAATTAAACCTCTTGATAACACTCATCATCTGCCTAGCCTTTTCCCAACTATGTTAGGGTCAGCTTCCAGTCTAACCGGATGTAGCTGAATACCAGTATTTTACATGGAGCGACTGCTTATCTGACCTCCACAATCCAGTTATTGGGTAATAACGATACCCCTTGGTAATCTTACCAAGGGGTCTGACAACCAGTCTTGGTTGTGAGACTTTCGGGCTTCTGACGACCCGTAACGACTGTCAAAGATCCACGAATGACAGCCGGGATCCATGGCGTAACGTGCTTTTCGAGGTACGGAGGGGTCTTGGTACGTAAATATGGTCACTCATCCACGGACCAACCGCGGCAAGCGTAGCTTAACCTGGCCGGAGGTCCCCTAGCAACCCATTAACCTTCAATAAGTTGAAACTCTAACAACAACAACTCTCTTTTTTATCTACACATTGGAATTACGTGATGATTGAAAAAATGTTTGGAATTTTTCTGTTGCATATCGTCGCTCTAGATGTGACATCTCGTAATAAAACTTTGAATATACACCAAGCATGCCAAGGTGTTTTTTTATGTGTATACAAGAAAACATACGGCATTTTATTTAATATTCAATAAAATAACCAAGAGCATGCAATATACATAATTTTTATAAACAGTGTTTTTTCTCTCCTGGAAAATTGACAGGTTCGTATTTACGAGATGTCACATCTAGAGCGACGATATGCAACAGAAAAATTCCAAACATTTTTTCAATCATCACGTAATTCCAATGTGTAGATAAAAAAGAGAGTTGTTGTTGTTAGAGTTTCAACTTATTAAAGGTTAATGGGTTGCTAGGGGACCTCCGGCCAGGTTAAGCTACGCTTGCCCTGTTGGTCCGTGGATGAGTGACCATATTTACGTACCAAGACCCCTCCGTACCTCGAAAAGCACGTTACGCCATGGATCCCGGCTGTCATTCGTGGATCTTTGACAGTCGTTACGGGTCGTCAGAAGCCCGAAAGTCTGACAACCAAGACTGGTTGTCAGACCCCTTGGTAAGATTACCAAGGGGTATCGTTATTACCCAATAACTGGATTGTGGAGGTCAGATAAGCAGTCGCTCCATGTAAAATACTGGTATTCAGCTACATCCGGTTAGACTGGAAGCTGACCCTAACATAGTTGGGAAAAGGCTAGGCAGATGATGAGTGTTATCAAGAGGTTTAATTGACTGCATCTGCTATGCCATATTTGTACTGGACATTATAGACATGCGGAATAGCACACCTAAATTCTTTGTAAGGTATATAGGTGTTTCGCCAGATATGTTTTAAGTTCTACGTCATTTTATGCCAAGCCTATTGAGAATTTTCTTTTAACACTGGGCTCCAATCTTCCTATAAACTTGAATATCGAACCCAGGGCTTCTGATCAAATAGCGCAAAACACCCATGATTGTTCAAGGTGTTCAATATATATCAAGAAAGAAAGAAGTTTGCACAAGTTTCTGTGAACATTAAGTTCATGTGTAGAGATTCTATTGAGTCAAAAAACTTTTTAAGAACATGTATTGAAAAAAAAAAAAACAATACGGCGAATATCGGTTCTACCGCAGTTCCGATATTTGCCACGCGCCAGAAGATCCTTGCACAGCTATAATACTCTTTTGTCAATACTTTTTAAATGCGTTTCTGTCGGTATCTGTCAGTAATGTCAAATACGACATGCCTAGTGTCAAGTTATGTAAGTGAAAATGTGAAATCTCAAAGGTTACGGACGATAATTTCAAAAATGTACAGATTGAGAAGTTTGTGAATAAAATCAACGAAAATGCAGTCAAATATAACATATTTTTTCATATTTACGTTTTGTTTAAATTTTTGTGTTTGTAAAAAGTATAATAACTATACTTTGTTTAGAGGGATACCAGTGGAGCAAGATCATTTGCAATATTTTGTGAATTTGAGCCAAAATGGTGATTTTAATTTCTGGAGGGATCCAGGCCTTTTGTACAAGCCCGTGGAATTTGTGGTTGATCCTCAGACTAAGCCGAGTTTCTTGCGTGAAGCGGAAAACCGTGGATTGTACTTGACAACGATCCTCGAAGATGTACAGAAGTAAGCCTTCTCTTTTTATTTGCATAACATGACTATAATCGACAACACGGTTAGCGCAGTGGCTGAGCGATCGGACTACTGCGCTGCGTGTCGCGGGTTCGATTCCCGCACAGAACAAATATTTGTAAGTCCAGTATTTGTTCCGAGTCTGGGTGTTTTTCTATCTATAATATAATTTACTTATTATTTACTTTATTAACAAAAAAAAAAAAATGTATATAAGTAGTTTATCAGCCATCTGGTTACCATAACACAAGCATTAGGTTGCTTAGCTTGGGACTAGATGGCGCTGTGTGAAATGTCCAGGGATATTATTATTATTATTATAATCATAACAGAGCAGTGGTTACCCAGTGGTAACGGGTGCGACTTACGAGTTGTAGGTCATAAGTTCGAACCCAGACAGGCGCTTTACTCTGTGTAAATTATTTTATCACCACGGCTCTTAAAATGGTGAAGGAATACATCGTAAGGAAACCAGCATGTCTTAGAACCAAAAATTAGAAAACATGTGACATCTACCAACCCGCACTGGGCCCGCGTGGTAGGTTACAGCCCACTCCTTCTGGAAGAGAGGAGGCCTGTGTCCCAGCAGTGGGAACAACATATGCTGATTATGATAACATGATTATATCACGTGTATTTGCCCCAAAGGGTGCAAATGTGTATAGTAAACCCACATTCGTCCTAATCATGTGTCATCATGTCCCAGGTCTATCCATGCGCGAAATTTCATCCAAATTCGTTCAGCCGATAGATGTCGGTAAATAGAAGAATGGGACCCAGGACGAGCTGGGCAAAACAAACGACCAGACGTCCACATTAGCCCTGGATCAAAAGAGGTCAAAGTCATGGGGCAACGTCTTTACTTACCAGTTGGATGATGCAGGCTAACATTACCAAGACTAGTAGTATTATTAGTTGCTACTTGCTGATGCGTTGTCCTGTCGAAATTTTAAAATGGTCTTGAGTTCATAAAAAAATCCCATACCAGCCGGCAGCGCTGGGGCTCTGTCTCGTATAGGTCTCTTAGCATTATGCTGACCGATGGCCGCTTTGCGTGGATGTGACGCATGTTTTCCCTCAACTTGTTATTTCTTTTTGTGTTCGTTTTTATGCGTCATGTTTGGCGCAATTAAATGTATTTTCTTTCTTTTTAATTTCTTTCCATAGAAAAAAAAAACACTCCGTGTTTTTCCGAATTCTCCAATTATCTGGGCAACTTTAAAAAAAAACAAGTTTTACAGAAAGGTAATACAAACATTAAAAAAAAAATAATAGCCAAATCAATCTAGTAATGCGCTTACCAACGAACAGAATTTAATTTTTGTACTTACATCTTAATTCGCTTAGCCTTTTCCCAAGAATATTGGGGTCAGTTTCCAGTCTCACACGATGCAGCGGAATACCAGTATTTTACATAAAGTGACTGCCTATCTGACCTCCACAGCCCAGTTACTGGGTAATACGATACCCCTTGGTAAGACTTGTTGTCAGACTTTCGGGCTTCTGTCGACCTGTAATGACTGCCAAAGATTACGAATAACAGCCGGGATCAACGGCTTAACGTGCTTTCCGAGGCACGGAGGGGTTGTGATATATAAAGATGGTCACCCAACCATGGACCAACCGCGGCATGCGTAGTTTAACCTGATCGATCGATCCATGCGGCTATTATTACTTAGCCATATGGGGCCATTTTATTTATATTTATATAGATTTATAGCTCTTAGGAGTCATTTCTATTCAAGTTTATACCGTTGAGGAACTGCTAACCGAAATCTGTTGTCTGGAACGCTACCTCACGTTAAGCAGGTAAAAACTAATGTGTTGATAAAGGGCGAAGAATTGAATCCTGAAGACAGCACAGTATTCTTGGGCATAACTTTGGATGCTAAGCTTCAGTGGGGTCCACATATAGATAAATTGTCAAAAAAAAACTAAGTTCCGCAACATACGCTGTTAGAATAATTCGTAATTTAACTGATATAAGAGATAGCCCGTTTAGTGTACTTTAGCTGTTTTCATTGTGTAATGTCGTACGGTATTTTATTGTGGGGAAATGCTGCCGATATTCAGACTATCTTTGTTTTGCAGAAGCGAGCTGTTCGCTCTATTTATAAATTAAGTCCGAGACACACAGAGACAAATTTAAAAGATTAATGTAATGACTGCCTTCTCAGTATATTCATGAAAATCTTTTATATATGAAGTCCAGTCATAGGACTTTAAAAAAGACTGTGACGTCTGAGTTTGTTTCGGCCTTTCTTCTCAGACTAGTCAGATAGGAAACGCCGACTTCATCTAGTTTTTAAAATGTGATTGACGTGTAAAAGTGTTTGTACAAACCTACTTTCAAAATAAAATCATTTATGTATTTGCTAATCATTGTAATCTTGGATAAGTATTTTTAGTCATCAAATCAAATCATCATTTATTTGCTGATCAAAGGTATACAGTGGTGTTTACATAAAATGTGATGATGTTCTCCTTGATCTACCTTGCTGGCATGCAAATTTGACTTATTAAGTTTTATTTAATCTTCACAAACAAATTCGTGCTTAGTAGATTTAAGTGGGGACATGCATCAACATAAAATTAGTATATATTAACATTCATAACAATATTTTATAGTAAAAATTAAATAGTCCCAATGATAAAATTCAGATAATAAAGAATAGCACTGTTTTATAGTACAAACAAAACAATCAGAGTCATATATGTGTTTTTAGAATATAAGTCAAATAATCAAATACATTTCTTAAGGCCATGTCAATACAGAAATAAAAATTTACAATATATCCATCAAATGTACAGACGCCAGCAGATCAAGCTACCCGAAACTGTCAAATTTTCCCAATCAACCTTGAACCTTAATGCTTTAGCGATAAAGTTGAAAATCTATTAAAGAAATTTGACAGATTGTAGTAGCTTGATGTGCTGACGTCTGTATAATAAATTAAAAAAAATCATCTGTGAAACAGTAGATAATACCTAATAATTAAAAACGAATTATTTCTTATCTAATCAAGAATTTGCTCTGGCACGCGATTATGATAAAATCATGATTAAAATATTAAGTTTTATGATTATAACAATATTGTGACATGATTCCAATTCGAGATACAAAATGTCTCTAGATATTGGTTGTAGTCATTTATTTCCAGATATTTTTTGCTTTAATTATTCGTAGGTATAAAAGCATAACTGTGCCTTCCATGCCTCGGAAGGCACGTTCTGCCATTGGTCTCTGCTGTCATTTGTAGGACAAACTTTGACAGTCGTTACGGTAGTTAGGTGGGGCGCCCATGAGCAACTTTTGTCTCAGCAACTTCTTTCTCTCTCACATCAAGTATGAAAATGCTGTCTTTTTCGCGTCGGTACATACGCGCACTTACATACAAACCCCTAGACTTGATGTGAAAGACAAAAAACTTGCTGGGCAACTATGTAAGTTGCTCGTGGGCGCCCTCCCTTAGAAGCCTAAAACAAATAGGCTTACAAAGGGGTTGTGTTAAGTTTTGGTATCCTAAGAAACGATGATATTGGTTACACAATAGCGGCTGGCCAAATACCGAGTGTTTTATAAATAATGTTTTATAAGTCGGGTTAGTAACAGAATTTATAACTCAAGAACGGCTGGATCGATGATCTTTGATTTTATCTCCGCCCCGAATAGCAGAATTAGTATTAAAATACGAGGAAAATTCACGAAAAACAAAACAAGATACCTAATTCATTTTATTTTATTTTATTTAACGAATACCAACGAGATACATTACAATTATCTTTACCCATTATATAACTTGTATTTTTGTAAATTATCCTGTAATGCACAGTCAATTACAGGTAACCACAGCTGCTTACACATTATCGAGTACACGTGCTCTGAATACATAATTAAATTATAAATATATTAAAATAAAAAAGAAACAACAATAATGTGCTATTAAGAGATTTACATGCTTTAAAAGATTAAAAATTACATTTATAAAATACAATAAAACAAAACAATTATCTTTTAAATAGTAATAAAAAAAGCATACGTAGTTTAAATTAAATTAAAAATGATACATTATTTAATTATTAGAATGATAGATCAAATGTCCTCCAACCGAAAGTGCTTGTACAGTTTACGTTTAAAAGTGTTTAAGTCTCCTGTTATTGTAGTGCTGTCATGATTATATCTATATTGATTCTGAGGCGGTACGAAGTTCGCTGGTTTAGCTACTGTTAAATATAATGAAGACGACAGATTTTTATGACAGCCAATATATGAAGGAACCGCAATTCTCGGAGACCATAGCTTCATCTAATAACTGGGTTGTGGGGGTCGCATATGCAGTCGCTCCATGTAATATACTAGTGTTCACCTGTAAACTCGAAACCGACTCTAACATAGTTTGGCACAGGTAATGCAGGTTGATTGAACAATTTAGAATCAAACAAGCTTCCTTTACAACATAAAATATTATGTACTTTACTGAAAAATGAAAACTGAATCACCTCATAGTTTCTTTTAAACCATTTTTCCAGAGCCTTTGACCAGCAAACAGTCAAGACCTACATCAGAAGGAAAATGAACTCGTTCGGTTGGACCAACTTCTACCGATTAGATGACATTTATAAGTGGCTTTCTGACTTGGCTTTAGCTAATCCCACAGAAATGACAGTTCAGAGTATCGGGAAGACAGACGAGAAAAGAGAAATCATGGCTGTTAGAATTATTATGAGGGGATGTAAAATGAGGTACTGTAGACTTCATCACTTTTTGATGTTTAATCACGAGTTTTTACATAGCATAACACCACGCCTGTAATACACCGAAGGGTTTGGCACGAGTTTCAGCTTAAACATAGAAAAGTTTTCAGAGTGGACCAGCCGATCTACGGTGAAGGAAAACATTGTGAGGAAACCGGCATGTCCTAGAACCAAAAATTCAAAGACATGTGACATCTACCAGCCCGCACTGAGCCCGCGTGGTGGATTACAACCCGCACTGAGCCAGCGTGGTGGATTACAGCCCACTCCCTCTCGAAGAGAGGAGACTCGTGTCCCAGCAGTGGGAACGTTATAGACTGATTGTGCTATGTACAGCCAATCTAGACTGTAAAAATCTCACCGTGAAAACTTAGGTGAAGTGGGCTTGAATTAACCTGTCAATAATGTCAGGGGAAATGACAGCTCACTTCAAAAATATCATTTTTATAGAATAGATCGACTGTTTTCGAGGTACGCTAATAACATAAACATTATTATTAATCAATTTAGCGACACGGTTGGCGCAGTGGCTGAGCGATCGACTGCTGCGCTGCGGGTCGCGGGTTCGATTCCCGCACGGAACAAATATTTGTATTGCCTACAGGCAGTTGTGCCGGGTCTGGATGTTTGTGTATGTGAGTTTAAATGTTTGTAAACGCACTCACGATACAGGAGTAATTCCTAGTGTGGGGCAACGTTTTTATTAAAAAAAAATTGCTAAGATCAGTGATTAAAGTAATTTCCATTGATGTTCACATGATCAACACAAAAGCTGGCTTCTGTAATGGTAAACCAGATTTGAGTATAAAATAAATGTAGCAGCATAAATTCAGTCTATTTTTGCTCACAACAGAAATTCTGGGCCACATCGGACAATTTTTTTTTTTCAAAACTTCAATCCCATAATTCAGATCACGCTTTGTCTGGATCCGCATGGCGGATTACGCCCACTCAAAATATGTAATTATTCTTTCCGTCTAATTTGATTTGTGTTGATTTTATTTTATTTGAATTTTATATGATTTTGTTGATTTTAATACGTGTTCTATTAATGGGTGTTATTTACCTGAAATAAATGAATTTATTATTATTAAAATCAAATCAAAATCAAATGTCACTTATTCAAATTAGGCTGAGAATCATCACTTTTCGAACGTCAAAATTTCAAAAGACAGTCCCCCAATAACGCCCACCCTTCACCACTTCCTAGTGCTATCGCTGGAAAGAAGAAGTGGCACAACAAACTCTCCAGCAGCACTTCCTTCCTTCCTTCTTCCACGGAGAGAAGTCCTGTATTTGTATTCCAGCAGTGGAATCATTATAGGTTGATTCTGCTTGCTTATGTTCCAGGTCCAAGGTGATCGTAGAAGGTGGTATCCACGCTAGAGAGTGGATAGCTCCTGCCTTCGTGACATATCTCATCCACGAAATTATATACTCGCGGACTTCAGGAAATGAGCAACTCAAGGAAATAGCATTGACCTACGAATGGTACTTCGTGCCTGTACTGAATCCTGATGGATATGAGTACAGCCATTCCACTGTAAGTAGAGGTGGGAGGATCCCCATCCTCAAGGGTTGAGGCTTGCACCCGAATTGTGTAACTCATGGAATGAAAATCCCTTTAATTATGACAGTAGAGTAATGTTTACTTGTTAAAAAAGTTTGCTTGATAGCAAAAACGCAATAGATGTTCTTCTTTTTCATCTTAGTGTGTTGATGGCAAATAACGTTTTAAAAGAAGTTATATTCTGTGTTTTACTCAGTACTCAGCAACGCTAACCCTATTTGCTGACACAGGCATTAGGTCCCACGTGTAGGTGACAATACGGTGATAAATCACTGAATGATCTCTTTATTTGCTAGTATTCAGGGTGGTAGTGCCATCGACGTACAGCCTGTTTCCATGGATTCAGTACATCATTCTGGACTGAAATAATAAACTACTGTTACCTACAAAAGTGCAATATTGTTTGGCTTATTCGTTCTTTCTCTCTGATATTTTATTCAAAAACACTTTCTATTTAGTTTTCTTAATTTTTCCTTTAA
The DNA here is from genome assembly GCA_951799955.1 of Apamea anceps. Classification (NCBI taxonomy): domain Eukaryota; kingdom Metazoa; phylum Arthropoda; class Insecta; order Lepidoptera; family Noctuidae; genus Apamea; species Apamea anceps. The sequence goes on along the minus strand of OX637519.1, from coordinate 16,504,386 downwards.
CAAGAATAAGTATGTTCCAGGATCGACTTTGGAGAAAAAATCGCAACGGACCGGGAGTAGATTTGAATCGAAATTTCGACAATGTGTTCGGAAGTAAGTTTTTACAACAAATACTTTTAGCGAGAATCAATAGTCTGTCAGTCCGTCAGAAGATTGTCTATCTTGCAGGAGTTCGGTCTAGACCGTAACTCCTGCAAGATAGACAATCTACGGCCGTAGTGAAGTGTCATGAAAATGATGACGGCGTTAAAGATTTAAATCGTTAGATTTACCCTACCACGTCAATAGTCAATTTTCTATTTCATTTCGACACTTATGACGTACAGACGCCAGCAGGTCAAGCTACCCGAAACTGTCAAATTTTCCCAATCAACCTTGAACTTGAATGCTTTAGCGATAAAGTTGAAAATCTATTGAAGAAATTTGACAGATTGTAGTAGCTTGATGTGCTGGCGTCTGTACAATGACGCAATATTGACTTGATTGTAATGGATTGATTGTTTAATAATGTGTGAGCTCATTTTTCTCAGTATGGATATTTTTACTTTTTTTTTCACGCGTGCCTAATGGCGGATTACACAAGTATACGTCAAAAATGGCGCTAACTATCGTCAAACCAAAAGAAGCGTTGTATGAAATTATAATTACAAAATTATGGCCTTGCCGTATGTCAAATAATAACGAGTACGTAATCATTAATATTTGACGTACGTTACGTTAACCAACCATTTGAAACAACCGGCCCTAAGTACAGTGAGACCAAATCTAGCATTTTAAGGCTTTGGGCGGCCGGGTTTATATAGATATATATATACTTACATATACATAATTGTACTTAATAAGAGGTGTTTGCCTTAAAATGGCACAGTTTGAAAAGAAGTTATTTAAGTAAATCTGCAATCAATCAATCTGCTCAGCCTTTTCCCAACTATGTTGGGGTCAGCTTCCAGTCTAACCAGCTGGATACCAGTATTTTACATGAAGTGACTGCATGTCTGACCTCCAAAACCCAATTACTGGGTAATACGATACTCCTTGGTAAGACTGATTGTCAAACTTTCGGGCTTCTGACGACCCGTAACGACTGTCAAAGATCCACGAATGACAGAAAATAAATTAAATAAGTATCTCCGTTTATTTATTTAGCCGTCGGCGTAAGTAAAGTTAAGACTTCCGATTCTTATTGCGGCCCGTCGGCATTTTCTGAAAAAGAAACCAAAGCTATGAGAAACTTCGTGGCCTCCAAGAGCATCGACCTGGAGTATTACCTCGCCTTCCATTCCTACGGGCAGTATATGGTCATACCGTATGCCAATACTAAGAAACATTTGCAAAACTTTGACGAAGTGGTGAGTGGCAACCTTGTAATAGAGATTAGGGGAAATCCCAGTAATTTTAAGTACCGACGCTAGCACAACAACCTACCCGAAACTGTCAAATTTTCCCTATCAACTTAGAACGTAATGCTGTAGCGATAAAGTTTAAAATCTACTAAAGAAATTTGATTGTAGAAGCTCGATGTGCTTGTGTCTCTAAGTTTAAATTCTAACGTCAGTCTCAATCTGTAAAAAAAACCTCTCTTTAACCTTAATATTTTTCAAGAGTTCGTTTTTTAATTACGAGAATTGGCCTCAAGATAATTTATTTGTCGTGGATGGAAATTAATTGAATTTGGTAGATGACGCTGTCCGCTGTACGAGTAATGTGACAGGCACTACAGTACAGCGGACACAATTTAATTGGTAGCCAACGCCATCTAAAAATTTAATTGGTAAACAAATAATGAAACGCAAGCAAGCTCAACCGCTTGGACACGATCGTCAGTGGAGGGGATGCAGCAAGGACTAGCGGAGAAACCGAGTGTTGAGACAGTCGAGCTCGGACAGTCTTGGCAAACGCTCAGTACCAACGCACTTATTTCTTTCGTCTGAAACCAAAGAGCCAATTAACTAGGCGACCAACTTGGATGTAGCGCGCGGTTGGTCGCCGTACCCTAGCTTGGTCACTGTGACCAAACTGGGATAAAAGGCCAGAAAGTTAAAAAGAGGTTCAATCATTGTCCATTGAAGCCAGAAGGCCAATTATGACTTAGGGTAAACGTATTCTTGAGTGGAGACCCCGAATTGGTAAACGTAAGGTGGGACGGGTGGTGATGATGATGAGAAGGCCAATACGTTTTTAGGAGATCAGTGAAATATTTCCGTTTCCTGATATTTCCGTTTCCTGATATTTTCGTTTTCCTATGAGTATTTACTCATGATTTCAAGTTAGTACGCTGGCGGTCGTCGATCCCGTTATCAGACCGTTATTGATTATTAACTGGATTTTGTGTTTCCAGAGAAAAATGTGCATGCAAGCCGGTATGAAAATCTCTACTAAATATAGAACCACGTACACTGCTGGCACAGCCTACGATACAGTTGGTAAGAACTAGGTACATGTATTTTTTATACAGGGTGGCTGGGACATCGACGCGCTACCTGTTGCCATGGATTCAGTTCATGATTTCAGACACACCGAAAAAAAAATTTGCTGTTATGTACAGACGCCAGCAGGTCAAGCTACCCGAAACTGTCAAATTTTCCCAATCAACCTTGAACCTTAATGCTTTGGCGATTAAGTTGAAAATCTATTAAAGAAATTTGACAGATTGTAGTAGCTTGATGTGCTGGCGTCTGTACATACATTTTGATGGCGGTTGCATTGCAGTTTTCTATGAAACATCATCATCTGCCTAGCCTTTTCCCAACTATGTTGGGATCGGCTTCCAGTCTAACCGGATGCAGCTGAAAACAGTATGTTACATGGAGCGACTGCCTATCTGACCTCCACAATCCACTTATTGGGTAATACTTACCCCATGGTAAGACTGGTTGTCAGACTTTCGTGCTTCTTACGACCCGTAACGACTGTCAAAGATCTACGAATGACAGCCGGGACCAACAGCTTACCGTGTTTTCAGAAGCACGAAGGGGTTTTGGTATGTAAAGATAGCCACCCATCCACGGACCAACCGTCGCAAGCATAGCTGATCGATCGAACCGCGCGGCTGTTATTTATTAAGCCCAAGGTTGAGAATCATGTACTGAATTCATGGTAACAGTTTACGTGTCGATGGCTGCCACCCTGTATACAATGTGGAGACGACAACACCAGACTAAATGTGAACACTGGCAATACTAATGCATAAGAGTATTTTGGACCAAATAAATCTAACGTCGAAATTTAAAAAAGTGATATTTCAAACAAACTAAATAGTATAGTGATGGGCCGCCTAGCTATGCTGACTAAACTATTGGATACTAGCTTCTGCCTGAAATTTCTTCTGCCTGAAATTTCTTCTGCCTTAAATTTCTTCTGCCTGAAATTTCTTCTGCTTGAAATGTCTTCTGCCTGAAATTTCTTCTGCTTGAAATTTCTTCTGCCTGAAATTTTTTCCGCCTGAAATTTCTTCTGCCTGAAATTTCTTCTGCCTGAAATTTCTTCCGCGTGAAATTTTTTGTTCCCCGACATCCCCCGACCCCGTCGCATCGCATTTAATGCATCACTTTGTTTTTACTTAGCGTTCTTTCTGACTTTTCTTCTATTTGCTCGGCTCCTAAAGGTCATAGCGTGATGTTAAGTAGCCTATAGCCTTCCTCAAGAATTGGGCTATCAAATGCAAAAATAATTTTCAAATCCGATTGTTAGTTCCGGAGATTACCCCCTACATACAAACAAACAAACAAATTTTACTTCATTAAAATATTAGTATAGATATTTGATTAAATTTTTGTATGCAGACTGGGAACGTCATTAAATATACGCAGTAAACTTTATTGTCGTATTGTAGTCTCTTATTCTCTCTTATTTTTCTATAAATGCATTGTAAACCCACTCTTAAAAATAAATGTCTTATAATTATTATGGCTAACTAGCTGTTGCCCGCGATTTCGTCTGCGATCCAGGATGAAAAGTAGCCTATGTCCTTCTCCAGATCATGTTTTACCCATGTGTCAAATTTCATCTAAATCCTTTCAGCAGTTTTGGCGTAAAAGCGTAATTTTAAAATTTTCTAATTTTATGCGCAACTTTCTTAGTTTTTTTTTTTCGTAAGAAACTTCTACAAAGTATTAGAAAACTTAAAAAAAAGATGGATGAAATCGATAAAGTCGTTCTCAAGTTATTGCGTCACCAAGGGAAAGGGAAAACATAAAAATTACAAATTTTAAAATTAAAATTACAAGAACAAATTCAAATCAGCTGTTAGCTGTAGTGTTACACAGGAAAAAAAAAAACATTTCAAAGGATTCATTTTTAGATATATACTCATAGATAAAGCGTATTTATATAATAGTAAAACCAAGTCAATTATAAATTTTAACAGGTTACGTGACATCGGGAGTCAGCGGTTGTTGGGTCAAAAAGACTTATCAAGTTCCGTGAGTACTAACAATTCTTGCAAAGTTGGAGTAGAGGGGGAGGTGGGACCCACTGAGGAGGAGGAGACCCAGGAGGATTTCCACCGCGCAACAAACACAAAAAAGGGGGTCTAGCTAGCCCACAGTGCACGAAGACACGTCGGCGGCTGCTACTAGAGCATAGTCAACTACAAGTAGTATCATCGTTATCTTGTACAGTCAGCGTCAATAATATCGGGACGAACAGACTGTTCAAAATTATCTAAGCAGCTATGAAAATGAAATATTAACTCAATGACACAAGGAATGTTTCAGAATGGAGACAGTACACGACAACTCTCATTCTGACAAAAACTTTATCCAATTGAGACAAAGTTTAATTTTCTTAGTTGTTGAGATCATTTTGAACAGTCTGTTCATCCCGATATTTTTGACGCTGACTGTACTAGGATACGCATGATGTATACAACGTGTTTTTTTTTATATCCCATAACTCTAGGGGGTCATTGTACTCATCATTATGAACAACTTTTACTATGGGACCAAACCCGAAATCGCGATACAAAAATCTGGTGTTCCCTACATTTTGACGAGTTATACGAACATAAATGTAGCGAACAGCTGATTTTTTTTTCGCGCTTTGAGGTTTGTTCCCATAGTAAAAGTTGTTCATAATGATGAGTACAATGACCCACCCACTAGAGTTATGGAATATAAAAAAAAACACGTTGTATAATAGAAATGGACGGCTTTGAATGGCGTCCGCGAAAAAAGTTGTACGCTCATCGACCTTTCGGCGCTATGAGTTTTTCTCGAATTGCTGTCTCCAGAGCAGTGGTGGCCAAATAGTAACGACCGCGACTTACGAATTGCAGGTTGTAAGTTCAAACCCAGACAGGCGCTTTATAATAAAAAAAGCAAAAAGCTCTCATAGAGAGAAGAACATATTCAAAAATCTGAATTTAAAACAAGATATATGAAAAACAAACTCAAAGAATTGTATAAGCTTACCAGACAGGCGCTTTACTTTGTGTTAATTATTTTTTGTCACCACTGCTCTCAAAACGGTAAATGAACAATCGTGAGGAAACCGGCATATTCTAGAACCAAACATACCCTCACTGTTCACCACCACCACACGTTCAGATCTCCTCTTGGTGAGAGGGAGTGGGTCCGAACCCACTCCCCAGCCCAGATCTGTTTCCCAGCTGTGCGAATGTTATAAGCTAATTATGCTATGCTCTTTCGCAACAGTTTACATAAAAAATTGCCTGTTTTTAGATATGTGATAACGTTCGAACTAAGAGACGGTGGGTTCTATGGCTTTGGTTTGCCCGTACGTGAGATCCTGCCGACTTGCCGGGAGACCATGGATGGGATAGTGTCCCTGTTGACACCCAAAGCGGGTTCTTATAGAAAGCTTCGCTCTGCCGGACCGCATTTTATTTTGGACGAAATTGTGATAGTTTTTAATGTTCTTTTTTTTATTATAGTGCGGTTTGATTGAACTGTGTTTAATTTATTGATAAATGGTTTTATTTCTGTAACTAGCTGCGCCCGCGACTTCGCATGCATGTCAAAAACAAATTGGATTTCATGGGTTTTTTTTGCGCAGAACCCTTATTATTTTTCTGTAATTAAAAGTAGCCAAGTTATTCCTTGTAATACTGCAATCTGCCAGTGAAAGTTCTGTCAAAATCGGTCCAGCCGTTTTGGAGATTAGCCGGAACAAACAGACAAAATCTTTAAAAAAAAATGTTATACTCGTAAGTACCGCATATTATATCTTTAAGCATTTAGTAAAAAGCTGTTATTTGACATTAAAAACTGACACTTATTTATTTATTTACACGTCAATCATATTTTTAAAACTAGATGAGGTCGGGTTTGCTATCTCTTTAATGTTAATTACTTAACACCTAATATTGTATACAATCAAGTATTTTCTAACTGAACAGACAGCTGTGCTGCTGTGGAGTTTGTTGCGCCACTTCTTCTTCCCAGCGATAGCACCAGGAAGTGGTGAAGGGCGGGCGTTTTTGGGGGACTGTCTTTTGTAATTTTGACGTTCGAAAAGTGCTGATTCACAGCCTAATTTAAAATATATTTAATAAAAACAGTAACGAATATGTACAAGTAGTAGTAACATTGAGTGACGTTGCAAAAATAAACAAAAATACTGATAATTTTTATCTTTAGTTGAGATGACTTTGTCAGACATGTTCTACTCCAATTGGTTACCATAAGACAATAATTTACACAGTGCGTAAGTATGAATATGACGGCACGGTTGGCGCAGTGGTTAAGCGATTAACTGCTGCGCTGCGTGTCGCGGGTTCGATTCCCGCACGGAACAAATATTCGTATGATCTACAAGTAGTTGTTCCGGATCTGGCTGTTTGTGTATGTGAGTTTAAATGTTTGTAAATGCACCCACACGATACAGGAGAAATTCCTAGTGTGGGGCAAAATTTTATTTAAAAAAATAGAAAGAATCGTGACGGACGACTTCATCAAAATACAGCATCATTCATCATTCTCCTGCCCATATCCCAATTTATTTCGGAGTCTGCGCAACATGTCTTTTACCTCCATACTTCTCTATTAGTCGTCATCTCGGTAGTCACCCCTTTCTTACCATAATCATCATTCACACAGTCCATCCATCTTTCTTTGGTCTTCCCCTACTCTTATAGCCATCGACATTCAGAACTATCCTGGGGGTCTACTCCGAAGTAGTATCGGCTGGATGTTCGGCCGTTTCCTGCTACCAAGTTACTATTTGGTTCGGTCGGTTCCGATCCTACACTCCTACACTCTTTCGAATATTGACTATGGTCCCGACCCAACTGAGCCGATCCGAACTTTTTTCGCATTTTTCAATAATATTCGGTTCGGCCATGTGTCGGTCCGATCCGAACATTCGCACTTTGCACTTCGGAGTAGGCCCCCTCATTCCTTAGTACGAGTGCCATGACAGCCGATTTCCACATAACTTTTCAGTTACCGGTTCCACTTCCAGACTTTCTCTTATGTACCTACTCATTTCTTATTCTATCCATTCAACTTCATCAAAATTACGAACACAAAAAGTTTTATGAACAATATCTCTTAAAAAATATCATGTAAAAAATGATCCAATCAGCGATTATCATCAGAAGAAAACGCACGCAACACGCAATCCTGTTACCATAAAAGGAATAAAAAAATTAATTCAGTAGCGAATCCTGCGATGTTAACCCCAAAATGATGTTATCAAAAGGTGGCAATATGAGTAATGATCCATGTAATCGTTTAGCCGTCACGACAAATCGTCAGATCACGTGATCTAGCGTCATTTATTTTGGTACAACCCACCATTTTATCCAGACCCCTCCTCTCCTCTACAACTCGAACAAAATGTCCTAAATAATAGCTCAAGAAATATTGGATGACGGACTATAGAACTTAATATAGCATGGGTGGAATCGTATTATTGATTAACAAATTTTCAACTCTGCGGCATTAAGCTACGGTTTCATTTTCGTTGTGATGGGTTAATTGAAGGGCGTTGCATTTCCTTTTGTGTTGGAATTAATTGCTTACTGTTATTTATTGGACTGTTGCTTATATCTCAATTTGGATACGATTTCTATTATTATTATTAATGATACGACTAATTTACTGGTTTTGCTTTGCTTTATGAGGTTGGGTAGAGCAAATATATTTTTTGCTTTGTCTCCATTGAATGGGTTCGACATAGTCAGGGTCATGTCTTTAATCAAAATTACCAGCTTCAATTATTCAATGCGACGTTTAATTGCGAAATTAATTATAAGTTATTTTGATTTTCCATTTGACTTGTATGTACAGTTGACCGTATTTCGGTGGTACTTCGACCTTGAATTGCGTACACAATATCAGTAACAATTGACTCTATTTTTGACAGTTTAACAACATTCATTGCGTTATTTTCGTTGTTTAGCAGACACATTTTTCGAACATGTACAGCAATGGAATAGCAATAAATATCCTTTAAAATGTGACTGATTTTTTATTGGGGTTGATAGTGTGTTACGCAATTAGGGTGCTGGATTTGCGTAGTGCGGATTTTCAATAGAATAAGCGGTCAGCTTAGAGAAACCACCAAAGTGACGGATGCTCTAACCTGCGCTAAGTAACTAAAATAGAAGTGGGCTGGGCACGTAGCGAGGCTAAAAGCACGAGAGATGAACCAACAGGGTAACAGCGTGGAAGGGTCCAATCGACAAACGTCTCAAAGGCAGACCCCACGCGAGATGGGACGGACGAGTTGATAAAAATAGCTGGTACCTGCTGGCCGCAAGTAGCTCAAGATAGAGACACATGGAATTCTTTAGAGGAGGCCTTCACCTTCACTTGAGGAGGGGTTCATGCAAACAAACTTCTATAATATTATCTATGTTCAAACATTTTCTAAAATTATTGAAATACTTACGTGTAAATAACATCATTATTTTTCTTTCTTTTTTTTTTAAACTATGTATGTATACCATTTTTGTTTGGAATAAAAGGTTTTTTTTATTTTTTTAAGATGTCAGCAGTTATGTTGGTTTTGTTACTACTAACGTTGTTACCTGCTGTGCTTATCAGTCAGTGAGTATCGTATTTCCCTTTTAATCGTCGACAAAAAGGAAGAGGTTCGCAAGCCGACTCGTATTTTTAGGGTTCCGTACCTCGAAAGGAAAAAACGGAACCCTTATAGGATCACTTTGTTGTCCGTCCGTTCGTCTGTCTGTCAAGACCGTTTTTCTCAGGAACGAGTGGAGGTATCAAGCTGGAATTCATATCAAATACTGAGGTCTAATGACCCTTAGAGCTGTGAAAAAATCAAACTTCTAAGCCAACGCAATCAAAAGATACAGCCGTTTATGCCGCAAATTTACGATACTCGCAAGGGAATCAAAACCTACAGGGTACTTCCCTTGAACTCAGAATCTTGAAATTTGATACGAAGCAACGTGTTATAGCACAGATAAAGGAAAATTTGCTAAAACCGTAATTTTTTTGTTATATACCTACAAATTTGTACGGAACCCTCGGTGCGCGAGTCCGACTCGCACTTGACCGGTTTTTTTAAATGTATATAGTTTTACAGAGTAGTCAAATTGTTCGCTATAATAAACTGTGATCATGTTTCAGCAAAAAAATTCTTACTGAGGTGCTCTTAAGTGATTTTTCACTTAAATAAAATTAGGTTTCACAAGAATTTGGTATAACCGCGAACAATTTCGGTCTCTGAACTCGTAGGCACGATTTTCTCAACATCTGCCTAGCCGTTCCCAATTATCTAGGAGTATCCTTCCAATCTATCTGGATGCAGCTGAATAGTAAATACCAATATTTTACATGAAGCGACTTCCTACCTGACCTCCGCAACCCTGTTACTGCGAACATACACACTTGTGCACTACATATAATATCTCCGTTTCAGATTAGCCACTATGCCCGAAATACGATCTGGAGGACTGTTACTGCGAAACACAATAACGCTTGGTAAAACTTGGTAAAAAATTAACCAAATAAACATAAGAATCGCTATCAATCTCTTAAATGAAGTCATCAAATCCAGACCATTTGCACCCACACACCTATCACCAGCGTCCAAAAAAATAAAGTAATAAATGAGCGCGCAATAACAATAACTTACAAACTCCCAGTACGTTGTGCTTTGTTAATTTTATGCACGCCTCATTTGACTTGCCGGCTTTAAATGTGGCTGTAAAGACGCGGCTACGATGGTCAAGGTTTTGACCAAAATATTTGTAAAAGATTTTCTTGAAACGCTTAATATCAAGCGATATGGTGGCAGGCCTAGATGATGCCTGACGGAGATGGCGGAATGAGCTGGACTCCTTCAACAAGAACTGGTCCTTAACAGCTTTAAACAGAGAGAAGTGGAAAGAGTAGGGAGACCTTTGCCCAGCAGTGGGACATCACAGGCTGATAATTTTAACATAATTAATATCGTAGAAGATGGCGGCATGAGCTGGACAAAACGAACGACCTGCCGGTCGATTCTGTAAAATTCTCACCGTGAAAACTCAAGTGAAGTGAGCTTGATGTGAGTTGTCAGTAGTGTCAATCCCTAGCATTATTTGGAATGACAGCTCACTCCACCCTCACTTCACCTAAGTTTTCACGGTGAGATGGTTACAGAATCGCACTGCAGAACCTTAATTCACTATGACCACTTAACGATTCCTTACTTCGAAATCACGTCAATTCCTTAGCTAATCATGCCAATCTCGCGTTTATATCTAATATTATCATTAATCTATTTAGGTTAGGTGCGATTGAAAAGTTAGGCCATTTTGCACCACAGCATTTTGGCCATTTAGACTCACTTGCACCACAAATCACTCAACACATTTAACGCTAAAATAGCGTTATTTCTGACAATCGTTTGAAAATGACAGAGACAGAGAGATGCTTTAAATAGGTACGTTTAGCGTTAAATGTATTTAGTAAATATCGGTGCAAGCGGACTTTCGACTATTATGAAATGATTGGGTCAATGTTAAAATTCCTCGTGGTCAAATCAGTTTGACTACTAAGTTAGACCACGAGGAAGGAACGAGTTTATTGAAAACGAGATCGGTTTGAAGCCAGTAAGGAAGAATGAATAAAGTCAAAACATTTCAAGCTTCGTACAATGTTTCCGTACGTTACGATTAAAAGAGACTACAAAATCCTACTTTAAAAATATTATACTCCATGTTTTTCACCTTATCCATAAACTTTGGCAAACGTTTCTATAGCTTTTACAAATCAAATCTAACAAACTACGCTAAACGCTACGCAAAAGGCTTCGTTACAAAGATATTTGTAATTTAATTTAATGAAATTTAACCGACCTATGCAGTAAGAAAGGGTTTTAATTTGCCCTATGTTGCCGCTTAGTGCAATTAAAATGATAAATCTATCAAATGCTTTGGATAAAGAGATAAAGGGACATGCATGTTAATTTTCTTACAAACTAACTACATATATATATATACAAATATATATATATACATGGGCTCGTCCGAGCATATATATATATATATATAATTTATATGAAAATAACCAAAAATAAAAAATAAGAATTCATTAATGTGTCCATAATGAAAAATGCTTATTTCCATGGTCTGAACATCTGGTCGAAGTTTATGTATATAATCTGGAACACGGTGTATATCCTACTCCTAATATTATAAACGCCAAAGTTTGTGAAGGAGGATGGATGGATGGATGGATGGACGGATGTTTGTTACTCTTTCACGCAAAAACTACTGCACGGATTTGAATGAAATTTAGCACACATGTAGTTTATTACCTTGATTAACACGTAGGATACTTTTTATCTCGATATTCCCACAGAATCGAAACTGATATGGGTGAAACCGCGGGTGTACTGCTAGTCTTAAATATTCAAAACTTACATTAAAATTTGATGAGTGTGGGTTTCTATGATTTATGTTGATTATTTTGAAGTAACAGAAATCATCAATCATAGACACACAACTTTTCCACTTTTACTCGTATCTTCATATTAGCTTCCGCCCGCGACTTCAATCGCGTGAAGATTTTCGTTTTAACGTAAAGCATATGCTATGGCAATCAGGAATCATTATGCCTAGCTTCTTATAAGAGAAAGAATTTTTGAAATCTGATCAGTAGGTCCAAAAATTACCCCCTACACACTAACTCACCAATTTTACCTCTTTATAATATTACTAGCTGACCCGGCAAACGTCGTTTTGCTACATACATTATTTCTAGCTGCCCGGCGCCACTTCGTTCGCGTGGTGACCTACCCCCTACCCTATCCCTACCATACTCCTACCCTACTCCTACACTACTCCTACCCTACTCCTACCCTACTCCTACCCTACTCCTACCCTACTCCTAGCCTACTCCTACACTACTCCTACCCTGCTCCTACCCTACTCCTACCCTACTCCTACCCTACTCCTACCCTACTCCTAACCTATTCCTACCCAAAAACCATCCAGGAAACCGTTGAAATATACACACAAAATTTCATCCAAATCGGCCCAGTCGTTCTCGAGTTTTAGCGAGACAAACGAACAGCAATTGATTTTTATATATGTAGTTATATATATAGATAGTACCTATAGATATTCCGTCGCCACAAAATAACCACAAAAATCACACCAGTGTGAAACAAAGCTAGAACAGAACTGCACAGAATCTCGTTAACTTTAATAATCACTCGAAAATGCTGTGGATTAAGCAGAAAATTTAAAGACACTACGGGATCCTTGCCAACGCCCGAGTGGTCCTCCTGGTACTCCAAACGTCTTTGTACAGTGTTGGAACCGGGACAGTCGTGTATTAAGTTCATCGTTTTATTTAACCTACTTACTTGAATTTTGGAGTAAGAATCGGAATTTATTTTTGTAGCGATAAGGGTTAAAATTCGGCAAACTAGTTTAGAGATATTTATTTTTAAAGTGCCAAAAATATTATTTAAATATAAATGATCATGGTATAACCATGTTTGGACAAAACTGCGTTGTCACCATTCAAACGACAGAAGAAGAGATGAAAATTTCGGAGTTTTGTTACAGATTCATCATTATCTTACTTAAAATTATAAACGTGAAAGTTTGTATGGATTATAATAATAGCAATTTTAGTATATGCACTTTAAAAACGTATGGATTTTGTTCCTTAAAAAACGCATAGTTTAGGACTTATATTGAGAATACCAAAAAGTGCGAAAATTTCGCGGTTTTTCGAGTGCTGCAAAGTTAGCACAGGTCTTTCGAAGCTGTAAACTAGGATATACGCTACTGGTAGTGGTCCTAGCAACATATTAAAAAATCAGAACTAGCCGTTAGTTTGCGATTTTAATGTTCGATATGACGAGCCCATTAACAGTAGAGGCCAAATTAAACGAGTTACTCCTTCCCCAAAACAAAAGTCAACCAGTTAGCATTTGTTTATTTCATTTTTCATTAAAAGATCATAAACAAAATACTATCGTTGTTTACTTCGAATTTTCCCTCTTGAATTTTAAAGTTATCTAACAAACACGCTTTTAATGTAAACAGAGTAACAAACAAAGTTGATTTAATGAAAAAATTGGAAAGTTGCACCGTTCGCTAATGAGAAGAAGAGCAAATGGAAAATTATTTCTAACTTCAGCGTCTCAATTAAAATTGTTTTCCAACAGTTACAGGAAATATTAATTGGTGAAGTTAGCTTTCCAAGTTGGAATTTTATGATCTCATTTTTTTCTGTGATATAGAAACGTGCTCATTCCGTTCGAAGAACATAATTTTGGCCGAGGATAAACCCCTTCTCTTGCCCTTTAAAAAATAGTATGGTCTTTATGGATGCAATCATAAGAAGGGTCCTTTGATTCTGCTTCAGAAAGGTCAAGTGCGTCGTTCTCTATCTATCATATTTGTACTTACAGTGTTCCATACATTATACAGTATGTATCAGAAAAGTGTGATCATATTAAGGGGTGTGGTACAGATCATCAGACTGAACCACTTTCTCCATGGGACCAACATCATAATCGCGAAAAAATCATCAGTAGTCCCATACAATATTGGTCTCATGGAAAAAGTTGTTCAGTTTGATGGTCTGTACCACACCTCTTAATATTACCTATTTATCTAATGACTGATTCTTTTTAAAGCCATCATTAAGTATCAAGTCGTTCATCCAAAATCAAAGTACCTACTTATCACAAAAAAAAAAAACCAATAACTTCAACTAGTTTCATCTTTTTGAATTGAAAAGTGTGATTGGTTTAATTAAAATAAATGCTATGAGTTTACGTTTCAATCAACAATATCAATTACGATCTTCTGTTGAAAACAACTGCAAGACTAAGAACGGATAGTCGGATAGTCTTAATGCACTTAAAAATTTAACTCCTTAAATGGCACTAAGACGGCACGGAAGTGTCTCTGTGTCCCAATTAATTAATCCTGGCTTGGAATGCTGCCAAGAGCCTTAGACCGCAGTTTGAGTAAACAGAAACCACTTTGAGGTCATGAATTTTGCACCATCTGTGACGCTTTTGCTGGTTCTAATTGTGGAAAAGGAAAAAATGGTTTGAGATCTTGGTGATTTGCACCCTAATTGTGTAACACACTATCAATTTTAATCTGAATCATTTGGAATGCTATTGCTAAACCATTGCTGCATATGTAAAAAAAAATGTTTGCTCAACAAATGACATAACGCATTGAATGTTGTTGAACTGTCAAAATTAAACCTACCTATTGCTACTGATAGTGCATTGTGAAAATGACCTCTCTGGCAATAACAGTCTGTCAGTTGTTTTGAAATATTCAACGAGTCAACATCTCCTGAGGATGCCCCGTGGAGGCGCGATATGTCGAGTGAAGGTTTGGGAATATTATCGGACCTCGTGCATGCGCATATTTTTGCGGGTGGGTACTACATTCTGCAACCAAACCTGGTTCTAGTTTTTGGAGAACTTAAGACTAAATATTGAAATTGCATAACATTATATTTGATTTTGTTGTTGTTCCTAGCCGGAATCCGTTTTCCGATAGTTTTATAAGCTGGTCATGTTGTGTTAGTACCTACCTATATATACATAAGTTACTGTTAGGCAAGCGCGGTAGGCGCTAGATCTAATTGTGGGAAAAAAGACGTGGTTTGAGATTTTCTTGGTGATCAACCAACAAGAGTTTGTCAGCTGTTTTGAAAAATTGAATGAGTCAACATATCCTGAGGATATGTGTTTCGCGTGGAGGAGCGAAACACATGTCGAGCATAGGTTTGGGAATATTTTCGCACTTGCTGCATGTGCATATATTTCCTGGGAGGGTGGTGCTGCATTCTGCAACGAACGAACTTGAAGTACACACAACACTAGTTGCGGTCGTAACCCCCGAAAAAAATTCTTATTTTTTTTTGTTTCATCATGTTTAAATATCGATACCCAACACGTCCGCGGAGTTTCGCTAGCTAATTTAATTTGACCCTGAATAAACTATTATAGAAGTAGTCAAGTTGTGAATAGATTACTTTTATACAAGCGTGAACTACCGTGATCGCATCCTTGCTTACCATCAAGTGAGATTTTAGTCATAAATAAAATGTTCTAAATGTTCATGAGGAAATGTTCTACTTTTAGTTTAATTATATGCTTAAAAAATTATCAATAAAAATCTGCAAAAGAAACAACCAAACAACAACGGTCATTAGAAAAATAATTCCCCTATTCTCCACCAAAACTGGCGAAAATAGAAAATGAATTCAACTGCAGCAAAAATTGCTATTTCTGACACGGAACTTTTCATCAGTACATTGCCGATATTGTTCTCGCGACACGGATGTACACAAACGAAATGCAGTCATGTATTTTTTCTCTCTCTCGAATCTGGGTCAGACAGCTAGCACACAATAGACAGGTGCAGAAGTCTGGCTCCATACAACGAAAACGTACGCACACATAGATACGCTTCCCATATAGCACACTCACGACCGGCAAACGTTTGAAATAGCCATAGATAGGTACGTATGCGTCTATAAGATGTACATACGTACATACTGACACTACAATCTGAATAATTTTGAAGGATATTGCTAATCCATTGCTCTATATGTTCGAAAAAATTGTCTGCTCAACAACGCAAATAACGCAATGAATGTTGTTGAACTGTCAAAATGAAAGCCATTTCTATTGTTAGTGTGTTAAGCAATTACCCCGCAGTGTTGGCCTAGTAGTAACAGCCCCGACTTACGTACTTACCGTAGGTCGTGGCTTGGATCCCAGGAAGGTCCATTACCCTTTGTAATTAATTCATCAAAACAGTGACGCAAAGCATTTTGAGGAAACCGTCTTGTTCTAGAACCAAAAGTACGATGACATAACTAAAAAAATCCACCAACCCGCACTCGGTACGCGTGGTGGATTCATGTCCACTCCCTTTCACAGAAAGGAGGCCTGTGTCCCAGTACTAAGATCGACATAGACTAATGAACTGATGATTATGCTAACGAGTCTTTATGCTGTATGAAGCTGAACTTCTGTATTTGTCTACTTTGTGTAGTTAGTCCGAAATATTGTTAGCGCTAAAAGCATTTCACTCGTTTTCTTTTTGTAGTATGAATAGAGATTAAGCTCAGTGTGATATCTATGTGATTTTTAATTAGAAAGGCAATTATGTTTTAGTTTAATGCTTAATGATATTTACAATGATGTTAACTTGACGATGGTCTGGAAATAATAGGAAGATATTCATTTAAGAAAACAATCACAATTAGTCAGTCTTGGAGACTACAATTTCCAAAACTTCTGGGCCTTCTTCTTAGCGTGTCAATGGCAATCTAAATGGACTCGGCACAGAATCCGGCTACGTGTTTGACGCCATCACTAGCGTCCAACTGTTCCTGTAACATGCAGCTGACAGGACACGCAAGACATGATAATTAGTGTCCCATCGTTTGTGGAACAGCACAACATTTACACTCCAAGGAGTCGTCTGTGAATCTCCACCTGAACCAGTATATATCTGGGCCTTTTTAGCAACAGTTTTATAATACAAGCCCTCACCAAATAAAATTATTATCCATCACTATGTAGACCATTTGCAGTAGCGTAATGGAAAGCATTATTTCCCAGAGTCATTGCATAATGGAAAGCGTCATGACACTTTTCATTGTATCAAACGCATTAAGGTTTTACGTAGCCACCGCAGGACATTCATCTAACTCCCGTTAAATTCGACCAATTGCTGTGCATTGTGCTCTGTTCCGGCCATCATCTGGCATACTGCCAGTCGCTCTAATTGGGATCCCAATACTTTGTATTTGTTCAGTTTCATAGATTTATTAGTTGTACGCGTTGATACCCTGTGTGTCGAGTTTGGGATTAAAGAAATTTATTAACGACTTTTTCGCTTGCAAATTGGCAGTTTTGCGTTTTCGTGTTGTGCTAAAAAATGAAATGTGTTGTTTGTTGACCTGCTCTAATTGCTGGAGCCAGCTGGAGAATTGGGTTATTGTGGTGTTTGCGATGAGAGCCGCTAACAAACAACTTTTAAATCTACGTTGGATGCAATTTTGGTTGGTTGGTAATCTGAATTTCGTTGCCCAGCTTATTGCTGAAAAGAAAAACCAAAAGACAAAATAGAGGGCTAAAATAACGATCAGTAAGAAAGTCTATAGTAGAATTTGTGTGAAATTACTATGTCATTTTCATACTTGGTTGATTTTTCATTAAACCATTAAAATCAACGATAGTGATGACCATAAAGTTTTGCTTACCACGTTGGAGATTTACCAACATTTGTACAGTAGTAAATTATTATACAACTAACTACATATTTATACTAGGTACTAAATTAATTAACGAACTATTCATCTATACATAGTTATAATAAAATGGTAACGAAGAATTTTGGTCCGTTTGTCTGGATTTATGTTCCGAATTGGCACAAAAACGACTGAACAGATTTGGAGGAAATTTGCCACACAGATCGTTCATAACGGGTAGCGGGATTGTCCGAAAGGGTTACCGCTGCCCTGGAACATAAAGGGCTAAGGAAGGAACACGGGTGGGTTTTAGTCAGTAAGAGTCTGACACTCCCTCCTGCTCCACCCAGAGCGGGAGGAGTCATTTTCCCATCCTCAAAAAAAAAAAAAAAAAGATCGTTCATAACCTGGATTCCTGGACCTGGATCGTTCATAAGATTGAGTACTTTAAATCTCCGACATAAAACATACAAACTTTGGCATTTATAATAATTATAAAATATACCACTGGATAGTACGTTCCTGTAGAATATTTTCCAACATCTACGCGGGCGAAGCCGGGTAATGGTTTAAATACTTAAATAAAAAGCAAACAGGACTCTCACGGCAGGCACCTTTGTGCATCTTCTATGACGCCTCTTCTAAAACCATTTAACTAGCTGACAATCCAACCATTAGCAGGCATATCGTCCGCAAATATAACAAAGGCTATAAAATCTAAAAGCCGACAATCAGAGTTCTGATCTCATTCATTACACGGACTCGCATTAGTGAGTGCAAGCGGATGGCACAGACGACGTCCCCTGATTTATTGGGCCACCTCCTGCCCCTAACGACATGTCGTGATGTACGGTGATGGAGGGTGGTAGAAGGAAGAAGCGGGAGCGGGTAGGTCAGTAGGTTACTGCTAAAGTGCTACAAGGATCTTTTTGCACTCGAATGACGTTGACAGGGAGGCTGTTGGTAAACATTTTTACATTTGTGAAATGTATTTCTTCCTTCGTACGTTTTCTCATGTCACATCTGACATCGCCAGAATTGACGATATCGGCACCATTTCCATAGAGAAAACTTGTATTGAAGAAACAAGATGGCGGCGTTAGTTTCGATTTTGGCCACGCGCCAAAAGATTCTTGTACAGCAAATGGCACAAGGTTACAAATACGTTCAAACGAGAGCTGCTAAACCGAGGATATAAATAACACTTTGTATAATCCACCATTGGAGGAGACCTTTATCCATTCAACGAAGAATTTGACATAATTATTATGATCATGATGATAATGATATTATTACGAGGAACGAAAGGTTTGCAAGTGTGAATGTAGGCTAGGTTGACACACATTTAACCAATACTAAGGCAAGAACAAGTTAATACCTACTAGTTATTCTTACATTTATATCTGTAATTCATTATACTTCATTATAATTCTCATGCCCTTACTATAAAGACAGAGAATTTAAAGAGTATTCTTTTCTCAACTATTAATATTGATTTGATGAAATAAAACACAGAACTAGTCGAAGTAGAGATGCTTGATCGGAAGGCATATATCGAGCAGTGGACGTCTTTTGACTGAAATTATGATGGTGAAATAGGCACAGAAAAGAGAACCTTTCTAAAATAAATAAAGATTTCACTCCATGAATGATCGTCGATATCAATACATCTAGCTTCAAACGTTTTATAAGTGCCCATGTTGGTTTATGTGAAACAAAATATTTTGATTTTTTGAATAAAAGTTCACAACTTGAACCACAAGAAAAAACGGCAAATGCCGACCGAACAAGACAAAGAGAATTATTAGAAGATGAAGTCAACCGCATTATTGTGGCAGGCAGAGACGTGGCTGATAAATGTACTATGTAATTTACACTTCAAGTCTGTGTCATTGTTTTACATGTTCTGGTCTGGACGTGGCGTGTGATGGAAATAAACGTACGACCAAATAATTTATAATGAAGTCAGACTATTTAAGGAGTTAGTTGCAAGTTTGCAGAATTTGCAATTAGAGGTCTCGCTGGTCTGGGTAACAGTACTGTGATGTATTACTGTGAAGCATTCATGTAATTTCCTGCCTAATGCCTTACGCAGTCTTAGGCATGAAATAGACATAAAACACCTTAAAATGGTATACTATGCTTTAATAGAATCAAGGTTGAGATATAAATCAAAATCAAATCAATCTTTATTTGTGAGCATAAGTACAAAAAGGTGTTATTTATACATTTTAGCTGATCTGTATGTTCGGCCAATAATCGGCATACAAATATAATATTAGTAAGCAGGTTATTTTTACTATCATAATTAATAAAGTCTAGGATAAAAGAAATGAAGCAATTGAAAAATGTCATGAGCCGCAATAAAGTAATTGAATTATATTATTAATTATTAAGAATGTCAAAGAAAATTAAATATAGTCATAATTTGTCATTTAAAAAGTCTTCAATCGAGTAATACGTCTTTTCAACTAGAAACAGGAACAACTTTTTTTTAAAATGGCTGACATTTTCCTCACTTCTGATACACTTTGGCAATTTATTGTATAATTTTGGAGCCATTACGAAAATATTGTTCTTGTATAAAGCAGTTTTAGATCCAACAGTTTGTAGCCGGTCAGCTCGACGCTGACTACCTACTCGGCCAAATTTACACATATTATTTTTGACGAACATAGATGTCTGGTATATGTACAATGAGGGCACTGTTAAAATTTTCATACTTTTAAAATATTGTTTACAGCTGTCAGTGGTTTGCAGGTTACAGATCGCTCTAATACACCTTTTCTGACACTTAAACACCATATCCTTACCCGAGGCGTTTCCCCAAAACATAATGCCATATCTTAATGTTGAGGCTACTAGACCATGATATGCAGTTAGTACGGTGTTTTGATTGGCCGTTTTGCTTAGCATACGCAGTGCATGAGAAAATTGGTTTACTTTACTACATACTTTGTCAATCTGGGTATTCCATTTTAATGTGCTTTCAATATTTAATCCCAGAAATTTTGTCGCATTCGTCTCATCAATCCTTTTATCATTATATCTTATATCTAAATTTAAATTCTGATAATAATTTAATAATTAATCTTTAATTTTAATTAATACCGTTTGTTGAAATTTCATTATTAATGTCTTGTCTAAATTTATTACCAAATTATTATTCTCTAGCCAATTTATAATATTAATAGTGTTCAGTTCTGGGGGAATAGCTTTAAATATAACTGTCAGAGAGCCTTTATACTCCAAAAAAGAGCCATACGAACCATGGTCCGGAAATCGCAAATAGAGAGCTGTCGCCCGCACTTTATAAATTTAATAATTCTTACTGTGCCCAGCCTCTATGTTTTAGTATTGTTGATGAATTTAAAAAAATACCTGCATCAGCATGAAACAGATAAGGAGAGACAGTTGAGGGAAAGTACACGCAGGAAAGACTTTAAAAACAAGTTAATACCCCAATTTCATATTGTTCAACATAGTCCTCAATATCAAGCAGTTCGGATTTTTAACAGGTTTTGATTGGATTTAAAAACTACAATTTACAAGAGCTCATTTAAGTCAACACTTAAAGCGTTCCTATTGAAGAAATGTCTGTATTCTATAGACGACGACATATCCACGTTTTAAAATTTGTTCATTTGATTAGTTAATGAGAGACCGAATAATATTAGTATGTAGTAGCTTGTAATGTTATTGAATTTTATTGTTAATGTATTTTCTTTTTATTTATTTATTTTTTTCTTCTATGATTTATTGTATTATGAATGTGTTAGTTTTATAATTTTAATGATTTCAAACACAATGTGAATTGTTCCTGAATAAATTGAATTGAATTGAATTATAGGTAGAATAAACAACTTATACGATGGGTCCAACCTATATCACTACAAAGGGTGGCAGGGCTATCGGTGCGTAATCTGTTACCACGGCAAATGACGATAGCAAAGTTACCCCTAATTGCGTAGCACACTATCAATCAGATTCAGAATAATTTTGGAAGATATTGCTAATCCATTGCTTCATATGTTTGAAAAATTTGTCTGCTTAACAAAATGCAAAACGCAATGAATGTTGTGGAAGTGTCAAAATGGAAGCCATTGCCACTGATAGGTACTGTGTTACCATATTATAAAGAGGGAAGTAGGTTATCTTCATACAAACGCACCGCGCGCGGCTTGTATGTGTGCGCCAAAGTATCTATGCGTCGCCGCAATCGTAATCTCGACCCGTTTCTCAGTGCGCCAGTCGGGGCTAACACCGCTCGAGGTTCGCGCGTCACAGCTTTTCGGCACCGCTAAATGAATGAAAAATGTGCCGGTTTATTTTATCTCTTCTTTTTATAAATAATACTGCTTTGAATCTTGAATACATTTCTGTATTTGTTAGGAAAACCATTGTTAAACTTTATTGACTAATGATCATTGAATTAGTTATACAGAGATATGTTTATCTTTGGCAAGGGCCGGGCTTTAAACTAATGAATTGGTGACAGTACTATCAGTAACCTACCGTTTACTCGTGCTCATCACCGCCCCGCGCCGCCCGTCTGCTGGCCCGTCGCTCTTTCTTTCATCGTGAAAGGTTTCATCATCGTTTAGGTAAAACCGACCTCACAAACCCTGTACCCAGACAATACAAGTAAAAAATACAACTTCCCGACCCTTGCTAATTTATAGGCACAGAATTAAAGTTTAGCTAAAAGTGACAACCCTGAGACAGTAGGCAATTATATCGCGGATTGGGCCGGAGATAACCTACTACCCTTCTTTATACTATGATGTTACGCAATTCCCACCGATAACGCAACTCGAAGTAATGATGATAAATGAAGAGTTAACGAGCATGTTGCTCAGCGAATTAAAATCTCAATAGAGCTTCATCATAATAGGCTAGATGCCTAAAAAAATCTAATTAGCCCGTCAGTTAGATTATCAAAAAATATTGGACCCGTATTTTTTCTTTTGTCAATTATCTAAAAAATGATGAAGATATCGCCCGTTAAAGTTCCACGTGACGTCACGCCTTGTTACACTTTTTAGCAAGGCATGACGTCACGACCCCCTACTCCCAAATTTTGACGCGCTTTATGTTTGTAAATTTTTGTTTAATTGACAAAAGAAAATATACGTGTCCATTATTTTTCGATAATCTAACTGACGGACTAAATGTAATACTTAATCATTTTTTTACCCAGGCAACCACCCTATTTAAGTACAAATTCTGATATAATCAGTTACATCTCAAATATTTTAATGTTCTGAGAATGAATAATCTATTTTTATCTCAAACTGTTTTAAAAAGCAAATGATTGAAGTCACGACATTAACGTCAACAAGAACTTCCATTAAATTAATTATTCACGTAAACGGTTTAGAAATTCTCATAAATATTGAGAACTATCAAACGTTTTGAGACTGAGACCCTCTGTTATAAATCTTGTCAAGAAACTTTTGTTTGTTTGTAAACATAAATAATAATAATATTAATACAGTTTATTTCTCTCATGAAGGTACATTGTTTTAGTAGTGTGTACATACAATTTTGTCTTATGCTGGAACCTTTGTGAGAGCTGGAGTCTGAACTAGGTTCGGGACCTGTATGACAGGTCTCCAGGCTCACACCCCTTTTAACATTTATCGTATTCAACGGCATCTAGATCTAGTATATACATATGACTTTTAGCTAATAGTTTCGATTAGAGAGGTAAGTCTATAAAAAAGGTGGTTATATTCGTGAAGTGTTCTGTAAGGTGATGTTATTGTAGGATTGTATGTGTAGGGTGTGAATGTGTGAGGGTGTTATGTGTATGTGAGGTAAGTATGAGAGTTTGTGCTTATTAGTAAATATGAGTGGGAAGTACGAACTTGAATAAAGTTATTGTGAATATTATTTTTTTTTTTTTGAGGATGGTAAATCATCAAATGACCCCTCCCGCTCTGGGTGGAGCGGAAGGGGGTGTCAGACTCTTACTGACTAAAACCCACCCGTGTTCCTTCCTTAGCCCTTTATGTTCCAGGGCAGCGGTAACCCTTTCGGACGATCCCGCTACCTTCGGTATTTCAGTGTGGTTGATAATGGAATCTTATCTATCTTAAGTATTATCACAATACAGTCATCATCGTCATCTTCTACTGCCTTTTTTATCCCAGTTTAATTGGGGAACATTGTCATTTTTTTCCATACTTCTCTATTAGTCGAAGAGGAACTTGTGGCAAAGTAATAACAGCCGCGCGGGTCGATCGATCAGGTTAAGCTACGCATACCGCGGTTGGTCCGTCGACGGGTGACCAACTTTACATATCAAAACCCCTCCATGCCTCGGAAAGCACGTAAAGCCGTTGGTTCCGGCTTTCAATCGTGGATCTTCGGCAGTCGTTACGGGTTGTTAGAAGCCCGAAAGCCTGACAACAGTCAGTCTTACCAAGGGTCCATTACCCAGTACCTTAATTACCCAGTAACTGGGTTGTGAAGGTCAGTTAAGCAATCGCTTCATGTAAAATACTGGTATCATACCAGTATTTTACATGAAGTGATTGCCAACATAGTTGGCAAGGCAGATGATGACTTTTCTATTGCTTGTCATCTCGGTAGTCATCCCCGTTCTAGCCAATTTGTATTCTGTTTAAAACAAACGTTAGTGATAAATG
Organism: Apamea anceps; assembly: GCA_951799955.1. NCBI lineage: Eukaryota > Metazoa > Arthropoda > Insecta > Lepidoptera > Noctuidae > Apamea > Apamea anceps. Next base: position 16,480,058 of record OX637519.1, on the reverse strand, counting down.
TAACTAAATATATGTTTCTATACTGTCACCTGGGTACTAAATAGTAGTAGCATCCAACGGGGAAATTGCGCAAACACTGACAGTAACAATGGCTTCATTTTGGCAGTTCAACAACATTCATTGCGTTTTTTACGTTATTGAGCAGACAAATTTTTCCATCATAGGAAGCTATGGATTAGCAATAACCTTCAAAATTATTAATAATGTAGTTGAAAGTGTGTTACGCAATGAGGGTGCTGGTACTTACACATTGGAAGTTCCTACATGCAATCAAAAATGTTATTCTAAATTATTATGTAAATATTTTTGAAAAAAAAAACTACCCTTTTTCTCAGTTAAAGTCGGAGATACAGTATATTTGAGGCCATGAGAGCCACAGTGGCCTAACTGTAATTTTTTCAATACTGACTTTATTTGAAAAAAACTGTAAAAGTCATAGCGCCACAGTGGCCTAAAAATTAGTTCATTTTTTTTCAGTTAGGCCACTGTGGCTCTCATGGCCTCATTTATTCACAGTGCATCTTTTGACAACTAACTATACTTTGGCCGTTGATAAGCTTACCTTAGGTGTTTCTCTGAAAAATTGTTTGAATTAGCAAAAGTATTAATTCAACGCAACAAAATATTCTTAGAAATATGAAATATCAGATTGTCCTTAAAGATTGTCTTTAAATCTTAACAGAATATTATAATTTAAAATATAGATTGTAACTTCAATTGTTTCGCAGAATTTTTGAAGGTAGGATTTAGGGCTGGTTTTTCAATCGAGAGATAACTTTTAACTGTGTAATAAAATTTACATCTGACGGTTTTTGTATGGAAGAAATGTCAAAAATTCAAAACAATCGTTTTGAAATAACTGCCGAAATTTCCAAATTATTCCTCGGATAAAATTATCTGGGCTGATTTTTCGATCATCTGACTACCCCTGAGAAGAAAATGGCGAAACAAACTTAAGGGTCAGTCTCTTTTAAAGTCCAGATATAATCTTGGTCAGATCTTAATAAAATGAATACAATGTAGATTAGTACTTGAAATGGTCTTTTGAGGAAAGAACCACACAGATTTGAGTGGACAAGTCCAGTCAGTGCAAGCAGTTGTCAGTTATCGTATAGCTCAACTTAGAACTTGAGGAGCTCAACATTTCGGGTAATTAGAAGAAAAATAAGCAGATTTAGACCTCAAACATGTGTTAAGTCCCTTTAAATCTCAGCATGATTTCACTCCATTTCGCAACAACTTAATACAATCTACCCACAATCCTCCACCGTAGGCGTTGTATCTCGAAATTATTACAACAGTAACCGCAGCATTACATAGTGATGTTTAATTCGGTTCTAAAACGGGTTTTAGTTCATTTGCTTCGTGTACAAAACACATTACTTTAGTTTCAACCGACGGATCGAGCGTGCAATAATTACGCGGTTTAAGCGGTGGATTTAACTTCATTGCGGTTGTGTGGGTAGACGAGCGATCGGGTTTCAACACCTTGTCTGGGATTGAGATGAATACCTAATTTGATATTTTGAAGCCTTGTCTAGCATTCACTCATTCTCTGTCTTTTTATTGTCTGGCGTCTGCTAGAAAGGCATATAACTAGTGACAATAAAGAAAATATTAAAAGAAAAAGCGGTGGTGCTGATCGTTTCCTCTTACTCGGAAATTATTCCGTGCGAGTGAAAGGGCATGATAAACCTTTATTGGTGCGTGTTATACAGGACTAGGCAACAGCGTTACTGTTATAAGGTTGTGCAGTAAGCGGCAACGTTAAAGTGTTACTGCATCAGATAGCGTAAGTCTTTACTATTATTATTCATGACAAGAAAAACAAACCACATCACCAATCATCCTCAAGGTGGCCTAAATTACTGTATTTACCCTGTACTAAAAGCAAAAAGAATATGAACTCAAGTTGTTTACGGCAGCCACCAAATATCTTTACCAAAAGACGCCATAGTATCTACAAACCATTAATTTTAAGTTCTACCAACAAAAATCCAAACAATTTAAAATCTCATTTACAAACCATCACTTAGTCGCCCGTCTGCACCGTCACAAACTTGCACAGTAGAAAGTATACTGCCCGGTGCGACGCTCGAAGACAAATGACGTCGACAGCGGAGCGAACATTAATCACAATTAGCGATGACCACGCCATGTCGTAGTTGCGTCTTTATGTCGCATTATTTTATGAAGTGTTAATTTTGGAGTAAATATATGTACGTCTTGTAGTTTGTCTGGTTATTTAGAGATCGTTGAGAGTGCAGTAAAGCCCGGAATACACATGTAACTTGTAAAACAGTATGCAAGCTTGCATATCATTATGGTACTCACCAATCAGATGTAATTATGGCACACAGCATGCAAGCTACTTGCATACTTTTGTGCAAGTTACAGGCATGTGTATTCCGGGCTTAATATTGGAGTGTTTTATGAGATGATTCAGGCTGGGTGGAGCGACGATCTTCAAAGGGTGGCTTATGTCAGCTGGATGTGAGTTGCCGAGAACTGAGTTGAATGCATGTTCAGTAGTTGACTGTTGAAGGCTGATGAAAAATATGATTAAAAGGAGATTTAGAGGGAAAGCAGCCTGTTTAACGTATTGCGTTGAACTGGCGATTGAAGGTATGAGTTTCATGAGTTTGAACCCAACAGGTTTAGAAATTTTCTTCTTTTAATCCTCAAGGACTAAGAGGAATAGGCAGCACCTCCATGAATGAAATTTTTATGAGTAATTTAAAAACTAACTGTTGCCCAAAACTTCATTGGAATTTATTTTGTATTTCATGATTTTTTATCGAAGACGAAAAAAGCTTGTGTCCTTTTCCAGGTCCCATGCTATTTAGATTCATAACGATCGGTTCAGTGATTAAGGCGTGAAAAGGTAACAGACGGGTAGACAGAGTTACTTCAGCATTTACTAGCTTCTTCAAGCGACTCCGTCCGCGTGAAAGGACAATGCTCATGGATGTATGGAATCCCCTACCATGCTGCATCAAAGTCAAACTTTGTTTTTTATAGACTACACTTGTCAGATTATCTCCTACAAGAGTTTTTTTTTTTTTGTAAACCCGTGTTTCGGAGATTTTCAATACAATCGAAATAACCTGAAATCTAGGTACTTTATTTTGTTTGACATGTCGCAAATGAACGGCCATTATTGCTCTAAAAAAATGGTAATCGTTAAAATAAAAAATTCTATTCTATTTTATTCTAGTTATTTTGATTAATGTGGTTTCGGCAAAGTATAATTTTTTTACATATTTTTTTGAAAGACGTGATCATGACACTTTCAAAATTCAAGGTTATATTAATCATAAATCATTTGAAACGGAACGTCATGTAAAGGGAATACAACAAAACCAACACTTTTTTAATTTAAAATAAATTCCCTGTTCAAAAATCAAATATCCGACGCATAATGTCGTAAAAAGTTATGAAAATAATTACTATAATACATATTTTGATCTTGATTCATGAGACTTTTTGGTACGACTTTCGGTCAGTCTTTTATTATTTTAACATGAAATTATCTTATGACACTCAGCAATACTATATCTTCTAATTAGTGAAATATTTTTCGGGATCGGATCGAAAATGACCCCCTAATACAAACTCACAATTTTTTCACTTTTGTTTTATTTTTATTTTTTTTTTGATTATTTCCATATATTTTTACTAGAACAAGTCATTTGAACAGACCGCTGTGCTGCTGAGGAGATTTTTGCGCCACTTCTTCTTCCCAGCGAAAGCAGTAGGAAGTGGTAAAGGGCGGGCGTTTTGGGGGACTGCCTTTTATAATTTTGACGTTCGTAAAGTGCTGATTCTCAGTCTAATTCGAATATATGACTTTTGTTTTTTTTATTTTGTTTTTGATTTTGCTCTTTATAACATGGAATCTCAATTTAACCTTAAAATAGTTGATGGTCCTGTATGACTAACCCCAGATTTTTGCAATTCAAAAACACTTAAAACATTAATAGATGTGGGTTTAACAACAACCACTACGACCAAAATGAAACATTTTAATGAACAAATCCAAACATGCAATTTATCGTTAACGCTTGCATAGGTAAACATTTACAGGGATTATATTGGATTTTGAACTCACCATAATTATTTGATTAATATTCGGATGATTTTCATTTTAGCTATAGTCCATTTATAATAGCATTAGAAAAAAGAGGCTCGTAGAAGCAGGAATGCAAAACATTTTATTTCAAAGTTATGATAAAACAATTTTAAGGGAGATGCTTAAATTCTAATTTTCTTGCGTTTTTTGCAATTTGCAGGTCAGTGTAAGGTTGTATCTTAATAAAAATAATATGATGCGCAACAATAAGAAATATGTAGGTAATAATACAATTTGAACCTTAAAAATCATCAATACATCCCTTTAAATTAGAATTGCTCCGAATTCGTCTGAGTTCGCGGGCTACTGCAGCGCATCCACCTTAATTAAAATAAAATTCGGTAGAATTATAGTGAAACGAATAACGTTCCAAGTATTGTTCATCCCTGCTTCTTTTAGGTTTTTAGCATTGACACTGTAATTTTAAATTGGAGTTATATAATATAAATAAATTAAAGCCACATAATTTCATAAGATAAATAGTTAAAATGGTTACAATTAAGTGTGACAGCTGCTGTAAAAATAGATCATAATAAATTCGGCGTCTATCATAATGTAACAATGTTTATTGTATTTTTGTTACAAAGTGTGCATTAAAAATAACCTTTTTTAACTTCTTTCTAATGCTATTGTAAATGGACTATAGTTTTAAATGGAAATAACATAATTTATTTATGAAACTACCGCATTACAAAACTGTAGTAATAAAGGTTTGTGAGGGGCCCGTGGCTAAATAATAACAGCCGCACAGGTCGATTGGTCAGGTTAAGCTACGCTTGCCGCTGTTGGTCTGTGGATGGGTAACCATCTTTACATACCGAGACCCTCCGTGCCTAAGCACGTTAAGCCGTTGGTCCCCGCTGTCATTCGCGGAACTTTGACAGTCGTTACGGATAGTCGGAAGCCCAAAAGTCTGACAACCAGTCTTACCAAGGGGTATCGTATTACCCAGTAACTGAATTGTGGAGATCAGATAGGCAGTCGCTCCATGTAAAATACTGGTATTCAGCTGCATCCGGTTAGACTGGAAGCCGACCCCAACATAGTTGGGAAAAGGTTAGGCAGATGATGCAGATGATGAGTATTAAAGGTTTGTACGTATAATGTTTTCGGTCCTTCTACAATCCCGTTGAGACGAGTGTTAACCCTTAGTAACTACCCCGACTTACGAGTTGTATGTCTTATGTACAAACGCCAGCAGATCAAGCTACCACAATCTGTCAAATTTCTTTAATAGACTTTCAACTTTATCGCTATAGCATTAAGGTTCCAGGTTAATTGGGAAAATTTGACAGTTTCGGGTAGATTGACTTGCTGGCGTCTGTACAAATCCAGGCAGAAGCTTCACTTTGTGTAGACAATTTCGTCACCACTGCTCTCAAAACGGTAAGAAAAAGATCGTGAGGAAACCGGCATGTCCAATTTTTCTTGCGGCGCTTTTGATACCCTCGTGGACTTCCTCCATCGTAGGGTTGACAGAGGGGTATGCCGGACGCTTACCGGCTAAAACCACCGCGGTGTTCCACCTCTGTCTATGGCCGGGGGTGCGGGATTCGCATTGGCATACACAGCTCCCCCGAAAGAGAAACAAAAATTAAAACATGTGACATCTCTTCCAACCCGCACTGGGCCTGCGTCGTAGATTATAGCCCACTCCCTGTCAAAGAGGAGAACAGTGTTCTAGCAGTGGGAATATTATACGCTGATTATGCGGCAATCCTGTTTAATATCATACAGTAATACCAAGCTGTAAGCTGGATGAGAGTAGCCGAGGATTTAAATGACATACGATTGGATAGTCCCATGTCCAGCAGCTGCAGTAGACTGTCATTGGCCTATGGTGACATTGAGTTAGGAGCTACCTTTTGTTGTATTTAATAAAGTATTTGATTTAATTATGCTTATAATTATACTAACTTCTACCGGCGACTTTGTTCTCGTGAAAGTGGTAAGACACGAGTACCTACACAATATACTAAAATAATAATCGCATTTATATAAAATTCCCTCGGGCCACCGCGTCACATCGCATCGCATCGCCCGTCTACTTCGTTTTTGCTTAGCGTTATTTCTGTTTTTTTTTTCTTTTTGCTCGGCTCCTTAGCATGATGTTAAAAAGAACAACCCTGGAGTTTCTTACCGGCTCTTCTCCGTAGGAAACGACCAATTTGAACCGAGCACCACCGCTTCTGACATTTCATGAGTACCCATAATGTAGGTTTATGTGAGATAAAATATTTAGTTTTTTTTTTTAATTGAAAAGGTACCTACGTATAAATAAAAGACTTGATAAGTCTGACTATCAGTCTTATCAAGGAGTATCTTATTACCCAGTAATTGGGTTGTGGAGGTCAGATAGGCAGTCGCTCCATGTAAAATTCAGCTGCATTTGCCGCTCCCAACATAGTTGGTAAATGGCTAGGCAAATCATGATGAGGTATAAATAAAAGAGTCTTCATCAACTAGTGTGCTGATTACCATGGCATCTATTATTCATTTGTTTGAACTAAAACTCGATTAGTAATCAACGCTAATCAGATTAAAGTATCGTTTCAAAAGCGATTAAACAACGATAAGATTTTTAGGCAAACTTATTTATCGGATACACTAATTTATCATAAAGATCAAACAAAACTGAATCTTATTCCAATACAATAAGATGAAAATTTAAAATACACAGATAAAATAATTAAACCTATTGATGATAAAAATGACAAACTATTTCTAAATGAAATTCTTTCAGTTCACGCGTAATGTTACTCGTAATAGGAAATAATTAAAAATGATTCTGAAACTGATTTTATTTAGTGTTTTAGTAGTAATAGTTACTGCAGAAAAAGTAAGATATGATAATTTTGCGTTATACAAAGTGCATCCAGAGAATGAAGGTCATTTGAAGTTTCTTAATGAGTTGATGGAAAAGAATGAAAAACTGCACTTCTGGAAGCCTCCTAGCCATGTAGGGGACAGTGTAAGTGTGGTGTCTCCACCAGAATTGAGAGAAGAATTTGAAAATTCTTTGAAGAAACGTAGCATTCATTCTAAGCTCATGCTGACGAATATTCAAGAGTGAGTATTATACAACCTTCAATGTTACCTTCATCATCATCATCAGCCTACAGCAGTCCACTGCTGGACATAGGTCCCTCCTATTGCACGCCATTCAACTCGATTTTCGGCAATGTTATCTTATGATCTATCAAGTAAACTTGTTTTGGTTTTTTACTTTTATTAATTTAGAGAAACATATCACTATGTTAAATGTTCAGATTCGCTTTCATTTTCTTTCGCTTTCAAGTTCTGTTCATTCACTTTGTTATGTCAAACCTTTACCTATGTGAAACTTGTGCTATTTTAGAAATTCGGAAATTCTTCGATCTACATAGATGTCATGTACCTAGTTTGAATGTCCGAATTTCTAAAATCTGTATGCAATCTCTCAAATTGTAAACATGTTTTCTTCATTCACTCAGATAGTGAAATTCCAAAAAGTCAACAAAATATTCTCTAGAAGGATTCTTTAACAGCTTTTGTTTGTATTAGCTAAGCTAATTCACACATTCCTCCAAAATGAATGGTCTTTAATGGGTGATATATTATATTCTGTAAACTCAAACTAGTTTTTACACTGTAACAGATAAGAAAAGTACTCGAAAACCATCTCCATCTATCTAAACAAATTGTATAGTAATCCAATTTATAATATGTTTTAGAGCATTTGACGCCCAACTCCATAGCAGAAAAAAACGGGACAACAGCCATGAACTGTTTTGGACCAACTATCAAACTATTGATGATATCTACGGATGGTTCGACTATTTAGGCAGTAACCAGAGCAACATTGTCACTGTTGTCAACGTCGGAGTCACTGCTGAAGGTAATGTATTCATTTAGCTCAAATTACTTCTGTTTGAAAATTTCCTTTTCCGCTCCATGTAAAATACTGCTATTCAACTGTATCCAGTTACACTAGAGACCGATCCGAATATAGTTCGGAAAACGCTAGGCAAATGCTGATGACGTCACTACCAACTTGACTAAATAGAACCCTTACAAACCACGCTACCTCTCGGCTTGGTTCGAGATCAAAATATACCGAGGTCCCGGTATTTCACCAAAACAATACAGACACAGGATAGAACACCTTACGATGCAGATTTGAATGGGAACGCCAGGAGAATACGTCCTAAAAGGACATAATATATTATATTGACCTCACTGGTAATGTTCTTCAGAATGGTCAGGTGCGTAGGACTTGCAACCGGCGTGTATATGAACATAAACGAAGCAAAAGTAGTATGTCAGGATCGTAACAGGTGGCGTTCTTTATGTAGTTTCTTCCTTGGGAAAGAGGCGAGAGATTAAGTATGTCTGCATCTGCCTAGCGTTTTCACAGCTATGTTGGGGTCGGTTTCCAGTCTAACCGGATATAGCTGAATACCAATATTTTACATGGAGCGACTGCCTGTCTGACCTCCACAAACCAGTTAGTAGGTACGATACCCTTGATATAAATGGTTGGTTGGTTGATATAAAAATATCTACGACACCCCTTCCAGTATCCAGTCTTAACTGAATGTCAGACTTTCGGGCTTCTGATTACCCGTAAGGACTGTCAAGGAACCGCGAATGACAGCCGGGACCAACGGCTTAACGTGATTTCCGAAGCACGTAGGGGTCTCGGTATGTAAAGATGGTTACCCATCTACAGACCAACCGTGGCAAGCGTAGCTTAACTTGATCAATCGACCTGTGTGGCTTTTAGTATTGCTCTGGCGTAATTTTAAGTATGTAACATCGTTGTGTTTCAGGCAGAGAAATCAAAGGAATAAGAATAAGTCGTGGTTCTGGTACACGCGCTTTCGTCTTGCAGGCCGGTGAGGTGGGTGCTGACTGGCTCTCCCCGACCATCGTGACTTACATCGCAAATCAGCTGATCTTTAGCAACAATACTGAAATTACTGCCGCCGCTCAGGACTTTGTTTGGTTCATCTTCCCGCTAATAAACCTCGATGGATTTCAGTTCAGTCAGGATTCTGTAAGTCATTTTACTAGATATAGTTAATTTTTGATCGAAGAAGGTGAAAACCCAAAGAAAATTGGAAACATATTAGGGAGATCTTTACCTAGCAGTGGGACACCTACTAACATAGGTTAAAACAAAAAACTTTTTTGCAAAAAAAAACAACCGACTTCCAAAAACGACACTACAAAATGAAAAATAACTTTACGTCGTTTTTTTAAAAAAAATACAACTTTTAAGTTGTAATTTTTACCAGTAATTTTGGTTTAAAAACCAAACTATTGAACCGTTTTTGATGAAATTTCTATGGGACCATTTGGGAAGTATACCCTTTCCAACAAAAAAGATTTTTTCAAATCGGTTGGCAAGCGACAGAGTTATGCGCGAACAAACATAAAAAAAAAATACAAACATCCGAATTGAGAACCTCCTCCTTTTTTAGAAGTCGGTTAAAATAATATTATTATAAAAATAACTTATGAAGATTAGAAAATAAATTATTGTTTTGACCTATTACTTATGGCCTCCGCGTGGGGCCAGTGGTCGCCAGCGTAAAACGTTTATTGAGGATGATAATCTATTAATATGTATATCTTCCTATTTGTTTCCTTTTTTTATATTCCTGTTTATTTCTATCACACTTAAATTAAATTGTATTATTTTGCTTTAAGTACGCTGTACCAGTTCAGCGTCCTAATAACTGTTTACTTTATAAATAAAAATAATTGTTTTAATAGTTGTTGATGAATAATTGTTTGCTGCACCGGACGACGTCATTACGTCGGCGCCGGCTGTCGCTGAAAACCAGCGCTGGGGCCTTGTCTTGTATAGGGTCGCGGCATAATGCTGAGCGATAGCCGTTTTGCGTGGATGTGATGCATGTCAACGATTTCTTATTGTTTGTTTTTTTTATTTGTGTTTATGTTCTTTTTTGCGTCATGTTTACCGCAAATTATTATTATTATTTATTCATAATCAAGTAACAAAAGACTCATACTAATTATTAGGCATACAATTTCAATAACAATACAAACATAAAATGAAATAAAATAATAAAACAAAATAAAAAAAAAACATAAAATAAAATAAAAACATAAAATAAAATAAAAACATAAAATAAATTAAATTAAACTTATTCAATACATTAAATAAACGTATTTTCTTTCTTTCACTACAGCTGAGCATGCGGTCTTGGGTTCGATCCCCGGGTTGGACAAAGTGTTATTGGGTTTTTTCATCGGGAATTTCTCAGTAGCAGCCCGGTGTCTGCAGGTGTCTGATTGATGGCAATAGGAGCGCCCCATATGACATGGGATTTAAACAAAACTGGTGAAATGTTGGTGTACTGTTGGTACTCCTCTGCCAAACCCTACGAGGACTATAGGTGTTTTTTTTTTTATTGGCATTTCGTTTATGAGGTTGTCGGCTGTTTGATCGGGCTATTTCGGGAATGCACACGTGATGTTATGATTTGTATATAGTCCTGTGCCAAATTGTGTTAAAAACCCGGTTCTTGTTACTTCTGCAGCTTATAAAGGTGTAGGAAAACATCGTGAGGAAACCATGTCCTAGAACCAATAAATTTTAAGACATGTGACATCTAGCAACCCGTACTGGGTCCTCGTGGTGGATTACGGTCCACTCCCTCTCACCGAGAGGAGGCCTGTGTCCCAGCAGTGGGAACATTATAGGCTGATTAAACATTATGCTCGGCTTAGAAAATTATGCATAAGCAAAGAGTTGTTTCCTTGCTGCATATTCTATTTATACTAATAATATAATCCCTTTTTTATCTCCTTTAGGTCAGACTTTGGGTGAAGAATAGGAGACCTACCTCTAATACCACAATTGGTGTTGATCTATCTAAGAACTGGAAAGCACAATGGGGAGGTAAGATTTCCTATCTTCCCGTCAGTAGTGATAAACTTGTCAATGCATTTAGTAGACTTGTGTGATGGAACACTATAGTGAAATTGAATAACTCTGCTTAACATGCTTAGGTGACCTGGATTGCCTCTCTTTCAGCACAGTGAGTGTGTCACGTTATTCGAAAATAATGTAGAAAAATCAAAGGTCATTTATTCAAATTAGGCTGAGAATCAGCCCTTTTCGAACGTCAAAATTACAGTCCCCCAAAACGCCCGCCCTTCACCACTTCCTAGTGCTTTTGCTGGGAAGAAGAAATGGCGCAACAATTCCCCAGCGGCACAGCTGCCTGTTCAGTTAAAAAAAAAAACTTGCTTCTGTACAATAGTAAGTATTCAAATTAGTTAATATTACGAGACACAGAACATTAAATTAAACTATTTGCCATATGGCACGCCAATATACCAATGAATAGAATGTAGCTCACAAGGATAAAGGGCGTCACAGCTCGCATATTTATGCAATGCTGGGTTATGATAACTCGCACAAATGATAAAAAGGGACATGCAGAAAAAGTTTTTTTATCCTCAGTTTTAATATCCGCTCATTTTGCTTCTGCTGCATTTCCACCCTACGGTTGAATGTCACTTGCACGTCATAAAACAGCAACGTCTATTATTTTGTCTATGTTACAGTTATCTAGTTTCAAACTTAGTGAAGTTTTAATTTACTGAAAGTTATTGTCAAAAATGGTAAAGAATATCAGCATCGACCGTACCATCCTGTTGACCAGATGTTCTTTTTTTGTTTTTTTTCAGTTTACGGTGGCAGTCACAATCCCTCTGCTGACAACTACATAGGTCAGAGTCCATTGTCAGAACCAGAAACGAGATTCTTCTCCAACTACATTGAAGCAATTACCACCTATCATACGCTCGCTGGATTCTTGTCGTTCCGGTCTTTTGGACAGCGGTTGCTCCTACCTTTTGCATTTTCGACTGCTCCATTATTCAATTATGATGAGATGGTAAGAATAATTCTTCTTTACTTAAGGCTACCTACTTGATCTAGTAGTCGCAAGCGCTACTGTTGAACATAAGGTCCTGGATCCGGTTCCCAGGTTGTTATTGGGTTTTTCTCTTTGGCAATTCTCATTATTAGTCCGGAGTCTGGATCCGTATCCGGTTGATGGCAATAGGCTAGGCCCCTTAAATGACTCATTAAGGATTATTGGAACGCAGAATATCTGACATATAGGACAGTGGCGCCGATCCCCTAGTTCACAAACTAAACTAAATTTAAGTTCAGTGCATCTTTTACTTCCTATTTCACTAACAAAAGGGCAGAAGATAAATATTAGTTTAGTCCTGTCAAATTAGTCGGCGGCTGACGTAAATTGACGTATTTTTAGTACAGACGCCAGCAGGTCAACCTACCCGAAACTGTCACATTTTCCCAATTAACCTTGAACCTTAATACTCTAACGATAAAGTTGAAAATCTATTGAAGAAATTTGACAGATTGTAGTAGCTTGATGTGCTGGCGTCTGTACGTAAAACAGGGTGAATAGGGATGCAGGGGTGAATCGGGACGAAACTTTAAAATGGATTTGTACTTTAAAATAATATAGTTTGTTGCTAACAAGGACACCTAATCTTTAATTAAAAAGCTGTAAACCCATTACAGTATTTTCTGGCAACGAACTATATTATTTCAACGTTAAAACTCATTTTGAAGTTTCGTCCCGATTCACCCCTGCATCCCTATTCACCCCGTTTCACGGTAGCCAATTTTTTAATCACGACAAACTTGTCTATGGAGTATCTTAATTTGACAGGACTAAACTAATATTTATCCTCTGTCCTTTTCTTAATGACATAGAAAAAAAAAGATGCACTGAACTTAATTTTAGTTTGCGAACAAGGGAATCTGCGTCAGTGTGTACCTTTGCACAAAAGTCACAGGATAAAATAGGTGGTAGGTATAATAAGACTGATGCACAACAGTGTAAACATCGATCTTCGCAAGAATAATTCAATGAATCAGAAGGCCTATTCTCGTAATTTTAAACGTTCAAAATCTAGTCGCATTCTCATCTCGGCGACAAGCAAGTGTCAAAAATTTGTCAAAATGTAGTGGTCAGAATCTTATGTCGAACGAGTTGACACAAGGGCTTTCGAAGAACCATAATGCGGGCATTTAATTTAGCGGGAGCGAGTTAATGACGCGACGCAGTTTTTGTTAACAATAGGATGTATTGAACAGGGTAGAAAAATGTATCGTAGGACTTATTTGGGAGTTTTCTGGATGGATCACGTTGATGCAAGGACTGTTCGAAGATGTAGCACGTGTTCGCTGACTGTCTCATTTCACTTGGACTTTTACTTGGTATTTTTGTGTAGGTAACACGCGTATGTATATTAACGGCCTGTATTATTTTGCGTCGCGGCGCGGTATTTAAGCGGTTTTGTAGTTTTATAGCAGACCGGAGCGGTGATGGCGTTGCACACAATATATATTAGCGGTTTACGGAGCGGTTAGCGGTATAGTTGTAACAGGAGAGCTGACTCAATATGGTGGTACTCCTATCTAAAAATCACAGCGCCCGCGCCGTGCAGATTGGTTGTCGTTGTGGCGGATGTGCCGCTGATTGGCGCGTGCGGTTGGTCATTTCTTCTTCTCTCTCTGTTGCATGGGAACTGGATAGGAGGGAAAGGAATATAGTTAGCTCAAAACTGCATCGAATAGGAATTCTGCGTTGGTGTGAGATGCGTTCAGAAATATGATAAAAAAAAATTACATTACGAAAACTTGCGCGAGCATGTAGAGAAATTAGAAGTTTTTTTGACAGATTGAGACTGAGATCAGACTGTGAACGTTCTTAAAATTAAGAGAATTGTCCCTCTGACTAGGTACATGTTTCAAAGTTCCTAACTGCTATCACAGCATTTTTGTAACGTAATTTGGACAGTCTGTAAGCTAGTTTTTTGTAATATACGAGTACTATACTCTATTAATCCTACTAAATATAATAATAGAAATGTGAAAGTTTGTACGGATGGATGGATAGATGGATGTTTGTTACTCTTTCACGCAAAAACTACTGAACGGATTAAGGTGAAATTTAGCATACAGATGGGTTATAACCAGGATTAACATAGAGGAAACTTTTATCCCGATATTCCTTCGGGATTGAAACTTATGCGGGAGAAACCGCGGGGCGCAGCTAGTATGATTATTTATTATTATAAATGCTTTTTCTTTCTTCTTTCTTTCTTTCTATTATAAACATTGATTTGGTTTCCAGATCATCATCGGAAGAAGAGCCATGGGTTCTTTATCTGTTCGTTATGAAACATACTACAGGGTTGGTACCTCACGAAGTATTCACGGTAAGAACAACACTTAACTAACTCAATTATTACTTGACTCCATAATCATCAGCCTATAACTTTCCCACTGTTGGACTCAGGCCTTCTCTTGGTGAGAGCAAGTGGGCCGTAATCCACCACGCGGACCCAGTGCGGGATGGTTATTACTTTACTCACTTACTTCAAACCTTTTTTCTTTCTATTGTGCTGCCTGAACCAGAAAAATATAATAATAATTTCATCCTACAAAAAGAAATTACATACCTAAACAAAAACCATCAAAAAAATTAGCACAAATAGTAAGCTACATTAATAACGTCATTCTACCAAAATATGTCAATGCAGATACAGATTTCGAAACCCTGCAAACAGTTATATATAGTGCTGCTTGGACAGCTGCTAAAACGAATGGAAGTAAACTTTCATATGGCACTTCTGATAATCCGGCTAACATTAATCTACCACAAATTAAGAAACCTAAATGGCAGAGAAGGTTAGAATTGAGAGTTAAAGATTTAAGAACAAAAATCGGCAGACTAACAGCGTACATGCAAGGAAACAGAGGTTGGAAGCTTGTTAGACAGGTACACACAATTCTAGAAAAGTATAAAATACACTCAACTCATGAAGAACCGAACACACAACTTACACACTTCTTAGACACGCTTAAACAGAAACTTACTCTTGTAAACAGTAGATTAAACAGGTATAATAAATGCACACTTCGAAAAACTCAAAACAATAAGTTTAGAAATAACGAAAAGCAATTTTATCGAACATTAAAACAATCCACAACTAACCAAACAGTACCCAGCGAAAATGAAAATAACACTAACCAGAGTTTACCACCAATAGATGAACTTCGGCAATTTTGGTCAAGAATTTGGGAGAGGCCAATATGTCACAACACAGAAGCTGAGTGGATTAAAATAGAGGCGGAAAACCATAGGCAAATTGAACAAATGGAGTTCGAATATGTTCAAATAGAAACTTTCCATGACGCCCTTCAAAAACTACACAACTGGAAAGCACCAGGTTCAGACAACATTCATAATTTTTGGTATAAGAAATTTACCCACATTCACCCATACCTCTATAATTACATCAACACCTTCATTAAAAATCCAATTATGATGCCTTCATACATAGCGGAAGGAATTACGTATATGGTACCAAAAGATAGCAGCGACAGCACAAACCCAGCAAAGTACAGACCAATAACATGCCTACAAACAATATATAAAATAATAACCTCGTGTATCACTCATATCATTTATAAACATCTTGAATCAAATTCAATATTATCCGAAGAACAAAAAGGCTGCCGAAAGTTCAGTCAAGGCTGCAAAGAGCAACTTACAATAGACTCCGTTATACTTAAGCAGGTTCAACAAAAAAAAAGAGATCTATACACTATGTATATAGACTATAAAAAAGCGTACGATTCGGTACCACACACGTGGTTACTTGAAGTTTTAAAAATATATAAGATAAATCCATTAATTGTAACATTTTTAAATAACACCATGACTCAATGGACCACTCGCTTACATCTTAAATCATCTTCAGGAATAGCTGAAATTGAACCTATAAAAATCCGAAGAGGAATATTCCAAGGAGATTCGCTTAGCCCATTATGGTTCTGTCTAGCCTTAAATCCCTTATCCAACAAATTAAATACACTAAAGCCGGGATATAACCTACCGTTTAAAGATACTACAGATGACTTACAGACTCACAGACAAAACTGTAAAATTAACCACCTTCTTTATATGGATGACATAAAATTGTACGCTTCTAAACAAGAGGACTTAAATAAACTTGCAGAAACCACAGACCAATTTTCAAGCGACATTAGAATGGAATTTGGTATTGATAAGTGCAAGATCAACTCAGTCAGGGCAGGCCAAACTTACGAACATTCATACACCATACAGACAGGTGAAATCATAGACTCTTTAGATGAAAACGAAACATATAAATATTTAGGATATATACAAGCTCAGCAAATTAAACATAAAGAAATAAAAAATAAACTTACTCAACAATTTAAACATAGGCTTAAATCCATTTTTAATACTCAATTGCATTCCAGACATACCGTTAAAGCTATTAATACGTTTGCAATTCCCGTTCTTACATACTCTTTTGGTATATTAAGCTGGACCAAAACAGAACTAAAAAACCTACAACGCGTTATTAACACCACTTTGACCAAAAACAGAAAACACCACCCTCGATCTTGCGTACAGCGACTAACACTACCTAGGAAAGAAGGAGGACGAGGCATAATAGATATTATGAACCTACACAATAAACAAATAAGTACCCTAAGAACATATTTTAACACAAAAAGTACCACTTCTACCCTACACAAAGCAATAGTTTATAATGACAAAAAACTGACACCGTTAAATATGTTTGACAAAACTACACAAAGTAACGAGAAACAGACCGACCGACAGACTAAGATAATGGAATGGACCCAAAAGTCACTCCATGGACGACATCGCCAAGACCTGTGCCAACCCAACGTCGATAAATTAGCGTCGAACGAATGGCTCAGGCGTGGAGATCTTTTCCCTGAGACAGAAGGGTTCATGACAGCAATCCAAGACCAAGTAATCGAGACTCGTAACTACCAAAAGCATGTTATGCGAATCCCCATTTCAACAGATATTTGCAGGCGATGTCATAGTTCTTCCGAAACTATCCAACATATTACTGGAGCATGTAGAGCAATTGTTCAGACTGACTATAAACACAGGCACGACCAAATAGCCAATATAATCCACCAAAAAATTGCTATAAAATATAAATTAATTACTACACCTCCAGTCCCTTACTACAAGTATAATCCAGAAATAGTTCTTGAAAACACAACACACAAGTTATACTTTGATCGAGCCATTCTCACAGACAGAACTACTCATTATAATAGACCAGACATAACTCTACTAGACAAAATTAATAAAACTGCGCAAATAATTGACATAGCAGTACCAAACACACACAACCTACAAAACACTATAGCAGAAAAGCTGTCAAAATATACAGACTTAAAAATAGAAATAAGCCGAATGTGGCGATTAGGCAGCGTTGCCATAATCCCAGTAGTAGTCTCAACCACGGGTGTCATTCCCAAACAACTGCACCAATCTTTAAAAACGCTAGACTTATCTCCTTCCACCTACCAAACCCTACAGAAAGCTGCTATTCTGAACACTTGCAGAATTGTCCGAAAATTCCTTCAGAACGACAATAATGCCCAAATATCACACCCACAAACATCATCAACAACACAAAGTCTAAACATACCATTACACCATAATAATACGTTGCCATCTATAGCTTAGGTTAGCACTTGGCTTCGGCCCGTGTTATTCTATAAAACCGGCACATCAGTGCCGAGATACAAAAATGTATACCAACAAATAATAATAATAATAATGATTTATTTCTCTCAAAAAGGTACAAACTTTGGTTCATGTCATATTATGTCAAATCTTTATAACCTTTGTGAGAGCTGGAGTCTATAGTGGGTTCGGGACCTGTATGACAGATCTCCAGGCTCTCACCCTCTTAAACAAATACAGTTTAGTTTTAATTTGAACACATCAAGGCCTTCACGTACAGAGAGGAATATTTAAAAACTAAAATAAGAAAATTTTAAAACTAAATAACAAAAATCTGTGAGTGTGTAGTGAATATAAGGTAACAGTTATCTATTAATCTCTCTTTTACTCAAAGTTCAATAATTTTTGAAGTACGTAATAATTAAATATAACAAACCTTTCAATTTCTTCAGGAAACAGGCCCTTTTTACGCAGCACGGTTTCTTTACGGTACTGCGTATAAGCCGTGCCGTAGAATAAACGTGTCCGTCAACAAGCTTTCATAGTGATCCATACAATAGTGACGACCGTGTCTACACACGGCCAATAAACCGTAGTCTTTTACGGCCAAAAAACGTATATGTACAAAGGGCCTAAGTATAATATGCACATCATCATCCTACAGCAGTCCACTGCTGAACATAAACCTTCCAAACCGCACGCCATTCATCTTAATTCTCAGCAATTCTGATCCAACTGCTACCAGCGCTGCGAAGATTGTAGATACAACCTTTCGTTTGCCGATTCGTTATAAAATTCACGATAAACATAAATTAACGTACCCTTGATTTACTTGTATCTTGACTTGCGAAGTCTTTGTACAATAATTCAAAAAAACAAGTTATTTAATTTCCTACAAAGATCTCACTGAGGACTTTCTCGATACTAATGAATAATGATATACAAATTTACAGACAGAGATATTTATTTGAAACATTGAAAGCAATTATAAGTTCTAAGAAATTCACTCAAGCAATATTTTCTTCGCTTACCTACATATTATGCTACCTTGGAAACTATCACGCAAATTAAACAATCATTTTCAATGATATTTACATGTAATCATTTTAACGAGGCATTAGCATAATTATACGTTCCCACTGCTGGGACACAGGCCTCCTCTTCGAGAGGGAGTGGGCTATATCCACCACGCGGACCCAGTGCGGGTTGGTAGACGTCACATGTCTGGTTGTCAGATCTACAAATGACAGACTGGACCAACGGTTTACTATGCTATCCAAGGCAGGGAGGGGTCTCGACATACATGTCGGTCCGTGGATTGGTGACTATGTATTGTCATAGATAATCACCCATCCACGAATCGACTGCGGCAAGCGTAGCTTAGCCATTGACAGACCTGTGCGGCTGTTATTATTAGGCCACGAGCTCTACTCTTCTCCTATTTATTTCGAACTAGTTTCAGCCCGCCGGTTCGGCCGCGTGGAAGTCTAAAGTTATCGTTCCCACGGGAACGTGCTACCGGGACAGAAAATTGCCTCTATCGACTATTACTCCATAACCTCAGCTAACTGCGAGTGAAAGTCCCGACAAAATCGGTCCAGCCATTCCGGACATGAGCCGGAACAAACTGATAGACAACATATTAAAAACATGTTTTTGTTATAAATAGCGTATATCTATCTATCTTCTTTATATATACAAATCAATTGCTGTTCGTTTGAGTGGTTAAAACTCGAGAACGGCTGGGCCGATTTAGATGTTTTTGGTTTTGAAATATTTATCGTAGTCCAGGAAAGGTTTAAACGGTGAGAAAATATGGAAAAATTTAGAGGAAGATAGTAAAAACAACAATTTCATTTTCCCATATAAACAGCACCCTAATTGCGTAACACACAATCAATCGTAATCTGAATCATTTTGAAGCAAATTGCTAATCCATTGCTTCATAAGTTCGAAAAATTTGTCTGCTCAACACGTAAATAACGCAATGAATGTTGTTGAATTGTCAAAATGAAACCGATTCCGATTGATTGTGTGTTACGCAATTAGGGTGCTGTTCTACCTACTTTCCTGTCAAACAATTGACGATCGTCCCTTCGGTACAGTAGACTCGGGGCCACTCGAATTGAAGCACGTATTAAATTAAGGATTTTAAATGGTGTAGGAGTAGGTTAGCAGTAGGGTAGGAGTAGGGTAGAAGTAGGGTAGGAGTAGGCTAGGAGTAGGGTAGGAGTAGGTTAGGAGTAGGCTAGGAGTAGGGTAGGAGTAGGATAGGAGCAGGGTAGAAGTAGGGTAGGAGTAGTGTGGTAGTAGGGTAGGAGTAGGGTAGGAATAGGGTAGGGGGTGGGACACCACGCGAACGAAGTAGCGCCAGGCAGCTAGAAATCATTTATATGGCAAAACAACGTTTGCCGGGTCAGCTAGTACTTTCATAAGTATGCATTACGTAAAAAGCTCTTATTTTGATATTACAAAAAACACTTCAATTTTATTTATTTGTATAGATATAGAAGATAGATGACATTATCTTTTGTTTACAGATGGTGCAACTGGCTCCTTAATAGACTGGGCCAAATACCAACACTTTGTTCCAGTAGCAGGCACCTATCTTCTCAGGGATACCGGTAGCTGGGGCTATACCTTACCTGTAAGCCAGATAACCCCAACAGCGGAAGAAACCTTCGATTCTGTCCTAGCTCTAATTAGGGAAGCAAAGTTCATTAAGGTTTTGTAAATTATTTCGTTTTTATATTAAAGTTATTTTTAAGATGTTGTTTTTTTATTGAATTTGGTGTACGACCAGAAGATAAATTCCCGTTATTAAAAACGTTCAATATCTAGTCGCAATCTCATGTCAGCGACAGAGAGTTAGAGTGGGGGAATCAACTAGTGATGACTTACCCATAACCTACGGTGTTCCTCAGGGCAGTGTGTTGGGCCCCACACTCTTTCTCATTTTCATTAATGACCTGTGTAATCTCCTACTTGAAAATGGCAAAATCATAACGTTCGCGGATGACACAGCACTTATCTTCCATGGTGATAGTACTTGGAATGATGTCTACGCATTTGCTCAAACTGGTTTCAGCACAGTAATACAATGGCTCAATGACAACGGCCTTACACTCAACGTAGACAAAACCAAATATATACCGTTTTCCATCATAAATACTACAGACGCAATTCACGAAAATTATTCTATAAAAGTCCACTACTGCTCCTCCAACCATTTATGTTCCTGTAGAGACTTAGAAAGAGCTTCTAGTATAAAGTATCTTGGAGTCATGATTGATAGCACACTAAGCTTCAAACATCACCTTGACTTACTAACCTCTAGAACTAAGAAACTAATATATATCTTTAAAAGTCTGAGACACATAGCTGACAAAAAAGTCGTTAAAATGGTATATATGTCTCCATGCCAATCCATTCTGAGCTATTGTGTTACTGTGTGGGGTGGCTCCTGTAGGACACATATGCTGAAACTAGAAAGAGCCCAAAGAGCGGTCTTAAAAGTAAGTTTGTCGCTACCATTCTTCTTTCCTACTAAGGATCTCTACTTGCTCTCTGATGTCTTGACAGTACGCCAACTGTATATATTGTGCACACTTCTAAAACAGCATTCTCTAATAGGGTATGATCCCTTACTGAATAATAATAAGCGAGTCAAACACAGGGTTTGCCAAACGTTAACCAAGCGAAACACTGCTTTCTCACGCAAATTCTTTGAATTTTTAGGTGGATTTCTTTACAATAAAATAAATAAAAAGCTTGCACTTTATCCACTTACAAGAGCCAATTGTAAAAGGGCTTTAACCACTTGGCTAAAGTCCCTCAGTTACGAGGAAACAGAAAATTTGCTTAAAGTCCCGTCCTAAAATGATCTAGTATGATTTGACATCACCCACACACTCATCCACATCCACACACACTCATACACCCACACCCACACAAACACCCACACTATCACCTACATATAGGTACCCACACACATACACCCACTCCACACACACATTTACACCCTCACAACTCACACACCCTCACCCCCCATACACACCCTCATATACACATTCACACACCTGATGATCACAACCTCTTATACTTAATTCTCACTACAGTCACACTTCACCAAGTTTTACCTATTTAAATATCACGTAACTGGAATGATGTACAGCTTACCGTTACTCACTTCCGGAGTCTGGAGAGGCTGGTAATCTGTCATACAGGTCTCCTAGTACAGAAACCAGTCTCTCACATAGATTATAACCCACAAATGTACACCTTGAATTATGTATTCCTTGTATAATGCTATGTGAGAAAGAAAATAAACTTTTTGTAATTGTAATTGTAACACTCAAACATGGATTTTCCTGCGTATTATGCATGTATATATAAACCCTAAAGAGTAGTTACCCATATAAACGTATACAATCAATGTCAAAAACTTGTCAACATTTTGCGGAAATTGCAGGTTTTTTTTTGACAAATTGAAACTGAGATCAGACTGTGAACGTTCTTAAAACTACGAGAATTGCCCCTCAGATGTATGAACGCAAACGAAGCAAAAAGAGTATGTACGAACCGCAGCAAAGCGTAGTAATTCCGTAACACACTAACAATAGACATGGCTTTCATTTTGACAGTTCAACAATAAGGGTGCGGCTCCTGCCCAATCTAGGGAGACCAAACGCCTCCTGTCGGAGGCTCTATGTGGGGGTCGTGCGGTCCATGGCCCTGTACGGGGCACCGGTATGGGCACGTTCCCTGAGGCGGCGACCAGCCCGCCGTGCGCCGGTTGAACGCGTCCCAAAGGATCATGGCTGTCCGGCTGGTTCGAGGACACCGCACGGTCTCCGCTGAGGCAGCGAGTCTCCTTGCCGGATTGCCGCCACGGGATCTGGAGGCCAAAGTCCTCGCCCACATATGGGAGTGGCGAGAGGAGACAAAACATTGGGCTTAACTCCGCTGCCGCGAGAAATCGCGGAAACAACGAAAGCGGACAGGGCTCCAGCGGATCTCATGGCGGCATGGTAAGTGCGATTATCGCAACCCAGTGCTGGGCACGCCACAATTGCGGCGATAAGTCCCCTCTTTGAAGAGTGGCTAGAGAGGCGCCATGGCGCCTTCATCTTCCGCCTGACGCAGGTCCTCACCGGACACGGTTGTGTCGGGAGATTCCTGTTCAGGATAAGGCGAGAGGAAACGCCAGGGTGTCACCACTGTGTAGATCGTCCGGAAGACACGGTGGAGCATTCGGTGGAGGTCTGCCCGGCTTGGGCGGAGCAACGCCCCGTCCTTGTGGCGGCGATCAGCGACGGCGATCTCTCGCGTCCGGTCCTGGTCCAGGCCATGGTACGGAACGAGATTGCATGGAAAGAAAGAAAGAAAGAAAGCAAAAGTATTTATTGCGGCCATGGGAGGCTGTCACCTCCTTCTGCGAAGCAGTAATGCTCGCAAAGGAGGAGGCGGAGCGCGTGAGGGAGATGCAATCTCTGCGCCCTCACGCCCCTAGCCGAAGCAGGAAACGCCCTGGACGGGAGTCAACAGCCGACTTGCTTGCGGGTGGCGAGCTGCTATTTAAGTAAATATACCAAACTTCTATGCAACGTCGAATACTTTGTTAGACGAAGGATTTCTTTAATTATTTTAATGATACAGCAGTAGTAAATTAGTAATAGTACTCAGACCTAATTACAGAAGCGAAGGCCAGACAGTTAATCTTTGTAATCTACGCAATTGATATTGGACTCAAGAAAATAGTACCGACACGAATTAACTTTACAGGTTAATAGACAATGAAAAGAAAAAGACATATACTAGAAACAACGTCAGAAGCATCGGATGGGAAGATTAGAAGAAAGAAATACATTAGAAGACAAATACGCCTGGCTTGATGACCTAGCTGAAACATTCAATGAAGTATCCAACATAGAAGGTGGCACATCCTACGAAGGTTGTGTCATCAAGGGTATTAAGATATCGTATTACCCAGTAATTGGGTTGTGGAGGTCAGAGAGGCAGGCGTTCCATGTAAAATTCAGCTGCATTTGCCGCTCCCAATATAGTTGGTAAATTGCTAGGCAGATCATGATGAGGTATAAATAAAAGAGTCTTCACCAACTAATGTGCTGATTACCATGGCATCTATTATTCATTTGTTTGAACTAAATAAAATATGTAATAATCTTAAGACTTGTGCTACTCAATTATGAATATCAACGCTAATCAGATTATACTATCGCTTCAAAAGCGATTAAAACACGATAAGATATTTAGGCATACTTATTTATCGGATACACTAATTTATCACAAAGATCAAACAAAAATGAATCTTATTCCAATACAATAAGATGAAAATTTAAAATACAGAGATTAAATAATTAAACCTATCGATGACAACAAACGATTTCTTAATGAAATTCTTTCAGTTCACGCGTAATGTTAATAGGAAATAACTAAAAATGATTCTGAAACTGATTTTATTCAGTGTTTTAGTAGTAATAGTTACTGCAGAAAAAGTAAGATATGATAATTTTGCGTTATACAAAGTGCATCCGGAGAATGAAGGTGATTTGAAGTTTCTTAATGAGTTGATGGAAAACAATGAAAAACTGCACTTCTGGAAGCCTCCTAGCCATGTAGGGGACAGTGTAAGTGTGGTGTCTCCACCAGAATTGAGAGAAGAATTTGAACATTCTTTGGAGAAACGCAGCATTCATTCTAAGCTCATGCTAACGAATATTCAAGAGTGAGTAGTACATAACCTTCAATGTTACCTTCATCATCATCATCAGCCTACAGCAGTCCACTGCTGGACATAAGTTTCTCTTATTGCACGCACATTCAACTCGATTTTCGGCAATGTTATCTTATGATCTATCAAGTAAACTTGTTTTGGAAACAGATCGCTATGTTGAATGTTCAGATTCGCTTTCATTTTCTAAGTTCTGTTCATTCACTTTTTTATGTCAAACTTTTACCTATGTCAAATTCGGAAATTTTTCGATCTACATGGATGTCATGTAGTTTAAATGTCCGAATTTCTAAAATCTGTATGCAATCTCTCAAATTGTAAACATGTTTTCTTCATTCACTCAGATAGTGAAATTCCAAAAAGTCAACAAAATATTCTCTAGAAGGATTCTTTAACTCCTTTTTTATTAGCTAAGCTAATTCACACATTCCTCCAAAATGAATGGTCTTTAATGGGTGATATATTATATTCTATAAACTCAAACTAGTTTTTACACTGTAACAGATAAGAAAAGTACTCTTAAACCATCTCCATCTATCTAAGCAAATTGTATAGTAATCCAATTTATAATATATTTTAGAGCATTTGACGCCCAACTTCATAGCAGAAAAAGACGTGACAACAGCCCTGAACTGTTTTGGACCAACTATCAAACTACTGATGATATCTACGGATGGTTCGACTATTTAGGCAGTAACCACAGCAACATTGTCACTGTTGTCAACGTCGGAGTCACTGCTGAAGGTAATGTATTCATTTAGTTCAAATTGTTTCTGGTTGAAAATTTCCTTTTCCGCTCCATGTAAAATACTGCTATTCAACTGCATCCAGTTACACTAGATACCGACCCGAATATAGTTCGGAAGAGGCTAGGCAGATGCTGATGACGTCACTACCAACTTGACTAAACAGAACCCTTACAAACCACGCTACCTGTCGGCTTGGTTCGAGAACAAGATGTACCGAGGTCCCGGTATTTGACCAAAACAACACAGACACAGGATGGAAAACCTTATGATGCAGATTTGAAGGGAAATGCCAGGAGACGTCCTAAAAGGACATAATATATTATTTTGACCTCACTGGTAATGTTCTTCAGAATGGTCAGGTGCGTAGGACTTACAACCGGCGTGTATATGAACATAAACGAAGCAAAAGTAGTATGTAAGGATCGTAACAGTTGGCGTTCTGTATGTAGTTTCTTACTTGGAAAGGAGGCGAGAGATTAAGTATGTCAACGTTTTCCCAACTATGTTGGGGTCGGTTTCCAGTCTAACCGGATATAGCTGAATACCAATATTTTACATGGAGTGACTGCCTATCTGACCTCCACAACCCAGTTACTAGATAATACGGTACCCCTTCCAGTATCCAGTCTTAACTGGATGTCAGACTTTCGGCCTTCTGACTACCCGTAACGACTGTCAAGGATCCGCGAATGACAGCCGGGACCAACGGCTTAACGTGATTTCCGAGGCACATAGGGGTCTCGGTATGTAAAGATGGTTACCCATCCACAGAAAAACCGCGGCAAGCGTAGATTAACCTGATCGATCGACCTGTGTGGCTTTTATTATTGCTCTGGCGTAATTTTAAGTATGTAACATCGTTTTGTTTCAGGCAGAGAAATCAAAGGAATAAGAATAAGTCGTGGTTCTGGTACACGCGCTTTCGTCTTGCAGGCCGGTGAGGTGGGTGCTGACTGGCTCTCCCCGACCATCGTGACTTACATCGCAAATCAGCTGATCTTTAGCAACAATACTGAAATTACTGCCGCCGCTCAGGACTTTGTTTGGTTCATCTTCCCGTTAATAAACCTCGATGGATTTCAGTTCAGTCAGGATTCTGTAAGTCATCATTTTACTAGATATAGTTAATTGATCGAAGAAGGTGAAAACCCAAAGAAAATTGGAAACATATTAGGGAGATCTTTACCCAGCAGTGGGACACGTAGGACATAGGTTAAAACAAAAAACTTTTTTGCAAAAAAAAAACAACCGACATCCATAAACGACACTACAAAGTGAAAAATAACTTTAATTTCGGAAGTCGGTGTCGTTGGGTTCGCATTTTCGTTGTTTGCCACCGACTTCCGAAATTAAAGTTATTTTTAACTTTGTAGTGTCGTTTTTGGAAGTCGGTTGTTGTTTTTTGCAAAAAATATTTTTTTTTCACTTTTAAGTTGTAATTTTTACCAGTAATTTTGGTTTAAAAACCAAACTACTGAACCGTTTTTGATGAAATTTCTATGGGACCATTTGGGAAGTATACCCTTTCCAACAAAAAAGATTTTTTTCAAATCGGTTGGCAAGCGACAGAGTTATGCGCGAACAAACATAAAAAAAAAATACAAACATCCGAATTGAGAACCTCCTCCTTTTTTAGAAGTCGGTTAAAATAATATTATTATAAAAATAACTTATGAAGATTAGAAAATAAATTATTGTTTTGACCTATTACTTATGGCCTCCGCGTGGGGCCAGTGGTCGCCAGCGTAAAACGTTTATTGAGGATGATAATCTATTAATATGTATATCTTCCTATTTGTTTCCTTTTTTTATATTCCTGTTTATTTCTATCACACTTAAATTAAATTGTATTATTTTGCTTTAAGTACGCTGTACCAATTCAGCGTCCTACTAACTGTTTACTTTATAAATAAAAATAATTGTTTTAATACTTGTTGATGAATAATTATTTGCTCCACCGGACGACGTCATTACGTCGGCGCCGGCTGTCGCTGAAAACCAGCGCTGGGGCTCTGTCTTGCATAGGGTCGCAGCATAATGCTGAGCGACAGCCGTTTTGCGTGGATGTGACGCATGTCAACCATTTCTTACTGTTTGTTTTTTTTTTTATTTGTTTTTATGTTCTTTTTTGCGTCATGTTTACCGCAAATTATTATTATTATTTCTTGATAATCAAGTAACAAAAGACTCATACTACTTATTAGGCATACAATTTCAATAACAATACAAACATAAAATAAAATAAAATAATAAAACAAAATAAAAAAAAAACAAAAACGAAAATTAAAAAAAAAACATAAAATAAATTAAATTAAACTTATTCAATACATTAAATAAACGTATTTTCTTTGTTTTACTACAGCTGAGCATGCGATCTTGGGTTCGATCCCCGGGTCGGAAAGTGTTATTGGGTTTTTTCATCAGGAATTTCTCAGTAGCAACCCGGTGTCTGCAGGTGTCCGATTGATGGCAATAGGAGCGCCCCATATTACGTGGGACTTGAACAAAACTGGTGAAATGTTGGTGTACTGTTGGTATTCCTCTGCCAAACCCTACGAGGACTATAGGTTTTTTTTTTTTATTGGCATCTCGTTTATGAGTTTGTCGGCTGTTTGATCGGGCTATTTGGGGAATGCATACGTGATGTTATGATTTGTATATAGTCCTGTGCCAAATTGTGTTAAAAACCCGGTTCTTGTTACTTCTGCAGCTAGTATAAAGGTGTAGGAAAACATCGTGAGGAAACCATGTCCCAGAACCAATAAACTTGTAAGACATGTGACATCTAGCAACCCGTACTGGGCCCTCGTGGTGGATTACGGCCCACTCCCTCTCACCGAGAGGAGGCCTGTGTCCCAGCAGTGGGAACATTGTATGCTGATTAAACATTATGCTCGGCTTAGAAAATTATGCATAAGCAAGGAGTTGTTTTCTTGTTGCATATTCTATTTATACTAATGATATAATCCCTTTTTTATCTCTTTTAGGTCAGACTTTGGGTGAAAAATAGGAGACCTACCTCTAATACCACAATTGGTGTTGATTTATCTAAGAACTGGAAAGCACAATGGGGAGGTAAGATTTCCTATCTTCCCGTCAGTAGTGATAAACTTGTCAATGCATTTTGTAGACTTGTGTGATGGAACACTATAGTGAAATTGAATAACTCTGCTTAACATGCTTTAGGTGACCTGGATTGCCTCTCTTTCAGCGCAGTGGGTGTGTCACGTTATTCGAAAATAATGTAGAAAAATCAAAAGTCATTTATTCAAATTAGGCTGAGAATCAGCACTTTTTAAGCGTCAAAATTACATAAGACAGTCCCCCAAAACGACCGCCCTTCACCACTTCCTAGTGCTTTTGCTGGGAAGAAGAAATGGCGCAACAATTCCCCAGCGGCACAGCTGCCTGTTCAGTTAAAAAAAAAAACTTGCTTCTGTACAATAGTAAGTATTCAAATTAGTTAATATTACGAGACACAGAACATTAAATTAAACTATTTGCCATATGGCACGCCAATATACCAATGAATAGAATGTAGCTCACAAGGATAAAGGGCGTCACAGCTCGCATATTTATGCAATGCTGGGTTATGATAACTCACACAAATGATAAAAAGGGACATGCAGAAAAAGTTTTTTTATCCTCAGTTTTAATATCCGCTCATTTTGCTTCTGCTGCATTTCCACCCTACGGTTGAATGTCACTTGCACGTCATAAAACGGTAACGTCTATTATTTTGTCTATGTTACAGTTATCTAGTTTCAACCTTAGTGAAGTTTTAATTTACTGAAAATTTTTGTCAAAAATGGTAAAGAATATCGGTATCGTCTGTACCATCCTGTTGACCTGATGTTTTTTTTTTTGTTTTTTTTCAGTTTACGGCGGCAGTCACAATCCCTCCGCTGACAACTACATAGGTCAGGGTCCATTGTCAGAACCAGAAACGAGATTCTTCTCCAACTACATTGAAGCAATTGCCACCTACCATACGCTCGCTGGATTCTTGTCGTTCCGGTCTTTTGGACAGCGGTTGCTCCTACCTTTTGCATTTTCAACTGCTCCATTATTCAATTATGATGAGATGGTAAGAATAATTCTTCTTTACTTAAGGCTACCTACTTGATCTAGTAGTCGCAAGCGCTACTGTTGAACATAAGGTCCTGGATCCGATTCCCAGGTGGTTATTGGGTTTTTCTATTTGGCAATTCTCATTATTAGTCCGGAGTCTGGATCCGTATCCGGTTGATGGCAATAGGCTAGGCCCCTTATGACTTATTAAGGATTATTGGAACGCAGAATATCTGACATATAGGACAGTGGCGCCGATCCCCTAGTTCACAAACTAAATTTAAGTTCAGTGCATTTTTTACTTCCTATTTCACTAACAAAAGGGCAGAAGATAAATATTAGTTTAGTCCTGTCAAATTAGTCAGCGGCTGACGTAAATTGACGTATTTTTAGTACGTAAAACAGGGTGAATAGGGATGCAGGGGTGAATCGGGACGAAACTTTAAAATGGATTTGTACTTTAAAATAATATAGTTTGTTGCTAACAAGGACACTTAATCTTTAATTAAAAAGCTGTAAGCCCAGTAGAGTATTTCCTGACAATGAACTATTATTTCAACGTTAAAACTCATTTTGAAGTTTCGTCCCGATTCACCCCTGCATCCCTATTCACCCCGTTTTACGGTAGCCAATTTTTTAATCACGTCAAACCTGTCTATGGAGTATCTTAATTTGACAGAACTAAACTAATATTTATCCTCTGTCCTTTTCTTAATGACATAGAAAAAAAAAAGATGCACTGAACTTAAATTTAGTTTAGTTTGCGAATAAGGGAATCTGCGTCAGTGTGTACCTTTGCACAAAAGTCACAGGATAAAATAGGTGGTAGGTATAATAAGACTGATGCACAACAGTGTAAACATCGATCTTCGCAAAAATAATTCAATGAATCAGAAGGCCTATTCTCGTAATTTTAAACGTTCAAAATCTAGTCGCATTCTCATCTCGGCGACAAGCAAGTGTCAAAAATTTGTCAAGATGTAGTGGTCAGAATCTTATGTCGAACGAGTTGACACAAGCGGCTTTCGAAGAACCATAATGCGGGCATTTAATTTAGCGGGAGCGAGTTAATGACGTGACGCAGTTTTTGTTAACAATAGGATGTATTGACCAGGGTAGAAAAATGTATCGTAGGACTTATTTGGGTGTTGTCTGGATGGATCACGTTGATGCAAGGACTGTTCGAAGATTTAGCACGTGTTCGCTGACTGTCTCATTTCACTTGGACTTTTACATGGCATTTTTATGTAACACGCGTATGTATATTAGCGGCCTGTATTATTTTGCGTCGCGGCGCGGTATTTAAGTGGTTTTGTAGTTTTATAGCAGACCGGAGCGGTGGTGGCGTTGCACACAATATATTTTATATTATCAGTTTGCGCAGCGGTTAGCGGTATGGTTGCAATAGGAGAACTGACTCAATATGGCGGTACTCCTATCGAAAAATCGCAACGCCCGCGCAGTGCAGATTGGTTGTCGTTGCGGCGGATGTGCCGCTGATTGGCGCGTGCGGTTGGTCATTTCTTCTTCTCTCTCTGTTGCATGGGAACGAGATAGGAGGAAAGGGAATATAGTTAGCTCATCGAATAGGAATTCTGCATTGGTGTGAGATGCGTTCGGAAATATGATAAAAAAAAAATTACATTACGAAAACTTGCGCGAGCATGTAGGGGAATTAGAAGTTTTGTTTGACAGATTGAGACTGAGATCAGACTGTGAACGTTCTTAAAATTAAGAGAATTGTCCCTCTGACTAGGTACATGTTTCAAAGTTCCTAACTGCTATCACAGCATTCTTGTAACGTAATTTGGACAGTCTGTAAGCTAGTTTTTTGTAATATACGAGAACTATATTCTATTAATCCTACTAAATATAATAATAGAAATGTGAAAGTTTGTATGGATGGATGAATAGATGGATGTTTGTTACTATTTCACGCAAAAACTACTGAACGGATTTAAATGAAATTTAGCACACAGATGGGTTATAACCAGGATTAACATAGAGGATACTTTTATCCCGATATTCCTACGGGATCGAAACTTATGCGGGAGAAACCGCGGGACGCAGCTAGTATGATTATAAACATTGATTTGGTTTCCAGATCATCATCGGAAGAAGAGCCATGGGTTCTTTATCTGTTCGTTATGAAACATACTACAGAGTTGGTACCTCACGAAGTATTCACGGTAAGAACAACTCTTAACTAACTCAATTATTACTTGACTCCATAATCATCAGCTTATAACTTTCCCTGTGCTGGAGTCAGGCCTTCTCTTGGTGAGAGGAAGTGGGCCGTAATCCACCACGCGGGCCCAGTGCGGGTTGGTGATTACTTTACTCACTTACTTCAAACCTTTCTTCTTTCTATTGTGCTGCCTGAACCAGAAAAATATAAGGTAATAGTTATCTATTAATCTCTCTTTTACTCAAAGTTCAATAATTTTTGAAGTACGTAATAATTAAGTATAACGACCCTTTCAATTTCTTCAGGAAACAGGCCCGTTTTACACAGCACGGTTTCTTTACGGTACTGCGTATAAGCCGTGCCGTAGAATAAACGTGTCCGTCAACAAGCTTTCATAGTGATCCATACAATACTGACGACCGTGTCTACACACGGCCAATAAACCGTAGTCTTTTACGGCCAAAAACCGTATATGTACAAAGGGCCTAAGTATAATATGCACATCTTCATCGTACAGCAGTCCACTGCTGAACATAAACCGTCCAAATCGCACGCCATTCATCTTAATTCTCAGCAACTCTGATCCAACTGCTACCAGCCCTGTGAATATCGTAGATACAACCTTTCGTTTGTTGAGTCGTTATAAAATTCACGATAAACATAAATTAACGTACCCTTGATTTACTTGTATCTTGACTTGCGAAGTCTTTGTACAATAATTCAAAAAAACAAGTTATTTAATTTCCTACAAAGATCTCACTGAGGACTTTCTCGATACCTACTAATGAATAATGATATACAAATTTACAGACAGAGATATTTATTTGAAACATTGAAAGCAATTATAAGTTCTAAGAAATTCACTCAAGCAATATTTTCTTCGCTTACCTACATATTAAGCTACCTTAGAAACTATCACGCAAATTAAACAATCATTTTCAATGATATTCACATGTAATCATTGTAATGAGGCATCAGCATAATTATACGTTCCCACTGCTGGGACACAGGCCTCCTCTTCGAGAGCCCCGCGCCCGGTCACCACGCGGACCCAGTGCGGGTTGGTAGACGTGACATGTCTGGTTGTCAGATCTACAAATGACAGACTGGACCAACGGTTTACTATGCTATCCAAGGCAGGGAAGGGTCTCGACATACATGTCGGTCCGTGGATTGGTGACTATGTATTGTAATAGATAATCACCCATCCACGAATCGACTGCGGCCAGTTTAGCTTAGCCATTGACAGACCCGTGCGGCTGTTATTATTAGGCCACGAGCTCTGCTCTTCTCCTATTTATTTCGAACTAGTTTCAGCCCGCCGGTTCGGCCGAGTGGAAGTCTGAAATTATCGTTCCCATGGGAACGTGCTACCGGGAGAGAAAATTGCCTCTATCCACTATTACTCCATAACCTCAGCTACCTGCGAGTAAAAGTCCCGACAAAATCGGTCCAGCCATTCCGGACATGAGCCGGAACAAACTGATAGACAACATATTAAAAACATGTTTTTGTTATAAATAGCGTATATCTATCTATCTTCTTTATATATACAAATCAATTGCTGTTCGTTTGAGTGGTTAAAACTCGAGAACGGCTGGGCCGATTTAGCTGTTTTTGGTTTTGAAATATTTGTCGTAGTCCAGGAAAGGTTTAAACGGTGAGAAAATATGGAAAAATTGCGAGGAAGGTAGTAAAAACAACAATTTCATTTTCCCATATAAACTGTTCTACCTACTTTCCTGTCAAACAATTGACGATCGTCCCTTCGGTACAGTAGACTCGGGGCCACTCGAATTGAAGCACGTATTAAATTAAGGATTTTGAATAGTGTAGGAGTAGGTTAGTAGTAGGGTAGGAGTAGGGTAGAAGTAGGCTAGGAGTAGGGTAGGAGTAGGTTAGGAGTAGGGTAGGAGTAGGTTAGGAGTAGGCTAGGAGTAGGGTAGGAGTAGGATAGGAGCAGGGTAGAAGTAGGGTAGGAGTAGTGTGGTAGTAGGGTAGGAGTAGGGTAGGAGTAGGGTAGGAGTAGGGTAGGAGTAGGGTAGGAATAGGGTAGGGGGTGGGACACCACGCGAACGAAGTAGCGCCAGGCAGCTAGAAATCATTTATATGGCAAAACAACGTTTGCCGGGTCAGCTAGTACTTTCATAAATATGCATTACGTAAAAAGCTCTTATTTTGATATTACAAAAATACACTTGAATTTTACTTATTTGTATAGATATAGAAGATAGATGACATTATCTTTTGTTTACAGATGGTGCAACTGGCTCCTTAATAGACTGGGCCAAATACCAACACTTTGTTCCAGTAGCAGGCACCTATCTTCTCAGGGATACCGGTAGCTGGGGCTATACCTTACCTGTAAGCCAGATAACCCCAACAGCGGAAGAAACCTTCGATTCTGTCCTAGCTCTAATTAGGGAAGCAAAGTTCATTAGGGTTTTGTAAATTATTTCGTTTTTATATTAAAGTTATTTTTAAGATGTTGCTTTTTTATTGAATTTGGTGTACGACCAGAAGATAAATTCCCGTTATTAAAAACGTTCAATATCTAGTCGCAATCACCCAATCAATGTCAAAAACTTGTCAACATTTTGCGGAAATTACAGGTTTTTTTTTGACAAATTGAAACTGAGATCAGACTGTGAACGTTCTTAAAACTACGAGAATTGCCCCTCAGATGTATGAACGCAAACGAAGCAAAAAGAGTATGTACGAACCGCAGCAAAGCGTAGTAATTTCGTAACACACTAACAATAGACATGGCTTTCATTTTGACAGTTCAACAATAAGGGTGCGGCTCCTGTCCAATCTAGGGAGACCAAACGCCTCCTGTCGGAGGCTCTATGCGGGGGCGTGCGGTCCATGGCCCTGTACGGGGCACCGGTATGGGCGCGTTCCCTGAGGCGGCGACCAGCCCGCCGTGTGCTGGTTGAACGCGTCCCAAAGGATCATGGCTGTCCGGCTGGTTCGAGGATACCGCACGGTCTCCGCTGAGGCGGCGAGTCTCCTTGCCGGATTGCCGCCATGGGATCTGGAGGCCAAAGTCCTCGCCCACATATGGGACTGGCCAGAGGAGACAAAACGCCGGGGCTTAACTCCGCTGCCGCGAGAAATCGCGGAAACAACGAAAGCGGACAGGGCTCCACCGGATCTCATGGCGGCATGGTAAGTGCGATTATCGCAACCCAGTGCTGGGCACGCCACAATTGCGGCGATAAGTCCCCTCTTTGAAGAGTGGCTAGAGACGCCATGGCGCCTTCACCTTCCGCCTGACGCAGGTCCTCACCGGACACGGTTGTGTCGGGAGGTTCCTGTTCAGGATAAGGCGGGAGGAAACGCCAGGGTGTCACCACTGTGTAGATCGCCCGGAGGACACGGTGGAGCATTCGGTGGAGGTCTGCCCGGCTTGGGCGGAGCAACGCCCCGTCCTTGTGGCGGCGATCAGCGACGGCGATCTCTCGCGTCCGGTCCTGGTCCAGGCCATGGTACGGAACGAGATTGCATGGAAAGAAAGAAAGCAAAAGTATTTATTGCGGCCATGGGAGGCCGTCACCTCCTTCTGCGAAGCAGTAATGCTCGCAAAGGAGGAGGCGGAGCGCGTGAGGGAGATGCAATCTCTGCGCCCTCACGCCCCTAGCCGAAGCAGGAAACGCCCTGGACGGGAGTCAACAGCCGACTTGCTTGCGGGCGGCGAGCAATGGGCAGCTCGCCACCCGGTAAGGCTGATTATTTAAGTAAATATACCAAACTTCTATGCAACGTCGAATAATTTGTTAGACGAAGGATTTCTTTAATTATTTTAATGATACTGAAGTAGTAAATTAGTAATAGTACTCAGACCTAATTACAGAAGCGAAGGCCAGACAGTTAATCTTTGTAATCTACGCAATTGATATTGGACTCAATAAAATAGTACCGACACGAATTAACTTTACAGATTAATAGACAATGAAAAGAAAAAGACATTTATACTAGAAACAACGTCAGAAGCATCGGATGGGAAGATTACTATACATTAGAAGACATATACGCCTGGCTGGATGACCTACCTGAAACATTCAATGAAGTATCCATCATAGAAGGTGGCACATCCTATGAAGGTTGTGTCATCAAGGGTATTAAGATATCTCATGGCGCTGGTAGAAGAGCAGTCTTTATATTTGATTCGGTACCTATAAATAAGTCTTGGTGAGTCTGGCTACCAATCTTACCCGGTAATTGGGTTGTGGAGGTCAGAGAGGCAGGCGTTCCATGTCAAATTCAGCTGCATTTGCCGCTCCCAATATAGTTGGTAAATGGCTAGGCCGATCATGATGAGGTATAAATAAAAGAGTCTTCATCAACTAGTGTGCTAATTACCATGGCATCTATTATTCATTTGTTTGAAATAAATAAAATATGTAATAATCTTAAGACTTGTGCTACTCAATTATGAATATCAACGCTAATCAGATTATACTATCGTTTCAAAAGCGATTAAAACACGATAAGATATTTAGGCATACTTATTTATCGGATACACTAATTTATCACAAAGATCAAACAAAAATGAATCTTATTCCAATACAATAAAATGAAAATTTAAAATACAGAGATTAAATAATTAAACCTATCGATGATAACAAACGATTTCTTAATGAAATTCTTTCAGTTCACGCGTAATGTTAATAGGAAATAACAAAAAATGATTCTGAAACTGATTTTATTTAGTGTTTTAGTTGTAATAGTTACTGCAGAAAAAGTAAGATATGATAATTTTGCGTTATACAAAGTGCATCCGGAGAATGAAGGTGATTTGAAGTTTCTTAATGAGTTGATGGAAAAGAATGAAAAACTGCACTTCTGGAAGCCTCCTAGCCATGTAGGGGACAGTGTAAGTGTGGTGTCTCCACCAGAATTGAGAGAAGAATTTGAACATTCTTTGGAGAAACGCAGCATTCATTCTAAGCTCATGCTAACGAATATTCAAGAGTGAGTATTACATAACCTTCAATGTTACCTCCATCATCATCATCAGCCTACAGCAGTCCACTGCTGGACATAGGTTTCTCTTATTGCACGCCATTCAACTCGATTTTCGGCAATGTTATCTTATGATCTATCAAGTAAACTTGTTTTGGTTTCTAACTTTTATTCATTTAGAGAAACAGATCGCTATGTTGAATGTTCAGATTCGCTTTCATTTTCTAAGTTCTGTTCATTCACTTTGTTATGTCAAACGTTTACCTATGTGAAACTTGTGCGATTTTAGACATTCGGAAATTCTTCGATCTACATGGATGTCATGTAGTTTAAATGTCCGAATTTCTGAAATCTGTATCCAATCTCTCAAATTGTAAACATGTTTTCTTCATTCACTAAGATAGTGAAATTCCAAAAAGTCAACAAAATATTCTCTAGAAGGATTCTTTAACTCCTTTTTTATTAGCTAAGCTAATTCACACATTCCTCCAAAATGAATGGCCTTTAATGGGTGATATATTATATTCTATAAACTCAAACTAGTTTTTATACTGTAACAGATAAGAAAAGTAATCGAAAACCATCTCCATCTATCTAAGCAAATTGTATAGCAATCCAATTAATAATATATTTTAGAGCATTTGACGCCCAACTTCATAGCAGAAAAAGACGTGACAACAGCCCTGAACTGTTTTGGACCAACTATCAAACTACTGATGATATCTACGGATGGTTCGACTATTTAGGCAGTAACCACAGCAACATTGTCACTGTTGTCGACGTCGGAGTCACTGCTGAAGGTAATGTATTCATTTAGTTCAAATTGTTTTTGGTTGAAAATTTCCTTTTCCGCTCCATGTAAAATACTGCTATTCAACTGCATCCAGTTACGCTAGATACCGACCTGAATATAGTTCGGAAAAGGCTAGGCAAATGCTGATGACGTCACTACCAACTTGACTAA
This sequence comes from Apamea anceps, assembly GCA_951799955.1. Lineage (NCBI taxonomy): Eukaryota > Metazoa > Arthropoda > Insecta > Lepidoptera > Noctuidae > Apamea > Apamea anceps. The sequence goes on along the minus strand of OX637519.1, from coordinate 16,442,616 downwards.
ATAGAACCCTTACAAACCACGCTACCTCTCGGCTTGGTTCGAGATCAAAATATACCGAGGTCCCGGTATTTCACCAAAACAATACAAACACAGGATGGAAAACCTTATGATGCAGTTTTGAATGGGAACGCCAGGAGAAGACGTCCTAAAACGATAATAATTATATAATAATAATATATTATATTGACCTCACTGGTAATGTTCTTCAGAATGGTCAGGTGCGTAGGACTTACAACCGGCGTGTATATGAACATAAACGAAGCAAAAGTAGTATGTAAGGATCGTAACAGGTGGCGTTCTGTATGTAGTTTCTTCCTTGGGAAGGAGGCGAGAGATTAAATATGTCATCGTTTTCCCAACTATGTTGGGGTCGGTTTCCAGTCTAACCGGATATAGCTGAATACCAATATTTTACATGAAGTGACTGCCTATCTGACCTCCACAACTCAGTTACTAGATAATACAGTACCCCTTCCAGCATCCAGTCTTAACTGGATGTCAGACTTTCGGGCTTCTGACTACCCGTAACGACTGGCAAGGATCCGCGAATGACAGCCGGGAACAACGGCTTAACGTGATTTCCGAGGCACAGAGAGGTCTCGGTATGTAAAGATGGTTCCCCATCCACAGAACAACCGCAGCAAGCGTAGATTAACCTGATCGATCGACCTGTGTGGCTTTTATTATTGCTCTGGCGTAATTTTAAGTATGTAACATCGTTTTGTTTCAGGCAGAGAAATCAAAGGAATAAGAATAAGTCGTGGTTCTGGTACACGCGCTTTCGTCTTGCAGGCCGGTGAGGTGGGTGCTGACTGGCTCTCCCCGACCATCGTGACTTACATCGCAAATCAGCTGATCTTTAGCAACAATACTGAAATTACTGCTGCCGCTCAGGACTTTGTTTGGTACATCTTCCCGCTAACAAACCCCGATGGATTTCAGTTCAGTCAGGATTCTGTAAGTCATCATTTTACTAGATATAGTTAATTGGTCGAAGAAGGTGAAAACCTAAAGAAAATTGGAAACATATTAGGGAGATCTTTACCCAGTAGTGGGATACCTAGGACGCTCACATAGGTTAAAGCAAAATAATATTATAAAAATAACTTATGAAGATTAGAAAATAAATTATTGTTTTGACTTATTACTTGTGACCACCTCGTTGGGCTAGTGTACAGCTGTGCATGTGGTCTTGGGTTCGATCCCCGGGTCGGACAAAAATGTTATTGGGTTTTTTCATCCGGAATTTCTCAGTACCAGCCCGGTGTCTAGAGGTGTGTCCAATTGATGGCAATAGGAGCGCCTCATATGACATGGGACTTAAACAAAACTGATAAAATGTTGGTGTACTGTTGGTACTCCTCTGCCAAACCCTACGAGGACGATAGGTGTTTTTTTTAATTGGCATCTCGCTCTATGACGTTGTCAGCTGTTACGAACATTACAGTTCACTTACATATTGAGAAATGTATAGAAAATCTATACTTATAATAAATCTGTAGAAGTGAAAATTCTGTACATTGAAAATATCAAAAAAATAAATGGCAGGGGGTGTTACTAGACCGACACCGAACCCAAAAATGTGATTACAAAAATTTTTGTCTGTCTGTCTGTCTGTCGGTCTGTCTGTCTGTCTGTCTGTCTGTCTGTTTGTTCAGGCATCACGCAAAAACTACCGGTTCGATTACGCTGAAACTTGGTATAATTATTCTTTAATATCCTGGGCACCACACTGGGTACTTTTTATCCCGGAAAAGTATATACAATAAAAAACAAACTTAATTTTACGGTTCGATCCCTAGACCGATTACTGTACCAACCGCAAATAATAAGTTTGTCGAAGGTTACGTCACCCGCAGTATTATCTGTGCGACCTTTTTATTCCTTTTAGTGTTTAGAGTTATTTAGGTTTAATTTTATAAGTCGTAGGTGTAGATTTTAATTTTATAGTATAGGTAGTATATTTGTTAGTGTACGTAGTGACCGTAGGTTATTTTATAATACTGTTAGGTAGGATTAGTCATTCGTATAGATATTAGTTTTTAGGGATTTTGCTTATTTATTGAGTTAAGATTAGTTATCATTAGAAATAGGTTAATTTAGGTAGGGTATTTTTTTTTTAATTAGGTAGGTACTTAGGTAAAGATATCATATAGGTACCCTCTTAATCACCACTAATGAGACACAATTGGTTTTCTATTGTAATTAGCCACAAAGGGCCCGCGAGATGGATGGCATCCTGGGGAAGCACATACATTTTATCCTGTTAGCACGTTCCCGTGACATAATTTCCGACATCTACGCGGGCGAAGCCGCGGGCAGAAGCTAGTATACAATAAAAGTTGATACAGTCTCTGTGATCACCTATAGTTATACAACACAACAGAATTAAAATATTCAATAATAATATGTGACATTTGGTGTTAGTACTTCGTTCTAACGTATTCTTCTAGAGCTGTTTTATGTGTATACCTTCTGTTACTGCTAAACACATCATCAGGTATTTCATTATAAAGTTTTGCTCCCTCATATAGTATAGTTTTCCTACCAGTTAGACTAAAAAATCAAAGTCATTTTGATTTATTATTTTTTAATCACTTCATAGTGCTATCGCTGGGAAGAAGAAATAGCGCAACAAGATCCCCAGCAGCACAGCTGTCTGTTCAGTTAGAAAATACTTGATACTTGATTGTATACAATACTAGGTGTTAAGTAATTAACATTACAAGGCACAGAACACAAAATTTAATTATTTGCCATATGTCAGCTAGCCACGCCAGTATACCAACAAATACATAATAAAAACTTACTACCTAAATAAAGCCTCCAGACATAAAGGGCGTGACAGCTTACATATTTATGCATTGCTGGGTTCTGGTCACATAGCTGTCACTTGAAGTCACAGATGTTAAATTAGGACCATCGAAGTAAAATAAATAAATAAGTTAATACTTACTATTAACAATAACCCGTCAGTAAGCTAATTCTGGAGAAAGAACTTGAACATTGTTTTGAGTTAATTAGGGCGACCAACTATTCTTATCGTGTAAGTAGTCGTTGATGGAATAATATGCCTTTGAACAAAGGTTGGATTTTACTTGAGCTATAAACGCATTACAAGGCAAGTCTAGCAAAGAAGAGGGTATCTTGTTATAAAAGGTTATACCAAGCCCAACATATGAGTTATGAACCTTATGAAGCTGGTGAAAGGGGGCACGTAGTTTGTCCTTATTTCAAGTGTTAACACTGTGAATATCACTGTTTTAGTGTACAAGAGTAAATTTTGCCTAATATATAAGATGTTGGCAAAGATGAATTGTGATGCAACCCTGAGAATACCAATATCTTTAAAAAATCTCTTAGAAAAACTCTGGCACCTAGCTGGTAAATTGCCCAAACAGCTCATTTTTGAAGGACAAATATATTTTGTATATCAGCGGCATTGCCCCACGGCAGAATACCGTATGATATAATGCTGTGAAAATAACTAAAATAGGCTGAACGAGCTGTATCAACGTCAGTGTATTATCTTACTTTCCTGGCGGCGTAGGCCGCCGAACTGAGCCTTCCTGCTAGACTTGATATATGAGGTCCCCACTGAAGTTTGGCATCTACTGTTAGTCCTAGCAAAATTTATCTCTCTAACCTCTTTATCTAATACGATGTTGGGTCCTAGATTTCTAACATTCGCCGAACTTTACACATTTCGGTTTCTTGGCATTGAGAACTAGGTTATTTAACGTAAACCAATCTGTAACTATTGAGAGTGCACTGTTTACGTCGTCAAAATCTTGTCTATTCCTTTCTAATTTAAAAATAAGAGAGGTATCATCTGCAAACAGTACAACGTCACAGATGCCCTTCAAATGGAACGGTTAATCATTCTGTACCTCAGAGGTATACAATAGTAACTCCACTTTTTTTGAAAATATGTTTTTTGTACCATTTAAATCGCAAGAACCAGTTCTACACAATGGTATACGACATTAAGTCCTATGACATCTATGAAAAGAAATATCCAATCGTATATGACATTAAATCCACTAACGTATAATGGGTATAGGACCTCAAATGACAATAAGATTATTTACCTCTAAGCTTTGCACGAACTTAATGTTGTTCATTGAAGTTAATGTTCTTTACCTCTGAACGAAAACTCGCGCGCAGCGCGCTAGTTATCCGTATGAACCGCGCGTCGCTAGCGTCAGTGCGTTCGCCGTCGTACCTACTGTGCGTGCAAAACTATCCGCGTAATAGTTAAAAATTGTTTTAAACTGTTATAACCTCATGTTTTCACGCGGAAAATTACTGTGTGGCCTAGTGAATATAGGAGATCAACATGATACAACTTCAGAATATGGTAAGTACTTTTTTAATTAGTTTTAATAAAATATTTTAGCGAAAACGTAACGAGAGGTAAACAATGGTATCTCCTGTAAACATCTTATGCCATTGATCTTTATTTCTTGGTGTTAAGATACTTTTTTCAATGTCAAAACTTTTAGAAGGTAGGTTTACATTTTTGTGAATATTAGACTTTCTTATGATTCTTAAAGTATCAGTATTTACTCATAATAGGGTGTCATGATAAGTAGGTAGTACGGTTGACTTTTCCATTAGTTTATAACAAAATATTGGAGTAAAACGCTCCGCGAATAAACTACAAGTAGATTCTCCTTTAAGTCATTGATCTATATTACTGTGTGTTAAGATCCATTTTGCAGTGACATAAACACAGCGGGTAGGTACAGACGCCAGCACATCAAGCTGCTACAATCTGTCAAATTTCTTTAGTAGATTTTCAACTTTATCGTTTAAGCATTAAGGTTCAAGGTTGATTGGGAAAATTTTACAGTTTCGGGTAGCTTGACCTGCTGGCGTCTGTACACAATGTTCAAAGTAGGTTTTATGATGATGCTTGCGATTCATCAATTTTATTTACTAATTAGATTCTGATCCGAAAACGCACAAACAAACGTTTCATTAAAATAAAATGTTAATTTATGACAATATAATTTTGTTATTTTTAGGATCTCAGAGAGAAGATCACCATTTCCAAGACTGGTATCGTTCCCACCAAGTTTTATCTTCAAAATCTTGTCAAGACCTGGACATGCTTGTAGCTCCCTTCGAAGAACGTAACATCGGCAGTGCTATTGATTATGAAGCACAACCATCAACCTCCTCTTTTTTCACTGGCATTTCTGATGGAAAATATCGAGAAGACTTCAACACAGGTAGATGCACCAGCTGACAGTTGACAATGACTGCTGGCCAATACTTAGTATGTTTTAACGATTAACTTTTCGCCGTACCCTGTTATCTACGACCTAATAGGTACATTCTCGCATATTATGGATTTGTTTTCCTGTATAAACAATAGCATAAGTACGTAGCTAAGGCAGAAACTTTTTTTTTTAGGATCACAGAAAGAAGAACAGCTTTTCCTGGAAAGGCCCGTTGGTTCATATTCAAGACTATCCCAAGATATTGACGTGGCTCCGGCTCCAACCAAAGTAAGGCATACCGTCGGCGATGCTACTGACGATGATACACAACCATCAAACTCTGCTTTGCTCACTGACATTTCAAAGAATCTCGTGCCATCGACTAGCTTTCCCCGCATGAGAACAGAAGATGGTATGAGCTCTGGGGAAGACTTTTCACCATCAGACGAAGAGTATATTCCAAACACTGATGAAGACTCTACAGACTGTGAATTTGAAAGACGAAGACAGGTAAATATACCAGAATCAGAGAGGTCGTCCATCGATGATCTGGAAAATATGAGAGAAAACGGAACGACTCAATCGCTGAACAATACTCCTTCAGATATTCAGCCAGAGCTACCTCAAATTTCTGTAATGAAGAGTCGTAAAAGAACTTTAAATACATTAAAATGGAAATGCAATTTAAGAAAACAAGGCGCAATCACAGGAAAATCATATACTTCTAAGAAAGGAAAAGTTGTTCCAGAAAAGAATATGAAACCAGTATGTGCTTGCAGATTAAAATGTGGTGAACGTATAGATGAAACTGTTAGACAATTCATTTATCAGAAGTATTACTCGGAAGAGATGACGTGGGATTTAAAAAGACAATTTATTCTATCTAGAGTCTCAGAAGTTCAAACTGCTAGATCCAGACGCCGTGATCCTGACCAACCACCTAAAAGAGCATACACATTATATTACACATTTTTAATTGATGAAAAAGTTGAAAAGGTTTGCAAAAAGTTTTTTCTGAATACCTTGGCTATTTCAGAAACAGTTGTGAGAAACGCGATAAAAAAATCTACGCAAGGATTTGTTCAAGCAGATAGACGAGGAAGACATCTACCGCCTAATAAAACAGCAGAGATAGTTAAAGAAACAGTACGAAAACACATTGGCAAGGTACCGAGATATGAGAGTCATTATAGTCGAAACAGAACAGAACGACAGTACCTTGGCAGCCACCTAAATATTGATAAATTATATTCCTTGTATGCAGAGTTCTGTGCTGAAGAGGGTATACCGAAAGAGAATATGGCAAAGGCGTGGCTATACAGACATATTTTTAATACAGAGTTTAATCTCGGTTTCAGTCCCCCTGCTAACGACACTTGTGATGATTGTGATATGTTTGTTATCAAATACAAAAACGCCACAGATGAAACTGAAAAGAATAATATGAAAGCTCTACATAATAAACATCTTGAGGAAAGCAGTCTACGATACAGTTTGAAAGGATTTGATAAAGTTGCAGCTATTGAAAGCCACGGTGCCAAAAAAATGCTGACAGTGGACCTTCAAAAATGTTTACCCACACCCTTTTTAACTAATGGGCAGAGTTTCTATTACAGAAAGTTGTGGACTTTTAACTTCACAATTATGGATTCAGTTCCCAAAGAAAGTTGGTGTTTTATGTGGGATGAGAGCGTGGCAGGACGAGGCGGCAATGAAATGGCTTCTGGAATAGTTAAGTTTTTTGAGCAGCTTGACGATAGCGCTTTAAAAGAAGTAACAGTATGGAGCGACAACTGTGCGGGGCAGAATAAAAATATTTATTTAATGATGGCTTATTTGTGGATACTGTCTCAAAAAGAAAACGTGGAGGTAATAAACCACAAATATTTAAAAGGACATACTCACATGGAAGTGGATGTAGTCCACTCAATAATAGAGAGAGAAAAGAAGAAAATCCAAGAATTTCCCATCATGACTCCTTGGGACTGGCAACAGTTTATAAAGAGCTGTTCAAGAAACTCCAAAATTAAAGTGGTAAACATTGAAACTGATCATTTCATGGATTTTTCTGCCTTTTGCAATGGATCATCAGCTCCTTTTGTGCACAGAAAAAAATCTATTGCGGGAGAGTCTGTACCATATTCTGCTATAGTGTGGATGCAATTCCGAAAAAATGAAATAGGTTCGATGTTCTACAAAACTTCTTTTGATCAAGAAACTTTTGAAGAAGTTTGTTTCATACGAAATAAACGGAGAGGATTTTCTGTGCCCACGCCGAAACCTATTCGAGAAACTCAAAAGCCCATTTCGAGACTTAAATACAATGACTTACAAAAATCGTTGCAGTGGATTCCATCCATGTTCCACGAATATTATAGGAATCTTCCATGTGCAGATGTCCCTGACTTACCTGAAGCATGTGACTAGCTGTGTTGGTTTTTAAAAATAAATAATATTTTGATTTTCAGATTTGTGAAGTAACTTTTGTTTCATTTTATTAGTAAACCCCACCGAAATTCTTAAATAATTCCATAATGCTACATACTGACAGGAGACATAATGTTTCTAGGTGCCGAATTCCAGTAACATCCCTATGTTTTCTTTAGAGGTAAACAAAAGCATGATATCGTAATGCTTTCTTAAAACACCTAAGTTAATTTTTGTTACAAGGTAAATAGTCTCAAGTCCACAAAATCAGATAAGAATAAACTTTATTGTAATTATGTGTAATACATAATAATTCCATCTAATAATAATAAAAAATACTGTTGGGTTTGTTTCAATATCTTTAAAACAACTATTTCAAAATTGCATTCAAAGTTCCACTCCGCGCATTTTTGCCTCTCCTGTAAAATTTTCGTTTTATTACATAATGTTGTATACCTCTGAGGTACAGCATTGATATATACTAAGAACAAGAATAGACCCAGTATTGAGCCTTGCGGAACACCTAACTGAACTGGTAGCCCGGAAGATTTTACGTCATTAACATCTACATATTAGACCCTATTATGTAAATAAGAAATTATTACGTTGAGAGCTTCGTTTCGGACACCGTAATGACGTAACTTACGCAAAAGCGTGTCATGATGCACGCAATCAAAGTCTTTCGAGAGATCACAGCAAACTCCAATAGCATTTTTCGACTTGTCCCATGCGTTAAATATATGTCTCAGCAGAGCAACACCCGCATCTGTAGTTGAACGATATTGCTCATTATGGAGGAGGCTGTTTAAATTAAAATGTCTTAGCAACTACTTGAGTATTAACTTTTCAAATATTTTGCTAAATGCAGGTAAAATAGAAATAGGCCTGAAATTGCCAACGTCATTCTTATTATATGATTAAATAATGGTCTGACTTTAATACTCTTCATGAGGTCAGGAAAAGTTCCTAAATCAAGATATTTATTAACGGGGTGGGCGAGAGAACGCGCCTTGCGCACCTCACGCCTCAGCCGCCGCGGGAGACGCTCCGGGCGTCGGGAGCCGCGTGACGACTCCCGGCCACCGTAGGCGCGGGCCTGCGGGCGGTGAGTAATGGGTAACTCACCGTCCGATCAGGACCAGGCCCGTGCCGGACGGCGTGTATGTGTTCCACGCGCGCCTCAAAGAGATGTCAGCATGAGTGACGGGGCCCCATAGGGCCGAAGCCTGCCAGGGTAGCGGGATTGTCCGAAAGGGTTACCGCTGCCCTGGAACATAAAGGGCTAAGGAAGGAACACGGGTGGGTTTTAGTCAGTAAGAGTCTGACACTCCCTTCTGCTCCACCCAGAGCGGGAGGGGTCATTTGATGATTTCCCATCCTCAAAAAAAAAAAAAAAAAAAAAAAAAAAAAAAAAAAAAAAAAAAAAAAAAAAAAAAAAAAAAAAAAAAAAAAAAAAAAAAATTTATTAAATGTAACAGCTAGATAGGGGGCTACGATGTCTATTATATTACTTAAAAGTTTAATGTATTAAAAATACTTAATTGTATCAACAATATTAACTACATCACGCGGGGTTACATGTTCGAAACTAAATAAAGGACTACATTTAGGCACACTACTACGCAAACGGTTTTCAGCTTTCTAGGTTTTCTTAATTCTATTTTGTCTCGTCTCGCGTTATATGTGTAAATTTTCTTTTTAAAGTTAAGTTGTGAATGTGTGTCTTATGTTGTGATTTTATGTATTAGGATGCATGTTTTAAGTGTATAGAGTTGGTTACTTTTAAGTATTTTGGTATCACTGTAGATTTTGGTGGTGGCGGAATTTTATGCATAAGCAAGGAGTTGTTTCCTTGCTGCATATTCTATTCATAATAATGATATAATCCTTTTTTTTAATCTCTTTTAGGTCAGACTTTGGGTGAAAAATAGGAGACCTACCTCGACTACCACAATCGGTGTTGATCTATCTAAGAACTGGAATGCACAATGGGGAGGTAAGATTTCCTATCTTTCCATCAGTAGTCAATAAACTTATCAATGCATTTAGTAGACTTATGTGATGGAACACACTAGTGAAATTGAACAACTCTGCTTAACATGCTTTGGGTGACTTGGATTGCCTCTCTTTCAGGGCAGTGAGTGTGTCACGTTATACAAAAATAAAGTAGAAAAATCAAAAGTCATTTATTCAAATTAAGCTGAGAATCAGCACTTTTCGAGCGTCAAAATTACATAAGACAGTCCCCCAAAACGCCCGCCCTGCTGGGAAGAAGAAGTGGCGCAACAAACTCCCAAGCAGCACAGCTGCCTGTTCAGTTAAAAAAAATATTTGCCATATGCCACGCCAATATACCAATGAATGGAATGTGCACAGGCAGAAAGGGCGTCACAGCTTACATATTTTTGCAATGCTGGGTTATGATAACTCATACAAATAGGAAAAAGAGACATGTAGAAAAAAAAAATTATCCTCAGTTTTAATATCCGCTCATAATATTGCTTTTTCTGCATGGGTGAAAGCTTTCCGCCCTACGGTTAAATGTTACTTGCACGTCATAAAACGGCAACGTCTATGTGACAGTTATCTAGTTTAAACCTTAGTGAAGTTTTGATATACTGGAAATTATTGTCAAAAATATTAAAGAATATCGGGATCGACTATACCATCCTGTTCACCGGCATCACCTTAAAATATTATCCTTCGTAAAATTATGTTTTTTTTTTGTTTTTTTCAGTCAGCGGCGGCAGTCACAATCCCTCTGCTAACAACTACATAGGTCAGGGTCCGTTCTCAGAACCTGAAACGAGATTCTTCTCCAACTATATTGACGCAATTACCACCAATCATACGCTCGCTGGATTCTTGTCGTTCCGGTCTTTTGGACAGCGGTTACTCCTGCCTTTTGCAGCTTCAACTGCTCCATTATTGAATTATAATGAGATGGTAAGAATAGTTTTTCTTTACATAAAGCTGCGTCCTTGGTCAAGTAGTCGCAAGCGCTACTGTTAAACAAGAGGTCCTGGGTCCGATTCCCAGGTTGTTATTGGGTTTTTCCATTTGGAAATTCTTAGTAGCAGTCCGGAATCTGGTTTCGTGTCCGGTCGATGGCAATAGTCTAGGCATTCAAAGTTGTCCTAAAATAAAAGACCCATTTTGACATTTGAGAATGCGTTCTTGACACCTGTCAGTTTTGCGAATTTGATCTTTATTAACTACTAGAACTGTCAATGTCAAAACGGGCCTTTTATTTTTTGTCAACTTTAAATAAAATGTTAAGGACCAGCTGCACCCCCGGATTCACCCGCATAAGTTTCGATCCCGTGGGAATATCGGGATAAAAAATCCTATCCAATATGTTAATCCTGGTTATAAACTATCTGTGTGCCCAATTTCATTCTAATCCGTTCAGTAGTTTTTTGAAAGAGAAACAAACATCCACCCATCATATACTTTTTATCCCGATATTCCCATGAAACCGAAATTTATGCGGGAAAACAGCGGAGCGCAGCTAGTGTGATTATAAACATTGATTTGGTTTCCAGGTCACCATCGGAAGAAGAGCCATGGGTTCTTTATCCGTTCGTTATGAAACATACTACAGAGTTGGTACCTCACGAAATATCCATGGTAATTAAGAACACACTTAACTAACTCAATTATTACTTGACTCCATAATCAATATAAATAATTTAGTTAGGAGAACACTTAATCCTAAATTAAGAACTTTAGCTAATTTAAAAAAACCTTTACCTTGCCTAGATGTAACAATATATATATGGTATGAGAACATACACGTACATACTACCAAAAATAGTAAACGAACTTCCTACGGACATACAAAATAAATACCTCTGCAACCCTAAAAAAACAAAATGTTTATTAAAAAAGCATTTTCTGCAAATAACAAACTATGAATATGTACTTTAATTTGATACACTTACTACCATCTTTATTTATGCTATTAATATATTACATAATAGGTAAAGACTTAAAATATTCTTTGAATGTAAAACTTACAAACTTAACGTCTAAATTTGTTTCTTTGTAGTACCTATATTAGATATATTTTTCCGAACTCACTAGCCATATATAAGCCATCAAAGGCTTCTGTGGTTTTTAGCATATAATAATTTAAACTCTGTGATATACATTTTGAACATTAATAAAAAATAAAAAAAAGTGAGTAAAGTAATCAACAACCCGTACTGGGCCCGCGTGGTGGATTACGGCCCACTCCCTCTCACCGAGAGAAGGCCTGACTCCAGCAGTGGGAAAATTATAAACTGATCATATGCACATCATCATCCTACAGCAGTCGACAGTGACTGCTGAACATAAACCGTCCAAATCGCACGCCATTCATCTTAATTCTCAGTAATTCTGATCCAACTGCTACCAGCGCTGCGAAGATCGTCGATACAACCTTTCGTTTGCCGATTCGTTATAAAATTCACGATAAACATAAATGAATGTACCTTTGATTTACTTGTATCTTGACTAGCGAAGTCTTTGTACAATGATTCTAAAAATCAAGTTATTAAACCTACAAAGATCTCACTGAGGACTTTCTCGATACTTATGAATAATGATATACAAATTTACAGACAGCTGATATTTATTTGAAACATTGAAAGCAATTATAAGTTCTAAGAAATTCACTCAAGCAATATTTTCTTCGCTTAACTACATATTATGCTACCTTGGAAACTATCACGCTAATTAAACAATCATTTTCAAGGATATTTACATGTAATCATTTTAAACCTTTAACAACTTTTACTACAAGACCAACCCTGAAATCACGAAAAAAAAATCAGTTGATCCATAGATTTATGTTCGCACTAGCTTCTGCCCGCGGCTTCGCCCGCGTGGATGTCGGAAATTATCCCACGGGAACGTACTAACAGGATAAAATGTACCTATGTGCTTCCCCAGAATGCCGTCCATCTCGCGGGCCCTTTGTGGCTAATTACAATAGAAAAGCAATTGTGTCTCATTAGTGGTGATTAAGAGGGTACCTATATGATATCTTTACCTAAGTACCTACCTAATTAAAAAAAAAACTCAATAACAGAAAATTAAATACCTACCTACCTAAATAAACCTATTTCTGATGATAACTAATCTAAACTCAATAAATAAGCAAAATCCCTAAAAACTAATATCTATACGAATGACTAATCCTACCTAACAGTATTATAAAATAACCTACGGTCACTACGTACACTATCAAATATACTACCTATACTTTAAAATTAAAATCTATACCTACCTACGACTTATATAAAAATAAACCTAAATAACTCTAAAAACTAAAAGGAATAAAAATGAACTCCATTGCGGGTGACTTAACCTACGACAAACTTATTATTTGCGGTTGGTGCAGTAATCGAGTCTAGGGATCGAACCGCAAAATTAAGTTTGTTTTTTATTGTATATACTTTTCCGGGATAAAAAGTACCCAGTGTGGTGCCCAGGATATTAAAGAATAATTATACCAAGTTTCAACGTAATCGAACCGGTAGTTTTTGCGTGATGCCTGAACAAACAGACAGACAGACAGACAATTTTTTAATCACATTTTTGGGTTCGGTGTCGGTCTAGTAACACCCCCTGCCATTTATTTTTTTGATATTTTCAATGTACAGAATTTTCACTTCTACAGATTTATTATAAGTATAGATAACTCGACATAATGATTTTTTTTCACGATTTCAGGGTTGGTCCCGTAGTAAAAGTTGTTCATAGTGATGAGTACAATGACCCCTTTTAAGGATTAAAACGATCAAAATTTAACGGTGTAGATATAGAAGATAGATGACATATATTTTGTTTACAGATGGCGCAACTGGCTCCGTAGTAGACTGGGTCAAATACCGCTACAATCCTCCAGTAGCAGCCACCTATCTTCTCAGGGATACCGGTAGCTGGGGCTATACCTTACCTGTAAGCCAGATAACCCCAACAGTGGAAGAAACCTTTGATTCTGTCCTGGCTATAGTTAGAGAAGCAAAGTTCATTAATGTTTTGTAAGTTATTTAGTTTTTATATTAAAGTTATTTTGAAGATGATTTTTTATTATTTTAATGAATTTGGTGGACCAGAAGGCCTGTAATTAAAAACGTTCAATCTCATCTCAGCGACAATCAATGTAAAAAACTTGTCAAAAATTTAGGAAAATTAGAGGTATTTTTAACAAATTGAGACTGAGATCAGACTGTGAACGTTCTTAAAACTACGAGAATTGCCCCTCAGATGTATGAACGCAAACGAAGCAAAAAGAGTAAGTACGAACCGCAGCAAAGCGGAGTAATTTTGTAGCACACTAACAATTTATAGGAATGGCTTTCATTTTGACAGTTCAACAATATTCATTGCGTCATATACGTTGTTGAGCAGACAAATTTTTCGAACATATGAAGCAATGGACTAGCAATATCCTTCAAAATGATTCAGATTGTGATTGATAGTGTATTACGCAATTAGGGTGCAGATGCGTTCTGTAGTTTCTGCCAACCCCTATTGGAAGAAGGCGTCAGGTTATGTTATGAATCTGGTGTCTGTTCTAAGCATAGTCCTTTAATCCAAATTGCAAAATAATTACCGGAACATGAAGACAGATAAAGACTGATTATCATCGTCTACCAACTGATCATCATCATCATCTGCCTTGCCTTTTCCCAACTATGTTGAGGTCAGCTTCCAGTCTAAGTGGATGCAGCTAAATACCAGTATTTTATATGGAGTGACTGCCTATCTGACCTCCACAAGCCAGTTAATTTGTAATACGAGACACCTTAATAAGACTAGTTGTCAGATTTTTGGGCTTCTGAGTACCCGTAACGACTGCCAGATCCAAGAATGACAACCGAGACCAACGGCTTATCGTGTGGCAAGCGTAGCTTAACCTGATCGATCAACCCGTGTGGCTGTTATTACTTAGCCACAAGCCCCTCCAGATAAAGACGGATCGTGAACCTATTAACCTTCACTGTTCCAAACTAAGTCAAAGCGCCAAGTTCCCATGCTTAGACAGAAATGACGTTCTTCAAGCAACATTCCTTTCAGTTACTTAACTTCTGATTTTACTTCTCTCTCAACATTAAAATGATCTATATTCTCGTTGCATTAAGGTTGCTGGTGGGTGCTGAAAGAATTAAAAAGAAAGAAAATACATTTATTTGCGGCAAACATGACGCATAAAAACGAACACAAACACAAAAAAAAATAACATGTTGGGGGTAAACATGCGTCACATCCACGCAAAATGGCCATCGCTCAGCATAATGCTAAGACCCTATACGAGCCTACTGCTTTCTATAATATATTTAAAGAATATTAATTCTTTTTGCTTTTTGCTGTCAGAGGTAAAATAACTATACAAGGACTGTAGCGTCCGTCCATTGAAGTATTAAAACAAACAAAAAAAAATACGTAGAACAAAACCTTACGTGGTACGCCATTATGTAGATCTTTAGTGCACGATATCTTAGTCAAATGAAACGATAAGGTAGAAGTACAGACGCCAGCACATCCAGCTACCCAAAACCGTCAAATTTTCCCAACCAACCTTGTACCTAATGCTTTAGCGATAAAGTTGAAAATTTATTATAGAAATTTGACAGATTGTAGTAGCTTGATGTGCCAATACGCCATCGATCCGTCGAGTGCCCAAACCAATATTTGCCATTTTCAAGTACAGCATGACGAAACATTTAATTATCAAAATATCGGTAAATATTGCTCAAAACTATGATAAAATTATGGTTATCAATATTATAAATGACCGCAATAAAACGAAGCCTAGACAATCTTGCTATAAAGATATGGAAAAGATAATTTTTGTTATGGTTAATACTTTTATTGATTACAGTTTTTTTTTTGAGGTAGTACTTATATATAAACAAAATACACAAAGAATGAACAGAAAATTTTGAATGTTTAGAGGACATAATAACAATGCGAATGTTTCTATTATAGTTAGTTCTGGACATGACAATAAGCTTTCTTTTAATAATCATACAATGCTCTTTAAGATAAATAAACCAAATCTTAAGACACTGTTCATTCTGGAAGTAATTGATATCACATAATACGGTTTAAGACATTTTAAGTCACAAAAATAATACAATTCACTTGTCATGAGAAATACAAGTTAATCATAATACTTGATACACGAACTTATGAAGAACGGTAGGTACTCGTAAATAAACTAGTAAGTAGTAGATGCGCTAATATTTTTCTTACAATGTGTGTGGATAGCAAGAAAAAGTTAGTATGCCATTACATGTCGCTTCTTGATAGCAAGTCAATAGCAATTACACATTGTTAATAGTAGAAAAAATAAATTGAAAAAAGAAAAAAAATAATTGGTTTCATCATTCATGAAATGATGAAACCAATTAATTTTTAAAACAAAATTTGAATTACGAGAATAGCTTT
The DNA here is from genome assembly GCA_951799955.1 of Apamea anceps. Taxonomy (NCBI): domain Eukaryota; kingdom Metazoa; phylum Arthropoda; class Insecta; order Lepidoptera; family Noctuidae; genus Apamea; species Apamea anceps. Next base: position 16,426,516 of record OX637519.1, on the reverse strand, counting down.
GGAGTTTCTTGCTCGTTCTTCGCCATAGGATCCTACTATGCTTTGGAATGGCTAACTAGCTTCATGTTTCTCCGCCTCCTTGACAAAAGTGCCTGTAAATGATTAAATTGAAATAAATGCTTTGAGTTTTTTAGTGTCTGTAGTTGCTCTCATACTCGTACATAATTAAATTTAAAACGTAGAAAACTTGTAGGTAAGTAATAAACATGTAAATATAAAATTCAAGAGATTAGAATTTGTACCCTATCATCATTAGCCTGGTATTCCACTTAATTTTACACTAGCTATGCCTACGGTTTTGCCTACATGACTTTTATGGTATAAAAGTTAACCTATACCACAATATTTTAAACCTCGGTGTCAAATTTATCCTCGTTCAATTCGGTATTAGAGGCCTTTATAATGCAAGTGTAATGGCCCAAAAACTGTATGTCCTAACACTTTTAACTGAGTAAACCCATTTCGCAACTAATGCAATAGCTAGACCATGATTAGGCATGAATGTAGATGGCTATAAGAGTAAGGGAAGACCAAAGAAACGATGGATGGAATGTGTGAAATGTGATATGGCTAAAAAGGGTGAGAACCGAGATGACGACTAATAGAGAAGTTTGGACCAAAAAGACATGTTGCACCGACCCTAAATAAATTGCGATAAGGACGGGAGATTGATGATGATGATGATCAGGTATTGTTTTGTCATTGAAATCCCTCACAAACATAAAAAAAAAAACAAATAACACAACCCTACTAATATTATAAACGCGAAACTTTGTATGGATGGATGGATGTTTGTTACTCTTTCACGCAAAAACTACTAAACGGATTTGGATGAAATTTGGCACACAGATGGTTTATAACTAGGATTCATATATAGGATACTTTTTATCCCGATGTTCCAACGGGATTGAAACTTTATGCGGGTGAAACCTGTTTTCTTTTAACTTTTTTTTTTTTGTGAATTCGTAGACAATGGTGTGGGTTACATGTGTAGTAACACAAATATAGAATAGATTATGTATAACTAACTGTACTAAGTATTGTGCTAATATAAGAATTTTTAGTTAAGCTTGGCATGTAACTGTTTTTTGTCCCTAACAAAACAAAAAAGCCTTGGGACGCAGTTAGTAATACATAAGTACGTTCGATCGATTTATCTAATAAGCACTCATAAAAATTTAGTACCTACCTCTATGGCTTTACAATATTATCATATACTTTTATTGTTGTAGTCCATATCTCATTTATTCGGGTAAGGTAGTGTAGTGTGATACGACTGGAAGCCATACAAAAATGTCGTTAAAAATATTTTCTATTTTATCAATTTTAATTATATGTGTGTCAAGCGAACCATTTAGGTTCGATAACTATACGTTGTACAAAGTACTACCGAAAAGTTTAGAGGAAATTAAAATACTTGAAGATTTGTATAATTCTGACTCGGAGTATGATTTCTGGGACGATCCCGTGCCGACTTCTGATTACATTAATGTTGTGTCCAAACCTGAATTAAAAAATGAACTGGAACATTTTATGGGAACGTATGGAATTGATTTTGTTGTTACCGTGCCGAATATTCAAGAGTGAGTACTTTTTTTTTCTTCTTTTATTTTGGAGGTAGATAAGAGTATAATTAGAAAGAAACAGTGGGCCAGTGGTAACGGGTCGACTTACGAGTTTGTAGGTCGTAGGTTCGAAACCACACAGACGTTTTACTTTGTGTTAATTATTTCATTACCACTGCTCTCAAAACGGTGAAGGAAAACATCGTGAGGAAACTGAAAATGTCCTAGGACCAAAAATTCGCAGACATGTGATATTTACCAACCAGCACTGGGCCCGCATGGTGGATTATGGCCCAGTCCCTCACAGAGAGGAGGCCTGCGTCCCAGCAGCGGGAACATTATAGGCTGATTATTTAAGTAAATATACAAAACTCCTACGCAACGTACAATACTTTGTTAGACGAAGGATTTGTTTAATAATTTTAATGATACCGCAGTAGTAAATTAGTAATAGTACTCAGACCTAATTACAGAAGCGAAGGTCAGACAGTTAATCTTTGTAATCTACGCAATTGATATTGGACTCAATAAAATAGTACCGACACAAATTAACTTTACAGGTTAATAGACAATGAAAAGAAGAAAAAATATACTAGAAACAACGTCAGAAGCATGGGATGGGAAGATTACTATACATTAGAAGACATATACGCCTGGCTTGATGACCTAGCTGAGACATTCAATGAAGTATCCATCATAGAAGGTGGCACATCCTACGAAGGTCGTGTCATCAAGGGTATTAAGATATCTCATGGCGCTGGTAGAAGAGCAGTCTTTATTGAAAGTGGTATTCATTCAAGGGAATGGATAGCACCAGCGACTACTAATTATATTATCCATGAGTTATTGTACAGTGATGATGAGGAAACGAAGGCTGTTACTCGTGATTTTGATTGGTACATCTTTCCTGTGACTAATCCTGATGGTTACATTTGGACTCATGTTGGCGTAAGAATTTTCACTATTTTTAATAACAGTGAAGTGTAAAATGACCACAACTTTTACAAGTTACGTATAGTTTCGGTAATGCCCGTCTGTAATTTACTGACGCTTACCTGCTGGCTTGAAAGAGGGTGACTATCGAGATGACAACTAATAGAGTGGAAGCAAAGAACATATTTTGATGACCCCAAATAAATTAGGATAATGGCAGGAGACAAACAATAGCCTCTTTTAGTGCAGACACATAAGAAACTTTTACCACAGCCCTTGGTACCTGCTTATTCCTTTTCTTCCTCTCTCGTGATGCCACATGCCATGTAAGAATATTGTTATAGCTCAAGCTATGGTAGCCGCCCTTATGTATTGTGTGTTATACGGCTCCCTGTGGACCCCTCCAATGCTCCAGGACTTGCCAAAGCATTACAAATCTTAATTCAAAAAGATAAAATCTAAAATGACAGCCATTTTAAACCAGTTACATTGCCTTAATCAACTATGTGATTATCTGCTCCGATTATAGTATTATAGGCTTCGCTTTTTTTGTGCACATCTCCACGATCCTGTGCCAGCCAGTCTCATCCCAGTTCTACCCGCAAAGTCAACAATGAAGAAGATATTAATATTTATTCATTTGTTTTTTTTTTGTAGTTCAGACTATGGCGTAAGAACCGACGTCCATTCGGCAATGAGTTTGGTGTGGATCTTAACAGAAACTGGAACGATAATTGGCTGCGTAAGTACAGACGCCAGCACATCAAGCTACTACAATCTGTCAAATTTCTTTAATAGATTTTCGACGTTATCTCTAAAGCTATAAGGTTCAAAGTTGATTGGGAAAATTTGACAGTTTCGGGTAGCTTGACCTGCTGGCGTCTGAACGTATTTATCAGAAGTTTTTTTTTTCCCAAAAATACTCTACCAATTGATAAACATTTCCAATAAATAATAATGCAAAGCCAATCTAGAGACCATGATTAAATATTGCACAGATAATAATCATAAAACCCTCTAAAAATATGGTCCTACATAACTTTGAAGGACACCAATACAACTTCGCAGTTCATGGTGGCGCTAGTTGTAAGGAATACTTTCAACTAGTACGTCGAGTGTAGTACGATTTTTTAGTTCCATTTTTCGCCACCCGCAAAGGTATTCTTGGCACTGCCGAGTTTCGCTAGTTGCATGATGTTTTGGAGTACATAACCCAGATGATGGTGCCAAATAATATGTTCTGTTAAGTAAAATATTCCCTGAACAAATTATCTAAGTAGCTGCAATAGTACTTAAATTTTTAAAACAATTATTTGACCAGCTTACATTTATTATTATCGTATTTTTTGCAGTTCCACCAATAATTTTAATAATCATTTATTTTATTTAAATAAAATAAATGATTATTTGATTTAAATTGTTATTGGTTTGGTTACTTACCGAATGACAATAATTTGTTTATCAATCAATTTCCATGAATAACAAATTATTATTATTCTTCCAGTGACCAAACCTTAATATCAAGGTCGTCAAAGGAACCGTTTATTGGTATTAAACAGCTATCAACACTTTCGTGTGAATAACTTTTCAAAAATAGCAATAGGAGAGGCCTATGTCCATAGGCAGTTTAGGCTGACAGACCAAATGTTCCCAGCGTACTTGTACTTGCCGCGGTAACGAAACCATAGCGACTTCTAATTCGACGCCAACGCCATCTAGAGAGCTTAGGGGAAAACTTTTGTGTGTTGCTTTACATTGGTGCAAAATGAATATTTTATTTATGTGAACCTATTCAATACGGTCTAAAAAAAATGTTAGTGTAAAAAAAATGGTAAAGTTTTTTTTTTTCTTTTAAATAGGCGCTTTTAAAATAGAAACTAGAAGTGCTTGCATAAGAAATTCACTTTCTTAATACGTTTCATGATTAAATCTTTAATATTTTATAAATTATAAAAATGCGATATTGCTAGTAAGATAATATAACATTTTTAATATGATGAATAAAATCTGGCAGCAATTTTTTATCCATAACAAAGAACGTTTTCCTTTAACTATTGAGAATCTCGACTAACTTAACACTATTATAATTATTTTGAGTGTAGCTCTGTTGGAATTCGACAGTTCTCGGTAGATTAAAAACCTCTAAAGGTACAAGCCAAGTCCGTAGCTGACTGCAGACGACAGGAGCAGGCGACCTGAAGTGCAATACATAGAAACCAGTAGTGTCGCGGCGACATATCGCCTGCTTCTGCCTGCAGTCGGCTCTGGACTTCTTCCTTAAACTATAACAACGCGGCAACGGGGCAGTCCGAATATATTATCATGGTAATTCCAAACAAGAATTTCCGGATTCACCCCTTGATAAAATACCATCATTGTCTTTAATAGCTATATAATTCCTCATCTACAGAGGAGAGTGTTAGCTTGAACCCATCATCCAACAACTACGCTGGACCTGGACCCTTCTCGGAGATCGAAACCAGGACCTTGTCTGCCTACATCGCGGACATGGCTGATAGGATTGACCTATATCTGTCTTTCCACTCTTCTGGACAAATTCTTCTTCTGCCTTTTGGAAATACTACGGAACCTTTGGCCAATTATTATGATGCTGTAAGTAGTTCTTAACAATATAGGCTGGTAGTTTTAATGTGGTTATGCTTTAAAAGAATATTATTAATTAAACAAAACTATCTTGCATTCCAATACTTATTTATTTAGTTTGGTACTTATTGTCGCCGATTCCCCTATTTACAAACTAAACTAAATTTAAGTCCAGTGCATCTTTTTCTTTCTATTTCATTAAGAAAAGTACAGAAGATAAATATTAGTTTAGTCCTGTCAAATTAAATTACACCATAGACAGTATAGACGTGATTAAAAAATGGCTACTAAAAATACGTCAACTTACGTCCGGCACTGACTAATTTGACAGGACTAAACTAATATTTATCTTCTGTTCTTTTCTTAATTTAATAGAGAGAAAAAGATGCACTGAACTTAAATTTAGTTTAGTTTGTGAACAAGTGATGCGGCGCCATTATGATTGTTAGGACGGAACTGATTCAATCTGTTCCCCTTACCAGCTAGTGTAATAAACTGTATTATGATGGAACAGTTTTCCTCATTCTCCATAAAATTTTGTAGCAGCAGACTTGCGACAAAATAATTAATAATGATGTGAATGCTTCGACTGCTGATCCTCCATGGATAAGGTTTGATGACGATAGGTAGTGACGATTATCACATGTAGGTGAATAGTAGGTATCAGGTAGCTTACCACCAACTCTTATAGCAGGGCAGAAGCTGAACTGCATTGATTTTTTGTACTTAGTCATAGAACAAAAAACCGGCCAAGTGCGAGTCGGACTCGCCCATGAAGGGTTCCGTTACGTTACGATTTATGACGTATTAAAAAAAAACTACTCACTAGATCTCGTTCAAACCAATTTTCGGTGGAAGTTTATATGGTAATGGACATCATATATTTTTTTTTAGTTTTATCATTCTCTTATTTTAGAAGTTAAAGGGGGGGACACACACATTTTACCACTTTGGAAGTGTCTCTCGCGCAAACTATTCAGTTTAGAAAAAAATGATATTAGAAACCTCAATATCATTTTTGAAGACCTATCCATAGATACCCCACACGTACGGGTTTGATGAAAAAAAAAAATTTGAGTTTCAGTTCTAAGTATGGGGACCCCCAAAATTTATTGTTTTTTTTCTATTTTTGTGTGAAAATCTTAATGCGGTTCACAGAATACATCTACTTACCAAGTTTCAACAGTATAGCTCTTATAGTTTCGGAAAAAAGCGGCTGTGACATACGGACGGACAGACAGACAGACAGACAGACAGACAGACAGACAGACAGACATGACGAATCCATAAGGGTTCCGTTGCCATTTGGCTACGGAACCCTAAAAAGCAGTGGAGTTCAACTTCTGCCCTGCTATAAGCCCCCAGACGGGTTCCGGGGTAAAAAAACATAATAAGTATAAATATAAAATATAATAAGTATAATATAATATAATAATATAAATCGTCGAAGTTGGAAAATATTGTTATATACACTTTGGAAATCATGCAGTCCTAGGTGGGGCATTCCAGTTATCAGACATACCAATTAATTGATAGAAACATCCACGAATTCAATCCTTTTTCCCATGGCACAAGTTACAGAAGCTACAATTAGTTTTGTGACTGCAGGAGAACACGACTCAAATTAAAAAAAAAACAAATGTTTCATATTTCAGATGAAGATTGGAAGGCGTGCCCTAGGAGCTTTAGCTTTCCACCATGGCACACCGTACACCATCGGAAATATTGCTGAGGCCATTTGTAAGTAACAGCCAACGTGAATATTAATTCAAAATGATTAAACTATTAAATTGTCGTCTGAGACAACGTTACACAACCATGCTGCCTACTCCACACAGGGTGGCAATCGATGCTCAACCTGTTACCAAGGATTCAGTTCAGTACATGATTTTGAACGCCTCGCGTTGACATTAATACCCTCCGAAGACCACAAAAAAATTGCTGTTTTATACAATTTTTTTTTTTTGTTTTATTATTTATTTGATAACCGACGAAAAATTTCTACGCTAGGGGATCTAGAATCCTGTTCTGAATACATTGTTACAATTGGCGCGTCGATGTCCCTGCCACCCTGTATAGTATTTTTGCTATCAACAAAGCATCAATAGAATTATATTTTGAGAATCATTTATTACCATTTTCATTATTTACTCTTCATCGTGTTCCTGCCTTGCTCCCATGTTACTTAGAGTCGACGCTATACCCATGTTTTTCTTTTTCATTTTCATCTATCGTTCATTACACACCTAATTAATTAAAATACACCCCACCTACAATTCTTACATATTTTTTTATTACAGATCTATTTATATCAAATTCACCTTTCAAACAAAAAAAAAAAACAAAATTAAAATTGGTTCATCCGTTCGGGAGCTACGATGCCACAGACAGACATACACACGCACACACACCCCGACACGTCAAACTTATAACACCACGTCGTTTTTGCGTCGAGGGTTAAAAAATGAATGTTGCTATATTATGAGATTGATAACCGCCAACAAAAAGTTTAACTGATTACCATGAAACTTGTCATGAGAATTTTCCATTACTTTTTTCATTGTTTACTCTTCGTTTTCTTCCTGCCCTGGTCCCATGTTATTTGGAGTCGATGCACTACCAATGTTTTTCTCTTTCATCTTCATATTTTATAGATACCTAAATAATTTATATAATTATCTCTATAATCTAAAGTCTTCTAAAATCTTGAGTTATACAACAGAGGTGTTGTAAAGCATTCATTATTTTGTTACTTACTTAACTTTAGCAATCACATTCTAAACTAAGTCTTTATTTATACATAATCTACATATTTTGTCTTTAGTTTTAAGTTGGCTTGTAAACTGTACATGTACAGACGCCAGCAGGTCTAGCTACCCGAAACTGTAAATTTTTCCCAATCAACCTTGAACCTTAATGCTTTAGCAATAAAGTTGAAAATCTATTAGAGAAATTTGACAGATTGTAGAAGCTTGATGTGCTGGCGTCTGTACCTAGGCTTACAAATTAACATCGTTTTAGTTCATGTGATTTAAGTTTACCTTTAAGTAATTGTTACACTGTTCAAAGTTTTTAAAGATGTTATTTTTTTATCAAGATGTTAGTGTAGACAATTGTTGGTGAACCAAATAAATAAATAAATAAACGCCTCACCGACATTTCTATCAACATTTTTTTTTCATTCATCAGCATCATCAGTTTGCTAGCCTTTTCCCATGTTGATATCGGCTTCCAGTCTAATTAGATGCAGCTGAATGCCAGTATTTTAGATTGAGCGACTGCTTATCTGACCAGATACACTCGCGAGCAATGAAAAAGTTCCAGTGACATAGCACCAAATTACTCCTAAACGGGAAAGGCTAGCTTAATGACGCCGTCTACAATATTGAAGTACATCTAACAGCGCATCAGAATATTACCAACTAAAAACGTATATTATTGTGTTCAAATTTTAAATTATATGTCTTAGGAGATATTAAGGTGTTTGTCGGCATTTTGTGGGTGGAACTTTTTCATTGCTGGGCAGTGTATGATTGTTTTTCATTTCATATTATAATATTATTGCGAGCAGTTATGACTCAGTGGTAACGGCCGCGACTTAGAAGTTGTACGTCGTAGGTTCGAACCTAGACAGGTGCTTTGCTTTGTGTAAATTATTTCATCACCACTGCTCTCAAAACGGTGAAGGAAAACATCGTGAGGAAATCGGCATGTCCTAGAACTCATCATCTGCCTAGCCTTTTCCCAACTATGTTGGGGTCGGCTTCCAGTCTAACCGGATGCAGCTGAATACCAGTATTTTACATGGAGCGACTGCCTATCTGACCTCCACAACCCAGTTACTGGGTAATACGATACCCCTTGGTAAGACTGGATGTCAGACTTCTGACTACCCGTAACGACTGTCAAAGATCCACGAATGACAGCCGGGACCAACGGCTTAACGTGCTTTCCGAGGCACGGAGGGGTCACGGTATGTAAAGATGGTCACCCATCCACAGACCAACCGCGGAAAGCATAGCTTAACCTGACCTATCGACCTGTGCGGCTGTTATTATTTAGCCACGGGCCCCTCATGTCCTAGAACTAAAAATTCATAAACATGTGACATCTACCAACCCGCACTGGGCCCGCGTGGTGGATTATGTGATATTGTAATATTATGTAAGATATTTTTGTTCACCATTACAGATTTCGCAACCGGAACTAGCGTAGACTGGGTAAAAGCACGCTTCAACATTCCTCTAGCGTACTGCTACGAGCTTCGTGACAGGGGAACTTACGGACATCTGCTGCCCCCAGATCAGATTAAACCAACTGGTGAAGAGACCGTGGACTCGGTCTTAGAGATAGTGCATCAAGCCAAGAGATTTGGGTACATGGTCCCGTATAGTGTTAAACATAATAGCGCAAATGCATTGAATTTGTCAGTTGTATTGTGTCTTGCTGTAGCTGTGAAATTGTTTATGTAGATGGTCGAAATCGAAGGTGGTTGGTGGCCACGCTTCAGTGGTAACTTTGACCTTGAGCTGGCCTTAGTATGGAGTTTCAATAGAATAAAAGGCCAGCTTATTCTGGTTTGGCTACCACTAGCATGTAGCTTAACGAACATAATATGTATTATCATAAAATTGTATTTTGTAATGGATGTAGTTTGATTTCTTTCTAGCCAGTTCCTATTCCATATTATTATAAAGCCTTGAGCACAGTGCAATTATAACGTGCAAAAATGGCAGCTAGTTACAATAACATTCCTTGTTAAAATTAATCAAATCTAAATCGTTTATTTGCATATAATTTGGCAGATACAAAAGATGTTATATACAATTTCAGTTTGTTTGGTGAAATTTGTTCGAGTAATTGGTTTCAATGAATAGAAGCATATAAGCGTTGTAAAATATAATATTTTAGTTTTTTCTACATTAACTTTTATATCTGACTCGTAGGTTTTAACGTTCTTACAATCTAGAATTACCGTCGTCTCCTCAGCGAAAAGGACACAATCTTGTTCTACTGCTTGAGGAAGATCGTTAACATACACGAGGAATAACGATGGCCCTAGAATGCTTCGCTGTGGTACACCAAAGTGATTAAGTCGAGGTTGGGAATCGAAATTGATGATACTATTACCTTTTTCTTCGTAATTAGTGATCTTCGTGATTCGATCACTCTGATTTTATTCAAATTATCGAGGAGAATTGAATGGTAAACTACATCGAACGCGTTGATTAGGCCTAAAAACAGAGCTGATGCTGTAATTTTAGCGTTAAAATTTAACTAACTAGGTTTAACGGTGATAGTGAACTAGATCTGTTGATCCTCGGAAAGCACGTTAAGCCGTTGGTCCCGGCTGTCATTCATGGATCTTTGACAGTCGTCAAGAGTCGTTAGAAGCCCGGAAGTCTAACTAGTCTTACCAAGGGGTATCGTATTACCCAGCAACTGGGTTGTGGAGGTCAGATAGGCAGTCGCACCATGTAAAATACTGGTATTCAGCTGCATCCGATTAGACTGGAAGCCGAACCCAACATAGTTGGGAAAAGGCTAGGCAGATCAATCAGTGAAGTTGATCTATTCTGCCTAAATCCGTATTGCTCTTTAGTAAGAACATTACACTTATCAAAGAAAGAGAAGTCTTTTGTGCATGATTCAAAGTCCTTCGATAGGATTGGTAATACTAATTACCGTCTTACTGCGCTGATGCACAATAAGTCGGTAGTTATTTTTATCTGATTTAGAGCCTTTTTTATGCAATGGTTTTATTACAGATATCTTGAGTTTATCCAGGAAGCAGCCTTGTTCTAATGATAAGTTGATGATATATGAAAAGCGATTGCAAGTTCTGCAATGTACTGAGCAATATTTTTAAAAGGGCTTTAGTAATATCATCATAACCTGATGATATATATGCCCACTGCTGAACAAAGGGTCCTTCCCCGCAAGGGTGGACAATGCCCACTTTCCCCGCTTCTCCTTATAGGATCACTTTGTTGTCCGTCAGTCTGTGCATATGTCAGTCAAGCAAAACCCTTTTTCTCAATGACGTATGGAGGTACAAAGTTGATATTAATATTAAATACATAAAGAATTCTAAAAAAAACATGTTTATGGTGGGATTATTTATTACTAGGTGTCATAATATAAGATCTCTCATTAAATAACTATGTTTAGTTCAGCTAGACGGCTACCCTCCTTATACAAAATCTCTAGCTATACCAATGCCTATAAGCACACCCACATTTCACCGGTTATGTTTAAGTTTCATGGAAGAGTCTATTATTAAAACGGCTTTCCCAAGCTATACATCAAATATGACCTCTAATTAGCACTGCAAACGTTAAGGTACCTGTATAAACAAGGGTTATTCCACATTTATAGTTTCCATTTTATTTTCTCGACCCCTCGTCTATTTTACTCCGCTCGTGCTAACTGATAGTTCACGAAACCAATAAATAACTCAAAATGTGAACTAACCCATTAATTTTATGCTTAACGATGCATATTACATATGACTATATATGAATACATTTATAGCCTAGGATTTAGGGCCCTCGTCTTCGGTGCTATAAAACAATCAAGCAATTAAATTTTGCTTTCGTTAATTTCGTTAATTGTCATAGTATCCCAGTAAAGCTGATACAATCGTAGATATTTAGGTATCAGTCTAGCGATAGTATGATTTATTATAATTATCAGCTCAATTATCATAGTTAAGATATTAAAATAAGGAATAATCACAAGTCATGCAAAATATGTTATCTTTATAAATTATGGCACGTGGTTGTATTTTTTTTTGACCTTAGTCATCTGCGACCTTAGTCATCCTTTTCCTAACCATGTTAGGGTCGGCTTCCAGTCTAACCGGATGCAGCTGAATACGAGTATTTTACGTGGAGCGACTGACTGTCTGACCTCCACAACCCAGTTACTGGGTAATGCGAAAGCCCTTGGTAAGACTGGTTGTCAGACGTAACAACTGTCAAAGATCCACGAATGACAGCCGGGACCAACGGCTTAGCGGGCTTTCCGAGGCACGGAGTGGTCTTGGTATGTAAAGATGGCCACCCATCCACGGACCATCGCGGCAAGCGTAGTTTAACCTCATCGATCGACCCGTACGGCTGTTATTACTTAGCCAGAAGCCCCTCTCGATTATGAAATAAATAAACTTCAATTTATAAACGTCTAAAGTCACATTCAGTGTGTTGTAAATATTAAACTGAATAAGAACCTTATCTACATAGATTGATTAGGTAAATCTATTAGCAGAGGGAATTTCGTTATCAGGATAACGTTTACATCTAGTGTTTATTACCACTTCAACTTGACCAGATAATTCATAAATTGGTTCGAACTGGACTCTTAGGCACATAGTAGTTGATACGAATTAAATCAAATTCATTTTCAAATTAAATAAATAAATAAAATTAAATCAACATGTTAAAACTACTGTTATTAGGTTTAGTATTAACTTTACCAAATGTGTTAAGTGAAAAAGTTCGTTTTGACAACTATAGTTTGTACAAAATTTATCCAAAAAATGCCGAACAAATAAAGTTGCTTCAAGATTTACAAGAAACTGATCTTAGATATGACTTCTGGTCGGATCCTGTTGCTTCTGCAGAATATGTTAACATTTTATCGAGTCCCGAACACAAAAGTGAATTGGAAAGTATTTTGAAAGCCAATAAAGTGGATTATGATATATCTTTGGCGAATATTCAAGAGTAAGTACATCCTACCATTTACAGATTCATAAACAAATTCTAATTAAGGCTTTGCCATGGGAATCTTGTAGACCAATGTTTCTTAAATTAAAACTCCTTACATAATTTAGGGCTAATTTTTCCAACGCCAGATAATTTTATCCGAGGAATAATTTAAAATTTTTGACAGTTCTTCCATACAAAATCTGTCAGACGTAAATTTTATTTCACGAATATAAATGATCTTCGGAAAATCTGCCCTTATTCATTGTTATAATTTCCTGTGTCCTGATTATTATTATGTACAGACGCCAGCAGGTCAAGCTACCTGAAACTGTCAAATTTTCCCAATCAACTTTGAACCTTGATGAAGATTTAGCGATAAAGTTGAAAATCTATTAAATAAATTTGACAGATTGTAGTAGTTTGATGTGCTGGCGTCTGTACAATGGCCTCCAAAAGTCAGTTGACATATTTCTACTTCAGCTGTCACACACCACATTATGATTAAAAATTCTAGTGAACCAAATGTTTGAACTGCTATAACGTTTAAGTGACTAATTTAACTACTTTTGACTTATCATAAAAAATAATCAAGTAATCCCTTAGGATTAGCTGATTATTTTAAATCATAATGCGCCATGACAGCTAAAGTGGAAAAATGTCAACTAGCTTTTGGAGGTCACTGTATATATATTTATATAGATAAGTATATGCTTTATGTATGTATTTATTGTATTATATAAATGCTACACCACAGACTACCTACAGTATTGTCCCCTTTTTCCCTTTTTAATCCATCCAAAGGTTGTCTTTAAAATTAGCGATAAGACCGCCCATTGTGTCACCCTTTGTAAAATTTTTACATTTATATCTGTAATTTATATGGTGTACGTAATAAAAAGTATTCTATTTTAACCTATTCTAACCAGTATGTATATTTTAGAATGTGCGTCGTCGAACAGCACTTTGACCTGTTTAAAAAGGCTTAAGACCCCTTGAAAAGTAAGAGATCCAGATAGAATAGTTCTGCCTAGGGCTCCAAGGACTTCTCTTTATAAAAATCCTCCTCCTCCTCCTCTCTCCTCGTTCCTTGAAGAACGTTCCTTGGTTTTTGAACTTTATAAAGTTACCTAATAATTTATTTTTTATACTTAAAGTTAAAATTATGGCTGCTGGAAAAACGATTTAATTCCATAGGTTAATTTTTATGTACTTAATGTTAAAAAATCTGTTTTAAAATAACGTGACGATAATTATTATTGAACGTATTGTAAAATTAATAAATAATATAAACTGGAGAGGTAGGTTAATAGATAGAATACTATTTAATAAGTACACCATAAAAACTGGCATTACTAGTACAAGTATTTATGTACTTTAGCACTAAATACATTGTAATGTTTTGCTTAACAAATGTCTGACTATATATTAAGAACTTAATTACTGACTTTAAGACCAACACTGTACCAATACCCATAGCTAATAAATTATTATGATTATACTGTAGCGGTATCTACAACGCCACATGCGAACAACGCGTCATACTGACGTCACGCAAATCCTGCATCTCGCAAGCAGATTTAACGCGCAATTAGCATACATACAAACTTCCCCACTTCAGTCGTTGGGCAGTTGCCCGCCAGACACAACACCCGTCTGACCGGATGGTCCTCCCTTTTCTATGGAGGATGAGTGAACTTCCACCCTGTTCCTCTTACCTCCAAACTGGAGACCCCGACGTGATATGAACACGCCACCAACCAACCAATAAACCTAAATGCATTTTATTGCCATAACTCAATGCTTTCAATAATGTTTACAGAGTAATAAACAAAGAAACGGTACACACATATACTAAAAACAACCCTAAAAGTATGACATGGAATACTTATTATCGCCTAGACGACATCAATGCATGGATTGACGATCTAGCTAAAGCATACCCTAACATAGTCACACCAATAATTGGTGGTACCACATATGAAAGCCGACAGATCAAGGGTTTGAAGATATCCCATGGTGAAGGAAGAAAGGTGATCTTCTTGGAAGGTGGGATCCATTCAAGGGAATGGATATCACCATCTGCAGTTAACTTTATCACCAATGAACTACTTACTAGTGATTACGGAGAGACTCAAGCGGCTGCTCGTGATTTTGATTGGTATATTTTTCCAGTCACAAATCCGGATGGCTATGTATGGAGTCATGACGAAGTAAGAAGAACTTTTTTTATACCTTTGTTATCAGTAGTTTTGGGTAGCCAGGAGCCCCAAATTTTGACAGTCAGTTTTACCAGAAGGCCAATTCTTGTAATTTAAAACGTTCAAAATCTAGTCGCAGTCTCATCTCAGCGACAAACAAATGTCAAAAACTTGTCAAAAAGTAGGGAAATATGAGGTTTTTTTGACAGATTGAGACTGTGAACGTTTTTAAAATTACGAGATTGGCCCCCAGGTCTATCGTATATACCCAGTTACTGGATTGTAGGGTCAGATAGGCAGTCATTCCATGTAAAGAATTTTATTGGTATTCTTTAAGCTGCATCCGGTTTAACTAGAAACAGTCCCCAACACAGCGTATATTTTATTTCATTTCTTTTCATTTATTCATAAAAACAATTTACACTGTGTTGAATATAATATACACATACAATTTACAAAACAAAGAACTATGAATTATTAATTAACATTCCGAGTGAAATTCAAAAACAATGGCAAATAGTTTTAAAAGTAATGTCAAAAACGATTTAAAATCGAATATCAAACACTAGTCAACCAGGTTTAAGATATAATGTCAAACAGTTTTCAATTAAATGTCAAAAAAGTCAAATTCAAATTCTAAGATTATTTAATGTCAAGTGATTAAAAATATAGCGTAAGAAGGCCTCTCACAAGGTAGACCGTTGCCCTTGTGAAGGCCGCAGGAATTAGTTGGAAGCGCGAAAGAAGCACAGAACCTGTTGAAGTGGCGGTGCTTGGGGAAGGACTAAATCTAGCAGTGAACGTCTTACGGCTGAAATGATAATGACGATGATTTATTTGACTTTAGTTTAAGTTACATAAAACTATATAACTGATCATTTCTTCTTTGTTTTTCAGAATAGAATGTGGCGTAAAAACAGGCGTCCTATAATTGACAATCATGTTGGCGTCGACTTAAACAGAAATTGGAACAATAACTGGCTTGGTAGTATATTTTGCTTTATTATTGACTTGAACTGATGATAAGCGTAACAGCAACCGTACAGTCCTTTAACAGTTCTTTTACCCGTGACTTTACATCATTGTCAAAATGAGAGTGATCTTTATTCCCGTCACAAAAGGTTACTGTTCGGTTGCTGCCGCTGACAAGCCTATCAAAATCGTAGTGATCTTTAGTGTCGTTTCAATATGGTTGCTGTTGTGTCGCTACGGACTGTAGCATGACCACAGTAGAAACCGAAGATACGAAATTACAAATTGTAGAAATATAATCTACGACGCGATGTGAAATAAAACAAGAAAGATAATCAACTCAGTCTATCGCAGTCCACTGCTGGACATAGGCCTCTCCTAGGCTGCACCACAACACCATGTCCTCCGCCTTCCACATCCAGTCTGTCCCAGCCACCTTCTTAAGGTTGTCCGTCCATCTAGCTGAGGGGCGTCTCACACTACTACTGCCGATACGCGGTCTCCACTCCAGGACTCGTTTGCTCCACTGGCCATAGTCCTTTGACAGACATGGCCAGCCCACCACCCACTGCCGCTATATACACACACACATAGAAAGATTTATGCACTATAAAGAAAAAAAATATCAAGCGACACTTTGGTCAATATGTTATAAATATCATTGGAATCGGATTTTTTTTCTGCGTCAATTGTTCCTAATCTCCTGCTCCTGTGATGGGCCTGACCATGATCTGGTGAAGTTTGCACGAATCTGCTGGTTGCGAGCAATACATAACCGATTGTTATTGCAATTTTAGGGCCTGTGTCCAACAGTGTTCACCCATTTTCATTTGTTTGGTCAGTGGGCCGTCTTAGGGCCGAATTTTTGATCCGTAGTTAAACTCAACCAATTGTTAAAAATGATTTTTGCAAAATGTGTTTTTTTGGTAAATTTTTAGGTTATCTAATAGTCACTAATGGTAATTTTTTTAACTAATAGTGAATTATTTGACCATTAGCAATGATATTTATACATTAGATAAACTAAAAATTGATCAAAAAACTCATTTTGCAAAAATTTAACTTTTAGTTACTATTTTTAACAATAATTAAGGGGCGGAGTTGTAGAAGTTGGAGTATACGCTTAAGACTATGAGCTTAGCACTATGAGCAGCAAAGACGATCCTTTACTTGTTTTTTTGTTGTTTGTTTTTTTTTAATATTGATCTCGGCAATTATTTATAAAAGATAATCATTTGTAATCATCTAATCTTAATGACTGATGTCCTTATTTTATTGTTAAATTATGTAATTTAAATACCTAGATATATTTTTTTTTATATCAGTAGTAGCTTTCATGTTGTTTTTTTTTTTTTAAAAAACTTCTTACTGGATACATATTTTTGTACCTAGATTTAAGCCTTTTGTAATATCTTATTTACAGTATGGAATGCAATAAATTAATATGAATAACTTTGTACCAACAGCTGAAGGTGCAAGCACCAATCCTGCGCAAGATAACTACGCTGGTAGTGGACCTTTCTCGGAGCCAGAATCTAGGACCCTATCAGAATTCATAGAGTCTATTGGGGACAAGATCGATATGTACCTGTCTTTCCATTCGTTCAGTCAGCTGCTGCTGATACCTTTTGGAAATACCACGGAACCTTTGGCGAACTATGAAGATGCTGTGAGTCTTTTGTACAATCAACTTATGAAAACTTTGAACTTACTATACCTTGTTATATATTACGCGATGGAAATGGTGACGTCAAACCGTCCAACAAATCTGAGACTTGACGAAAAAAAAAAACAATCATTGAAATTATTAGATGCGCCTAATATACCTGTGGTAAGGGCTAATCTAATGATTTAAATATTTGGAAAAAAACACAGTTCAACTTTACTGGATTTAGGACCTAATTTTGTGATTATGATAAGTCCTCGAATCAAATAATTATATATTTGAGGTCAAATATTAATGAGTTCTTAATGATATTTGAACCAAGATATCTGGATTTTAAAAGAAACTTTGACCCCTGAGTATGTTTGTTTTTCTCAGCGGTAATCAGTTAGGAAATGTCGACTTCTTTCACCTTTTCTTTATATGACGTATAAAAGTGGTTCCGATAATCTATTCCCAGAATAAACAATTTGATATCATTTCACTTAATACTTAATTTTCAGATGAAAATCGGTAGGCGCGCTATGGGTGCTCTGTCGGTCAGAAACGGAACTCAATACAAAACAGGGAATATCGCCGAAGCCATCTGTGAGTAATCTAATACTTGATGTAAAGGTTCAGTATCATATTTGTAAGTCAAACTGTATATGGGTTAGGGATGCAGGGTATTTATTTTGATGCTTTAATATTCGTTCAATTATACGGCTGGGTACTTGCGTAACGCACACCCTACTAATATTAAAAACGCGAAAGTTTGTATGGATAGATGGATGTTTGTTACTCTTTCACGCCAAAACTACTGAACGGATTTGGATGAAATGGCACACAATGAATGACAGATTTATTTGCAAGAATATAGGTAGCTAACACAAGTTCTTAAGATCTATAGGTTTCACTATATTCGGCATTTCTGCCGTGCAAATATTTAGATTTTACATCTTGGTTATACTTATCGCATGCAGTACACATTTAGTAATTATCAATAACATAAAAAATACTAATAATAATTTCATAATTTAAATTTGGATTACAATGCAATTAATAAAATAAAATACAATTCTAGTCATGTAACACAATAATTTATATTAAGAATAGAGATCAATAATAATGATGTCATGTCAAAAAAAAATGAAAATGTTTCAATATTATTTAAGGGCACTGATTTAAAGAGGCAGTTCTAAATAGTGGTTTTGGTAAGTTAAAAATTATAAATGGCACGTTTAATAACTAGTTCAGCAGTTAAAACTAAGCAGTAAAGTAAACAAAAATGAATAATAAAAAATAATTAAATGGATCAGTGAATATATAATTGAGCAGGAAAATAATTAAATGAGCGGTAAAAATTATTGAACGAGCGGTTACGTGTGGGCATATATTTAAAATGTTTGTTTTTGTATTCAAAAATATGTTTCTGGCACTCGCCGGCCGCTACCGCGGCACCGCTCGCTTCGCTCACTCGGCTCGTGCGTTGTGTGGTCACAGTTCTAACCTAACCTAACCTAGCTGTTTCGATGTAAAAAAGGTATATGCGTGTTACGCATGAGCTCAATTATTTTTAGAATTGACATTGTATGATAAAATAACCGACTAATTGATTTTTTATTACTGTTCATGTTTTACTGTCGCAATAATTAATCAACCGCCATTAAATTAAATAACTGCTCAATATGTTTTTCAACTAATCCTAATAACATCTCGAATATTTAAATAACAGCTCAAAAAATTAGTTATATGTAGATGTCATAATAATTATAATAAATAAGTTTTACATTTTATACGCAAAATATTCATTGATGGAATAAAAACATCTCTCACACAACCAGTTATATAGCTTTCTATTAAATTCTAAATCTGTAGCACTTCTAAATCTTTTGGCTAAGTGATTATATATTTTCACCGCCATGGTATAACAATTTTTGTTGCATACTTTAAGTCTATTTACGCGGGACTACATAACTAGTGGTTTTTGTACTATTTTCCTCTTTGATATAGCCTTTTCATCTTTTTCAAAACACAGATAGTTTATAATCTAATAAATTTGTTTATACATTCCCAGACAAAGCGACTGGTGGCAGTGTCGACTGGGTGAAAGAACATCTAAAAGTTCCTCTAGTCTACTGCTACGAGCTCCGAGACAATGGAACCTATGGGTTCCTACTCCCTACCAATCAGATCCTGGACAATAACTTGGAGGTTATGGACTCGATCCTGGAACTGATACTCCAGGCCAGGAGGTATGGATACTTGTTGCCGAGTACTAGCAGTGGATATGGTGCGAATGCTTCTTTAGCTCTTATTGTGATGGCTTTACTGGCGAAATTTTTGCAAGATTGATTTTGTTGTAGTATTTATTAAAGTTTTTTTTTATTTATTGGTTATTGATTTTGTTTTGTTTCACCTTGTAACTGTCCTGTCTTTTTCTTCCATTAGGCTTTTCCTTCTCGAAGTCAAAGTCAAGCACTCAAACGGACACCTTTATCAGAGGTATTCCACTTATAGCACGGATTTGAACGGCACTTCCGCGAACAGCACGTGAGCACTTCCACTAACCACACTGAAACAAAATTTCGTAACGTGCGGTTCGGAGGAACAGTTTATCGTTATTGGTTTCAGTTCCCGAACAGCACCTGCATACAGTTTGTAGTGATGGGACGTCTAACCAGTCATACCTGAGTGTAGGGATCTTGCAACCCACTATTCTCTGTCACCGACGACCTGGTCGCTGGACGAATCTGGCTTAGAAAGGCTATCTAAGCCAGATTCGTCCAGCGACCAGGTCGTTGGTTCACCTCGTCGGCTCTCGGTTTCCAGTCTAGCACTGTTCTACCAGACATACTAAGGTACAGTTATCGGCGGTTAATATGGCATGGGAGTTGAGTTTGCAGACCATCATCAGAACTACTTCGTTGGTGGGACTTTTTTGATTAACAACATTGTCTCTTACTACACTGCTGGGCAAAGATCTCTTCATTTTATTTTCCTTCCAAATTGTCTCTGGTGACACAACAACAACCTCTATATTACACATGATTCTAGAACCTTAGCGAAGAAATTTATAGTCGATTATAAAAAAAAAAAAATTATTGAAAAGTAATTTTTTTTAAACGGTTTATAATCATGTGCTAATTCATGGTTACAGTTTGCGCGTCGATATTCCTGCCAACTAGTCTTTATTCAAATTTTATTGACGTTATTTCAAGTTAAATAAATATCAATTTTATTTAAATGGTAATTAAGTTGATTTCAGAGTGACTAGCACTATTGAAAAGTTATAAATGTTTGAAGTTGTAGCGTTCACTGAACTTTATTGTGTAGGAATTAAAGTTATTTTTCCATATACTCATATTTGTTTACATTTTTGGCGACAATGCCGCAATTTTATTTTAACTATACAATATATTAGAAAGAGCTAAAATTTTTGTTTGTAAGATGTAATCTCTTGAAGTACTACACTATTTGCCGGGTGCCATTTATGATTATGGAAATAAAGATTTTTATTATTATTTTCTTTATTTCATTTAAATACTTACAAAATACATTTTTAAATATTTTTATAAGCAAAAGGATAAAAAACATTTAAATATATAAACATTTATATTTTATTTAATATATTTATTATTTTTATTATTATCTAGCCCAAACCTAGCCATTATCCATTCTCCAGCGCGCTGCACAGATGCAGCACTACTTTTACGATTAAAGCGAGAAGAGTCTCCTATTGACAGAGACTGTAAAACACCATGTGAAGATTTAGCCGCTGGCCATTAGGCTATATGAGAGCGCGGTCAGCTAGTTTGGGTCGGCTTATGTGAGATGTGGCCAAGATGTTTTTATGATTCTTGACTCTGTGTTTACACCAAGGTATAAAACACGTACTATACATGTTTTGTCTGCTGTTTTCGTTTATCGTTTACACTTAAAATAAGTTGTAAAGACTAGTTGTGCAAAAAACTTGTCAAAAATGTCAAATAATTCAACAAAATAGTGAACAAAACATGTCTGAAACGACCCCAATGTATGTGTGAATACTTACGTGTTTTATACATAATATATTTAGAAGGAAAAATGTATCACAACTTGTAATTGGTGCAAATGCTGAGTTAAAATTTAACTCATTAATCAGTCAGCGCGTATTGATAAATTCATATAAAAATTTCAAAGATAAAAGTTATGAAAAAAAAAATGGAAGTAGAACATCACCCTAATTGCGTAACACACAATCAATCGGAATCTGAATCATTTTGAAGCAAATTGCTAATCAATTGATTCATAAGTTCGAAAAATTTGTCTGCTCAACACGTAAATAACGCAACTAATGTTGTTGAAAAAAATGAAACCGATTCGGTGCAAGTTCAAGCAAAAAACAGACTGTCTGCCTATTTTATTTAAGTTTCTTATGAAGAAATATTACATTGTATTGACGAGAAAATAACTTAACTGGGTATCTATAATTATTATGGGCGTTATTAATAAATTGCAGTATTTAATAATATTATCCTAAGTGTCAACCGTTTATACTATGCGTTGTGTAGGTATTTTGATATTGTGATATTACTTATTTGTTTTGTTACGTGTTTGTTTATTGTGACAATAAATCACGATCAAAACTGGTGATGCATTAGATAAAAAGATGCTCGACAGTTCCATGACCAATCAAAGTCTATTGATACTTTTTATCTTAGTCATACAAAGGTGTTTTTATGAAAATATGTGAAGTACCATTGATTGTAAACGAGATACACGATTGTGTGTAGTAATTATAATCATTTGTCTTAATAGTCATGTCACACATGTTTTGGAATTTAATCTATCGTTACAGAATGTTGATAGGAATAATAATTTGATTAAATATTATGCCGTATTAATCATCAAGTATCTAATCTGCGGTCGCGTTTTGGTTGCCCAACATTTAAATAAATATATGTTTTTTGGAAAAATAACTTCAAACATTTTTATAACTTTTTCACTAGTACTGAAATCAACATAATATACACTGATATAAAGTTTATATTTGCTTAACACGCTCAGCGCCAAGCCCCATATGCCAATACCACTACACCAGGAAAATTCCCTAGGCCTGGGCAATATTTTTTGTATACAAAATGTATGGAAAGTGTGCGCGTTAGCGATACACGGCGCTTAGACTGGAATGGTGCTTGTGTATCAAAAAGATGCACATGGCGCTGTTAAATAGAATTAACATTACAATATTATTATGAATTTCAATAGATCTTAGATAAATAATGCCATATTAACGTAAATACTTAAACAATAATTAATATCAAAAACTTTCAAACTATTCACGCCAAACACAAAATACCACAACATTATTAATATTATTTTACTGTACCAAATCTTAATGTGATTTAAAAAACTACTGCAAACACCACTCGACTCCACGAACCACATCCAACCCATTATTCAATCCAAAACTAAAATTAAAACGCATAAATTGTTCACTCTAGCATAAGCCACGTACGGGACCACGTCTCCCCGCGTTATCGCGATCTAGCTCTTTGAGCCCCGAGCCACGAGCCACGAGGAAGTACGCAAGGATTCCTACAACCTTTGTGCGGATAAATTTATAAGCTTACTGCAGAATATACCAATGTACAGTAAGTGTTTGGAAATTTTCCTTTGAGAAAAATGGAAGTGCATAGTTCAGTGAATTAA
Organism: Apamea anceps; assembly: GCA_951799955.1. Classification (NCBI taxonomy): domain Eukaryota; kingdom Metazoa; phylum Arthropoda; class Insecta; order Lepidoptera; family Noctuidae; genus Apamea; species Apamea anceps. Next base: position 16,403,196 of record OX637519.1, on the reverse strand, counting down.
ACGTTTGTTTCGCCTTTCGATGGGGAAATGTGAATACTTGAGTCTTGAACTTTGTAATTGAAAACATTCGTTTTTAAGGTTCCGTACCCAAAGGGTAAAAACGGGACCCTATTGCTAAGACTCCACTGTCCATCTGTCTGTCACCAGGCTGTATCTCATGAACCGTGATAGCTAGACAGTTGAAATTTTCGCACTTGCCGCTATAATAACAAATACTAAAAATAGCATAAAATAAATATTTAAATGGGGCTCCCATACAACAAACGCGATTTTTTGCTCGATATTAATAACGGCAACAGGTAGACGCTTGAAATGTTCACAGAATATTAAGCTGTATATTCACTTTAAAAATAAATAATTAAATTAAAATAAAATAATTATTTGAGGGGGGTTCCCATACAACAGACGTGGTTTTTATAAACAATGGTACGGAACGCTTCGTGCGCGAATCCGGCTAGCACTTGGCCGGTTTTTGTGCTTCTTTTCTGATACTGTTTTCTTTTTCATGGTATAATATATGACGACGGAGAAGGTACGTGTGTCTCTCGTTATCATCAGCCATATTTTAACTACTGTGGGCGTACTATAATGGGTAGTGTTGGTTATTGCGCAATAGAAAAACTGTTTGTAGTTCAAATCAGATTATAATTTACGATCAAGAATCACACTGTAGGTACACAACACGACTAGATACGGAACGCGAGACAGTTTCTGAGCACATCTTGTCCGTACGATTTCCAATGTCCAAGAGCCGCACCACCTCTCTGCGCGCTCTTCTCGACTCCCACGAACTCAGGCTAGACTCTGTCGAGCGCTGCCGGGCGACACTGGCGTTCCGAATAGTCAAACGAATGACTGCGGCATATTATGAGAGAGAAAAGAAGAGAGAGTGAACTTGTGTCTTCGCACACACTTGTGCACTATAAATATATCCCGCACCGATGGCTAGTCTCCATTGAAATTGGTCGCTATGGCCGAAATTCGGTCTGGAGGACTTAATATTATTCTATAATAATATAAAGTCCTCCAGGACTTTGACAAGGAATTTGACGAGGATACAAAACGACACCTAGTATACGTTATAAATGGTTATAACACGTGAAATTGTCGTAATGTACCAATTTTAAACTTGTGTTTTTGCCACTTAGCACAATGCATTCTATTAGTAATTGGTTTTTCGAGATATCGCCAAGCGGTTAGACGACTTTTTACGTGACCAGAGGGCTGGCCTGTTTCTTGTCCAAAGAATTAGCATCGCCATACAACGTGGCAATGTTGCCAGCCTTTTGGGCACTGCTCCTGTTGACAGCGATGCGGACGAATTTTTATGCTTTTGCTTATTTTTTCACTTGTACATATTTTATTATTATTTTAAATATTATTAATTGTCATTCGATATCGGCCATTGGAATTTGAATTATTACACAATTAAAATTAATTATCAAGCCCCCGCTAGATTTTCGACCAAAAAACTAAATAAATTACAATGAAAACTATTTTATTTAAGTGGCACCTCAACTCAGCCTATTGCTGTCCACTGCTGGACATAGGCCTCTCCCATGCTACGCAACAACACCCTGTCCTCCACCTTCCGCATCCAGTCTGTCCCAGCCACCTTCTTTGAGGTCGTCTGTCCATCTAGCTGAACGTGACACAAATTATTAATGGCATGGCGTTATATATCATAGGTATTTTCCACCAAAATAAACAAAGAACCGGAGATAGTTTTAGATTCCTAGAGGTAGAGAAGAGAAAATTCGATCACAGCAAATCCTAAAATATTCAAAGACCCTGCAAAGCTATGAATCTAAATCCACCAAATAGAACAAACGCAAGTGCACGAGGTGCGCTAGTGAATCGCAAAACCACCACGAATACCGTGTTTCATCAAAACTTCACAATAGAACTTGGACCAAAAAAGAGACTGTCAAATACAGGCCTACACCACAAAATAGATATGTCCAGAAGGCTCCGAACTGCGAGCGAGAATGCACGCATACATTAACGCGAACGTATGGCGACCTCAAACAAATGCCAGTCGTGAGTGCACTTGCGCTCGCTATAATATGTGAAACGTGTCCATGTGTGCGCGAGCTTTCGCTCGTCCAATGGAGCCGATCTTGTAACATAACATCACGGTTGTATTCCCCAAGGATATGCAGGGGAGCGCCTATATATACACCCACATTTCGCCAGTTATGTTTAAGTCCCATGTAATATTGGCTATTGCCATCAACTGGACCCAAATCCGAAAATCCAATCTTGCGGCATTGGAAGGGCCTCCACAAGGTGGTCCGATGACCTGGTAAAGGAATTCGCTGAATGCGAGAAGCACAGAACCGGTCGAAGTGGCGGTGCTTGGCGAAAGCCTATGTCCAGCAACACTTTGACCGACGCGGAAATAGAACCTAGGACCTCACGCACAGCTGTAGCGCTTACGAAAAGACGAAACGCGCTTTAAAAGAGTAACGGTAGAGTTTCTTGCCCATTCTTCTCCATACGGAAACTACCTTTTGGAAGGGGCGACTAGAATAAATTCTATTTTAATGTAATTTTTGACGTTCAAAAGTGCTTTTTATGTGCTTATTTGAAATAAAGGATTTGATTTTGACTTTGCCGACCACTACACCAGCGAGCTCAACGAAGAGCCAGCCTTCTGTATCCATATATTCTGTGTCTACACACAGTGCTGGATTGATTGGCGCGCAGAGGATATTGCTACCACCTGCCAGGCTTTGGATTGATGGGGAGATCGCAATATGATGGTATGAACAGACACTGTTGGTATTTCTTGCATTTGCAGCTTCAGCAATTATGGGCTAGATTCGTAAAGGTTTTGCTGTGCTTATCAATGTCACCTTTACGCTGGTTTTTAAATAAAGGAACAGTGTGCTTGAAAAATAAAACGCGTTCATTTGTTTCTGGGCTTTCATTTTTTTTTTTTAGATAATTTGGTGTTTATGAATATAGATAAAATAATTATTTTTTATATTATTTATTTTACCATTTATGTACACACTATAAACAGACATTGAAAAACAGAACAGAAAAAATAGGTACAGAGGTGATGCTTATTTCATAAGAAATCTCTTCCAGCATACCTGAGATAGGACAATAGATACAGAGATGTAGACAGCGTGTGATAGAGCAAAGGAGACAAAAAATAATACATATTTAATAATAATTAATTCATAATTATCCTTATTTATTGTAAGACATTATCAGTCCACAAGTTGTTAGAGTAACTTGTTATTGTTATTACTAACATCATCATCTGCCTAGCCTTTTCCCCACTACGTTGGGGTCAGCTCCCAGTCTAACCGGATGCAGCTGAATAGCAATATTTTACATGGAGTGACTGCCTATCTGACCTCCACAACCCAGTCACTGGGTAATATGATACCCCTTGGTAAGAATGGTTATCAGACTTTCGGGCTTCTGACTATTCGTAACGACTGTTAATGATCCACGAATGACAGAACGGGACCAACCGCTTATTGTTGTTATTGCTCTAGTATATTCTTTCCTAATGGTGGTTTTATAAGATATGTGAAACTTAATTTTGTGTCATAAAATTGGTGCATCCCTTTTTTTATCCTGTATAGATTTTTTTTATAAGTTATAAGGATGCAGCAACCAGAAGTAATATCGAGGCTAAATTAAAATGATGAGATGGTTGACTTCTAAGGACCTGCGAGAGAACGCACCTTGCGCACCTCACGCCTCAGCCGCCGCGGGAGACGCTCCGGGCGTCGGGAGCCGCGTGACGACTCCCGGCCACCATAGGCGCGGGCCTGCGGGCGGTGAGTAATGGGTAACTCACCGTCCGATCAGGACCAGGCCGGTGCCGGACGGCGTGTTTGTGTTCCACGCGCGCCTCAAAGAGATGTCAGCATGAGTGACGGGGCCCCATAGGGCCGAAGCCTGCCAGGGTAGCGGGATTGTCCGAAAGGGTTACCGCTGTCCTGGAACATAAAGGGCTAAGGAAGGAACACGGGTGGGTTTTAGTCAGTAAGAGTCTGACACTCCCTCCTGCTCCATCCAGAGCGGGAGGAGTCATTTGATGATTTCCCATCCTCAAAAAAAAAAAAAGTTCCTCATCATCTGCCTAGCTTTTTTCCTAACTATGTTAGGGTCGGCTTCCAGTCTAACCGGATGCAGCTGAATACCAGTATTATACATGGAGCGACTGCCTATCTGACCTCCACAACCCAGTGACTGGGTAATATGATACGCCTTGGTAATCCTGTCTCAAGAACATATCTAGAAGTTTACTGACAATATTTCTCACTATATAGCTAATGACAGCAAATACTTCATTATAAAAATGGATGAACAATTAACTATCATCAAAAGAACTGCATTAAAACAAACCGATCAGTTTAAAGCGAATAACACTATAATTATTATAGGGCAGCGAGTTATTGTTAAGCCAACAGTTTTATAGAGAAGCACTCAACAGTAATGGATTTGGTAGAAATTAATTATTTTCATCGTTGCGTGAGCTTGCTCGTATTTCTAGAATTTTTGATGTGTGAAATTCAAACGATTGGGCAGTGGATCGAAATTGGACTTTAAATAAAGGTGCTGAGGTGCAATTTTTAGTGGTTTCTGAAATAGTGGAGGCGTTACCATCGGTTTCGGTGAAATGATTTTATTTGTGGCCAGTTGTGATAATAAGGGTGGTTATTTCGTCAAAATTATTTAATTCGGTATGTAAACGTGACAGAAATTAATTTTAGAGGGATTTTGTGTGATGCTAATTAACAATAGTGGTATTATTTGTACTAGGTAATTACATAAAATAACAACCTGTTTGTAGGAATCGTAGCAGGTGCTGTTCTGTAGTTTTTTCCTATCTAAACCCATGGAAAAAAATGTGAGTTCATGTATGTGTGGAACTATATTATGGACGGTACTGACCAATGCCATACGATTTTTAGGACAAAAGACTTTTTGGACATAAGCGTCCCCCAAGCCTCGCCAGAACAATTGGTTCTGCACTGCCTGCATCTAGCAGATTCCTGTTAACTCTGCTAGATCGTCTGCCTACCTAGAATCCCTTCTATATCAACGTGTCGTAAATTATAGAAATATGCATGTGAACAATAGTGTCAAGCTGATATCAGACTTTTCACACACATGAAGGTTCATTTTTGTTTTTCATTTGACGTTTGCACGACACCGAAAAAATTACATAGAAAGAATTTACAATAATTCGCTCATAGCGTTACTTTTGAAGCATTTGGAATGAAAGATGCTGAATGCCGAAATCTAACATCATTAAATCGGTTCACAATTCTTTTCAGTTTTGACTCATTTTGATAAATGATTTTGTGTAAGTAGGTATGTACAAACACTTTTACACGTCAATCATGTTTTTAAAACTAGATGAGTTCGGCGTTTCCTATCTGACTACTCTAAGAAGAAAGGCCGAAACAAACTCAGACGTCACAGTCTCTTTTAAAGTCCAGACATAATCTTGGTAAGATCATGTGATGATCATTATATGTAGATTAGTGTCGGAAATGGTTTTTTTGAGGAAAGAACCACACAGATTGAGTTTTGTGTTCAGACGTTTAAAAGACATAAAAGAAGTGAAAGGATAGAAAAGAAAAAGAAAGTAGTAGAATAGAGAAGAGAGAAGCGTCTGCTTAACCGACCACCAAAATCGACAAAGTTATCAATCCTCACAAAAAACCATTAAAGGTGACTACAACAAATGTTAAGGCCCAATCGAATGCATGTTTCGACATGCATGCGACCACTGCCCGTGCCGCGGTTTCCGATAAATTTCCTTCTATGTATATGCTACATATTTTATTGTTGCTTTGTTTGTGGGTACGCTCCAAATATGGGCTCTACGTACGTTTTGTTCAACAGTTTTTGTCGAGGACACAGCAAATTGAATTTCTACTTTGTTTCTGGCTGAAAACATTGTTTGTTTTTAGCTGCCTTTAGGGATATGGGTTAGATGTTTTTTAGGTATGGCCGAATGTGACACACGTTGTAAGCATTGGAATATTAATTAAGTAATGTTCCCACTACTGGGACACAGGCCTCCTCTCAGTGAGAGGGGGTATGTCTTAATCCACCACGCGGTTCCAGTACGTCTTGGTGGATGTCACATGTCTTCGACTTTTTTGGTTCTAGGGCATGCCGGATTCCTCACGATGTTTTCCTTCACCGTTTTGAGAGCATTAGTAGGTAGTAAGCATACGGCTAATTAGGACCGTATAAAACCTAAATTATGTAAGGATGGAAGTGATCCTTCCTAAATTAAGTATCTTTCTGATTCTACCCAGGTGCGTTTGTGTCCTATCTACATGTTCTGTGTCATCTCATGATAAATTGACACATAAGAAACGATGGATGGGCTGTGTGAATGGTGATGTGGCTAGAAAGGGGATGACTATCGAGATGAAGGCTAATAGAGGAGTATGGAAGAAAAAGACTTGTTTCGCCGATTCCAAATACATTGGGATAAAGGCAAGATAATGATTAATACATTGACGTATTCCTTAATACAATTAGCTGTTTTTTTTAACAGCAATCTTAAAGTTTTTGTTTTCCATGGAAAAAAGTGCACAAAATACCTCATTCAAAGATGGAAACTGTCACAAATACAAGGCTCTTATAAGCCTGTTAAAACTTCGTATCGATAAACTGTGCCAGCGACAGTAACACCCCTATCTTTTTCTAACGCAGAGCCTAGCACGAATGCGCGACGCAAACGTAACGTAAATTTGAACGATTTGTTTTGTCGAAAATACAAACTATACTATAGAAAGAAAATACGTTTTTTTTTGCGGTAAACATGACGCATAAAAGAAAACAAAAACTAATAATAACAAGTGGGGGGAAAACATGCGTCACATCCATGCAAAACGGCTATCGCGCAGCATAATGCTAAGGCCCTATACGAGACAGCAACAGCGCTTGGTTAGGTGGCAACTGGCTACCCGGGAACTTTTTTGTCGCCGCGCACGCACTTTGCAACCAATAGACGGGCGACAGTTGCGACCAGACCCGCGGACAAAAATGTCTCTCAGATATCGCGTCACCACAAGCGCCCACTTTCATACAAACCCGTAGACTTGATGTGAGACACAAATTAGTTGCGGAGGCAAAAGTTGCTCGTGGCTCCCATGCACAAATGGTTACTAACAACGCTTTTCTGTCAATATCATTCGGGTGTAAAAAGATCCTTGCAACACTCTACGTTCACTCCGCGCGTTCGTGCTAGGCCCACACTGTGACAGTTATGTTATGAAATATCGACAGACCTAGACTCGAGAAATATTGAGTGTAACAGCTGTTTGCCGTGTAAACACTTTATGCTGTAGCCTTAACTATAAGCTTGTATCGTTGTTATCTTAGTTCACGAACTTTTGTACACTATGATATAAATAGAGGAATATAGTGTAGCTACCTTTTTATAGTGGGTGAGCATACGCCATCACACAACATAATCAACCTATAATGTTTCCACTGCTGGGACACAGGCCTCCTCTCTTCAAGAGGGAATAGAATAGAATAGAATAGAATACTCTTTATTGTACACCATACAAATTACAGAACATAAATATATAAAATTTTATAAAGGGTGACACAATGGGCGGTCTTATCGCTAAGAGCGATCTTTTAAAGACAACCTTTGGATGGATTAAAAATTAAGAAGAGACAAATATAGTAGGTAGTCTGTGGTGTACCATTTACATTATACTATTAATATAATACATAAAGTATTTTTTATTACTTACCTAAATAAATATATACATAATAATAAACATGAAACAAGAGCAAAGAAAATAATAATAATAATATAATAATGATGATGTTTAAGGAGAGAGGAGAGGGGGGAGAGGAGAGGGAGTGAGCTTATAATCGACCACGCGGGCTCAGTGCGGATGATGTCACATGTCTTCAAATTTTTGGTTCTTAGACATGCCGGTTTTGGCACGAGGTTTTCCTTCACCATTTTTAGAGCAGTGGTGATGAAATTATTTACACATAGTAAAACGCCTACCTGGGTTCGAACGTCAGTGCCATTACCGCTGGGCCACCACGCTCTCAACGTTTGCTATCAATGGAGCACAAATCATGATATCCATGTAAAATACTGGTATTCAGCTGCACCCCGGTAAACTAAAGGTCGACCCCAACAGTTGAGAAAGATGGATGAGATGGAGACGAGATTTATACATATTTAACTCGGGAAGTGACCTTTAAAAGTTTTCTCGTCTTCTAACAGCAGCCCTAAAACCTACCGATAAAAAAATAAGAAAAAATAAATTTATTTGGGACAATATTATACAATTAATACATATTTATTTAGGTTTACATGCACAACATTACAGAAATAACATATTATTACCTATGAAATTGCCGATTTTTGATACTGGCTATAATTGTGAAGATTCCAAGAGAGAATTCCAAATTAAAATTAATCTATATCTATATCTATATACATATAATAAAATTGTAGGAAAGTGGTGTCTGTACAATGAAAATATATAAAAAATAAGTAGCAGGGGTTGTTATTATATCGATGCCGAACACGAAATTGTAATTAAATTTTTTTTTGTCTGTTTGTCTGTTTGTCGGTTTGTCTGTTTGTCTGTGTGTTTGTGCACGCTAATATCAGAAACGGCTTATTCGATTTAGATGCGGTTTTCACTAATATATTGTAGTAAGCTTCACTTAACATTTAGTGTTTATTTCATGTCAATCGGTTCATAAATAAAAAAGTTATGTCAATTTAAAGAATCACGGCGAACATTTGTTAAGGTATTCTATCAAAGTACGTACACGCCTCGCGCTTGCGCGTCCGTGGCTATATAAAGCGCGCTGAGAGACGCGCCGCTGCCCCTCCGACCCTTGCCCGCTGAAGTGCCAGCCCGCGCCGTAGCTGAGCCTGTAGCTTTAAATCCCCCGACTGAGACCTCTGAGTTTGTTTCGGCCTTTCTTCTCAGAGATAGTCCTAGGAAACGCCGCGCTCATCAAAGCATTAATAATACCAATTCGATCCAGCCTGTCCCTTTGCTGCCCTCTCCCAGCGACGCCCTAAGCCGAGGTTCGTACCCCACAGGGGGTGCCCTTAGCGTGCAGTCGCTTAGTTTTAATCTAGATGTAGCCCTGGCTGGAGGCTTTAAGAATTCTTAAGGCAATCACAGGATAGTCCGGTTAAGTTATAGTCACGACCTCTCAAGGTCAACTACGAGATGCCATTCATAAAAGAAAAAAAAAACGCGCCGCTGCCATAAGGATTCAGTTATTCGTAGCGAACGCACGTATCCTGGAGAGTAAGGCGAATAGTTGCATTCGATTATTGCGATTCACTTGAATACTGACTGTTTGCATATTTCATCTATCTATACATATAAAATTCAAAGTCCTGACTGACTGACTGACTGATTGACTGACTGACTGACTGATAGATCAACGCACAGCCTAAACCGCTGGTCCTAGAGACATGAAATTTGGAGGGTGTGTTCTTCGTGAAGAGTAGGCATCCACTAAGAAAGGATTTTTCGAAATTCCACCCCTAAGAGGGTGAAAAGGGGGGAATTCGTTTGTATGAAAAATCTTATTCCTTGAGTTAATAAACTTGAAACTTGGCATGAATACTTATCTGAATAAATTATGAAGACTATCAGTTTTTTTTCTTCTAAACTACCCCCTAATAAGGGATTGGGGGGTTTCAAAGTTTGTATGGAAGAATTTTAGCGCGCAGTCCGATTTACTTGAAACTCAGTATTTATACCTAATCTTGAAAGTAAAGAATAATGTGTATCAGGGTTTTTTGAAAATCTACTTTTTTGAAAATCTTTCAGCCTGACGGGCTGAAATGGGGTAGTCAATTTTTCAGGGGAGGATTTTACTGCGTGGCTTGATTAACTCGAAAATTAGTATAAATAATCTTTGAGTCAAGTTATGAATACGTCTCAAACGATTTTTTTTAAATTCCACCCCTGTGGGGGTGAAAAGCGGGGATACAGTTTATATGAAAAATCTTCTTCATTAGGTTAATAAACTTGAAACTTTTCAAGAATACTCGCCTAAGTAAGTAATAAAGTTTATCATTATAAGTTTTTCAAAACTACCCCTCAAAGGAGGATATAGGGGTGTTGAAGTTTGTTTGGAATAATTTGAATGCGCAGTCCGATTACCTCGAAACTCAGTGTTTATACTTAAGACCAAAAATAAAGAGTAATATAATTCAGGTTTTTTCGAAAATCTACCCCTAACGTGTTGAAAAGGGGTTGTTAATTTTACAAGGGAGGATTATAATGCGTGGCTTGATTAACTCGAAAATTGGTATAAATAATCTTTGAATCAAGTTATGAATAATCCCAAACGATTTTTCAAAATTCCACCTCTGTGGGGGTGAAAAGCGGGGGATACAGTTTATATGAAAAATCTTATTCATTTAGTTAATAAACTTGAAACTTGGCAAGAATACTTGCCTAAGTAAGTAATAAAGTTTATCATTATAAGTTTTTCAAAACTACCCCTCAAAGGGGGATATAGAGGTGTGAAGTTTGTGTGGAAGAAATTGAATGCGCGGTCCGAGTAACTCGAAACTCAGTATTGATAGTTTTGACAGAAAATAATTAATAATAAGTATGTATAGTTGTCGAAAATTTACCACTGACGGGACAAAAAGGGGTAATTCAGTTTTTAAGGAGAGGATTTGAACTTGAAACTGTATGTTACATTTTCACGCCTAAACCACTGAACTTCTGATTTGGCGTAGAGATAGATGGCATCCAGGGGAAGCACATACATTTTATCCTGTTAGCACGTTCCCGTGGGATCATTTCCGACATCCACGCGGGCGAAGCCGCGGGCAGAAGCTAGTTTTATAATATAGTATGACATTTTGTTTTTCAAAAACAGTTGTTCATTTGTTTTCCAGGTGTTCAATTTTTTTTTAAATACATTTCGCTGTTTCTGTAACCATGGAAAAATCGAAATTGCGCGCTGTTTCCGGACCTATATAAGAGTATATCTATAAACGAACAAATACCATAACAAAAAGGTGTCGATATTCAAATGACCTTTATTTAAACCGTATCACTTGACTAGCCAAACGTTTTAGGCAGATGCGATCACAGAGAAGTGTTGACTCATCACAAAACATAGATGTTTCAATGATAAATAGTTAATGGCATCGTATCGGTAACCGTTTGATTTGGGACTGCTGTGGAAAAAATATGGGTTTGTTTGAATGTTTTTATATTAATAGTAATAGTAACATGGCATGTTTATTATATTATTTCTGAATGTGTTTTCGAATAATGATCTAGTCATTCAAATATTGTTATATAAAGTTTTTTTTTTTTTGCATCCGGGTTATTGACCACGGTGAACATTATTTTCAGAAAAAAAATTATAAGCATAATATACGGGCATCACTCAACAATGAACTCAGACTATCGCAGTCCATTGCTGAACATAGGCCTCACCAGGGTGCCACCCAGGCTGCACCACAACACCCTGTCCTCCGCCTTCCGCATTCAATCTGTCGCAGCCATCTTCTTTAGGTCGTCGGTCCATCTAGCTGGGAAGCCCTACACTACGCTTGCCGATTCGCGGTCTTCACTCTAAGACTCGTCTGCTCCAACGGCCATCGGTCTTTCGACAAACAAGGCCAGCCCACCTCCACGGACATTAATGTATGTACCGCCCCCCTGGCTTTCCGTTCATGTAATGTCGTTTAACAATATTCAGTAAAAAATACAGCTGTTCCCGCTGCCATAATCCACCACGCGAGCCCAGTGCGGGTTGGTGGATGTCACATACATATCTTAAAATTTTTGGTTCTAGGACATGCCGGTTTCCTCACGATGTTTTTCTTCACCGTTTTGAGAACAGTGGTGATGAAATTATTTACCCAAAGTAAAGCGCATGTGTGAGTTCGAAACCTACAACTTCCAAGTCGCGGCCATTCAATATTAAAAAAAAACGCTTCGAATTCGGGAGTAGACCTTCGTCAAAATAGACAAAATCAGCCAGCACTCAAACAATACTAGCCCGATATTGCATATCGAAACAAAAACCATTAAAAACAACAAAAAAAAAAAACAAAGTTAACGCGTTGAGCGTATCTCAGTGTCGATCAATTACATTCGAAATAAGAGCATTTCTTATCAATAATGGATCAATCACTATAGTCACGACTGTCGGAATTGGCATCGAGAAAAAAAAAAGCGAAATTACTTCATGTAGTCATTAAAGTGTTCTATTGTATGCAAAAATGGTTCTAAAAATAGATTTTCACAAAAAATTGTTGTGCTAATTTAAATAATGCGAATAAGTGTCTTTTTTTAAATGGAACTTAATAAAAAGTTAAACGGGTGCAGCAAAAAGGTCATGACACCAAATGATTTTATTACGTCATCTATCTGTCTGTACTAATAATAAAGCCGGAGATTACGTTTGTTTGAACGTTCGTGAAAAGTTTGCTTCGGAAAAATATTTTTGCATTTGATAGCCTAATTCTTGAGGAGGCTATATGGACTATAACAGAAAATCACGGTAGGAACTGAGTACAAAGCAAAAAAAAAATCGGATTTTGCTGTTCCATACATTTTGAGTACGTAGGTATTGCACTTTTCTATGAAGCATTTTTTTTTTTGTCTTTTCTAGGGGGACAAGAATTATGTGCTGATGATTTATGGTTACAGTTTGTGCATCAATGTCCCTGCCACCCTGTATTTTGTCGAAAGCTTAAAAAAAACTAAGCAATTGTGTTTTACCGTTCGTTTCCAACAAAGCTAAACAGCTGCAGTAAACTTTAAAATGAGTACTAAAAGTCTGGGCGCGCTCCTAAAATGCACTACCAAATGTATTTAACACCATTTCTATAGTTTCTTGGAAAACATTTGAGTTGTGTACAAATAACTTTCGTCGGTTAAGTGTGCTTATATTTTTTACTAGCAGCGCCCCGCGTTTTCACCCGCATAAGTTTCGATCCCGTAAAAATATCGAGATAAAAAGTAAGTGTAAATCCTAAGTGTTAATTCTGTTTATAAACAAACTGTGTGGAAAATTTCATCCAAATCCGTTTTCTAGTTTTTGCGTGAAAGAGTAACAAACATTCATCCATCTATACAAACTTTCGCGCTTATAATACTAGTAGGATTGTAGTGTAGGAAGTAAGATAACTTCAGCCCGCGACTTCGTCCGCGTGAAAGTTCTTGTTCTCACGACCCACTCCGTCGCATCTCATCGTTAGCCCGCACTATTACTTCGTTTTTTTTTTTTTTTTTTTGAAAGGGTTTTATCACCTAGTCACAATGTCACCCCCGTAACAGAAAACGTTCAACATCTTAAAACTAAACAATGGATAATGAACGGCTATTATATTATTACTATGACCTACTTAATAGTTTGTTTCTTCGTTCGTTATTTCATCTTCGCTTAGCGTTCTTTACTACTTCTTTTTGATTTGGTCGCCTCCTAAGCGTCCTAGACTAATGTTTAAATAGCCTTCCTAAAGAATTAGGCTATTAAATGCAAAATTATTCAACAAACAAACGTTCAAACAAACAAACCAACTCTTCCGCTTTATTATTAGTATATTAAATAATTATAGAAAATGATTTCACCTTTTGATGCGTCATTAACTTTGTTTGACTTTGTTTAGGTTTACTCAATAGCTGTGGCTCATATGACATGCTGGGATATTTCCAAATATACTTTTTAATTAGTTAGTAAATAAATATTTGAAAGTGAAAGTTAGTTATGTAAGAATATGTGCAGTATTGGCAATAGTTTGAGAAGTAGTATATTTTTATTAGTTAATATTTTACGCTGGTCAACTAAAATAGATATTATACAAGCTAACACTAAAATATAATTATGTCCGCCTCTGTATATTTGTGTGCTTGATGTATAAAATAAATAAATGTGCAAGTATAACATAAAAAGGAGCAAAGGTCATTAGTTAGAAACATCAATTTTTAGGGTTCCATGCCTCAAAAGGAAAATAACCTTTATAGAATCACATCCTTGTCCGTCCGACTGTCCATTTGTCAGTATGTCAATGTCAAGACCCTTTTTCTCGGAAACGCGTGAAGGCATTAAGTTGAAATGATCAAAATAAATACGTAGGATTTCTACGATCCCTTGGAGTCCTAAAAAAATGAAGCTTTTGAGTCAATGCAATAAAAAAGTACGGCCATTTATGCGGCATATTTTGAAACAGATACTTCCCGATGACCATGATTTTTTTTCCGACACAAATAAAGGAAAAAGACCCATAATCGTTAATTTACAGTTTCATCAAATAGAAAAATATTATTTTGCGATTACAAACTTACATTTGCAGTTGGAGAACTGACCGTTACGTAAATCGATGTATGGAAGAACATGTTTTAAACTACAGTGTTTGTTTTTGGGATAAATGCATCCCAACGGAACCCTCGTTTGCGAGTTATCCGAAACGCACTTGTTTTACACACGTATTTTATTACACACAGGGCTGAAGTTTCAATCGGAAAATATTTTTTATTCGTGGAATAAAATTGATGTCTGACAGTTTTTGTATGGAAGAATTGTCAAAAATTCAAAATTATTCCTCGAATAAAGTAATCAGATGATTAAAAAATCAGCCCTTAAATTTAAAAAGCTATAAAGGTTGCTTTTGAACATATGAAGTATTTAAGACATTCACAAAAAAACTTGTAAGAACCATCAGAGAAACAAGTTTTAAATTGTTAACGTTAGGGTTGACTTCCCCTGTCTATTTAGCCAACTGCATAGTTTATATGAAGCCAATACAAAGCACCCGAAGTATAGACTACAGAAAATAAACATAATCATTCACACGGCCCAATCTATCGGGCCGACATTGTACGGTCGCTAATTGGTACAGATATGCTTGTAACGGAACGGATAATGGCAAGGCGTTTTGTTATAACATGACTTCTTATTTTATTCGAGTTTGATCGATGAGATTAGGTCGTAGTTCCTATATTCGCTTTTAAGATCACAACTTGTTGCCTTGAGATGTGTGAGAGTCTTCGAAAGGCTGAACAGACGACAGCACACCAAGCTACTGCTACTACCCGAAACTGTCAAATTTTCCCAATCAACCTTGAACCTTAAAGCTTGAGCGATAAAGTTGACAATCTATTAAATAAATTTGACAGATTGTAGTAGCTTGATGTGCTGGCGTCTGTACATAAATTATCTAAGAGCTGATTTTTCCATTGCCAGATAATTTTTATTCGAGGAATAAAATTGACGTTTGACAGTTTTTGTACGAAATAACTGTCAAAATTTCAAAATAAGAAGTCATGTCGCAAAATAGTCAAAGTCACAAAAAAATTAAACTATAAATATTACAAACCTTCAATTTTTATTATTGACTAGGTTTCGTGCGCGGTGGTAGGTACGAGTATGACGTCCTTCCCTAGGGTTCAATGTATCCCTCTATACCAAATTTCAGCAAAATTCGTCCACTCGTTTCAGAGGTTAGCCGGAACAGACAGACAGACAAAAATTTTAAAAATTGTTTGTTTGTAAGGACCGTATATACTTCCATATGCACATTACAAATTGAATCTTTAATTTTATTTATTCGTCCATCGCCAGATAACTTTTATTCGAGGAAAAAATTGACGTTTGACAGTTTTTGTATAAAATAACTGTCAAAATTTCAAAATTATTCCTCGAATAATGTTATCAGGTGATTGAAAAATCAGCCCTTATTTGTATAGAAAAAAGTAAACAAAACAAAAAACTATGACCGAATCCCCTCAATATTGTATAAGGTAATTACTTCGCATTATAACCCATCAAATGGTTCCCATAGTTACCCCATTTCATTGCTATCTATTAGCTCCTCTAATGACAGTTATGCGTGATGTTTCAATATCATAAAACATTAGTACGAATTTTCACATGAGAACTCGAATATTTGAACAAAACTTTTATAGTACTGTATTGTTAACAAATAAAAGGGATGGGCCCGTGGCTAAATAATAACAGTCGCACAGGTCGATCGATCAGGTTAAGCTATGCTTGCCGCGGTTGGTCAATGCATGGGTGACCATCTTTACAGACCGAGACCCTTCTGTGCGGTTGGTCCCGGCTGTCATTCGTGGATCTCTGACAGTCGTTACTGGTAGTCAGAAGCCCGACAGTCTGACAACCAGCCTTACAGATAGGCAGTCGCTCTATGTAAAATACTGGTATTCAGCTGCATCCGGTTAGATTGGAAGCCGACCCCAACATGGCAGATAATAATGAAAGTTGTTCACAAATAAAGTGGAGTGGGCGATTGGATTTAGTGATTTGAGCTGCAAAAGCTAAAAATGAAATATCAAACTGTATGAAAACAATCAAATAAATACCTTTTGTTAAGCTTTTAGATATATTGGTTATAAAAAATATGAACAGTTGATATTATGCAACACATAATTGAAACGCAACGTTGATACTAATAGGGATCTTTGTTGTTGACGGCACGGTTGGCGCAGTGGTTAAGCGATTGACTGCTGCGCTGCGTGTCGCGGGTTCGATTCCCGCACGGAACAAATATTTGTATGACCTACATGTATTTGTTCCGAGTCTGGATGTTTTTCTATCTATAATATGTATGTATTTACAAAAAAAAAAAAATGTATATAAGTAGTTTATCAGCCATCTTATTACCATAACACAAGCATTAGGGTGCTTAGCTTGGGACTAGATGGCACTGTGTGAAATGTCCAGGGATATTATTATTATTATTTATCTTTGTATAATCGATTTTCCATAGTATCGTCATACGTAGCATAATCAGCATATAATGTTCCCACTGCTGGGACACAATATGCCGGTTTCCTCACGATGTTTTCCTTCACCGTTTTGAGAGCAGCGGTGATGAAATTATTCACACAAAGTAAGCCCAAGTTCTCGTAAGTCGGAGCCGTTATTTTTCGTTATCTTTAGGCCACCATTGCTCTCTAAGAGGGAGATCGCCCGAAAGGGTTACCGCTGCCCTGGAACATAAAGGGCTAAGGGCTAAGGAAGGAACACGGGTGGGTTTTAGTCAGTAAGAGTCTGACACTCCCTTCCGCTCCACCCAGAGCGGGAGGGGTCATTTGATGATTTCCCATCCACAAAAAAAAAACAGAGGTATTTTTAGAGATTACCTCTTACAAACAAACAATGCGGACCCAGTGCGGGTACAGTCAACAGCAAAAGTAGATGATCAATATCAGAAATTCAATACTAATGAACGGACTTCGCGTCAGTAACAGTGAGGTACTAATAGTAAATGTTTGGTATAATTTACAATCACATACTTTTGAATCACTTCGACGCCACACAGTTCTGACGCGAACTCCGTTTATTAGTATTGAATTTCTGATTTTGATCATCTACTTTTGCTGTTGACTGTACCAATCCGCACCGCCCGTCAACAGTTCATCTACCAAGTTGAACTAGGTCCTAGAAACACAAATCCGAAGGCATGTTACATCTACAACCCGCACTGGGCCCACGTGGTAGATCATCACCCACTCCCTCTCGAAGAGAGGAGGCCTGTGTCCCATCAGTGGGAACAATTACAGGCTGATTATTAATAGTGTCCTATTAAAGGATAACCAGATGTGGACTATTATCAATATTTTATAAGAAGCGCCTTCTGTGTCTGACTCAACTTCTAGCTATATAAAAATCTATATTTTTGTTTAAACTTTGACCATTATTTCAACATATTACGGATTCCGATAAAACAAACCGAGAGAAACATCGACTCATATCCACAATCCTAAGACCCTAACGATACTAACAACGCAGTTATTCGTAAACAAATAATGTGAGTACCTTCAATTATATTCACATTTGTTTATTAAAGCCCCTTCGTCGGCCATTACAATGGATTGGACTACAAAGTACAAATAGAACTGGAGAGAACCAGAGGGTAGAAAAAATGGAGGAGGCATATTTATTTATTCATTTTCTTTATTTAGGCAACCAACAGCGATACAAATAGTATGTTACGGAGTATGTGTATTACAGTATTGTATGGCTAATAATTAATAGGTTGCCCTGTATAACTACAGACTAAGAAATATTACTTAAGTTTTTTTAAAGAAAAACATGTTTCATTATTATTAATAAAAATACGATTATTTGCGGTAAACATGACGAAGAAATAGAACACAAACGTAGAAAAGAACAAGTTGGGAGAAAATTTGCGTCATATTCACGCAAAACGGCCATCGCTTAGCATAATGTCTGTGAATGCCTGTACATTTACGCTGCTCAGCTGCACCAGTAGTGCGATTCTGTAATCATCTCACCGTGAAAACTAAAGGTGAAGTGAGCGTGGAGTGAGCTGTCATTCCAACTAATGCTAGGGATTGACACTATTGACAGCTCACTCTAAGCTCACTTCACTTAACTTTTCACGGTGAGATTTTTACAGAATCGATCGGCTGTATCTTTAATCCGTTGCACAGAGCATTGCTTTTTAGAAGATTTCGGAACAACTGTAGCTCCGGTTAGACTGGAAGCCGACACTAACATAGTTGGGAAAGGCTAGGCAAATGGTAGCAATTCTTTGAACGAGCCTCTCACAAAAACTGAAATACCAACTACAATTTTTTTAATTAGCTGAAAAATCAGCATTGCCATACAACTTGACAATGCTGCCAGCCTTTTGTGCACGTTTCGTATTGACAGCGACGCGGATGAATTTTAATGCCCTTTGATTATATTCCCCCCCTTCTTTTTACATACTTGTACCTTTTATTATTACCTAGTAGTCTGTTAGCTTTTTAAATTATATGTAAAATAGCAGACCCGGCAGACATCGTCTTGCCCGAAAAAGCAGTGCCACCTACCGGGCCCAATTGTATTTTACCCACCCATTGAAATATACACACAAACTTTCATCCAAATTGGTATCGGTTTAGGAGGAGTTAGGTGACAAACATACCTACAGAAGAATTATAATATACATTAAGATATAAGATAATTTAAATACTTAAATACTACAAAAAGTAAAAAAAACTTACAAAAAATAAACATCCCACATCCACAATATCAGAATCTTTTGCCTCCATACTATATACAAGTACCACATCCAACAATTCAGATTACTTCTTCAAGTAATCTAGTGAGCGCACAATAGATTTTTATTTGTAGGAAGCCACTCGACTCGGTTACCGACGTCCGCTTACCAGCGTTTTTACTTAAAATGCTGACTTGATCACAGCCAGTAGCCAGTACTGTTGGCAACGCAACTGTTTCAGAATCAGAATCAGAATCAGAATCAGAAATATTTATTTGCTCACAATGTAGGTACAGTTTTGAGATGGTACAGAATACAATGTTTCCGCTACATTCTACCTTACGGCGTGCAAAAACATTAAGTTACATAACATTGACATTAAAATAACAAGACACCAAAAAATTTATACACATAAATAAATTGTCACAATAAAGAGTCATTACATTAAAAAAATGAAAATTATGTTATCAAATTATAAATTATTGCAAAAATGTATTTAAAATGCAAATTACAAGAAAAAAAAAAGTCAAAGTACAGTTATAAATCGTTGTCATTCAAGAAGTCATTTAAAGAGTAGTAACATTTTTGTAATAGCAATTCAGTCAGTTTAGTTTTAAATATGCGTGTGGGGTGTTCTTTGAGATTATGTGGAATTTTATTATAAATGATTGGCCCCATTGACATTATATTTTTTCTTAATAGTGCTGTATTATATTTTTCTGTATGTAATAAGAACTTGTATTGTAGTCTTAAAGGGCCTGACCTTGATCTAATGTCGATAAGTGACGGAAATAAATTTAAATTCGACCTAACAAAGATGGACACTTCCAATATGTACAGCGACGGGAAGGTTAGTATTCTTAGAGACCTAAACACAGGCTCACAGCTATCTATAGATTTTAAACTTGACATTGATCTTATGCAACGTTTTTGGGCTTTGAATATCACCTCCCTTTCGCTACAGTTGCCCCAGAATATTACTCCGAACCTTAAAATCGATGCCACCAAGCCATGGTAAGCTGTGAGAAGAGTACTTTTGCTAACTTTATGTGATAAATTGTACAGTACATATGCTGATTTGCTCAATTTCTTACATACGTCCTCAGAATGAGGTTTCCAAGTCAGATTACTGTCAATCAAGATCCCTAGGAATTTCGCTATGCTTGTTGAGTCAACTTTTTCCCCATTATGACTGACATTTATATTTGGGGGACTGATCCGTTGATAAAAATGCATTACCTTCGTTTTAGTTAGGTTTATGATTGTGTTATTTATATCACTTTCATATTTTTTTAAGTCCGAACATTTTACGACTGCCGTACTATCATCCGCAAACAAAACCATGGGATGATGTGTTTGACGGGGCAAATCATTAATGTATAGGAGAAATAACGGGGGTCCCAGAACGCTACCTTGTGGTACGCCATGTTTTACCTCTCTACAATCCGAAATATATTTAAGTTCGCGTTTAGTTTTAGGGCATATTCTCGTTATTTCTGTGTACTGCAGTCGGCCTTGTAGGTATGATTTTATTAAATTTATAATATTTCCTCTTATACCATAGGCGTAAAGCTTCTTTAGAAGGACGTCATGGTTTACATAGTCAAATGCCTTAGTCATATCAGTCAATATTGCACATACAGGAATTTTATTGTCAACGTTTGTCATTATATTTGTTAGTAGATTATATATTGCCATATTAATATTTTTATTTTTCCTGAAACCCATTTGTTCGTCGCTTAATATATTATATTTATTTAAAAATCTATCCATTGCATGATATATAATCTTTTCAAATACCTTAGAAAATATGGGGACCAATGCTACTGGTCTATAGTTAGACATGTCTTCCCTATTATTCTTTTTATGAAGAGGTTTTATTACTACTGTTTTTAGGCTATTAGGAAATATACCAGATTCAATACTAACATTTACAATATGACTTAGTGGCCCTGCAATCGCTTCACTAACAAATTTAACAACACTGGTAGTAATCTCATCGTAACCATAACTTTTTGTATTTTTCAGTGATTTGATTGCTATTAATATATCATTTGGTACGATCGGTGACATAAACATTGAATTTGAGTTGGTAATTATGTCAGAAATTCCGTCAGGAGTGTCACTCGTTACATTTTGTACCTGGTCAACAAAGAAGTCATTAAACGATGTTGCAATCTTATTGGGATCCGTTACTGTCACATTTTGATTAATAATTTTTAGGATAGGTTCTTTAATCAGCTTACTATTGTTGATAATTTGCCACGCTGCTTTGGGCTTATTGTGAGCGTTATTAATAATATTATTGTTCTGTGCCCTTTGAGTAAGTTTAATGATCTTTTTTAATCTTTGAGAGTATGTCTTAAATGTTTGTTTGTTTTCGGTTGACGGTTCCAATCTATATTTCCAAAGTAAATTTCTTTGTTTCTTACTACAGAGTTTAATGCCTTTCGATATCCATTTAATTTTTGAATCTGATTGAATTCTTATCCATTTAATTGGAAAGCACTGGTTGTAAAGAAGTTGAAAAGCTTCCATAAACTTATCATAAGACTCATTAGGGTTACTCTCGCTGTAAACGTCTGTAAATGATATACTACTTAAATAATTTCTAAATTTAACCAAATTTTCTTTTGCGAAGTCTCGTTTCTGAGTGCGCCAATATCTTAACTTACAAGTTCTACTGACTTGAATTTTGATAATTTGAGCTGAGTGATCAGAAATAGCAAAATCCATTACCACAGCAGTACATTTTAGATTTGAGTTAGTAGCAAAATTATCCAAGCAGGTTTGGCTCCTTGGCCTTGTTGGCTGTTTTATTTTTAAGATAAGGTTGTAATTTAGGAGCAAAGATTCAAAGTCCAAGGTGCATCTAGTTCGTTTTAAGATATTTACGTTGAAGTCTCCACATAATACTACCTTTACATTTGATTTATTGTGCAATTTTTTTAATACACTGTCTAAAATGTCATAAAAAAGACTAATATTACACATATTAGGTGGTCTATAGACACATATTACAATTAATTTATGTTTGACTAACTCAATAGCACAGCCTTCAAAAACGCCTGTGATAGATGAACTCTTTATATCAGTTAGTTCCTTGTATTCGAGATAGGTCTTAATTAAAATACACGAGCCTCCTCGTCTCTGCTCTTTTCTTGAGTAACATGCTGCTAGCTTAAAGTTTGGCATATTTATTAATTTTTCTTGACCCGAAATGACAAAGTGTTCCGTTAGGCATATTATTTCAATACTAATCTGTTTTTGTAGCAGTTCTTGGATGTGTAATGTTAACAGGTCTGTTTTATTAAGGAGGCTAGCGATGTTTTGATGCATAATATGCATATGATTATAAAAGAAAAAACTTAGAGTTATCCTTACATTCATCATTTACATTCAAAATATTGTCAGTGTCAGTATCATCATTTTTGTCCGCTTCTTCATCATTATGTATGTCAAGGCTTTTTATGTCAGTGATTAAATGCAAAATGTCCTTAAAAATTGTATTTACTCCGAAGTTATTGATTCTGCCTGAATGTTTATCAAACATACTGTCGTCATATTTTAAATTTAAGTTACTATCAATGACAAATGCGTATTCATGCGTTAATAAGTCAAGATGTAATAAATGATTGAAGGTCTCGATTCTCCAATTACTCAGGTCTGAATAATTCTTGCAGATGAACGTCGGTGAGCATATGATGATATTGGTGTGTTTAATAGCTTGCAGTGTTTCTCTTAAGTGAACGATAATGCTTACATAATTGTTAGTGGTTTTGAAGTCTTCCTCTCCAATCAGAATGATGCAAAAGTCATCCATAGTGAATCCGATTAGTTTTGGTTGTAAGTCTTCTAAGAGCTGTTTAGTACTTCCACCGGATTTAAGATAGTGACATAAATCGTACTCATTAGAGAAGGTCGACTCTGCTATAGGAAGAAGTTTGTTTTTTTTATTACTACTTATAATACATATTTTATTTCTTGTTTTACTTTTTTGTGATATAGTTTGTTCGGGTAATTGGTTTTTATTTAAGCTATCTTTTTTGAGTGACCTGCATGTACATTTATAAGCTTTTCCTTGTTGAATGTCAGTCATCTCATGTCTGGAAGTCGTTTGTTGTGAAGTTATCTGTTCCGATATTTCAGTTGTTTTATCAACATTTTCTTCATCTGTTACTTGTGTCTGTGGGTATTTCAATTGACTTTTTTTTTTTTGCTCAGGTATTTTGTTGGTGTTTTGTTTTGGTTTACGTTTTGATTTTGGTGTAACAGTATTTTCTGTTATGTTAATCATTTTATATGCTTCTATTACTTTTAAATATTTTTCTATATCAGCTTTCAATCTAAAATTTTCTGAATTAAGATTTTCAATTTCATGGTGGGCTACTACTAAGTCGTCTGATAACTGCTTAACTTTTTCATTTAAGTCAAGTACAGTTTGACTAGTATTAAGTGACGTATTTGGTAAGCTCATCATAGTGGCATCAAATAGTGCCGAACTATCTCTGCTGACGTCATTTAGTGAACTGGTTCTGCGTAATTTGCGATATGTGATATTATTACATTCTTCCATGATTTAATATAAATAATAAACTAACTATACCGTCAGTATAAATAAAACTGCGTAAAAAGGAGCGTAGTCTCAAATCGCTTGTATTCAACCACAGTCTCGTCAAGTTTCTGAACGAAACTTCTCTTGTTATGTCAAAGTCAAAGTTCGTGATTGGTTGAGTAAATTGAATGAGTCATGTTCCTTGTCTGTTTACATTTTATAAATATTTGTAACCGTTTTAGGCTGATATTTTTCTCAAAAATATTTGTATTAACTTTCAGTATGTCAAGTTCTGCAGCTTAATATCAGTCTACTGTCGCTGATTGTGTATAGCTAACCTGTTTTTCAGATGTTGTTGAAGGACGGCTTGCGACTCCGCACTTCCGCTTCCTTTGCATTATCTCCCTAGATCCGCAATGCAAAGCCTGGATAACACTGTCACTGATGTAACAACCTATTCTGAGTGTATCTATGTACTTTTTCGACACTCATACCACTAAAATCGATTATTAATTAATTAAATTATACCGGGCAATGTTTGACGTTTCGCATGACATTGACGTTTTCAACTGTCAAAGGAATATTAAATTTTAATAAGGTTGAATAATGGATGGTCACAGAGATCTTGGGATTGCGAGTTAAATTTTAAGTGTAATTGAACAGTATTTGATGTAAAGTTTTTGATTACGATTGGACATCAAAGCAGTGTCGTATTATTTATTTATTTTGAAAGAGTCCCTTTAAATCATTTATTACTTCTTTACGAGTATTATGCTGTCTGTGTTGTCTTTCAATTAGTACGTAATAATTGCTTTCGTAGCCATTAACGTCGTACAAGTATAATAAGCGATTAGTTTTTTTTTTTTAATCTAACACATTTATAAACGCACAGTGAAGGTCGCAGGAATCAGTTAGATGCGAGAGGCACAGCTGATCAATTCTGTAAAAATCTAACCATCAATACTCAGGTAAAGTGAACTTCAAATGAGCTGACAATACTTTCAATCCGTATCGATCCCTAGCATCCGGTGGAAAGACAGCACTTCACCTAAGTTTTCACGGTGAGATGTTTACTGAATAGACCGGCAGAATCGGTCGAAATGCCGATGTTTGGGGAGGCTTATGTCCAGCAGTAGACGTCTGTCGGCTGAAAATTAAATGATGATGAACACACTGATGATAAATAAAACAAGAAACTGTGGTCGACAGTACTAATACGCGTAGAGAAAACATTAGAGTAAGAACGAAAATAAAAAACTGAACTATCACGAAAGAAATTATTGAGTTCTGTCTGAGAATAATTTAATGGACTAGCTAGGCAATCTAGATGAAATTCTATTGAAAGAACGTCTGCAGTTATTTGATGGAATAAAAACTGGATTATTATAATAACTCTAAGATTGAAGTGTTTTTATTCCATTTTACTATTAATACTTCCAATTGAATGGAGTCGCTATTACATCAATCAAAGATTTTCTTGGGAAGGTCAACAAAGGTGTAATTAATTTACTTTTTTCTTTTAGTCTACTCCTCTCAGTCACGACTGTATTTCACATCTTGTTGGACTAAAACTTCATCACTTTCACGGTCGTCGCTCAGTGGCAGCGCAGAGGTCACTAGAGCTTTGACTGCATGTTTTGGGACACAGAGATCTGGAAAGGAGGTGTTGCATAGCTTGTGGCAAAGCTTCAAATCCACACACTCCTGCCATTAATATTAATGGTAGTAATACAATTAAAATTGATTCAATTGTCACTATTTTAAAAAATTGCGATGTCCATTGCGTGGGTGTAACGCATGTTTTCCCCCAACTTGTTATATATTTTTTTTGTCTTCTTTTTATGCGTCATGTTTGCCGCAAATAAACGTTTTTTTTTTTTTGTTTCTTTTATTCGCATTTATGTAGCACAACAATGTTTTTTTACTGCGTGTGTGCATAGTTTTAATTTCGATTTCTTCAAGCCATATAAAAGCCGTTTTTTGTTGATACATAAACAAGGGTAGGTACTAGAATTCCAGGTACTCTATTTTGCTCCCAAAAAAATTTATGTTGAAACCCTTCCCATTGATCTTAGAAGAATATCTTGCAACTCAGAATGAATTAAGACTATAATAATAAATTCTAGACCACTTCATTGCCATTCCAGATCCATAAAAACGACTCCACAGGCACAAATCAAGTTGGAATTTTCCATATCTGGGTCAATCGTGGTTCAACCCCGATATTCAATTACGCTGTTAGGCCGATATCTGGCCTTTACGTTTGCTTCCCATCTCGGTATTACCTTCATCTCAGGGCCTTCTGTTGCTGGACTTTGAGACTTGGAAACAAGTAGTCTAGGTTCATTTTTGCATGGTTGAATCTCGTCTTTGAGGTCACGAGCCTTTGATTGGTTATCTAAATGGTGCTTACCAATTACTTAGGATAAGTGATTGTCTTGCGTGGTTGGATGCAAATTTTGATGGGTTTTCAAGGGATTTTTGGAATGTATTGCGTTTTGAGGTGTATTGAATCGTTCTTCCTTCACATTTATGAAACTGGGACATTGGTTGGAGTGCAAAAAGATGTCGAAAGGGAATCCTGTACATGTATATGCTGAAATGCTTTCAAATAATAGGAACAAAGGGTTTTGGAACTGTTAAGGGTATTGGAAAGCTGAGTGTTGCTTTGTTTTGGGTACGGATTATAGTTTTGGGTGGGAAAATGGCGCAAATACGACGTAGATTCCAAATAGACATTTGGAATCTCTATATTGAAATTTCAGAGTAGTGGTAATGACCGCAACATACGAGTTCTAGATTGTAGGTTCGCACCCTGACGTGCGCTTTACTTTGTGCTATTTATTTCATCACCACTGCTCTCATAACGTTACAGGGAAACATCGTGAGGAAACCGGCATGTTTTAGAACCAAATATTTGAAGATATGTGACATCTACCAACCCGCACTGGGGCCTTGTGGTAGATCACGGGCTCACTCTCTCTCACAGAGAGGAGCCCTATGTCCCAGCATTGGGAACATTATTGGCTGATTATGCATTATGCATAGTAAGATTTTGAGAACGAGGGCTTGTATACAATACAAGCCATTACCACTCATACTAGCTTAAAGAGTTCGTCAACAGGGTGACTGTTCGTTGTTATTTAATGTTATGGAAGGAAGGAATAATAAAACAATTAATTAATTGGTAAAATAAAATGTTAATCTTGAACCGGTTGACATAAAGAATCACAAAAAATCCTAAAAATCTAAAGCAGAGACAGCAAAATAAACGGTTAATAATCACATCAAAAACGGGAAACCGTATATTTTAGAGGAATGTAAACAAAAAAACACGTGAATTGTTAGGTAATATGTAGTTTCAGCGGGTATCCTAATAACTTGAGCCTGTCAGAATGTTGGAAACGATGCTATTTTGAGCAGAGATTTCTACAGGTTAGGCTGTTTACACAAGTTGCGTTTTTGGTGTCGAATGATTAGAATGTTTTGTATACGTTTAAATTATTTTGACTTTTCGACTTCTATCACAGGCTAGTCTGTAATTTTGTGATGAAGCTAAGATTAGCATGAGCGATACTAGAGTCCGAGAAAACCGAATCGGAAATAATCGTTCGCCGCCATCTCGACGTTTATATCAAATTTCAAGAGTGTGTGCTATGTTCCGTGTTTTACTCAAACTCAAATCATTTATTTCAATTAAACCATTTCAGGCACTTTCGAATTTTCAACAGAAAGTTGAAGCTAGTTGCCCATTCCAAAACGTAGATCTCTTTGGCGAAGAACGGGCAAGAAACTCCAAGGACACTCTTTTAAATCAAGATATTATTACAAAATCATGGGTTCATTATTCTTATTGCTACTTTACAATGTAAATATTCGCTATTATTTTTCCGAATTTGATTACAAGTGTTGGCAGGGATATAGTCTTGAAGTTCAAACACGCGCGCAGACTTAGCTTGCGCGCACTCTATCTATTTTTGACACGCAGATGTTTTAGTTTATAAGACGTTTCTACTCAATGAGATAGCAATCCAGTTAGCTACTAGAACTGTGCTGATATACTACAACTAGTGTTGCCATTACAGTGACTGGCTACTGCGTGCTGGACATTTGTCGATGCGTGTTTTTAAACAACGGTAATTTAACATAGCTTTCTTATTTTTTATTTTTTTGGTAACACTTGCTAGTTAGTTTATCCTATTTTTAGGTTCTGTGTTATTTTAAACTCTGTGTTGATAAAGTTAGATTAGGCAAAACACATGATTGTTGTTTATTACTAACTATGTACATAACATACATAAAACTCATGCCTTCTTCTTCTTCTTCTTGGAGTAAGCAGAAACTATAGAACGCTGCCTGCTACGATCCTTACATACTACTTTTGCTTCGTTGACATTCACGCAAGCTGGTTACGTGTACTACGTACCTGACCTTTCTGAAAAACATCACCAATAAAAGTGTCCTTCCAGCGCGCAGCTCCCAGCGTGTCCACTTACATCTACGAGGGGCGTTCAATGTATTCTCGGTATCAGGGTGATTTACTAATGATGTGGGTAATTTGACTAATTAATTAATTAATGACATTATCTAAGGGTATAAAGGTAAAATTTCATATAGTTTTGATCATTAGTTTGCCAGTTATACTTAGTCAACGACAACTGAAATGGCTAACGTAACAATGTTGAAGAAAATCGAGCACCGCGCTGTTATTAAATTCCTTACCAAACAAGGAAAAAATCAAAAAACTATTCACGAAGAGATGGTGGCTATTTACCAAGATTCTGCACCTTCGTTATCTACGGTTCAAAAGTGGTCAAGTAAATTTAAAAGGGACAGAGAGAGATTGTTGAAGACGACACTCGCTCGGGCGGCCCGGTTACTGCGTCTACGGAAGAAAACGTGCAAAAGTTGAGAAGCTTATACTGAAGGATGCCCGAGTGAAGATCAAAATGATAGCAAAGATGTCCCATCTTTCTATTGGTTGCGTGCACATTATTCTTCATGACCTTATTTACCTTTCAAAAGTCAGTGCAAGATGCGTGCCGCGAATGCTCACGGGGCACCTCAAAAGCAAGTGCGAATCGAGGGCTGTAGAAGGTTTTTAGAGCTCTGTGGTGAAGTTCCATCAAGTATTTTCGATCGAATTATTACTGAAGATGAAACATGGATTCATCATTATGATCCTGAAGGTAAGCAAGAGTCCATGTAGTGGCACAAGAAGGGTAACTGCGCTCCCTAAGAAATTCAAAGTCGTTCCGTCTGCCGGAAAAATCATGGCCACAGAGTTTTGGGACTCAAAGGGAATTTCGCTGATTGTATGGTATGGTATGTAACGCAGCATCCTACGCATCCACTTTACGAAATTTACGGGAAGCAATTAAAGAAAAAAGACGGGATAAACTGACCACCGGTGTGTTGCTTCTTCACGACAACGCCCCGGTCCACACGGCGCGTGTTTCCGAGGCTGCCGTGTGAGATTGTGGTTTCGAAGAAATTAACCACCCACCCTATAGCCAGGACCTAGCCCTGAGTGATTATTATTTGTTCCCTAATTTGAAAAAGTCCTTCGTGGAAACCGATTTTCCAACGATGAAGATCTCAAGGCGGTAATAAATGCGCATTTTTCAGAGTTATTCTTACAGGGTACCTATTGAAAAGTTAATTTTCAGATGTAATAAATGCATCGAGGTAATGGAATGGAACATTGAAAAATAAAAATATTTTTAATTGAATTTAAGTATTTTTTATGCGGATACTGAGAATACTTATATTGAACGCCCCTCGTATCTTGTCCCGTCTGCCTAGCACATTACCTTATACCTTTTTATCAACTAATTAACAATAAATCATTCTTAGCCGAATTTTGATACATATTTGTAAAGATAGACTTGAAAAATCACATCCCTTAAAAATCAAAGTCACAAACAAGAACAAAGTCGTGCGTCAGCAACCAGCCTAACCGACTACGACGTGTCAACTGCGCGTAAACGTCGGCAAGCTAAACGCGCCTGATTTATTTTATTGGGCCGATAAATGAGTGCGCCTCACTCCGGCGCAAATAAATCGTAACGCAATGCTCTGCGACCAGTCGCAAGGGAATTCTTGCTTGTGGCTTGTTCAAGTCGTGATTTTAAACGGTTTAAATTAAAACTGTGTTTTGTGGCAATGGAAATGTTAAAAGTAGTATGAGTAAGGGCTAGTTGTTTCAAACGGTTGGTTAACGTAACATACGTTCGTAAAATAATAACGATTACGCACTCGTGATTATTTGATGTACGACAAGGCCATAATTTTGTAATTGTAATTTGAAACAACGCTTTTTTTGGTTTAACGATAGTTAGCGCCATTGTTGACGTATACGCGTGTGTCAAGTAGACGTGAAACAACCCGCCCTAAGATAAGTAAGTACATGAGTCAAAGCTTCGTATCCTTTCTTGTGAGTTGTTTTTGAAAGTTAATTTATTGATAAGGTTACCTACCTTATCAATAAATTAACTTTCGTTATTGTGACAGCTTTACAAGCTCAAAGGGGACGAGGGTACCGGGAGGAATCAATTAAACACAAGTTTGCCGTATAAAGTTCAGTAATTGATTGTTCCTAAAAATCTGACTACGTGTAATTCATTTATAACATTTTTCTCGTCTCTTGGCTTGTCAGCCAAATTCACGCACCGTATTTACAGTCGTAGGCTATACAGGGTCACACTAAATTGGCTATCGAAACTGCTCACGTGAGGGGTATCAAAATCTGAAACGAAAAAAAAACTCAACTCATACGTCAAGTAACAAAAACACTACCAGCGATCGTTGACCCCAATTTTTTTTTTGTAAAATCTTGTTTTTTTTTTTTTTGTTTTGTCATGTTTAGATATTGACACCCTTCACCTCTGCAGACTTCTGCTAGCTAATTTAATTTGGCCTTGTTATATAATACCAGGTGTACAAAAGCAAAAATTTCTCAAAAAAAAATTGGGTCACATAAATCTTTGTGAACAAAATCCAACAAATACAACAAATTGTATGTTATTCAAGATTTGAGCCATTTAAATTAACTGTATGTTTTGTTGCAAGGTGCTGAGACACGAACAGAATTTATGACTAAGTATGGTCTGTTCAAAATTTATCTGAAGAAAATGTAAAGAAGTTTGAAATGCCACTTGAGTGATTTGATATTATTTCTTAAAAGACCAATTCAGACATCAGTCTACATAGTCTTCAAATGATCTGACCAAGATTATATTTAGACTTTAAAAGAGCCTATGACCTCTGAGTTTGTTTCGGCCTTTCTTCTGTGGAACGCCGACCTCACCTAGTTTTTAAAATATGATTGACGTGTAAAAGTGTTTGTATAAACCTGCTTACAGATATCAAATCATTTATCATTTGAATACTAAAACCCGAAGCTCTAATTTTAAATCACTTTAACGATATTTTTCATGTGACAATTATTGAGATTGATTTGTATAACCTCAATTTTCGTCAATGATTTTATTATTACAATTAAATAATGTTCTTCTAACTTTTTTGAAGAAGAATAATTTGTTACTAATTTTCTTTAGAGAGTAATGATGAGTGTCAGAATATAACCTGCATAGCTATGCACAACCATCCGACAGGCTATCGTATCGAAAATGACACATTTCGACAACCTGATTTGCCTTGTCCCTGACAGCAAATAGCTGTCGGAAGAATAGCGGTTGTCTATTTTATTTAAACTGACAACATTTTCGGGTTTTGGACTTGTGAACAGCGTTTAGAGGACGCCTACGATAACATTGATTGATGTTTGATACGGTACGGAAGCGTATCGAGTGATTGTGAATAGCTATGCAAAACAGGGTTTGTTTACACTTTTATCAGATACTTTTTGAACAGACTATAGAATATCTGTGTGCTAATAAAAACCTAGTCACGTTTTCAGGGACGCCCGACTAGTTCCCGATTCTTGAAACATGAATACTGAATTGAGGCTAGGTACATTCTGGAGATAATAAGAATATTCTAGATCAGTAGACGAATTTCAGGCGACAGCGTGCACCTTGACTAATTAATCAGACGACCTTTACGGTCCAAAGGATTTCCCTTGCCTCAACATAACTTTACATAACATAATAATACCTTATCCTACGTTAACTTAATATACTACATATGTACTATTTTGCATCACCCCAATAGTACTGTGCGCGCGGTCTCTACGGTTGTTACATGAATGAAATAGAATAATCCATAGTAAAAGTGTAATAGTTTTGTTTGTAAAAAGGGATTAGTAACTAAATTAAATTACAGCTCTCAAACTCATCGAATAAAAAAAAATATGTATGACGTATAAAAGTGTTTGTACTAATTCACTTAAAGGAAATTAATCATTTAACATTTAGCTGATGGTGTATTATTCTTGCTAAGAAGGTACTCAATATTCCATTGGGGTGATTGGGGTCAAGCGTTTGGTATTTTTTTTTTATGCATGTTTATTTTATTTCATCTTATGATTGTTGATTTTTTTTTTGTTTGTGTCGAATCATATGTTGCAATGGTTTATTTTATTTCTTGTTTTGATTGTTGTTTTTATTTATTTATGTATAATTGCATGCTGTACTGGCTGACGTCATCACGTCATCGCCGGCTGCCGCTGAAAACCAGCGCTGATGCTCTGTCTCGTATAGGGCCTTAGCATTATGCTGAGCGATGGCCGTTTTGCATGACTGTGACGCATGTTTACCTCCAACTTGTTTTTTTTTGTGTGTGTTTATTTTTTTTTTATGCGTCATGTTTGCCGCAAATAAATGTATTTTCTTTCTTTTCTTTTTTTCTTCTTAATTAAAAGCCTGTGATGTCCCACTGCAGGAAAAAGGCCTCCTTATTCTCTTTCCACTTCTCTCTGTTAAAGCTTCTGAGGACCAGTTCTTGTTGAAGGAATCCAACTCATCCCACCATCTCCGTCTGGGCCTGCCGCGATGTCGCTTGCCATTAAGAGGGACCTATTGGGTCGTAAGTTTGGCCCATTAATCGTCTGACATACGGCAGATGTGTCCAGCCCAATTCCATTTTAGCGTGGCAGCTTTCCTAGTGACATCAGTTATCTTTGTGATGGGACGAATGGTCGGAGCGTTTGGTAAAATAAAAATAATCGTTTCTTTGGGAAACTTGTTTGTTATGATGAATACAATCGTCATCCTATATAAATCCCATTGATGAATATTATACACAAAATGACATGATTATTTAATTTTTTAAGCATTATTTTACTTTAATTATGAATGTGAGGACTATTCTAATGTGCGTCATTTGTTTTTCTTCCTCTCTTAGTTTTATTGTTGATCTGGCAGTGTCTGCACAAATGTCCTTTCTTTGGTGTTTCATTGTCCTCACATGATCTGATCAAGATTATGTCTGGACTTTAAAACAGTCTTTGAACCCTGAGTTTGTTTCGTCATTTCTTTTCAAGGGTAGTCAGATAAGAAATGTTGACTACATCTAGCTTATTTGTTTTATAATATGACCGTGTAAAAGTGATTCCAATACATATTTACAGAATAAACAATCTGTCAAAAATAACTCTAATTTCCTATCATTTTGACATTGGTTGTCGCTGAAATTAGATCGCGGCGAGATTTTGAACGTTTTTAATTACGGGATTTATTTTACTAAAGTTTTTAGGAAGTAAATGACACGTCCATTGCTCCCCCCAACAGCAAAGTTCCGTCAAAGTATTTACGAAATACATCAATGGACGCAAAAGTATGTCTAAATATCAGTCACTGAGAACAAGACATACCTAAGCAATGAGGTTCCCTTGAGAACGTCTAGACGGGGCCATCCATCACAATACGACTGGAACCGAGATGAAGTAGCTTTACTTTCTTACTCCTGTCTCTATTGTCCATGACAATAAGCTGTTTTGTAGGCTCAATTCACACAGTGGCTGATTCGCTTCAGAGGGTGTAACTTGTGTATGACTTTGTGAGAGGCTTGTGGCTAAGTAATAACAGCCGCACAGGTCGATCAATCAGGCTAAGCTACGCTTGACGCGGTTGGATGGGTGACCATCTTTACCTACCAAGACCCCCAATCGTTACGGGTCGTCAGTAGCCCGAAAGTCTAACAACCAGTCTTACCAAGGGGTTTCGTATTACCCAGTGACTGGGTTGTGGAGGTCAGATAGGCAGTCGCTCCATGTAAAATACTGGTACTCAGCTGCATCTGGTTAGACTGGACTGTGTTTCTGCGACAAATAAACCTATTTTTCTTTCTTTTTTTTCGTTCTGAAGATTTTTCAATTAAACTGTCGTTGTTATCTTTAAAAAAAATAGGTGTTTTGTTTTTTTTCAATTTTTTTTTTCTAGGCTTCCGATTTACTCTCTGTTCCATTCATTAATCTGTGGCCGCTTTTGACTGACTACCTACCCACATTTAAAAGTGAACAAGTCTTTTGATCTCGTCGACTAATCTATGATTATTTATGAACATATTTGGGTGGTGACTCTGGGTACAGTCGCCACCACATCAAGCTACTAAAATCTGTCAAATTTCTTTAATAGATTTTTAACTTTATCGCTAAACCAATAAGGTTCAAGATTGATTGGGAAAATTTGACAGTTTCGGGTAGCTTGACCTTTTGGCGTCTGTACATAATGGTTTGAAAGCGGATTACGTGATGCCATCAACCACAATAGCGGGGTAACATTAAATATTTATACGGATAAGGGTTATTAGGGATGTCATAATATTGGGGGGAATTGAGTTTAGAAGTAATTATTCCAAGGGCTGGCTTTTATTTACATTGGCCAGAGGCAATGCCGCCAGTATCTTGAGTACATTACC
Source organism: Apamea anceps (assembly GCA_951799955.1). NCBI lineage: Eukaryota > Metazoa > Arthropoda > Insecta > Lepidoptera > Noctuidae > Apamea > Apamea anceps. The sequence goes on along the minus strand of OX637519.1, from coordinate 16,368,802 downwards.
AGTCGACAGCGATGCGGAGGAATATTTCGACGCAATATTTTAGTTTTATAATAGTTTTAGTTAGGATATTATATTTTAATTTTAATAATTTTTAGTTTATTTAGTATTAGAAGTTTGTACATATTCGATGGTATATAACCCATTATGTAATAACTTCAAGATTTAAATAAATCATATTTTGTGAAAGATAAGTCACATGCCTATGTAAAGCAGTCAATGTACTAAGGCTCCCGCAGACAGGGGCGACGCGTTAGTGCGACGCGACTACAGTAGAACGATTTCTATGAAAATTTCATGGAAATTGGTACCAGAATCGCGTCGCACAGCCGCGTCGTGCCTGCCTGCGGGAGCCTTATAGAAACTTTTGTGTTGCTAGATTGGTTGTATTTTGAAAAACCTAATAGCTAATAAATTTTATTTAGGGCCGTTTTTTCATTCGACCGTTAATTTTTGTTCGTGGAATAAAATTGACGTCTGACAGTTTTTGTATGGAAGAACTGTCAAAAATTCAAAATTATTCCTCCGATAAAATTAACTGGCGTTGGCAAAATCAGCCCTTAAGTAATTATTTTATCTTTTGACATTATTCTTGTTTGATCAAGGCGTTCAGTAAAATGATTTGTCTTGTTTAAAATATTTTATTTAAATAATTTTCTTCTTCCTTTTGTCTTGTTGCCTGTCACTCCTACATCCACTCAGTGTTGTCATGCCAATCGTTTTCAACTTCCCATCCTCATAATGTTGCTAACCGTTGAACCTCACATTCCCACATTTATAATAATTATAATTTCAAGTCAGTTAACTGGTTAAGAAACTTCGATTGATTTTATACTTAAAACTTTAACTCTGTCAATTTCCATTACAACTAAAAAGTATTTTAGATCTTACACATTAAACCTCTTCAGTTAACCTGGATAGGGATAAATCCAGAACTCTTTTCTAATTTAGATACTAATTAAGGCTAGAACTGTTCGATAAGTGAGTGGTCACACGAGAATAAAGTTGACTTCTCTTTTTTTGCTGAACTTTTTAATGCACTAATGCAGTTTCGTTGTTTATTAAATTACCTTAGAGAAAATAGAGTAAATTAATAAAAGATATTTTTGTGGTGAGTTTGTTTTTATGGGTTTGTCGTTTTTTATGGAACTCTATTTTAGAATTACCTACTTTGTAAAACCTAAGTATAATAGCATTCTTATCAATCATTAAATCACGTAATATAAAAATTACAAAATTAACACCAGTCATTTTAAAGTTGAAGGGGTTTCCTTATAAACGATGATTAAAGTTGAGTGACGTTTAAACGTCAAAGATGAATGGTTAAACAGTCGCTAATCACTATTTATATTTAAGCAACTGTTATGAGTAAAGGGGTACCTGCCTAAAGTCAGTTTGACTGTCAGAAATAAAAAGTTTTTTTTTTTGTGTTATTTTGCCATCGATGCGCTAAGAAGAATATGCAAATATAATTAACAAAAGAAAGCATTTCAATAAACTTATTTTAAATTTCACTTAAAAAAAACCGGCCAAGTGCGAGTCGGACTCGCCCATGAAGGGTTCCGTTACGTTACGATTTATGACGTATTAAAAAAAAAAACTACTCACTAGATCTCGTTCAAACCAATTTTCGGTGGAAGTTTATATGGTAATGTACATCATATATTTTTTTTAGTTTTATCATTCTCTTATTTTAGAAGTTACAGGGGGGGGGGGGGGGGACACATATTTTACCACTTTGGAAGTGTCTCTCGCGCAAACTATTCAGTTTAGAAAAAAATGATATTAGAAACCTCAATATCATTTTTGAAGACCTATCCATAGATAACCCACACGTATGGGTTTGATGAAAAAAAAAATTTTGAGTTTCAGTTCTAAGTATGGGGACCCCCAAAATTTATTGTTTTTTTTATATTTTTGTGTGAAAATCTTAATGCGGTTCACAGAATACATCTACTTACCAAGTTTCAACAGTATAGCTCTTATAGTTTCGGAAAAAAGCGGCTGTAACATACGGACGGACAGACAGACAGACAGACATGACGAATCCATAAGGGTTCCGTTGCCATTTGGCTACGGAACCCTAAAAATCTGGGCACCTAGCAAATTAAATGAATCGATAGGGATCGATTCGGTTTTATTTGCTAGTTTCAATACATCAAACACTTTCAATACAACCTTCCGAGCTAAGATACATTTCGAATACTTTCATTCATATAACAATACAACAATGGCGGCGTCAAAAGTGCAAAAATAGAGCCACCTGCAACGAAGACTGCAACAAAAGGATACCGTTAAAAGAACGGTGCACCTCTAATAAGAGAATCGAATCTATCTATCATTGAGAAAGTAAAAAGAGACTGAAATCAGCGCAGTCGCGGTGTTCCGGGGTTAGACGTGCCCCGCATGTTCTTTGTAGGGTTGTGTTTGAGTGATGAGCGGTTAGCGATTTGAATTTTGTGCAGTTGATATCGTAAAGCAGCTGCACAAAAAGGAGCAGTGGTGGCTCAGTGCTATTGCCCCCGACTTACGAGTTGCAGGTCGTAGGTTCAAACCACAGAACAGATACTCTTTTATCTGTTCTGTGGTTCAAACCCACACAGACGTTTTACTTTGTGTAAATTATTCCATCACCACTGTTCTCAAAACGGTGAAGGAAAACATCGTGAGGAAACTGGCATCTCCTAGAACCAAAAATTCGAAAACATGTGACATCTACCAATCCGCACTAGGCCCGCGTGGTGGATTATGGCGCACTCACTCACAGAGAGGAGGCCTGCGTCCCGGCAGTGGGAACATTAAGTTGATATCGTAAAGAACTTTAACAAATTCTGTGCATTTTAATCTGAAAATCGATTACTGATCTGTGTAATTATATTATTATCTATTACAGACGCCAGCAGGTCAAGCTACCCGAAACTGTCAAATTTTTCCAATCAACCTTGAACCTTAATGCTATAGCGATAAAGTAAAAAATCCATTAAAGTAATTTGAGAGATTGTAGCACCTTGATTTGCTGGCGTCTGTACATAAACAGATGCTAAGGCTCAATTACAACTACTATTGTATCAGCTGTTAACAATCATTCTGTCTGTTGCTATAGTAAATTTATTAATATTATGTGGGAAAAATTAAAAAAAAATATATTTATTCAGGATGCTTGCTACCAATTTTCTTTGTTACTTATTTCATTTTCTACTATTGAGCAAGCGACATTGCTATGTTTTTCTTTGTAAGGTATGGGGTAGTTCGCCCAGAGGACACGGTGGAGCATACGGTGGAGGTCTGCCCTGCTTGGGCAGAGCACCGCCGTGTCCTCGTAGAGGCGATCGGCAGCGGCGGCGACCTCTCGCGTCCGGCCCTGGTTCAAGCCATGGTCCGGGGCGAGAGGGAGTGGGAGGCAGTCACCTTCTTCTGCGAAGCAGTCATGCTAGCGAAGGAGGTGGCGGGGTGGGCGAGAGAACGCACCTTGCGCACCTCACGCCTCAGCCGCCGCGGGAGACGCTCCGGGCGTCGGGAGCCGCGTGACGACTCCCGGCCACCGTAGGCGCGGGCCTGCGGGCGGTGAGTAATGGGTAACTCACCGTCCGATCAGGACCAGGCCCGTGCCGGACGGCGTGTTTATGTTCCACGCGCGCCTCAAAGAGATGTCAGCATGAGTGACGGGGCCCCATAGGGCCGAAGCCTACCAGGGTAGCGGGATTGTCCGAAAGGGTTACCGCTGCCCTGGAACATAAAGGGCTAAGGAAGGAACACGGGTGGGTTTTAGTCAGTAAGAGTCTGACACTCCCTCCTGCTCCACCCAGAGCGGGAGGAGTCATTTGATGATTATGGGGTAGTTATGATATCACAAGATTTGATTTGGTATGTTCAGCATCAGGTTGGCAATCTTCTCATGCAGGCAGGATTCATAGGTGGCGATGATCAATGCTGATGGGCTATTCTAAGACGTATAACATTTGGTACTGTGATAAGTAAAACGGGCTTAGGAATGTATGCAGTGTTTTGTTTATAAAGATGTTCATTTAAATAACACCTGTCAGCTTGTAAATTGCATCAATCTGTTGCACCACACAACGTAAAGTGCTGCGTAAAATCATTAGATGGAAAATTATTAAAGTGCAGAAAATATTTCTATAGATGGTAAAGAACGTTAAGGGTTTTTTAAAAATTTCCTTTTACTAACGATTTCATTTCTTTGAAAAATAGGAAATATTTTAGCTGTTGTTGTGATTTACTATTTAGAAGTAAATTGAAGAAAATTGATTGAAAATATTGAACCAATTATTGGAACGAAGATCTTTATCCTTCGTACACTCGTTGGTTATCGGAAAGACTAGTTATCAGACTTTCGAGCTTCGGATTGCCCGTAATGACTGTCAAAGATCTACAAATGACAGCCGGGACCCAGCGGCTTAACGTGCTTTCTGAGGTACGGAGGAGTCGGTATGTAACACAAGGTTAGATACCCATCTTCCTTCAAAAACTAAGCCTATACTAATACTTAAAAAACTGCCAAAAAATCAATGAAAAACCACACTATTCACAAAACGCAGTCCACTACGCCCTATCTCCAGAGCTTACGGTGGCTGCGCCCGAACTTATTTCCGGCCCGGGCATGCCACCTGAGGGGGGGAGCGGCTCTTTTTTACCCTGTACCATTCATATGCTAATGTTGCCAGAATATTTGCTATAGCCTTTCATAATGCCCCTATCGCCAATGGGACGGAAGAGTTTTTAGCTTTCAATGGAATGATTTAGGGGATTCTGAAAGGCGTTTCGCTGAATGACCGTGATGTCTCGATTTTTTTTAGTGTTGGCTGAAAAAATGGTGAATGGCGGTGGACGTGTCCTGAGTGATCAATTGGTGCAGTTTTGTTTAGAGCAATGCTCGTAAATGACCAATGCAATGCTTATGGTAATAGTCGACACCTGCCAGTTCACAACGACAAAGCCAGTTCTCGTTAATCAAAATCTAGTCGCAATCTCATCTCGGCGACAAACAAATGTCAATATCTTGTCAAAAATGTAGGGAAATTAGAGGCCTTTTTGACAGATTGAGACTGAGATTAGACTGTGAACGTTCTTAATATTACGAGAATTGACCCTCTTGTCGGAATTCCAAAAGTATCGAGACATGGATCCGCTATGATTGAATCATTTCTGTATTGAAAATCATCAAAATACGCGCTTTGGACATAGAGTTGCGGTCACCACCGTTATACAATACAATACAACAAGCTGGCTTTAAAAAATTGCGTGATATAAATAATAAGTAAAAGATAAGGATCGTTTGAAGCAAAATTACCATAAATTAAACTAAAGACAAGTTTTGACAACAAGTTTTGACCATCAACCCCATAATATTAACAACAATGGAAGTCAAAATCATATAAAATCCTTACTTATTACCAAGGCTAACAAACCCTAAAAATTACATCGCACCATTACACACGAAATTACATTCGCTCAACTGCACAAACGGGTTCATTTATAACTACCCACACGCGTTAAGAAGCCAAATAAAATCTTAGTGCCGCGTCTATTAAATAAACACTGGCAGATAATTAAATTCAAATGAGGCTATATCTGCCAGGCGATTGTTTTTAGAAGATAGTGATAATTTACTGGATGGGTTCTGCGCTCAGAACTGAGCTGGTGGGATTGAGCGCACCTGACCTTTAGGAATTCTGCTACACGATCCGTTTTGTGAGACTTTGTTACTGATGGATTAGTTCCAGTAGCAAATTGGCAGTAGCTAAAGTTCTTGGAGTGAATAAAACCTTTTCGTAAATGTTCATACATTTACGAAAAGGTTTTATTCACACCAAAATCTTAACAACTTTTGAAATTAAATGAAATTGTTTATTCTGTAAATATCAGAATCACTTTTACACGTCATATTATAAAATAAAATAAAAATAAGCTAGATGAGGTCGGCGTTTCCTGACTACTCTGAGAAGAAAGGCCAAAACAAACTCAGAGGTCACAGTCTCTTTTGAAGTCCAGACATAGTCAGATAAAATTACTTCGACATACGCTTAAGATACACAACATTAAAAACATTAGGCATCAGTTTCTTTAAGGGTTCTAGGGTTATCAAAAAGACCTCATGTTTGTTAGTTAAAGTAAACAAAACACTATCAGCCATAAAAACTATAGGTACATTCTGGCAAGCCTTCTTTAAAATACCTCCACTCTATATACGGAGCCATAATACCGAGCAGACTGGCGTTTCTCGGCCCTAACATCTCACTTATCTCAAACCAAAGAGTGTTCAATACAGACCGAAGATTACTCTATAAATCTGCAAAAATATTCTAAGATAAACACGGAAAAGGCGCCGGCATGGTGGCATCGATTTTTCAAGAGCTTTCCAGAGAATGTGGGGTTTGGATATGGTAAGGTGATATTACAAAATAGACTTTATCGTTTGTGGAATTCACTGTTGAAAATGATCATCTAAAATGCATTCATTTTAGACGATCATTTTCAACACAATTATTTTAGGACATTGACCGACAGACTGCAACGTGGTTTGCTAGCAAATAGAAGACTCAGCTGTTTATTACCTTAAAGAGAATCCTGACAGAGAGCCATCTTATTTATTTATTTACTAGCTGCGCCCCACGGTTTCACCCGCATAAGTTTCGATTCCGTGGGAATATCGCTTGTTATAAACCATCTGTGTGGCAAATTTCATCGAAATCCGTTCAGTAGTTTTTGCGTGAAAGAGTAACAAACATCCATCCATCCATCTATCCGTCCTTCCATCCATCCATCCATTCAAACTTTCACGTTTATAGTAGGATTTTTAGTGCATCAACAGCAGTACATACAAAGAATTAAAACAGAACAGTAACAAAATAAAAGTACTGTAGTAAGTATAGGAATACACAGCATTCACCATAACTCTTATTTAGAAACCATACATTTTCTTTTCAAACTGCTAAAAATACATGTGAGATGATTAAGATCACCACTATTCAATTGTTATTAGAGTTTAAAAGATTTTAACTCTAAAACCAGCCATAGCCACATCCATCACTTTCCATCTCGTTCACCTCAACAAATTCCTCCTCGCAAACAAACATAGCCAAACAAATTAAAATTTCATCTCCAGGAATTCATATACGAAGCTCAATACCACCTCCCCTATTTCTTTAATCCTCACGAATACCAGGATCGACGGTAGCACGACAAACTTGTGCCTCCGAACAAAGTTATTTACATAAGATCTTAAAACAGCAATCGGCTGATCGCTAACATTTTAGCCTCGAGTCAACACTGAGACACTTCCAGTTGAAATATTTATTCAGAGTGCCGTAGTATATGGTGTGTGTTTTAGTGGAAGATACTTGAGAAAAGAATGTTTTGTTTTTATTCCGATTTAAGAAGAATACAGAGAGAACAAAAGAGTAATTCCAGTCAGTGTGCTAAAATGCTGTTATTTTTATTATTGTATCCACCAACCAGTACGGGTTGGTGGAATTAATAAAAATAAGAGCATTTTAGTACTTAAGTAATAAGAGCAGTTGAGTAAAATAGTACTTAACAACCAAAAAAGCAAAAATTCGAAGACATGTGACATCTACCAACCCGCACTGGGCCCGCAAGGTGGATTATGGCCCACTCCCTCTCACCGAGAGGAGGCCTATGTCTCAGCAATGGGAATGGAATGGCATTATAGGCAGCGGGGTAATGAAGTAGCAATGGCTCTCATTTTGACAGTTCAACCACATTCATTGCGTTATTAGCGTTTTGAGCAGACAAATTTTTCGAACGTTTATGAAGCAATGGACCTGCAATATTCTGTAAAGTGATTCAGATTGATATAGCGGGTTATGCAATTACAGTACCCCTATTGTGTAACCTTAACTGTAACCGTAACGTTAAACCGGAATAACAAAAAATAATTTTACCACATTTTTTTTCTTGTGTCATATAATCTCAAAACGTTTTTGACCTAAAATGAGAATTAGGAAGTGGCTTTTGAACGATTCACGTTTTGAAAATCGATCTAGTAACTACAAATACAGTCAACAACATTTCTGTCCACACCTACAAAACTCAATTAAACAACCTCAACTCTCTAATTTTGACACCCAATAATCAGAACAGAAAAGAACAAAGCTAAAATCAATCAAAATCAAAACGAAGCCTAAACAAAACCAACTAATACAAACTCGGAAACCATTTCGGATAAACCCACATACATGTAATTGCCGCGCTATCACGCGAGATGGCGTGACTGTGCAGCTCCTGGACTTAATATTAGAAATTGGTCCTGGCTTACAACCATTATGGCAGGACATAGCTCGTTCGCTTTAGAAACGTGTTTTTGAACAGAATGGTGTAAAATGTTTTGTTAAAATCAAGGGTGAATTTCCCATCGTTCTTTTTATAGTCAAAGTCAAATAATTTATTTCGAATTGGCACATAAAAGGCACTTTCGAACGTCAGAAATTGAATTAAAATAAAATTTATTCTAGCCGCCCCTTTCAAGGTAGTTTTCGTATGGAGAAGAATGGGCAAGAAACTCCACCGTTACTCTTTTAAAATGTTAGTTAGTATAGAACTTGAAACACGAGTTGCTAGCTTTTATTAAGAACATGTTTTAAGAATTTTATTATATACATTTTATATCAAAACTAACTATTTATACTAGGTACATAATTAAATAATCAACATACAAAGGCGTCAGGAACATATAAACTTTTTTTTTTAAAATTAAGGGTGAGTTTTGTTGTGTTATTTTTGGAGGAAGATGTGTTTTTGTGTCACATCATAATATTATTTGATATATGTAGTTTGGAGGGAAAACCTGATTTTAAAATGAAACTTGCATTTTATTAATTAACATTTCAATGTATGGTATGGTAATTTATTAATTAACATTTCAAACAAACTAGCAAAAAAATTAATAGCCAGCTCATTCAATAGTAGGTATGAAGTAAGATAAAAATACCAACCCACACTGGGCCCGCGTGGTGGATTATAGCCCACTCCCGGTCACAGAGAGGAGGCCTGTGTCCCAGCAGTGGGAGCATTAATAATAATAAAAATAATCATCACTGACAGGACTATTGTTGCCAATAAGCCTGATATAGTGGTGGTGGATCGATCAGAGCGGCGCGCAATGATTGTTGACATAACCGTCCCGCATGATGAGAACCTCGTGAAAGCCGAGAAAGACAAACAAATCAAGTATCTTGACTTGGCTCGCGAGGTTGTCGACATGTGGGATGTGGACTCAGCGATCATTGTGCCGATAGTCGTGACAGCCAATGGCTTAATAGCCAAAAGCCTCGACCAACACCTGAGGAGGCTCTCGTTGGGCAGCTGGATCAAGGGCTTGATTCAGAAAGCGGTACTTCTGGACACGGCTCGCATTGTCAGGAAGTTCCTCTCTCTGGAGCCCTGACCGCCGGTAGCTTGGACCCTGTTCCCGATACCGGTGGGCTACTACTTTTTATATTTTTAAATGTTTTTTTATCCTTTTGTTTATAAAAATATTTAAAAATGTATTTTGTAAGTATATAAATGAAATAAAGGAAATAAAAATAATAATAAAAAAAATAATATGAAAAAAAAAAAAAATAATAATAATATGATTACATTGAAATAAAGGAGATAATAATAATAATAATTTAGTTTTTTTATCCTTTTGTTTATAAAAATATTTAAAAATGTATTTTGCAAGTATTTAAATGAAATAAAGGAGATAATAATAATAATTTATTTCATAAGCCTAATACAATAAGGAGAGAAAAAAAAGGGTTAACAGTGCATTAAAGGCTGATTATGAGTTAAAGATAAAAAAAAAGAATCTTAAGTCATATTTTACAAAAAAACTATAAACACTCGTCGGGTTGTAGATGAATCAATTCAAATTATTGTAAATAATCATTATTTATCTGAATTCCTATCATATACTGAATCTTCAGGGTATTGAGTAATTCCTCGAGCTATCTGAAGCACGCAACGCGTTAATATTATGTTGCTGCGGTAATTTACAGACTGTGTCATAATAAAGACGGTATGCTGCTCAAATATACGGTTAATATTGATTTGGTTATAGAAGGGGTCATTCAGTAAGCGCTTCCTACCTTTAAATCTAAATAAAACGAAGTATGTGTGAGATATCATTGTAATTTTTTATTTGTTTGAAAGGCCTATCGATGCCATTAGTATGGAATATGACATCGTTCAAATGTCCACCGCGGCTTCGCTGGGTGGCGCGCATTCGAAAAATCTAATTTTCCATGACTCTAGCGCATAGACCAGGCTGAATTTGACTGATGGCATGGGTTATGTTGACTTTGAGGGCCGCTATGGTTTGTGGCTTATTCGCATAGACCTGCGACTTAAGAAAACTCTACAAGAAAAAGTCTAACGGGGTCAAATCGCCAGATCTCGGTGGCCAGTTCACATCACCTCCACGTGAGACAACCATGCTCTCAAATCGTTCGTGCAGAATATCCAATGTAGAATGAGCTGTGTGGCACATAGGACCGTTCTGTTGAAACCACATGTCGTTGGTGTCCATATTATCCAATTTAGGCCAAAAAACTTGGTAATGATCGACCTATAGCACTCGCTGTTGATGGTGATGGCCTGGCCAACGTCGTTCTCAAAGAAACATGGACCGATGACGCCGCCAGCCCAAAATCCACACCAAACAGTGACTTTTTCGGTATGCATTGGGCGCTCTTGGCATTGGACTCAAATTTATCCACCACACTGCGAATAGTTCTCTCTGTAGGCTGATTATGGCGACTGTAAAATGGGCGAAGCGCGCGGAACGCTGCCCGAACAGAACACCCATTTGACAAAACAATTTTATCATTTGCACGTGTTCTTGAACGCTATATCCACCCATGATGATTTGGCAAAACAGACTAAATAAATGACAGCCAATTCGACAGATGTGTAGCTTCAACAATATGGTCGCTATCAATTTTATTGTCAAATTTAGGAAGTCCCTATTGGAAGACCATTTATTTAAGGATTTGTGCGAAAATTAAATGAAATCTTCCTTGTAAAGTGCTTATGCTAGGTTTTCAGCAGAAGTTCCGTTTTGGTCTTGTTAAAACCTGTTATCTTAGTAGTAGTAACCCTTTATTTTTAACTGGTTTCTTCTTTTATGAAGCAGCACATTCACGATTGACATAAGACCAGTTAGTCATTGTGCAATGAAACTCTTATCTCGGTACGGTAAGAATAAATAAGAATGATTGCCGGGAGTTTTATCAATCTCACTAATCAACATTCTAAACATTCTAATTTATACTTTAATGTAATGAGATAAGGAGTTACATTACAATGACTTAACAATGGTTTTACGTCATTCAAAGATACTATAATTCTACAAGGTGTTGTTTTGCATCCTCGTCAAATTCAAGGAGGTAAATATGCTACTGATTCTCAACACGAATCAATAATAAAATAAGTACGCAATTTTTTTTTCTAATTTTCGGAAATTGCCCTGTGTGGGACACGCATTTTAAAACGCGGCCTGTTTGAGAATGAACTTTAACTGCCTTTAACATAACATAACATAAAAATGCGGCCGCTTATACGATACCATAATGCGATTCTGTTCTTTGAAAGTGGTGTATTCTGAAATACTGTCAAACTTAAATAACTAAAACAACAAGTATGTACTCATTATTTACCAGGGATCGTAATTTTATTTGATTATTTAGGTCTTTCATAACAGCCTGATGAAATTTGACGAGGATGAAAAACAACAGCTTGTATATGTATGATGACTAGAGCGATACAGGGTAGCAAGGACATCCACGCGCAAACTGTAGTCATGAATTCAGCACATGAATCTAGACCCCTTAGCGTAGAAATTTTTCGGCGATTAACAAAAAAAAAAAAAAAATCTGCTTGTTTCAAAGAAAAGTGCAATACCTACACTGAATTATTATTATCGGGGGTGTTCTTTTTCTCAGAACTAAGGCTGGTTTTAGCCACATTTACGGGCCAAAGCCAAGTAAATGCAGCGTGTGGTGAATTTATGGTGATTTATTATAATTATTATTATTAATAATAATAATATATCATTTATTCTCTCTTCACAAAAAGTGGTCTTAAAAATAAAGCAAACTTAGTACTGTAAAACTTTTTCCACCTTTGTGAGAGACTGGTGCCTGAAGTAGGTTTTAGGAATAAAACCTGTGTTACAGGTCACCAGGACCCTCACCTCGGTAAGATTTTTGTAGAAATGACCAGGAGATGACAATAACTGATAAATCGAAAAAAGTACAAATAACAAAAACATCTACTAAATAAAAATTATAATACAAAGAGTAGAAATAAGCAGAAGTATCCAAGTGTATTGATTAAAATGATAATGTGTGTGGGCGTATGAGGTGTATGCATGACTGTGCGAATTGAGAATGTTTGAGAATGTTGTGAGAGAGGGTGTGGATGTGATTAGCGAGTGTTCAGTTTAGTTATTATTAAAGCCTGTGATGTACCACTGCAGGGCAAATGCCTCCCTACCCTCCCCCCACTTCTCTCTGTTTGAAGCTTCTGAGGACCATACTGAATACTATTTTTTTTTAATAAACGACGAAAAATTTTAACGCTGGCGGGTTCTGAATCCATGGATCCATGGTAACCTAACCATCGAGGTCCCTTTTTTTTTTTTTTTTTTTCAGGATGGGAAATTATCAAATGACTCCTCCCGCTCTGGGTGGAGCAGAAGGGAGTGTCAGACTCTTACTGACTAAAACCCACCCGTGTTCCTTCCTTAGCCCTTTATGTTCCAGGGCAGCGGTAACCCTTTCGGACGATCCCGCTACCCTGGCAGGCTTCGGCCCTGTCGGGCCCCGTCATTTGTGCTGGCATCTCTTTGAGGCGCGCGTGGAGCACCTCCGCGCCGGTACGAAATTTTGCATCGATGTCCCTGCCACCTGTATATATATGCTGTTGAGACAGAACAGTTTCAAGCCAGGGATACACTAGGGGAAAAATGTCCTGCGACACGTGTCGCCGATGACGTTGAGTGAAGTGGCGCGACGTTGCCAGACTTCGCTCGACATGTCTGGCAACATCGCGCAATACGTGTCGCCGACGACGTCGAGTGAAGTGGCGCGGCGTTGCCAGACTTCGCTCGACATGTCTGGCAAATGGCGCGATATGTGTCGCCAACGACGTCGAGTGTGGCGCGATTTCACCAGATATGTCAGGCGAAGTCGCATGACTTCGTCTGATGTCGCTACGGATATAAGTCGCGTGATTTCGCCTGATATATCAAGTGAAATCGCCGGCTTCGTTTGACATGTCGCCGATGTCGTGGGATATTTGTCCCTTACTGTATCCCTGGCTTAAAAACTTACTGCACGTTACAGGAACTGATGGACGCTAATGATGTTGCCAAACACGTAGCCCAATTCTGGGCAGAGTCCATTCAAATTGACATTGACACGCACAGTAGAAGAAGAATCTAAGTTTCCATAATGTAGAATCGTAGCATTAACAAACTACATAAAGTTCAGTACAACTTTCCTCTATAACAACAAAATACAAAGAATTGTTATTAGTGGTCCCAACTACAACGTAACTTGTCATAATGAAAATATATCGTTTAGAAAATTTCTAAGCGAAACTCCGTGCAGCCAGGGATCTGGATCAGAAGTTAATTTCAAAAGTTTAATACTTTTAAAAGAAGTGTACGTCAGGGTTGATCAACTATGCTACTTTGTAGTTTATCTAAAATTAAGTATCAGACGTCAGTGCTTTTCTATCGCTGTGCAAGCTCAGGTATTTTTAATTTTAGATTGAGGTATTAAAGAAAGTGAGTGATGCTATTTTGTAGACGTGTGCTTTTGGTACGAAAGACAGAGAGAGAGCTATATGAGAGAAAGATAGTATTATAATATGTACTTACTGCATAATCAGCCTAAAGTGTTTCCACTGCTAGGACACAGACCTCCTATCGGTGAGAGGGAGTGGGCCGTAATCCACTACGTGGGCCCAGTGCGGGTTGGCATGTCTTCGAATTTTACGCTGCGTGTCGCGGGTTCGATTCCCGCACGGAACAAATATTTGTATTGCCTACAGGCAGTTGTTCCGCATCTGGCTGTTTGTGTATGTGAGTTTAAATGTTTGGAAACGCACCCACGATACAGGAGTAATTCCTAGTGTGAGGCAAAGTAATAAAAAATAAAAAAAAAATAATTAATGATAGGGGTAGTAAATATAAATATAAAATTTATTTAATTTTATAATGTAAGTAAAAAATGTAGTTTGTTGTGTTTTTATTTTATAGTTTATGTAGTACAAGTCTGATTATTAAATGTTCATATTTATGTGAATAGTTAAATGCAAATATTCGAGCGCCACTTTTAGCGGCGGATATGTCCTGCTGGTTAGTCGCAAAACCCACTAACAGTAGGAACGGCTTTCATTTAACGTTGTTGAACAAATTTTTCGAACACTATAAAGCAATGGATTTCAAAATTATTGTAATTGATACAATGCGCAATTACTTAAGGTGCTAAACCCTTAACATACTTTTACCTACAAAACTTGTACAGACGCCAGCACATCAAGCTACTACAATCTGTCAAATTTCTTTACTAGATTTTCAACTTTATCGCTAAAGCATTAAGGTTCAAGATTGATTGAGAAAATTTGACAGTTTCGGGTAGCTTGACCTGCTGGCGTCTGTACCAGACAAAGCTAATTCGTAGGTTATCTACAAATAAATATATATGCAGCTGAGATGAGGATGCTGAGAGGGATGTGTGGTGTTACACGAATGGATAGAATAAGAAATAAGTATACAAGGTGACAGGCCTAGGCTTTTTGGGGTGCTTAATTGTTGCAAATGGGTCCCACTATCACGCCCTGGAAGGAACACGAGTTTCCCTGTCAGCCTGTATAAGTGGCCGTCTGAAAGTGGCACCGGTAACTGAAAAGTTGTGTAGAAACCGGTTATCATGGTATGGGCATGTGTTACGGAGAAATGAGGAAAATGTCGTGAGGAAAGTTTTGAGTATGAATGTCGATGGCTATAAGAGTAGGGGAAGACCAAAGAAACGATGGATGGACTGTGTGAATGATGATATGGTTAGAAAGGGGGTGACTGTCGAGATGGCGGCTAATAGAGGAATATGGAAGAAAAAGACATGTTGCACCGACCCCAAATAAATTGGGATAAGGGAAGGAGAGAGATGATCTACGAATAAAGATGTTGGTCTTTGTCTTTGATACAAAGCATTTACAGATAAACAAGACTTAGTCTATAATACAGGGTGGCTGGGACATCGACGCGCAACCTGTTACCATGGATTCAGCACATAATTCTAAACACCCTTTTTTTTCAGTATGGGAAATCATCAAATGACTCCTCCCGCTCTGGGTGGAGCAGAAGGGAGTGTCAAACTCTTACTGACTAAAACCCACCCGTGTTCCTTCCTTAGCCCTTTATGTTCCAGGGCAGCGGTAACCCTTTCGGACGATCCCGCTACTCTGGCAGGCTTCGGCCCTATCGGGCCCCGTCACTTCTGCTGACATCTCTTTGAGGCGCACGTGGAACACATACGCGCCGTCCGGCACGGGCCTGGTCCTGATCGGACGGTGAGTTACCCATTACCCACCGCCCGCAGGCCCGCCTTCTAAACTCCCTCACGTCGATAGATTTCATCGGTTATTATAAAAAAAGTTAGCTATTCTATATATTTTGACCACTTTTGACACTTTCCAACTTCCACTTTCCAAAATAAATTTTAAAAAAATCTGCTGTTTCATAACAGCAAATTTTTTTATTATTTATGTATACACAGTAAAATACATATTGATATGACATAATTATAATATGAGTACAAAGGTACTGCTTATTTCTTAAGAAATTTCTTCCAGCAGACCTGCGAAAGGAGAAGTAAACAAGAAATGTAGACAATAGTGTGTGAAAACAAGAAGAGAAAAATATGAATGTGTGAAGTCTAAAAGAAGTCTTTTTTTTTTGATAATCGACAAAAATATCTACACTATAGGGTCTAACATCATGTGCTGAATTTATGGTTACAGTTTGCGCGTCGGTGTCCCTGCCACCCTGTATAGATAACTAGTGCACGTGACGTAACGTAATTTATTTATTTATTTATTTATTTATTTATTTATTTATATTGGTTCACCAATCGTAGGTAGGCAACTAAAGCCATTTAACTGACGTCTGCATTACCCTTTGACTGCTGGCGCGGTGTTTGTGATGTCATTGCCAAAGTGCTGTCAGTTGTTCACCTGCTAGTAATAGTTTGCGCACCAATGAATACAAGGCCTGAGTAATATCTCCTATACCACAAATAGGAGGATTTAAATGCGACCGGCGCCATCTGGTACTTATAATATTGAACAACAAAATATTGATGTGTAAAAGTATCTTAAAAAATCTACTTACTCGTACATGAATAAATATTTCATTTTATTTCAAATCCGGTCAAGTAGGAATGTACTCAACTATTTCAATTCATAAGAGATGTGTTTTTAACCGACTTTTAAAAAAGGAGGAGGTTCTCAATTCGGATGTTTGTATTTTTTTTTTATGTTTGTTCGCGGATAACTCCGTCGTTTGCCAAGCGATTTGAAAAATTCTTTTTTTGTTGGAAAGGGTATACTTTCCAAATGGTCCCATAAAATTTTCATCAAAAACAGTTCAGTAGTTTGGTTTTTAAACCAAAATTACTGGTAAAAATTACAACTTAAAAGTGAAAAATAAAAACTTTTTTGAAAAAAAAAAACAACCGACTTCCAAAAACGACACTACAAAGTGAAAAATAACTTTAATTTCAGAAGTCGGTGCCAAACAACGAAAATGTGAACCCAATGACACCGACTTCCGAAATTAAAGTCATTTTCACTTTGTAGTGTCGTTTTTGGAAGTCGGTTGTTTTTTTTTGACATTGATTGTCATTGCGATGATAAATTGCGACTAGATTTTAAACGTTGTTACATTATGGGAACTGGATTTCAGGAATATTTTATGAATAAGTTTTCCTTACTTGCAACCATGCAGGTGTATACTTAGAAAGAAACGACTTTGTATAAGCAACACTTGACTTTTCGTTCAAGGAAACCATAGATTTAGACGGTGTATTGGACGAGGTCATTGAGAATTGCGACAGGGAGACTAGTGGTCCTACCTGAGCCAGTCGAAATCAATAATGACATCATACTGCAAACATTAGATACTCCGCCTCCGCAAGGTAATTATTGCATTGAACCAAGCAATGCATGGTGAGTCAGAGACAGTAAGCGATCTGAGGATAAGACATCGACGAAGGATTCCATTTCATACCTGCTCAATAGGTAGGTTTTAATTAAGACGGGAGCGAATCACAATTAGTATTTCAGTCGTCATTTGTTTTTTCCTAGAACAAAGAGAAAAGAAAGAAATGAGGAAAAAATAAAATAAAAAATTAAGACACAAAACATACACAAAAAAGATTAGAAATACTTAGTTTGTTATAACAATATCGAGCGCGTCATCACTAAGTTTTTCGCATTCTATAAGCGATAACAATGATGGAATAGTTCTAAAATGAATGGGTAATGTGTATGTATGTAATGTATGTAGTGTGTAGTCATAAACTACCGAAAAGTTTATGTCAATCCTGTTGAAATACTTCTAGAAATACGAATGCTTTGAAAACGATTGTCACTTGTCTAGGAAATCAGATGGGCAATTTTCGTAATTTTTAGACCGTTCACAGTCTGATCTCAGTCTCAATCTGTCAAGAAATACTTCTAATTTCCCTACATTTTGATAAGTTTTTGACATTTGTTTGTCGCTGAGGTGAGACAGCGACTAGATTTTGAACGTTTTAAATTACGAGAATTGGTCTTCTGATATCTTTTGTGAGAAGATTGTCCTTTCCTTATTTTAGTCCCTTTTTTGTTGGGCACTGATCGGCACCAAGGGATTTGCCCAATTTAGACACAGCGTTGCAATAACTCAACTAATTGATATTATTAATCATATTTAAAACCGTATCACAATAATACTGCTTGGCAGCAATTTTACGTAAAATAGTCAACCTCGTATTTACTTAAAACTTTTGAGAAAACCTGTTATTATTATGTTCTATGTTCTATGTTACGGGTTTGGTTTCCGCACTTAGTCCTTCAGGTGGACCATTGTGCGTGGGCCATGGCGGCCGTCGGTGGTTATTCCAACCAGCCCACCTCCCTCCAGAAGCTTATTAGATCTCCTGGTCTGTCGAGAACATCTGTGTAGGATCCGGGTGTCCCGAGGGTTACTAATCTAATCTGGGCGACGCCTGTGCACTCAAAGAGCACATGCATGACGGTCTCATCAGCCTCCATGCAGGCTCTGCACAGGGGGCTGTCCGTTATGCCAATCGTATGGAAGTGTTTGTTCAGTGAGCAGTGTCCCGTGATGGTCCCCGTCACCAGGCGCAGGCCTTTCCTGTCCAGTCGTAGTAGTCTTTTGGAAAGCTTGACATCTAGTGATGGCATGGCTTCCTTGGACTGCCTGCAGCCCGGTGACGAGGACCACCAGTTCTCTGCCTGTGTGTGGGTGTGCTTTTGTAGCCACCTGCGTAGTTGGTTGAAGGGGATGGGCACGACTGGTTCCGGTCCGTAGACTGGCGTGCTGGATGCCCTTCTGGCCAGCTCGTCAGCCGCGTCGTTGCCTAGTGATCCACTGTGTCCTTTTATCCATTGTAGTGTCACTGTATTGCGGTTCGATACAGTTACCTGTTCAAGCGCCATGTGACATTCTAGTATTAGATTTGATGTGATGCATCCCTTCTGTAGGGATTGGAGGACTGAAGCGCTGTCAGAGAGTATACGAACATGGGTGTCCGTAACTCTCCTGGCTGCTATGGCATGGGCCGCTTGTATTATACCCACACACTCGGCTTGGTAAACCGTGTTGAGCATTCCTAGCGGGCTGCATATGTTTATGTTGAGGTCGTGTGAGAAGACTCCGACTCCAGTTCCGCAGTCGGTCTTTGATCCATCAGTGTAAACTCTCAGCTCTCCTGGGCCTGAGTAGTCACACTGCTCCTCTTTAAGCACTACGTTGTAATGCTTTTGAAAGCAGTATTGCTTAGGGGCTTTGTCGCAGGGTGATGCCATCATTGGCTGTCGTTTGATTGCCTCGTCCTTTAGGCGTATGTGCTTGATTCTCGAGTCTTTGTTTAGGGTTCCTGATAGATGGAGCCTGGTGTAGGGGAGGCAGACCGAGCATGGCCTGTAGGGCAGCGGTGGGTGCAGTTCTCATGCAGCTTGTGATTGCCACACAAGCAAATCGTTGCAACTTTTCGAGATCTTTTTGGGCTGTGCTCAGGTCTGTTCTGGGCCACCAGACTAGTGAGCCATATGTGATGATTGGTCTGATAACTGTGGTATAGAGCCAGTAAGTGACCCTGGGGCTAATCTCCCAGTTTTTCCCAAGCATTCTCTTGCATTGCCACAGGGATATGCTGGCCTTCGTGGTGATGTGATTGATGTGTTTAGCCCAGTTCAGCTGTTTATCCAAAAAGATGCCCAGGTATTTGGTTTCAGTTGAAAGGCTTAGGGTGGTGCCAAAGAATCGTGGAAGTTGTAGTGTGGCAAGTTTCCTCTTTTTTGTGAAGAGGATCAGTTCGGTTTTTGTTGGGTTCACTGATAGTTGGTGTGTACTGCACCAGTTCTCTACTATTTTCAGTGCCTGGTGCATTAGGTTGCACAGGGTGTTTTCGTGGGTGCCATTTATTATTATGGTTAGGTCATCGGCGTAGCCTACTGTAAAGTAGCCTTTATTGTTTAGTGACTTTATCAGGCTGTCTACGACCAGGTTCCATAGGAGCGGCGAAAGGACGCCCCCTTGTGGGCAGCCTTTTGCCATGACGGCCCTTGTGGTGTCGTTTACGGTCACCTGTACAGCCCTCTGTTTCAGCATATTTGTGATCCAGCCGCTCAGAGACGGATCTATGCCGTGTCTGTCTAGGGCCGTGCTGATACTTTTGAATGTGGTTTTGTCAAAGGCGCCCTCGATGTCAATAAAGGCGGCTAGTGCTGAGCATTTGTGGTCCACTGCGCATTCAATCTTGGATACGACGCTGTGCAGCGCGGATTCTGTTGATTTGCCTGTGGAGTACGCATGCTGTTGTTTGTGGAGTGGTTTTGCCCTGAGGGGACCGTCTCGGATGTGTCGATCACATAGTCTCTCCAGGGTCTTTAGTAGAAAAGATGTGAGGCTTATGGGTCTGTACGCCTTGGGTTGCGTGTAGTCAGCTTTACCAGGTTTAGGTATGAAGATGACTTTCACTTCGCGCCAGGCTAGGGGTATATGTCTGAGTGCTATGCAGGCCCGATAGATCTCCATTAGGTATGGTGTAATATAATCGAGTCCCCATTGTAGTAGGGCTGGGAAGATGCCATCCAGTCCCGCGGACTTGTATGGCTGGAAGGTGTTGATGGCCCACCTTAACCGGTCCTCCGTTACTAGCCCGCGGGCACAGGTCCAGTCCCGTTCCGTTGGGGTCCGATCTGGTACTTCTTCCCAGGTCCTGTCCTCTAGGAGTTTGCAGTCTGGGAAGTGAGTTTCGAGAAGGACCTTGCTAGTTTCATGGTCCGTTTGTGTGTATGTGCCGTCTGGTTTTTTCAGCGCGCCGAGTGTTCGGTCCTGGTCGGTTGATAGGATCTTCCTCACCCTTGCGGCTTCATTGTTGGTTTCTATGGATTCACAGAATTTCCGCCATGCTGTCCTCCTGGCGGTTCTGATTTCCTTTTTGTATGTGTGTCGGGTTTCTGTGTATATTTCCCAATCCTCCGGGAGTCTGGTGTTTTTAGCTCTGTTAAATTGCTTCCGCAATGCATGTCTGAGCTTACCAAGTTCGGCGTTCCACCAGGGATTTCTCTCGCTGTTGGCCCGTGGCGTCCTTAGTTTACAGCATGCATGGTAGGCTTCGGTGAGATATTCTGATAACTTTGTCACAGTGTATTCCAACTGTGCTGGTTCTCTTATACTACCTGTTATTATTATTATTAGCCTGTGATAAACAGAGAACAGAGAGAATTGGAAGGAGTCCAGCTCATCCCGCCGTCTAAGCTTGGGCCTGCCGCGATCTTAGTAAATTAAAAAAAAATATCTTAGAAGCCTGTTAACAAATTGAAATTTTTCTAAGTTTTAAACTAGACTACTGTCACATTGGTCACACAAAAATAGACCTTGACGTGAAAGTGACATTCAACCATTCGGTTGGAAAGGCAATTACGAGGTCGACTATACAAAGACTGATCTTAACAACACCAAAGATATAACAAACAAGAAAATTCTCTAAAAATATCAATAACATAAAACAGACAGTCATTACTAAGTGTCGTACACAGCGATTCGCGTCGGCGTCTGTGAGATGCGCAGACGCAATCCTAGATTTGCGCCGGCGACTCATAACGAGCGACAACTAACATTAGACTACGATACCAATTGGCCGTACTTATATTAACATTTTTGTGTAGGGCTGGTACAATAATACAACCCTTTTTTATTTGTACTACAGGTTGCCAATTTTAGAATACAGAAAATAAAAGTTCTTGAAACTGTACTAGAATCAGAATCTAAGTTTAAATACAATTGAAATGATAGACAAAGTTTAGAGAAAGTCAAAATAATTAAAAATAGACATGATTTTGCATAAGTCCCCATCAAAAAAGTGACATTCTAGCGATAACAATGATCGGATAATCAAAAATGTTTGTGACTGACCAAAACTACCAAAAAGCTATTTCAATCCTGTTGAAAGTTGTTGCAGAAATATGAAATGCTTTGAAAACGATCGTCATTTGTCTAGGCCCTCTGCAGTGCGATTCTGTAACCATCTCACCGTGAAAACTTAGGTGAAGTGAGCGTGGAGTGAACTGTCATTCCAAATAATGCTAGGGATTGACACTACTGACAACTCTCATCAAGCTCACTTCACTTGAGTTTTCACGGTGAGCTTTTTACAGAGTCAACCGGCTGTTCCTGGTCACCCAATTCAACAAACAATGAAAATTAAATGAAGGAACGTGATATGTCCAATAACCCAAGAACGAATAATTGAGACTTCATCAATCAATCCGTTCAACCACAATATCTAACCTGAATTAAAGAAACCTTATTAGTGTTCTATCTGCGCCCCGCGGTCTCACCGGCATAAGTTTCGATCGCATGGGAATGTCGGGATAAAAAGTATTCTATGTGTTTATCCTGGTTATAAACTACCTGTGTGCCAAATTTCATCCAAATCCGTTCAACAAACATCCATCCATACAAACTTTCACGTTTATAATATTATTAGGATTAGGTTTCTCACCAAAGTTCTTCAAAGCGTCATCCTAAGCACGAACTGAAATACTTCCAACATTCCAAGACATTTTTAAAGAACTCTTATAATAGCCAAAGCAATTTCACCTCCCCACAGACAGATACTTCAAACTAAGATAAATTCTACAGCCTCCGTATTGACAGATCATCCATAGAGTTGTCACAAGGTCCAAGCGAAGAAATCTCTCTGATCATTTCGACGAAAAAGAACTTTATTTTGAACGAAACAAGGTTGAAAATGTCGTAACAGAAGATAAAGTGCAGGATAATAATTTAAAAGGGGAGCTACTTGAGATGGGCACTATCGATCATTTTGCGAAGGAATTGTATTAACAGATATTTAAAACGAAAACTATGAGGGATAATGGTTTCTGTTGAGGGTCCATTGGGGATTTAAAACTGACTGGATTGGGAATTGATTTGTGTCGCTGAAATTGATTATGATGATGACGATACGCACATAACAACAATTTATTTCTACCACAACAATGTCAAATGAAATTTAATTTCGTATTTTGAGGTACAGAACACATTCTTGAAGAATATTACTTTTGTGTATTTTCGTCTGTCATAAAATTGAGAAAATGATTGGATTATAAGAGCTTGTTTTTAACCCCCGACGCAAAAACGACGAGGTGTTATAAGTTTGACGTGTCTGTGTGTGAGGGTGTGTGGGGGGGTGTGTGTGTGTATGTCTGTCTGTGGCATCGTAACTCCCGAACGGATGAACCGATTTTGATTTTGTTTTTTTTTTGTTTGAAAGGTGAATTTGTCGGGAGTGTTCTTAGCTATGTTTGATGAAAATCGGTCCAAGATGGCCGCCGCCACAGAATGGCAGATTAAATATTTTTTCACAACTCCCTCATACTGTCCCACTGCTGGGCAAAAGCCTCCCCCAAATCCTTCCAAGAACTCTTTTCCCGCGCCACCTTGAACCAGCACCCAAATTGCGTAACACATTCTCAATAACAATCTGAATCATTTTGAAGGATATTGCTAACCCATTGCTTCATATGTCCGAAACATTGTAATACTCAACGACGTAAATAACGCAATGAATGTTGTTGAACTGTCAAAATGGAAGCCAATGCTAATGACAGTATGTTACGCAACTACCCCGCAGCTTATTGATTTCCAATTGGGCAGTTAAAACACTAATCTCGAAAAGCGACTCTTTTCGAATCAGAAAAGAGGGGTAATTCATCTTAAGAACATTCACAATCAGAGGGGTAATTCTCGTAATTTTAAGAACGTTACGTTCACAGTCTGATCCTAGTCTCAATCTGTCAAAAATACCTCTAATTTTCCTACATTTTGACAAGTTATTGACATTTGTTTTTCGCTGAGATGAGACTGCGAGTAAATTTAGAACGATCGTCATAAAAACATTTAAAAAAAAAACTTTTCTCTATTATCCAATCTTCCACCAACTTAAATCCAGAACACACGCGAGCCATTTTACTGAACTATCGATGCGACGTCACAGATCCAGAGAGTGATTTATAGAGAGCTGCGTAGAAGCCAATAATATCCATTTCAGTAATTACTGGCTGGCAAGACTGATGATCGAACGACGCTCGGTTGCAAACACAGAGGTGATGCGTTTTGCTTTAAAAGTGCTGCTGTAGTTGTCTATGGGTTTGAGTAATGAAAGGATTGTGAGCACTGGGTATTGGAAGGAGTGTCGTGTTTTATTTGTGAATGAATCAGAATATTATTGTTCCTTGAAAATACATATTTTTGTAATAAATTAAAAACAGTGGTGTAAATGCGTAACACTCCAAAGCCAATCTCAATTTTGACAATTGAAACAATATTTATTGCGTTATTTACGTTGAGGAGTAAACAAAATTTTCAAACATATCAAGCAATGGATTAGGAATTTCCTTAAAAACACTTCGGATTGTGTTGGAAGGTGCTGCTGTAATTGGGGTGAAGATTCTATTTACGAGTTATAAAACACGAATGTATGTGAACATGTAAACTAAAGTAAACAATATTGATGACAACACCTACATTTTAAGTGTACTTGCGTAATACACTTTCAATCTCAATCAGTATCATTTTGAAGGATATTCCTAATCCATTGCTTCATATGTTCAAAAAAAAAATTCTGCTCAACAACGTAAATACAGCAATGAATGTTGTTGAACTGTCAAAAATAAAGCTGATAGTGTTTTAGGTACGCAATTATCCCGCAGAATGATCAATTTCTGACATTTAAAACAATTCCCACTTCGCAAGGTGCACTAAAGTTTACCACAGCCTGATCAATTTAAAATCCTCTTTAAAAAAAATACAAAAAGAAAAACATCGCCTTGTGCACGCGCAGCCCTAAATTTTACGCGCAATTTTAAATTCCAAACGTCCATTGTTGTCGCCTATCCAGTTCTATATCGGCCATATTTTATTCCTGTAACACCACCAATGTATGTAGACCCCTGAGAACTCGAAACATAAGTACAATTATATTGAGGTCCACAAATTGTTCGGAGTTTGGGAGGTCATGTTAATTTGGTTGTGTAATCGCTATAATGTTCAAGCCATCCTTGCCTTAATAAGGTTGGGTTCTACATAGTTTGTAGTTTTGGCATTGAGATTAGCTCTGAAATTGTATTATTGAAAGAGAAAATAGTAATGTATTGCGTGTTGTTGAATAAGCGTTTAAGCGTAGGTGGAAGGATTTGTAATGTCGAGCAAAATAGTCGATTATTCGGATTACCTTGTTACTTTGTAATATGTTGTGGGGATCTGTAGGATTAAGGATGGTTAAGGCAGATAATGCCCTTAAGAAATTCCTTGGGCAACTATGGAAGATATTTTTTTTATGGCAGAAAAATATAAATTTCTTTATCTTGGTCTTATTTTTTATACATTCGCAAGTGAAAAATGAGAAATCATTATTAGTTTGAAGAGTTGCGTAGGTAACCGACATAGTGCGAAGAATTGCCAAACTTAAGTGGCAGTGGGTAGGGCACATTGCTGAAGGCCGCAGGAATCCGCTAGATGCGAGATGCACAGAACCGGTCAAAATGGCGGTGCTTGGGGGAGGCTCATGTCAGGCAATGGACGTTTTTCGGCTGAAAGAAGACAATTATGAAGAAATCATCAATGATTGATGATTTCCTATTTTAATGATACTCTTTAAAAAAAAATATAATAATCATCTCTCATACTCGTAGTCTCATCTCAATAATCTCTCATCCAATTTGTATTCAGAAGCCGATATTATTTGTTCAAGTTCTATTCATCCAAAAAATTTCAATAATGTTTTGGCGCTGATCCCTTATTCTTTTTATGTAGTAAAAGTCCTTATGTTTACTCCTTATAACATCAGCTATCTGCCAGTGAAAGTCCCCTTAAAATCGGTCAAGCCGTTTTGGAGATTAGCTGGAACAAACAAACGCACAGACAGACACACATTTTTTTTTAATCTTTTTTTATAAGTACCGAAAATATTTTCATATGCATTATGCATTGATTTCATATGCATTGATTATGATCAATACAACTGTATTTTCTAAACATAATCATTTGGTTGGGCATTTAGCCAGTTATGTTTGTCACACACAAGACCACTTTTAAGAAAAATAGCAAGAAGGTATAAGTTACTAAATGCATAGGGAATAAGTTACTAAATGCACACGGAATAAGTTACTAAATGCATACGGAATAAGTTACCAAATGCATACGGAATAAGTTACTAAATGCATACGGAATAAGTTACTAAATGCATACGGAATAATAGACAGACAATTCAATTTATTTGTATAGATTTTCTTTAAATATTCGAAGGCCACAATAAGTTCTCACGCTTAACCTGAACAAAGTCATCTTATTGTGTTGGTAGCAAAATTTTAATATTTTTTATCAAGTGCCATTGATACTCCATTGTTCTGTATAATCATTATATCCAGGGTAACCTTCCAGTCTAGCTTTTTATCTGCAAGGTTTTGTGTGGTGTGTATGGAATGCATAGTGTTTTGACGAATTAACGGTAGACTTTGCTATAGCATAATCAGCAAAGATTTTTCCCACTGCTGGCACACAAGCCTCTGCAAGCTCCGTAAGCGGGAGCGGGCCGTAATCCACCACGCGGGCCCAGTACGGCTTGCTAGATGTCACATGTCTTAGAATTTGTTGGTTGTAGGACATACCAGTTTCCTCACGAGGTTTCCTTTCAAGGTTTTGAGAGCAATTGGGTTTAAATTATTTACACAAGAAGTAAAGTACCCGTCAGGGTTTGAACCTAGGACCTACAACTTGTAAGTAGCGTTACCACTGGGCCACCAGTTCTCTTTTGATATCGCTTTAATTCAGTCCAATTTCAGATTAGCAGAGCTAAAGATACTCCTTTCATTATACTGCAATTACAACTATATATTCTAAACTAACATGACAACATAAGACGTAACATAATATCACGCCCCTGTTCCCCAAAGGGATGGGCAGAGGTGTAACTTTGATACACATACATGTCGCCGTCACAGACCAAACCACTTAAAAAAATATAGCAAGAAGGTAGGTAGGTATTGGCGCCGATTCCCTTCTTCACAAACTATACTAAATTTAAGTTCAATGCATCTCTTTCTTTCTATTTCATTAAGAAAAGGACAGAAGATAAATATCAGTTTAGCCCAATTTAGATACTACATAGCAAGTTTAAGACGTGATTAAAAACATGGCTACTAAAAATACGTCAGTTTACGCCAGGCGCTGACTAATTTGACAGGACTAAACTAATATTTATCTACTGTCCTATTCTTAATGAAATGCAAAGAAAAAGGTGCACTGAACTTAAATTTAGTTTAGTTTAGTTTGTTAACAAGGGAATCGGCGCCAGTACCGTTTTAATGTTCAAATATGCCAACACGTCCAGCATATTCATGCTTATATACAACTTCGTCCGTGTGAAATTTTGGCCTTCGACCCATCGCGTCACTTAGCATTGCCCGCCGGCGCTATTACTTCGTTTCACTTAACGTTCTTTCTGAATTTTTCGAGTGGCTCCGTAGGGTCGTAGCTCAATATTAAATAGCTCCCAACCTTACTCAAGAATTTGGCTAGCAAATGCAAAAAGACTTTTTCCAAATCCGACTAGTACTTCCAAAGAATAATGCGTTCAAAAACACAATCGAACTCTTCAGCTATATTATTAGAGAATAGATAGATAGAACTAAATTTAGTCACGCAATAATAGTACAGACACCAGCACATGAAGCTACCCGACACTGTCAAATTTTCCAAGTCAACCTTGAACCTAATGCTTTAGCGATAAAGTTGGAAATCTATTAAAGAAAATTGACAGATTGTAGAAGCATGATGTGACTATGATGCGACTGTAAAGAAAGAAAGAAAGAAAATACATTTATTTGGCACAAACTAAAAGACACACAATACACAAGATACATACATCAGACAAAACAGACAATAAAAAAAATAAGAGATTAAATTAAAAGTGTGAAGTACATATCGTGGTACAACATTAGCCAACCAGCATAAATTGCAAGCAGGACATACCAAACACTTGCAAAAAAATGCACATTCCCCGAAATATTATTATTAAAAACCAAAAAGACCAAACATATCCTCATTCCCCATACATGAACCCAAATAAGTGAACAAAGAGTTATCGTCCCCGGCGGTCAGTTGGAACATTTTTATTTTTGACAAGTGCCATCGATACTTCGATACTTCCCATTGTTCTGATCGACACAGCTCCTGCTCGTTACCTTCTACTGTGGCGTAACGATACGGGTGTTTTTAACTGGTACGTTTTAAGGGCTTAAGGAGTAATGAGTTACAAGGTTCCAGATTACGTCTGGAAGTTGATGCTTGTTAAAACTGCAAATCTTGTAGAGTTAGCGGTAGATAAAAATCCAGTGTGTGTGTGTTAAGTGGAGCGACGATCTTCGCAAGATGGCTGGTAGCAGCTGGATAAGAGTAGCCGAAAATCGAGTTCAATGGCAAGGAATAGGAGAGGCCTATGTCCAGCAGTGGACTGCTATAGGCTGATGATGATGATGAAAGATCCAGTTAAGGCAATGGATATTGGAAGAAAACGGAAAATACGAAAGTAATGTCAGGAAGATAAAGAAAATAGTAACCCTTCTGATTTCCAACGAAGACTGACATTATTCAATTTTTTTTTTACATACCATCTGTCGTGAATTTGATACAGCTGTTACCATAATTTTAAACGTGAAATATTTTATAGTTGTAAGATAGGATACATCATTTCTCTAGATCTTCTACTGCCGCCCACGTTGGGGACCTATGGTCTAGATGGAACGAGCGTATCCAGAAGGTGCCTGTTCATGCTTTGGAGGCTGACGGGATTTAGGTGAAATGTAGGTTGTAGGACCTGCAGTACGATTCTGTAACCATCTCACCGTGAAAACTTAGGTGAAGTGAGCGTGGAGTAAACTGTCATTCCAAATAATGCTAGGGATTGACACTACTGGCAACTCACATCAAGCTCACTACACTTGAGATTTTACGGTGAGATTTTTACAGAATCGACCGGCAGACAATCCTTTATCAGATTATATGTATAAAACGCAAGCTCCAGTTAGTGAAATAAATAGATCTGCCACAAATATGTACCAAAACAAGCATGAGCAATTCATCAATACAGCTTCATATAATCCTGCTACCAACCTCCGTTCTCAGTCTTCCGACTTTCCCTCCAACAACTTTCAATTTATTCAAAAAGATAAGCAGTTCTTCCAAAAACGTCAGACAATCAAAAATCCCCGCAGCATTACCGTGCGCCAGCGCATCCGAATTCGTTTTCGATTCAATCGGAATAAATTTTGACGTGCTCGATTTTCGATATTCCTTTGCTTTCGAATGCTTTTTTGCTCTTTTCGAGCATAAGGCGAGGACAATGCGGTTGGGGCGTAACGAATAACTTGATTTATAAGTACGCGTGTGCGCCGCCGGCCTTGCTTTGGACACCGCTACTAATAATAAGTCTGTGAGTATGATATGCCTTATATGTGATTTTGTAAATGTATGGGAGGTTTATTTTATGTGGTTCAAATGAAGCGGTTTGTTTGAAGACGTTCCTTTCAAGATTTGCCGGGGTACATTTTTTTAATTAGTTTAAAAACTTTTCGAGTTCTGTTTGAACGGCTTATACAGGGCGAAATCAGCACATAATGTCAGCACATGTTATATAACCTTCTTAGAGAATTGGGCTATCAAATGCAATAAGATTTTTTTAAATCTGTCTGATAGTTCCGGAGATTACCCCCTACATACAAACAAACAAACAAACTTTACGTCTCTTTATAATATTAGCATAGATGATTCCAAAGTTCTCATGACAAAGCTGTCAACGAACTATTTAGTGGTGAAAATCCCCAATCAAATAATTTCCACACACACACAGCCCACAGTTGATTCCAACACACACAAAACAACTCCACCCGAAAACAAAAAAAAAAAAAAACTATGCTAGGGTCGGCTTCTAGTCTAACCAGCAGTACCGCTGAATACCAGTATTTTACATGGAGCGACTGCCTATCTGACCTCAACAACCCGGTTACTGGGTAATACGATACCCCTTGGTAAGACTGGTTGTCAGACTTTCGGGCTACTGACGACCCGTAACGACTGTCAAAGATCCACGAATGACAGAAGAACTTAACGTGCTTTCCGAGGCACGGAGGGTCTTGCTATGTGATGATGGTCACCCATCCACGGACCAACCGCGGCAAGCGTAGTTTAACCTGATCGATCGACCCGTGCGGCTGTTATTTCTTAGCCACAAGCCCCTCCCGAAATCAAATCTGCCATACAAATTCCTACGATCAAATTCACCAAGCAAACCCGCATCCACCAGCAAGTGGAGAGAACGAGTAATACCATGATTTGTTTAGCACAATAATGGCTTGTAAGGGAGGCTTATGCATTTTGTAGGCGCAAATGCCAGTTCAATCGCTTTTATGGTATCCTGTGTTGTTCTTAAGGGGAATTATAGAGACTTAGTGCAGATTAATGCTATGTTTAGCTGCTGATTTGATGTGGGTTTCATGTGATTTAGTGTGACTGTTACGAACAATGAGGCTGACTTCGTTGAGTGTTGAATGTCCGAATGATGGTGGATCGGCTTTCAGGCTGTGTTTTATTTTTATGTTCTGTGCGGGGTTTGTGAAATATGGTTGTTGGTGTTGTCTGTGGTTGATTATAGAAGGTTTTTTTAAAGGTGGTTTTCAATGCTTGCGATTTCTTTTGGTTGGAGGTTTTGCTTCCTGATTTTTCTGGTGAACCGGCGGGTTCACCAGAAAAGTCAGGAAGCAAAACCTCCCAAGTAAAAAAAGCGGCCAAGTGCGAGTCGCACTCGCACATGAAGGGTTCCGTTGAGTTGATTGAATGAACCGCTATTTACCATAGCGGTTTACGATTTATGATGACGTATTAAAAAAAACTACTTACTAGATCTCGTTCAAACCAATTTTCGGTGGAAGTTTACATGGTAATGTACATCATATATTTAGAAAAAAATGATATTAGAAACTTCAATATCATTTTTGAAGACCTATCCATAGATACCCCACACGTATGGGATTGATGAAAAAAAAATGTTGACTTTCATTTCTAAGTATGGGGACCCCCAAAATTTATTGTTTTTTTTTTTTTCTATTATTATGTGAAAATCTTAATGCGGTTCACAGAATACATCTACTTACCAAGATTCAACAGTATAGTTTCGGAAAAAAGTGGCTGTGACATACGGACGGACAGACAGACAGACAGACAGACAGACATGACGAATCCATAAGGGTTCCATTTTTGCCATTTCGCTACGGAACCCTAATTACCCCACTGGGTAATTGCGTAACACACTAACAGTAGGAATGGCTTTCATTTTGAGAGTTCAACAACATTCATTGCGTTGGTGAGCAGACAAATTTTTGAACATTATGAAGCAATGGATTGGGAATATCTTTCAAAATGATTCAGATTTTGATCGATAGTGTGTTCCGTCTGGCGCGGATTAAGAATGAATTATTTATTTTATTTGATAATATTTTAAATACTTTTATATATTTAAATACGCACGGAGGGGCTTGTGGCTGAGTAATAACAGCCGCACGGGTCGATCGATCAGGTTAAGCTACGCTTGCCGCGGTTGGTCCGTGGATGGGTGACCATTTTCACAAACCAAGACCCCTCCGTGCCTCGGAAAGCACGTTAAACCGTTGGTCCCGGCTGTCCTTCGTGGAACTTTGACAGTCGTTACGGGTCGTCAGTAGCCCCAAAGTCTGACAACCAGTCTTACCAAGGGGTATCGTATTACCCAGTCACTGGGTTGTGGAGGTCAGATAGGCAGTCGCTCCATGTAAAATACTGGTATTCAGCTGCATCCGGTTAGACTGGAAGCCGACCCCAACATAGTAGGGAAAAGGCTAGGCAGATGATGATGATATATATTTAAATAATGAAATAGATTATTTATTTATTTATTACTGTAATTACCCGTAACATCACAGTGGGCCCTATCAGAATACCAGCGCTGCGACATTTATTTTTTAAATGTCGCAGCAATGCATCATGCTGAGATAGTAGCCTTTTGACCTCGTACAGGGCTTTCTGTTTCATTTTTCTTTTTCTTCAAAAAAGGAGGAGGTTCTCAATTCGACGGTATGTTTTTTTTTTTGTGTGTCTGTTTGTTACGCGATTATTCCGCCAATTGTGGACCGATTTTCAAAATTCTTTTTTTGTTCGGAAGGAGATACTTCTGAAATGGTCCCATAGAAATTTCATCAAAAACGGTTCAGCAGTTTGGTTTTTAAAGCAAAATTACTGGTAAAAATTACAACTTTTTTGCAAAAAAAAACA
Source organism: Apamea anceps (assembly GCA_951799955.1). NCBI lineage: Eukaryota > Metazoa > Arthropoda > Insecta > Lepidoptera > Noctuidae > Apamea > Apamea anceps. Next base: position 16,336,620 of record OX637519.1, on the reverse strand, counting down.
ACCGACTTTGTTGACTGTTTTTTTTTGTTACTTTATTATTATTATTTTTTTTATAAAATTTGGGTGTTTTTTGTTTTTGACTGTGTTTATTTTAGTTTAGTTTTATGATCTTCCTGCGAGTCGCAATAAATACTTTTTCTTCCTTTACGCAATTAGGGTGCAGTTCTTTGTAGTACTGTGTCCACATACATACTCTTGGATGACTATCGAGCTAAAATAATATTAGTATTATCAGTATCTTTTAATAGGTTCGCTATAACTGGTGAAATGTGCCGAAGTGTGTTTTGTGTGTGCGAAAGGTGAAATAGACATCGGGGGAGCGGCTAATGTACGTGTATCTCCCGGGCCCCCGATTTATGGTAGTAGAAAAAACAGTGAGGAGTTCCATATAACTCTCCATTCTCCACATACGAAGGGTATCCATGAGGATTTCCTCACGGAAAAAAGGCTAAATAGACATTAAAATATTTCATAACATTACGATGTTTTGTTATGTTTTAATGTCTATTTCTTTTTATCCATCGGCAAACTCTCTCAAGTTTATTTCTTCGGCTAATTGAACTCAACAGCTTTTCTTATCTTTCTTCTAACCATTATCATAATAATCTCAACTTCTCACAATGTTCAAAGAAAAATCCTAGCCAATCATACAACGTCCTTATTTCTATCTTTACCAGCGGCATCGGCTTCTCTTATACATTCGCGTTGCAAAATTGGTAGTCAGTGAGTGTTGAATACAGAAGGTAGCATTATAAATTTAAAACGAGCCCCTCGTTAAAATATCGAGTTTTGTCCCTTTGTTTGTTTGTCTGTGCGTGGGGTGACGTCAGAGATGATCATGGTTGGTTTGTGTTTTGTATCGTCAAGGACTTTCAAAGTGGGTAGATTGAGATTATCATAATTTTAAAACAGTGTGGACAGGTAAAGGGTTTCTTGTTGGGTCGTAGTAATGTGTTCTGCATGCCGTTTATAACCGAAGTCGATTAAAAATTTCAGGTATCGTAGGTACTAGTAAATTTGCTTGATTTCTGCAAATTATAATTTTAACAGTTATAGACCAAGCTCCAAAGAGAATCGATTAAACAGTGAATGTCAAACTTAGTACAGAGGGCTTACCACCAGCTCTTAAAACAGTGCAGTTCCAAGCACCCTGATCAACTTGTTAGTTATAACTTGGTTGTAGAAATCTGGAAATCATATCTTAGGATATCTACTTGCAGTCTGAAGGCTCCTACAGACAGACGCGACGCGATCCTAGTACAACAAATTTTATGAAAACTTCATGGAAATTGTTCTACCAGAATAACATTGGACCGTCGTCGTCAGTCGCGTCAAGCCTGTCTGCGGGAGCCTTGAGTCAGAGGTTTTCGATATGGTTAGTATTTCACAATTGTGTTTATTTCATTTCCCTGATAACACTAAAATAACAAAATAATGTCCTAAATTAAATAAAACTATTTACAAACTAAAATATAGCGTCGAAAAATTCATCGCCATCGCTGTCGACTGTATTTCCCTGTATGTTTTATGTTATAGGCTATGACAATGTTTTCTTGGTCCCAGGTAATTTTTGGCCAAATGTGATAAAGAACTTTGTAAACTTTTAGAATTATAATAGTCCTTCACAGCTGAAAACAGCACATGGGCCCGTGATTAATGTGATTGTACGTCGCTATGGCTACACAAATCGGATAAAAATCCGTTGTTATACTCGTATAACATAATATACTTCCAAAATATTGACAAAACCCAGAGTACCTACGTTCACGCATTTTATCTCTCGTAGGATCCACAGAACCGTTTCGTTAAGTAAATTTACTTTTCGCGGTACCTATGTATGTAAGAAGTTGTGTTTGTATAAAAACATACTTTTATGACGACAATGAGGCACTTAGCCGTTGTAGGTTGTCAAATATATTTATGAATATTAAAGATTCAAACAATTTATCCTATGCTAACTTACCTGTGTTGGTCATGGGAATTAAACATTGACAATTACTGTGTCCTCATTTCTAGATGCGAAATGGTGCTTCAGTTTAGTGGTGTATACTATTTTGATCTTTCGATCGATCGAAGGGGCCCGTGGCTAATTAATTACAGTCGCACAGGTCGATCGATCAGGTTAAGCTACACTTGCCGCGGTTGGTCTGTGGATACATATCAAGGCATTAGCGCATCTTTGTCAGTCGTAACGGGTAGTCAGAAGCCCGAAAGTCTGACCGCCAGTCTTACCAAGGGGTACCGTATTACCCAGTAACTGGGTTGTGGAGGTCAGGTAGGCTGTCGGTCTGTGTAAAATACTGCTATTCAGCTGTATTCGGTTAGACTGGAAGCCGACCCCCATCATAGAAAACTTGAGAAAAGGCGAGGCAGATGATGATGACAGTATAATGATCGTTTGGTAAATTACTGTTAATTTAAACTTTTGTTTGGAAAAACCCACAAAATATCATAATTATTAACTTTGCCGGTCTCATGTGGTGCTTCAAGACATGTTTAAGAGCAATCAATCATTCATAAAATCAATACATATAATCCTAATAATATTATAAACGTGAGAGTTTGTATGGATGGATGGATGTTTGTTACTCTTTCACGCAAAAACTGCTGAACTGATTGGGATGAAATTTGGCACACAGATGTTTTATAACCAGGACTATCATATAAGATACTTTTTATCCCAATATTCCCATGGGATCGAAACTTATGCGGGTGAAACCGCGGGGCGCAGCTATTGATATTATAAACGTGAAAGTTTGTATGGATGGACGTTTGTTACTCTTTCACGTAAAAACGAATGAACGGATTTAGTTGAAATTTGTATCACAGATAGTTTATAACCAGGACTATCATATAGGATACTTTTTATCCCGATATTCCCATGGGATCGAAACTTATGCGGGTGAAACCGCGGGGCGCAGCTAGTGATATTATAAACGTGAAAGTTTGTATGGATGGACGTGTGTTACTCTTTCACGTAAAAACGAATGAACGGATTTAGTTGAAATTTGTATCACAGATAGTTTATAAGCAGGATTAACACATAGGATACTTTTTATCCCGATATTCCCATGGAATCGAAACTTATGCAGGTGAAACCGCGGGGTGCAGCTAGTGTTTCGTGAAAGTTGTATGTGCATAATATAGTTAATTTTATGCAAACTGAGAGAAAAATAAAAATAAAAATGGCAGAACAAACATTTTCGAACCATAAACTGCTCAAAGACACATCTCAACTTCGTGAATCAGAGTTTATCAGGCTCTCGCAAAGGCGAAATGGACCAATCTCATCCCACATAAGTTCATAATTAAGATATTGATGAGGAGATGATTATGCGTGCCCATTGAATCCAGTTAAAGGGCACGGACCTTGCTCAGCTTTTATTTTAGCGGATACGGCTGCGAACTGCGTTTTGGTACGGTTCGCAGATTATGTGGCATGTTGTACAGGATAAACAGCGTGGTAATAGCACAACATACTAACAGTAGGAACATGTCATTCATTTTGACAGTTCAACAATATTCATTACGCTATTTACACTGTTGAGCAGACGAATTGTTCGAATATATGAAGCAATGGATTAGCTTCTAGAATAGAATTCTTAGAATATCCTTTAAAATGATTCAGATTATGATTAAGGTGTGTTACCCAAAAAGGATGAATTCAAGAAAATTTTATTTTTATTAAATCAATACTGATACTGTCAATACCGATGCTTTGTTGCTCTGATTATTATTATAGTAAGAAATTGATTTAGTAATAGTCATGTCTATCTATACAATCCGATAGTGATTCATAATGCCTCTCCGATGCCGGTTTTTCGAAGGGCTGTTTCAAAGTATCGATGTTAGTCATCAGAAAAAAGAAGAATTGGCCAATAGTCAGAGCAATAGACCCGCACTGGGCCCGCGTCGTGGATTACGGCCCACTCCCTCTAACAGAGAGGAGGCCTGTGTCCCAATAGTGAGAACATTATACGCTGATTATGCTGAACAATAGCATCAAGTAGACTTCGTTAAATTACTTTGACAGGGCCATAGTCTACTTCACATTTATATTCTCTACGGTTGCATAGCACGTCAGACGTAGTCTGGGATTAAGAATTATTCTCAGCTCCTACCGTAAAAGCTTGAAAACACCAAATTGCAGTGAAATTATAATTATTTGTATCATAACTCTCAAAGTTTTAGATAGGTAACTAAAAACTGCAAGGCTGGAAATAAATGCTTAAATTGCACTGAAAATTATATTGCAAACTGTTCCGCTAACTCTACCCACGCGGTGGCCAAATAGAGGGTATAATACGAACCGGTCTTGGCCCACCAGTGCGTACCAAACACATGCTTATCCCTACAGTTCTTACATACTTAACATAAAGGTATTTTAACACTTCATTTACATCTCTATATGGCGCTGAATGGATAGAAGACGCACATTGCTTGAATTTTTATAGATGACGGTAGAATTTAAGGTATATTGCCTGCGAGGTAAATTTTTAAGCATTAGCATTAGAGCAGTTGGTGGTCCAGTTGGCACGGTTGCGACTTACGAATTGTAGGTCGTAGGTTCGAACCCAGTCAGGGGCTTTACTTTGTGTGAAGGAATTCATCGTGTGGAAACCGGCATGTCCTAGAACCAAAAATTCGAAGACACGTGACATCTACCAACCTGCACTGGGCCCACGTGGTGCATTACGGCCCACTCCCTCTCACAGAGAGGAGGCCTGTGTCCCAGCAGTGGGAACGTTATAGACTGAGAATGTTATTTAAGCTTTACCTCATCTACTACTATTACTATTAGCTATTCTGACTTCAAGTGCCAGCTATGTGAACAGAACCCAGCAATGCATAAATATGTAAACTGTCACGCCCTTTATGCCTGGAGGCTTTTATTTAGGTAGTAAGTTTTTATTTACATTTTAATTTTAATTAATTATTTTTTAGCTTTTTTTTTGTATGGTTTTTATTATATTTGTTGGTATATTGACGTGGCTAGCTGACATATGGCAAATAATTTAATTCTATGTTCTGTGTCTTGTAATGTTAATTACTTAACACCTAGTATTGTATACAATCAAGTATTTTCTAACTGAACAGCCAGCTGTGCTGCTGGGGAGTTTGTTGCGCCACTTCTTCTTCCCAGCCATAGCACTAGGAAGTGGTGAAGGGCGGGCGTTTTTGAGGGACTGTCTTTTGTAATTTTGACGTTTGAAAAGTGCTCATTCTCAGCCTAATTTGAATAAATGACTTTTGATTTTGATGGTAAACAATAACGCAGTAGACGAAGTTGCTTGGGGATGTATTTCTCTATGACACACAATGAACGAAACAGCGTAAAAGGAACGCGGGATTGGCGGAATTAGCTAAGGAATTGAAGTGGTTTCGACTAAGGAATCATTGAGTGGTCATAGTGAATTAGGGTCCAGCTTACCTAGAAGTAACCCTTTCACAAAAAAATCAGTTTCCAAGGTTATATATAGCTTTATAGGTAACCTTGCTTGGAGCAGCCTAGCTAACATAAAGCCTAGCCGAATATGGGCCTATCCTTGACCACCATCATCATCCTCCTGCACTTATCGTCTGCATGGCTCCTGCTATATATAATATACTGCCTAAACGTTGGAAGGAGCTAAATGGTAATGCATTCAAGCTTCAATTAAAAAATTTTCTTTCGCAGAAAGCTTACTATAGTATCTCCGAATGTCTAGCCGAAAAAGTTTTTCGATTGTTAATAGTTTTTCTGTTACTAAAATGCATAAGTCCTGTAATTTTCATATAAATCTTGTAATTTTGACATTAATCTTATAATTCTGACATATTATGTTTTGTAACTTTGACATTATTCTATCTATTGTATTTTTTTGACATTATAGTTTTTGAGTTATTTTGAATTTTAAAATTATAACAAAAATAATTTTTGGTTTCTAAAGTTTCATAATTATAAATTGTTTAAATGCTTATTCTAGGTAAATTCTTTGTTTTTTTTGTCTTACTATTAATTATTTTCAATGTTATTGAAATATTTGTACGCCGATACTTACTGCTAAACATGACTGGGCTTAAACGACGTAATATCTTGCATACTTTTGTATGTATGCGATGTTTAAACAAATAAAGAAATCTCTCTCTCTCTCTCTCTTACACAACACATCTTTTCTTCCATATGTATCCATTAGTTGTCATCAGTATTGGAGTTTTATACCTTTTTAACCATTAGACATGTTATCTTTTACTTCTTTATCAATCTGTTCTTTATAAATGATAAATGATTTTATTTATAAGTAAGTGTGCACAAACAGTTTTACACGTCAATCATGTTTTAAAAACTAGATAAGGTCAGCGTTTCCTATATGAATACTCTGAGAGGAAAGGCCGAAACTAATTCCTCTGAATTAGTTTCGGCCTTTCCTCTTCACAGTCACAGTCTTTTTAAAGTCCAGATATAATCTTGGTCAGATTATGCAGATTGATTGACCACAGAGATTGAGTGGACCTGTCCAGTCAGTGCACGCATTCTTCGGTTGAGGCTTTAGTCTGCTTGTTGTCCACATGTGAATACCAGAAAGTTAACAGGACGTATACCGTTACCGGCTAAAAAATCCCGGTTACCGTCACCCAGGACACAAAAACAGATGTTTGATTAACCAAAACTCTTACACAAAGAAGTGATACTTTTAACACCCACATATTACCAAAATAAACACGAAAGGAAACAAAAACTCGCGAATTCCGACAAAGTAAGTTGATGTAATATACAAACAATGTTCTTCACAATATTAATTAGCAAGGCCTTGATAAATACTTTGTGTTGTGACGACTTGTTCCTTTTATATTTTATGTGTTTTACATCAGTGTAAGCAATGTTTATGATGTTATTGATTTGAGTTTTGATATCACGAACAATTTGTATCAAATCAGTCGATAATGTTCCCATTGCTGGGACACAGGCCTCCTCTCTGTGAGAGGAAGTGGGCTGTTATCCACCACGCGGGCCCAGTGCGGATTGGTAGATGTCACATGTCTTCGAATTTTTGGTTCTAGGACATACCGGTTTTCTCACGATGTATGTAAGGTTAAATAATTTAAACATTTTGAGTTTAAAGGACTAGATGTAGCAGGGATGGCCTACTGGTAACGGCCTCGACTTACGTGTGTGTTATGGGTTCGAACCCAGACAGCCGCCTTACTTTATGGTTATTTCATCACCACTGCTCTCAAAACGGTGAAGGGAAATATCGTGTTTTTAATAATTAATAACTAGAGAAATGTGCGTGTATTAAGGTGGATGCTCCAAGGTAGCCCGCGAAATTTAAATTTTCTTACGTTTTTTGCAATTTCCTGGTCAGTACTAAGTTGTAGGTACGTTGGTTAAAATATGATTCGCGCCCGTAAAAAATATTTATTTACAGAATTACAATCAATAGAATCAGTAAAACAACTTGTTAAGTTAACATAATCCTAAAATATCAAGATTTCATGATATAGTCATTCAGTAGAATTACTTGATCTTAGAGAGTTGTGTTGATGACTTTAATGATTATAATTCTGTAAATACATATTTGTTACGGCCGCGAATCATATTTTAATCAACATACAACTTAGTACTGACCAGCAAATTGCAAAAAACGTATGAAAATTTGAATTTCGCGGGCTACCTTGGAGCATCCACCTTAAAGGTAAACCTCAGTCACAGAATAACTAATAGTACTAACGTCCTCAGTCTATCCCATCGAGGAAAACGTGCGTCATGTTATATGTTAATATCTGTCTAAAAGCATGCGTTGTCTTTCTTGAGATAATTATTTCCCGAAAACCAACAAAAAAAAAAAAGTTGCCCCACACTAGGAATTTCTCCTGTATCGTGGGTGGGTTTACAAACATTTAAACTCACATACACAAATAGCCAGACCCGGAAAAACTACTTATAGGCCATACAAAATTAAATATTTGTTCCGTGCGGGAATCACACCCGCGACACGCAGCGCAGCAGTCAATCGCTTAACCACTGCGCCAACCGTGCCGTCAAACTTTCTTAAAGAGTTTACTTCATATAATATGGAAGTATGAAGATCAATCTGCAGGAAGTTTACATTTATAATACTAAATTATCATAATTAACGCGTAAAGTACTACACAACAGCCTACAAAATACGACAAGCTACTGTTCATAATTGTAATGTTCATAATAGCTTAACTATAAGGCACACTACCTGGAACTTATTCAAATATAAAGCGTAGTACATAACAGAGACCGTTGGTTACGCTGTAGGTGGCTAACGTGTGTACCACCCGGATGTATTTATGCGTAAGGCTGTAGATACATCGCTTTAGATGGCTATTTTAGGGACACTGGAGACTTATATGTAGTTAAGGCAACCCGAAGTCTACACTGTCCTCGCTTACCTATTAATAGTGTAATTTGAATACATTATAAAAGTCAATTTATTTTTAAAAGTGTAACCATGGAGTTTCATGCTGGCTCTTCTTCTGCATAGGAAACGACCAATTGAAACCATGCACCTAGCTTCTATGAGAAATAAAATATTTTGAATTTTGACGAAATCTTAAAATGAAGGCTGATTGGGTCCCTAAATACTTATTTTACCTAATACCTAATACTTCATTTTCAATACTTCCATTAAATCTTAAATCAGACATCTGAGTGTCTGTTAAGTTTAAAAAGTTAGGTAGTTGAACACACTTACAACGACTATTATTATCTCCTTTATTTCAGTATAAATACATATAAATTATATTTTTAAATGTTAGTATATAAAAACTATATAAAACATTTTAAAATATAGAAAAACCTATTTATTTATTTACCATTTATTTACACACATATAAACAGACAATGAAAAACAGAACAGAAAAAATAGGTACCTACAGAGGTGATGCTTATTTCATAAGAAATCTCTTCCAGCATACCTGAGATAAGACAATAGATACAGAGATGTAGACAGCGTGTGATAGAGCAAAGGAGACAAAAATAATACTACTAGAAGAAAAAAAAAAGTATAAAAACATTTAAAACATAAAAGAACAGTAGCTACTACTTATAATAATAATACTATTATCTCCTTTATTTCAATGTAATCATATAAATTATATTTTTAAATATTAGAATATAAAAAGTATAAAAAACATTTAAAAATATAAAAAATAGTCCACCGGTATCGGGAACAGGGTCCAAGCTACCGGTGGTCAGGGCTCCAGACAGAGGAACCTCCTGACAATGCGAGCCGTGTCCAGAAGTACCGCTTTCTGAATCAAGCTCTACTATACTATTATTATTATAAGTCTGTGTTGTCCCACTACAGAGTAAAGGCCTACCTTCCCTCCTTCCACTTTTCCCGGTCTACTGCGATTGTAGGTCAATCCTTTAAGATGGAGTCCAGCTCATCCCGCCATCTCTTTCTGGGCCTGCCTCACAGTCTTTTTCTGCCATTTGGAATCCACTGAATGGTGGCTTTTGTATATTGCTTGCATAAATTGTATCTAGCAAGTTCTACTGAATTTAAATCGCAGCAAAACAATTTTGCTTACACAAAATAATTTCAAAATAATTACCTATAAATTGACAAAACAAACAAAATTCCTTATCAGTACCACCCCCATTACATTACCATTCCAAAAACCGAATACATTACAAATGTATACCTACATTAAAACATGGCCAAGCCCTTACAAATATATTAAATCATTTATGTAAATGAGTTCTGTTAAAACTTGTGTAAGCGATTTAACACAATGCGAATGCAGTCGGCTACAAGAATAATGACTATTATGTCTTTAGTCATAACTCATACACTGGATGTTTCTAGTTACTATGCATTTTGTATAGCTTTATTTGACGACTAACTTTTACATTCTGCCTCTTGGCAAAAAACTATAGAACGGCAGGACACTCTAGGTACCTGCTGCAGGGATCGTCAAATGAGAGTATCGAGCCAGATACCTTACGCCGCGGGTATCACAATATTCTAACTACCAATTGGGCAATCCCAAATGTCACCTTATTTGACATTGCGAAATTTCAAATAAGGTAGTATGTCAAATGGAATGTCAGATGGTATTAAGTATGTCTTGACCATTCTTTGCTGCGATTATTTTATGCTAAGGTTTCTAAATCTATATAGGTCCCGTGTTGTTGCCATGGATTCAGTACATAATTCTAGACCCTTTGGGCATTGAAATTTTTGACTGTTATTAAACAAAAAAATTCACGGTTCCATACATTTTGACCGCGCAGGTATTGCACTATTGTACGAAACAGCAGATTTAAAAAAATCTGGTTTTGGATTTAGCGTCAAGCGCGGTTATAGATAGTACCTACAGAAGAAACCTTGAATAACCTTTTTTGTGTTAAAGTTCAAAATTATGTACTGAATCCACGGTAACAGGTTGCGCATCGATGTCTCTACCGCCCTGTATTTTATACATTATTTTGTACACCATTTCCTATTTCAACCTCGAAATAGTTCAATTTCCCACAGCTTCTCGTTATTTAAAACACTCGCTCCCAATCAATGGCACAACGACGTTACCACCCTTTGAGCTCACCCCGGCTCCAGATAATCTATTCCACGATACACTAGATAGATGTAATCGAATGCTGGCTAGATTTATATTGAACTAGATTCGAAACTAAGTGAACGGCCAGTAAAATAGGATGGAGTGAATTTGGTTTGGTAAGTACCTACTTATTTTAGAAAGGTGTAAGTACTTATTTTGTGGTGTGGTTAAAAAGGTTCTATAGGCGGGTTAAAATGGGCTGATTTAACATTTCTGACTATTAGTTGCTCATGAAGTTTTGAATATGAATGTCGATGGCTTTAAGAGTAGGGGAAGACCAAAGAAAAGATAGATGGACTCTGTGAATGATGATATGGTTAAAAGGGGGTAACTACCGAGATGACGACTAAGAGCTCCCGCAGACATACAATTGTAAGTTGGCCGAGTAAATCGCAGAGTATACTTATAGGTGTAGTACTTGTGCTAGCCCGCACATCTTCTCCGACTAAATCGTTCAACTAATTAATTGGACAGTGATCGTATCAGAATCGAGATTCACTTCCGATTACGCTTCCGATACGGCTTGTAACCAATAAAATAAAGTTGGTCAACTAAATTATAAAAGTACGCAATTTAGTCGTTCGATAGTCGGTCAACTTACAATTGTATGTCTGCGGGCTCTCTAATAGAGAAGTATGGAAGACAAAGACATGTGGCCCCTACCTCAAAAAAATTGCGATAAGGGCAGGAAAATGATGAGATTGACGATTAGTTGCTCATGGATAATTGGAGCCGTACGGCAATTTAAGCATCGCTTGCAGTGGTCGGTCCGTAAATGGGTGACCATTCGCAGATCTTTGACAGTCGTTACTAGTCAGAAGCCCAAAAAGTCTGACAATTAGTCAAGTCAAGTCAAAGAGTATGATGTTACTCAGTAACTGATCTGTGTATGACCATATAGGGAAGGAATACTTATATCTTACTTTCTCAAATCAACTTCGCGAAAGTTATTCCCAATTATTATGTCTGTTTATAATCATTTAGGGCTGATTTTTCAATAGTCTGATAACTTTTATCTGAGGAATAAATATTGTGGTTTGACAGTTTTTTGTATTAGAAAATAAGATAAGAGTTATGTGACTGTTGAAAAATCGGCCCTTAATCAATTAAAATTAAACACAAAAATCGACATATTAACATTAGCCGCCATTACTTATTGTAATTCGAGACATTTTTCTACCAGAAAAAGAAAAAGAACACAATTACACACGCGTTCAACGAAGGAGAGGCTTTCCCATTGAAAATTTAACTTTAATCTCTAAGGAATAAGGCTCGTTTTTCTTTTAAATATCCGTGTTGTGAACAAAATGATAAAAAGCATAAAGTCCTTAATCACTGGAAACAAGATGTCTTAATTAAAAAACCTGAATCTTAACGAACGCATACGAATAAATTAAACTATTAACTCTTAAATAACTTAAGACTGAGATATATCGCTGTTATTTTTCACAGGTGACCTAAATTTGTTACTTTAATGTGGTCAAATGTTTAGTTTTTAAGTGTCGTTATATGGTTAAAATAGTTGTCTTAATTAGGAAAAGGGATGAAGAATTTAAGGTAACTAAAAGGGCAACCGCAGACAGTCGCGACGCAATGGTGTAACGCGATTCTAGTAGAATAAATTCCACAGAGTTTTCATTGTCGCGTCACGCTGTCGCGTCGCGCGTGGCTGCGTGAGCCTTAATTCGTAATGACTTGTCTTGGAGATACCAATATTAATATAACTCAAAATTAATTAAGGTAAAAAACAATCTTAATTATTCTACGGCAATTCCAGTACTAAATTCTCAAAAATAAAACTCACAAAATAAGAAAATAGTTATCATTTACCGCATCCATTTAACCCACACTCTAAACACAAATGAATTCGAAAACATGCTAAAAACTTAAAAATCTTATACCTAACCAAAAACTTTTTTTAGGCAAAACAATAAAGCACAGTTAAAACAGAAGGCTAACTCCGATATGAGAAGTGTACTTTAATTGTAAACTTTATTTTATTTTATTTGTTGTTATAACAGCCACAGTGTAGTACTATGGCCGTTATAACAACAAATAAAATAAGAGTTAACTTGAGACCCAAGCGGAAACTCCTGACCCTCGAGCTGTTACCGCTCTCGCCATCGATGCCTCAGTACCGCGCTTACGTCATCCAAGCGAAGTCTTAAGTAAACTCTTGCGGGTTGTACATACTCTGTGAAAATTTCAAGCATCTACCTATTGCAGTTCAAAAGATACAGCGCTGTGACAGACGGACGGACAGCGGAGCCTTAATAATAGCCGTTGGCACCCCTAAAAATACATAACAAAAAAAAGAAAAATAAAAGCTTTGATATAGCTGGCGGGCGGTATTTTTGCTCGAATTTAATTTGACAAATGAATGGAATAGTGAAAATTATACTCAGGTGATAATCTAAAAAATAGTCCGTATCCATCTGTAAATGACATGATTTTTATCATTTTCCATGGCAGTGAACCTTTTGCACAATTAATCTTCATCGCAATGAAAGTTCAACCAAAATCGAACGCTCAGTGTCCATTATCGACGAATTAAATTGTACCTCCCACGGGTTTATGCAAAAATTAAAAAAAAAAGAACTTCTCATTAGCATCGCTGCAGGTCGCTTTAACGTCTTAATTTGAATTTGGAAGCGGTTCCGAGCAAAAAGTTTGAGTATTTAATCAGGTGATACTCCGTGATACTGGCAATGGACAGAACCCGTTGAACGCCAGAAATTTTTCGTGTTTTTAATGACCGTAATTTTCTTTTAAGCGAAGCGGTCGTTTTTTGTTCTTTCTGTCGTTGATTACGTTGTAATTATAGGTGCGTTTTGCCGCGAATTCACTTGGTGCCGGTTAATTAAATTAAATGTGAGCTGGGATTCTTGCTGTTATACGAATGTATGTGTTTATCGCCAGTTTAAGTATGATACGGTGCAGTTTGAGATAAATAAACTGAATAAAAGCGAATTTGAAATGCAGATTTTGTCACAGTCAGAATTTTATCGTTCCGGTGTGTTTATATATATTTTTTTAGGTGTTAAAATGTCATTGTCTCAAAAATCATTTATAGTCAACCATTTCTAGTTGCATAATTATATTTATTTTTTAATTCTATAATATTTTATAGAATTAAAAAATAATTTAAAAGGTTAAAAATATTTTTATTCTGCAAAAATAGACGCACAGTATAAAATAAGCGAGAAATATTACAAAGTGCGGATACTTTGTAATATTTCATATTATATTTGTATTAAATTTTAGGCGAGTTTACAATACTTGTTATGTGCAGCAGCGGGGGTACGCTTCACAGCAGCATTCGCTACATTGCAAACTGAACTATAACAAATAAGTTATTTTAAAGCATTATTTTGCCAGGGAAAGTGTGTAAACCTTTTTAATTCCATGGATAAAATCTGTCTGAAATTAGTAATAAAATATATTTAATCATATTTTTATACTACTTAATTGCAATCATAAAACTGTTTTTTTTTTTTTGTTGCCTTATACTGTTTTCCACTGCTGGTCAAAGGCCTCCCCTTTTTCCTTCCAAACCTCCCTGTCTTGTCGATCTTTAGCCATGTTGGTCCTGCAAACCTCGCTAGATCTTCACACCACCTTCGTCGTGGTCTACCTCGACGGCAATGTCCTACTTCAGGCGTCCAGTGAGTGACGATCTTTGCCCATCTCTCCGGCAAAACTGTATTAAAAAAATATTTTTCAACCTATTTAATAACCAAATGATGACCCATAAACACAATCAAGAGACTTCTAAAAAACCCTTTTTACATTTCTCGACCAGATAATAAAACGATACTGCTTTTTAATATATTTTTTTTTTTAACTTGTTGTCATCCTAATTTAAAACCAAATAATGACCCATAAACACAACCCAGACTTCCAAAAAACCCTTTTTACAATTCACGAACAGATAATAAAACGCAGTCCCTCAAAAACAGTAGCACAAGGCTTCGTGCAAAAAAATAAATAAAATACAGTGCAGAGCACTTTAGTAAAACCAGTTGCACATTTATACGTATAATTAATTAGCAATTCAGCTGTGAAGGCGGTGTCTGCCGGCTCGACTCACTCGAGATCGTATCACATCTTAAACCAGAAGTTTAACGGGTTACCGGTGTCATTAGGGATATCTAAACACTGGTCTTTGCACGATGAGGCCCTAAAGATGGGGAAACACGATCAATTTTGCCTGACATAATAATAATAATAATAATATCCCTGGACATTTCACACAGCGCCATCTAGTCCCAAGCTAAGCAACCTAATGCTTGTGTTATGGTAACAAGATGGCTGATAAACTACTTATATACATTTTTTTTTTTTGTAAATACATACATATTATAGATAGAAAAAACACCCAGACTCGGAACAATTACATGCAGGTCATACAAATATTTGTTCCGTGCGGGAATCGAACCCGCGACACGCAGCGCAGCAGTCAATCGCTTTAACCACTGCGCCAACCGTGCCGTGTGACATGTAACTGGGAAGTCACTTACAAAGCGTCAAAGATGTATTTTTCATTCAGTATTTTTTTGCAACCGACATTGGCGCTTATGTGAGTTGAGAGAGCAGTGATGGCCCAGAGGTGACGACCGTGACTTACAAGTTGTAGGGCCTAGGTTCGAACCCTGACAGACGCTTTACTTTGTGTAAATTTTTTCATCACCACTGCTCTAAAAACAGTAAAGGAAAATATCGTGAGGAAACCGGCATGTCCTACAACCAAAAATTCGGAGACATGTGATACCTATCAACCCGCACTGGGCCCCGTGGTGGATTACGGCCCACTCCCTCTCACAGAGAAGAGGCCTGTGTCCCAGGAATATTAAAGGGTGATTATGCATTGGCGCTTAGTTAGTTTTGCCTGTAAAGTTCACTTTAACACGAATGCCTGAAAGCCAATTAATCTCATTTCAGCATCATTTATCATTTATTTAGCCACGGGGGCCCGTGGCTAAATAATAACAACCGCACAGGTTGATCGTTCAGGTTAAGCTACGCTTGCCGCGGTTGGTCTGTGGATGGGTGACCATCTTTACATACCGAGACCCCTCCGTGCCTCGGAAAGCACGTTAAGCCGTTGGTCCCGGCTGTCATTCGTGGATCTTTGACAGTCGTTACGGGTAGTCAGAAGCCCGAAAGTCTGACAACTAGTCCATTGGTGTAATTGCCGTATGGCGTTCCAGTGGGAGGATAAATAAATAAATAAATAAATTTATCATTTAAAAACTTGTCAAAAATGTAGGGAAATTAAAGGCATTTTTGACAAATTGAGACAGAGATCAGACTGTGAACGTTATTAAAATTACGAGAATTGTCCCTCTGAGTGTGTGTTGTCACCTTTAAGCTTTGGCCATATGTAACGGGTTTCAACGAAGGTTCATGTCGTCTTGATAACCCGAACATGACGAATGCTTGCGATACGAGACCGGAGACGAACACGTTGGCTTTATGGATATTCGCGGTAAACGTAACCGAGATTTAGAAATACTTAGTTTCAAGACTTTCAAGTGCATTTGTTATTTGTGACTTTGTCCCATTTTTCTTCCTCATTCATATTTCGTTATTCTTCAGATAGACACCTATTTAAACTCAGTAGCTCACACATATCGGCGCTAATTCTATGCCAATTTAAAGCATGTAGCAGTTTCGACTATGTTAATACATACATTTACCATCTCCTCCAATTTCTGCTGCCCTAGTACATCCGTATTATGGGGCCGTTATTATGTTATATAGGTCAGAAATCCACCTATATCCTACATAGATTCAGAACCTGAGACAAAATTGCAGTTCCATATACCAATTCAAAACGTGAAACAGTTCAGATTATAATACTATTACATAATCTATTTTTTTCATAGTTTTGTCCTGTTTGTTGGAACGCGTTGGTCATGTTTTCGCATTGCAGGATTAAAATGTAATTTGAATGATGGGTTTCTGCTTTTGCACTGACACTAATTGAATAGTTTATTGTATTCGTGTTCTTGTCTTGGACAGTAGATAGTTATACATCGATCGACACCTCCCATTTCTGCTGCCCTAGTACATCCACATTATGTGGCCGTAATTATGAGTTTCTGTCTCTCTCTCATTTATAGAGGTCAGAAAATACACCAATATTTACTTAGTTTCAGAAGCTCACACATTAATGTTTCTTTACCAATTCAAAATTCCACCATCGCATCGCCTCCAATTTCTGTTACACTTGTAGCATAATCAGCCTATAACGTTCCCACTGCTGGGACAAAGGTCTCCTCTCGGTGAGAGGGGAGTGGGCCGTAATGGGGGGGCGTCCAGTGTGGCTTGGTACAAGTGTCTTCGAATTTTTCGGTTCTAGGACATGCCGGTTTCCTCAAGATGTTTTCCTTCACCGTTTTGAGAGCAGTAGAGCGGGGGCACATGATGCGTTGCGTCACCGCACCGCAAAGATTTCACCGTATCAGCGGGCACACGAGGGCAGCGGGACAGTCTGTTAATAAAAATGGATCGTATCGAGCGAGCGTGTGTCCTTCCTTGTGACGCATAAACAACTGAGCGGTGCCGCTCGGACGTCACAACGCATTCACCCCTCCCCGCCTCGTCTCGGTGGTTGCAAGTCCGGTGTGGCGCCGGAGCGCATCGTGTGACATGCCACAGATATTTTTATGTAAGACGACGCAGCGACACCGCTCCGGCGCCGCACCGCCGCCGCAACGCATCGTGTGCCCCCGCTCGTAGTGATGAAATTTTACACAAAGTAAAGCTATCCTAGTACCCTTGTATAGATTCAAAACCTCACACATAAATGCAGGTCCTATACCAATTCGTTGTTCGTAATTATAAGTTTCTCGTATGTTTCTTCCCATCATTCATAAAGACCAGAAGGCCAATTCTCGTAATTTAAATCGTTCAAAATCTAATCGCAGTCTCATCTCGGCGACAAACAAATGTCAAAATCTTGTCAAAATGTAGGGAAATTTGAGGTATTTTTGACAGATCGAGACTGACATCAGACTGTGAACGTTCTTAAAATTACGTGAATTGCCCCTCAGATAGACACACACTCAGTAGCTCACACATATCGGCGCAAATTCTATACCATTTCAAAGCATGAAACAGTTCCGTTAAACACATACATTTCCTTCAATTTCTGGTACCCTAGTGCATTCACATTGTGTGGCCGTTAGCAAGCGGTGGCTATCAACGTCGATCTCCTGATTAATAGCAACAGTTGCTATCATGATCGGCCTTCTAATTAATTGGACATCCAGCGGCTTCCTTAAGGGTTTAGCGATATCTTCATTTGGACAGTGTTAGTTTTAGTTTAGATGTTTGAGAGAACTTGGGGTTTGTCATGGAGATGCCTTCATACATAGGCATGTTATGATAAAAAGAGTTATTTTGAAGAACTTGCGAAGTATGAGACAATTTTGGCAATTCAGTGACGAATTGATGTCTTTTTAATTACCTCTTTATTTAAAGTTAAGGACTGTTTAACCATACATTTTTGACGTTAATACGTCAAACTTTAAGCAACGTTTATATTATAAATAAACACCTTGTTACATAGTATTTGTCCGAAAGGTTCTGGGAAGATATACTTATAGCGTTGGAAGGCCACCCACAACGTGGACCAATCACCTTGTGAAGGCCGCAAGGATCTGCTGGATGCTATAAGCACCGAAACGGTCGAAGAGCCAGTGCTTGGAGGACAGGCCTCCCCCTATGTCCAACAGTGGACGTATTTCGACTGATATGATGATAGTATTTGTCTGTCAAGTACCAACTAGACAGCATCGCAACTATGTTGTCGTTGGCTTTCAGTCCAGCCGAAATTAATTAGGATAGGATACTCCTGTAATTAGATCAATCTAAGATAAGAGCGTCCTCCCCGTCATGACATGTGGCGCCGAAACGTGGACACTGACGGTCGTGCTGGTCCACAAATTCAAGGTCGCTCAGCGTGCTATGGAGCGAGCTACGCTCGGAGTCTCTTTGAAGGATAAAATTAGGAATTAAATTATCCGAAAAAGAACCGGAGTTACCGACATAGCTCGCAGAGTAAGCAAAATGAAGTAGCAGTGGGTTGGCCATGTTTGTCGAAGGGCCGATGGCCGGTGGAGCAGACGAGTCCTGGAGTGGAGACCGTGTATCGGCAAGCGTAGTGTGGGATGCCCCCCAGCTAGATGGACGGACGACCTAAAGAAGGTTGCTGGGACGGACTGGATGCGGAAGGCGGATGTTTATAATTAAAACAAACTCTGTTTCGATGAAACTACTTTTAATAATAAATTGTTAAACTTTACAGCCTTGATGGTTTGTACGAAGATTATTTGTAAGATTATTTTGGACGTGCTATCTAAAACGGTCGTCGTCGCGGAGTGGCGCGCTCGCGCCGCTGCCGGCGCCCGCGTCCCTCGCTCTTCGCCCCCCGCCCCTCGTCCGTCCTAATAGTGATGCGCGCGTACATCCTCCCGGGCCTTGAAAGTGTGGCTTTCAAACTTAAGCTTTGTCTGTACTAGCGCCAAGATCGTCATTCTTCGTGCCGTCTTCCTTTGCGTCATTAGAGGCCGGTGGTAGCATGCACATCTTGTTAATAGCCCTCCTTAGTGTGCCCTTTGACGTTAATACATCGGCAACTCTGCTGATTCCATCTTTCCCAGGGTATAATTTGGTGATACGGCCAAGTTTCCATTGTAGTGGGGGAAGATTTTCTTCTTTGAGGATCACCAGATCGCCCACACGAAGCTCGTATTGCCTCGTTCTCCACTTGGTCCGTTCTTGAAGTTCGGCAACGTACTCCCGGCGCCATCTCTCCCAAAATTGTTGTCTCAGTTGTTCAATGTATTGGTATCTGTTGGGGTGCTTGCAGGTGATAGGCAACGATGGCACTGAGGTGAGAGGTCGCCCTATAAGAAAGTGCCCTGGGGTCAGAGGGGAGGGATCGGTTGGATCGGTTGAAAGAGGAGTAAGAGGACGTGAATTTAAAATGGCTTCGATTTGTGCAAATAGAGTCGCGAGCTCCTCGAATGTCAGGGAAGCATTGCCGGCTACACGCTTAAAATGGTGCTTTGCTGATTTAACGCCTGCCTCCCATATACCTCCGAAGTGAGGCGAGTATGCGGGGCTAAACACGAATTTAATGCCTTCATTATTGGCATAGTTAATAGCTGACTCACAACTGGACCTGAGTATTCTACATATTTCATTGTTCGCGCCCCTGAAATTGGTACCATTATCGCAATATATAATATTAGGTTTACCTCTTCTAGAGACAAACCTTCGCAAAGACAAAATGAAAGCATCAGTACTCATATCGCTGACCAACTCTAAATGAATCGCTTTGGATGAGAGGCATACAAACAAACATAGGTAGCATTTTGAAATACGATTGCCTTTACCCTTACGGCTAGAGATCATAAACGGGCCAGCAAAATCGACACCGCACGAGTAGAAAGGAAACATAGAAAAGCTTCTTTCGGCAGGTAAGTTTCCCATTAAAGGTTGTAATGTCTTCCCACGTAGGCGAATACAAACTATGCACTGCTTTGTCGTGCTACGTGCTAAGTGTCTGCCACCTATAGGCCAAAATCGTTCTCTTATTGAAGCTAGAAGATGCTGAGGACCAGCGTGAAATAAGCGTTCATGTTCATACCTTGATATTAATATAGTTAAATGATGTTTTGCATCTAAAATAATGGGGTGTTTCTTATCATAGGCAAAATCAAAGTTTTGAATTCGACCCCCAACTCTTAATATGCCATCTGAATCAATAAAGGGATTTAGAGGCAATAATTTAGATTTACAACTAAGAGTTTTATTATTTCTTATCAATTTAATTTCTTCTGCATAACTTTCTATTTGACTTAACCTGACTAACACTAGCAAAGAATCATCTAATTCCTTAGTATCTAATGGTCCATTAATTTTTGCATTTCTATATTTACAATTATTTAGGAAACGCTGTACATAGGCATATATTCTCTTTAATTTATTCAAATTAGAGTATTTTTCAAATTTAATAATTTTGTTTGTAACTACAACATGACATTCAATGGTGTGCGAGTGTTTAACTTCAGGTAACATGTTAGGGATTTGTGTGTGGTTTTGTGTAGGCCAACAAGTTGGGTCATTAGCAAGGAACGAAGGCCCTTCCCACCAGAGGAGAGAGGACTGCAATTGCTTAGGAGTCGCACCTCTAGACGCAATATCTGCTGGATTTTGATCTGTGGGAACATGACAAAAGGTGAATCCACTTGCAAGTTGATTGATTTCATTTACTCGGTTACACACAAATATTTTAAGATCCCTGGGTGGGGTTTTCACCCATCCTAGCACAACCTGTGAATCAGACCATATAAATTTACGATTGATATTACAATTTAATGACTCTAGCACCTTTGAACATAAACGTGCACCTAACAAGAAGCCACATAACTCTAATCTTGGAATAGTCGTTGGGTTCATTGGTGCAACTCGTGCCTTAGCACATAACAACCTGATTGTAACTTCCTGGTTCTGATTTACAGAACGCAGGTAAATGCAGGCTGCATAGGCTTGTTGAGAGGCATCTACAAAACAGTGTAGTTCTATATTCTCGGGTGTATCACACAGAACTCGCCTTGTAATACGAATATTAGTTAAATTTGAAAATTGCTTTAATAGCTCAGCCCACTTTTTACAAAACTCAACTGGTACTGGATCGTCCCAGTCCAGCTTAGAGGACCATAATTGTTGAAGTAAAATTTTAGCTACTATCGTGCAGGGACACAATAATCCTAAGGGATCAAATACCTTAGAAGTAGTAGAAATAACTGACCTTTTAGTAATATGAGTAGAAGGCTCTAGATCTGTAGAGAATTGCAGTGAATCGGCCTTGGGACACCAGTTGAGACCTAATACACTAGATTCTTTATTGAAATCAATGGGTTTTGAAGAACCACATTCACTGTCAAATAATTGAGGACAGTTTGTTCGAAATTTCCTAAGGGGTAGGCATGCAGAATTGAGTGTATTTACAACTCCATGATATATGTGTTTTAGCCCTTCTATAGATTCTGACCCTGTATTTAGGTCATCTGCATAAAAATCGTTTCTTATTACACAAGCTATAGACTCATCCTCACATTCATTAGCCAGTTGTAAGAGACATCGAGTACTTAAAAATGGTGCAGAGGCAGTTCCATACGTAACTGTATTGAGTTGCAAAACATCTATCGATTGGGACTTATCATCACGCCACAGAATAAGCTGCAGATGGCGCTGCTGTTGCTCGACTTCAATTTGCCTATACATTTTCTCGATGTCGGCTGTGAGAATGAATTTATGCCTGCGAAATCTTAATAAAATGGATATTAAATCACTCTGCACTACTGGACCAATCATTTGAATTTGGTTCAGTGATTTACCAGAGCTAGTTTTTGAAGAGGCATTGAATACTACGCGGAGCTTAGTAGTTTCGCTCTTTTCACGAATGACTGCGTGATGAGGCATGTAGTACCCAAATACTGGTTTAGCAATTTTAGTTAAATGCCCTAAACTTGCATATTCATCTATGAATGCCTTGTAGTTTGCCTTTAAATCAGGATATTTTATAAATTTTCTTTCTAAACTCTCGAAACATTTTTTAGCTATATAGTATGAGTCCCCAAGAGCCTTTTCAGGCGACTCTTTCAAAGGCATTAACACAGAAAATCTACCATTTGATAAGCGAGACAAGTTTTCTTTGAAATTATCCTCACAAAGTTGCTCTTCGACGGAATATGTTTTTGTGGCTGGTAAGTCATCAATTTTCCAAAATTTTTCTAATGAGTTCTTTATCTCTTGAGTAAAATTACAATAAACCTTTGAAACGGACTGACTACCATTTATGGGGCCACTTATGAGCCATCCGAGCATAGACTCCTGTAGAACTAGTTTGTTACTAGCTAGCTTAATTAAATTAGAGCCAACTATCTCCCAATACACATCTGCTCCTAAGAGGATGTCGACCTCAGCCGGGGAAAAATAGTCAGGATCAGCTAGAGTAAGATTTTCAGGTAACTTTATATGTTCTGTATTAATTGTAGCATTTGGTAAGATTCCCGTTATTCTAGGTACTACAAGACACTTAACATTTAATTCGAAAGGCATACATCTAGATTTAATTTTAATATTACAACTTCCAGTAATATTACATGTAGCATTATTTATCCCACAAATGCTCACTGAACTACCGGGGTTGATTGCTAGCCCTATCTTCCCTTTTAATTTGTCTGTAATGAACGATGACTGACTACCTGTGTCCAGCAGCGCACGGACTGTATGTTTTTTATTATTTATGACAATTTGGACTAGCGCCGTACTTAACAAAACTTGGTCATTAGATGCCACTGACAGTGACACAGGCAATGAGGAAGATGTAGAGGGTTGTTCAGTTTCAGTAGTAGATGTAGGGTTGCTTTTACTTAGATGAATTAATGTGTTGTGTTTCCTCTTGCATTGACGACAAACAGCTTTCAGCTGACATTGAAAGGCATTGTGACCACTGTGCAAGCAATTTTTACATAACTTTAACTTGTTCACTTCATGTAGTCGCTCGTCTACACTCATATTTTTAAATTTCAAACATGTATGCAAATGATGATTTTCATTGCATAAAACACAACTATTCTTGTTTTCTTTTTTATCAACAGATACAATTAGGCTTTTAGATTGGTTGGTTACCTTAGGTTTATAATCCACCTGTTTGTCAGGACGACTATTATTACAATAGGCAGTCTCAAGTATGTCAGCTCGACTACGAAGAAAGGAATAAAATTCACTAAGTGAAGGTAAATCTGCAAGATTGCACTTGTATTCCTCCCACTTTCTACTCGTGTGAATATCTAGTTTTGCTGAGACCGTAAAAATAATAAGAATTTCCCACATATTAGTAGGCTGGGCAAGAGTTGACATAAGAGTGTCAAGAGCCCGCAAGTGTTTTGACACATGGTCAACAACAAACCGCAATGATTTAAAAGATTCCCTTTGAATCGACTCAATGTTAAACAATGCTTTTAAATGATTATTTATTAATAAGTTTTTGTTATCATATCTTTGACATAACAGGTCCCACGCAACTTTGTAATTTTTTGAACTAAATTCTATTGATTTGATAACAACAGATGCACTACCTTCAAGTGACGATCTTAGATAATGAAATTTATTGATTGGTGCAATGCTTTGATTGCTGTCAATCACCGACTCAAATGTGTCTTTAAATTCTATCCAGTTAAGGTAATTCCCATCAAATGTAGGAAGTTTGATTGTAGGTAATTTTATGCCATTAAATGAACGGCAGCTACCATTAGATGCATGTTCACTGTTTTCTCCATCACAATTTCCATTTTCAGCCCTTTTTAGCGGTGAATTAGTTAAAGTATCCTGGCTCTTCGCTATTAAGTGAATGAACTGAGTCTCTAAACTATCTCTTTCTTTAATTTGCTCTGTAGTATCAGAATGCAATAAATCGATTTTGCTTTGTATGACCTCAAACTCTTCCATAAGCGATTGAATTTTATTTAATTTTAATTCTAATTCTCTATATTGAATAGAAGAGATTTCTTTTAAACCAATTAAACCATTTAAATAATCAGAAAATCTTGTTACCCGTCCCTTGATAATACCACGCTCCTTGACTAACTTTGTTAATTCTACCTTGAGCTCTGATTCACTCATTTTTATAGACTGAAATTGTACCAAACAATAACACAGGTGAACAAACAATGAAATATGTAACAAATGTGCACTCAAACCCGTTTGAAGAGCCGAGAAGCTCAGATCCAGTCGCTCGCGCTGGTGCTAGCACGACGCGATGCTCAGGGCAGCTCGCGCCGAGCAGACAGCTTAGGCCAGCAGCGCACGTGGCGGCGCACGCGACGGAACCGGACGGGGGGCTGCGATGCCGAGACCGTTGGCGCTCCTCTTCACGGAGGTACGCTGGAAATAGTCGGCGTATGGTATTGAAATAATGATATTTCGATAACGGTAGCGTGGTGCTGGGGTATGTAGGTATTAGATAGGTTATAGACAACCTGGGTGCATGATTTAGAACATAGATCGAGCTGGGTATGCTAGCCGGTTGTAGTTATAGCTGGAATAATTAGGCTTTAACAGAAAGAAACTTCTTGATTTTAGGTTAAATGCGTGCATAAAGCATGGGCGCGTGCTCGTATTTTATAGCGTAAGAATATAGCTAAGAAATATAACGCTGCACATGCACGTATTTTGCGTAACACCAAGCATAACATAAACCCAACACTCGAGCAGCAAGTCGGCCATTCACACAATGCGAGAACAATAGGATCGCAAGATAGGTACCTAGATTGGTAAGAAAAGGTTAGGAATTTAGGACAGGGCTTATACTCTCCTTGGGCTAGACCTCCGGTTCACGATGTCCCCAATGGCTCCCGAAGCAGCAAGCACGGTCAGTGGGTCGTCTTAGGCGACAACACCAGTTCCTTTTCTTTTCTTCTTTCGATCGGGCTCGCTTGGTCGGTAAGTATGACCAAAATGGCGGCTGCCGCGTTCTCGTACGACGTCCGCAAAACGACCTTTTGTTATTTGAAGATTGCAGTCCTGTCACGGTCGCCACTTTTGTTTATAATTAAAACAAACTCTGTTTCGATGAAACTACTTTTAATAATAAATTGTTAAACTTTACAGCCTTGATGGTTTGTACGAAGATTATTTGTAAGATTATTTTGGACGTGCTATCTAAAACGGTCGTCGTCGCGGAGTGGCGCGCTCGCGCCGCTGCCGGCGCCCGCGTCCCTCGCTCTTCGCCCCCCGCCCCTCGTCCGTCCTAATAGTGATGCGCGCGTACAGCGGAGGAGAGGGTGTTTTGGCGCAGCCGGGGAGCGGCATATGTCCGGCAGTGGACTGCGATAGGCTGAGCTGATGGATTGAAGATAAAAGTACACACTGCGAAAGGAAAAATTTACTTAATTTAGAAGACGCTAACGGTGAACTAAAATTCCTTCTCTCTCTCCAAGAACGATCACACTTCAAATCATTCAAATAGTATGAACTTTTTCAAGCACAATGCGGCTTGGCGGATGTCACATGTCTTTGAATTTTTGAATTTTTTAATGCATGCCGGTTTTCTCACGAGGTTTTCCTACACCGTTTTGAGAGCAGTGGTGATGAAATTATTTATACGAAGTAAAGCACCTACAACTCGTAAGTCGGAGCAGTTACCACCACTGCTCGTGTATTACCTGTGAGTGTTCCAAATTAAACATTTTAACTTGAAACTAAAAAAGCACAGGGCAGATAAAACCCTTCAATCGAAACTGCCAACTGTCCTCAGAGCCTTCACGCAAAACTGAAGTCACAAAACAAATCAATTGTTAGTCTATGTAACATAAAACAAAGTTTCATGGAGGCTGAGCAGCGATTTCCAATCAAAGTGTGTAAAAACTTTTCAGGTGGCATCCGGAAAATGTAATCAAAAAGATGCCATGAGAGTTTTTGATCGAATGTTTTCTGTGTATCAATGTGAAAGAGATTACTTTTGAATGTCTTTTTAGAAGATAGATGAGAAAGTTTAGATTAATTGTGTATTTATTTTTGTTGCCAGTAGCTAGTGCGGCAGGCAATACAAAAAAGTCATAGGTACATTTTTAGTGTATTCGTGCTTCTGTGCCACACAGGTTGATCGATCAGGTTAAACTACGCTAACCGCGGTTGGTCTGTAGATGGGTCCATCCATCTACAGACCAACTACATGCACCATCTTTACATACCGAAAAAAACGGAAAGCACGTTAAGCCGTTGGTCCCAGCTATCATTCATTGACAGTCGTTACAGGTAGTCAGAAGCCCGAAAGTCTGACAAGCAGTCTTACTAAGAGGTATCGTATTAACCAGTGACAGGTTTGTGGAGGTCAGTCGCTCCATGTAAAATACTAGTATTTAGCTGCATCCGGTTAGACTGGAAGCCGACGCCAACATGGTTGGGAAAAGGCTCGGTAGATGATGATTATGTTGTGAAAACGTAATAATTATCTATTGAATACGTGACAGCCGTCGTCAAATATAACCTACGTTTAAAATAAGAAATCCAAACAGTATCGTAACAACAGAAAGAAACAAGAAAGTAAATACGTTTATTTGCGGTAAACATGACGCAAAAAAGAACATAAAACACAAAAAAAAACCTTATTGTTTTTTTTGTGTTTTATGTTCTTTTTGCGTCATGTTTACCGCATATACCGCATATAATGGTTGACATGCGTCACATCCACGCAAAATGGCTATCACTCAGCATTATACTGCGACAGAGCCCCAGCACTGGTTTTCAGCGCCAGCCGGCGCCGACGACGTAATGACGTCGTCCGGTGCATCAAATAATTAATCATCAACAATTATTACAACAATAATTTTTATTTGTAAAGCAATCAGTTATTAGGACGCTGTACTGGTACAGCATACTTAAAGCAAAATAATACAATTTAATTTAAATGTGACAGAAACAAACAGGAATATAAAAAAAAAGAAATATAGGTACATGTTAAAGAGAATATACGGTTAACATAGTTGACAGAGTATAGTTAATAAATTAAATAACTAACTATAAAAAACTAACTAACTATACAAATAAATAAAAAAACAAAAGGACGACACTTCAGCGTCGAAGTACCCATAGTACACACAAACACACTCACAAACTAAAATCTAACAGGTTTCATATACCGGGTAGTATTTTATATTATAGTCAATGGCTCGATCTCACAATATAGATATAAATCAAATGCTGGGCACTGAATAAAATCGCTTATATCTCGGTTTATCGCTCGATCGCTTGCTCCTTCACATTATAAGCTTACATTCTGCGTATAGGGTGTTACAATAGTGTAAAATATTAGTTACTAGCAGTTTCACCCTCATACGATTCGATTCCGTGGGAATATCGGGATAAAAAGTATCATATATGTTAATCCTGGTTATAAACCATCTGTGTGCCAAATTTCATCCAAATCCGTTTAGTAGTTCTTGCGTGAAAGAGTAACAAACATCCATCCATCCATCCATCCATACAAACTTTCACGTTTATAATATTATATATACATAATATATAAGTAGGATAGTACGACTGTGTCTACTGTTCAACTACTGCTATTATTGCTTTCTTCGTTTTCCATCTCGCAGTTTTGCTTAATTTAAAGTTAATAGTTTTTTTTTTTTTTGCAATATTCGTTTGTAGGTATTTTTTAATAAGTTAGTTGGTTATAGACATATTTGATGATATAGTTTAATCATTCACAAACATTCACATTCTTTACAAAACCTGTGGGTATAAATATACCCACAGGTTTTGTAAAAAATGTCGCTAACATGCGTTACAAATTTTGTTTAAATACTTTCGAAATAAATGTTCTATGACTTTACACCTAATTTGAGAAAACTTGTTATAATAATTACTAGCTTCTGCCCGCGGCTTCGCCCGCGTGGATGTCGGAAATTATCCCACGGGAACGTGCTAACAGGATAAAATGTATGTGTTTCCCCAGAATGCCATCTATCTCGCGGGCCCTTTGTGGCTAATTACAATAGAAAACCAATTGTGTCTCATTAGTGGTGATTAAGAGGGTACCTATATGATATCTTTACCTAAGTATCTCATCATCTCATCTGCCTAGCCTTTTCCCAACTATGTTGGGGTCGGCTTCCAGTCTAACCGGATGTAGCTGAATACCTAATAGTACTTTACATGGAGCGACTGCTTATCTGACCTCCACAACCCAGTGACTGGGTAATACGTGATAAGACCCGGATACCGGATACCGTACTTAAGTTCCTACATAATTAAAAAATAAATAAACTCAATAACAGAAAATTAAATACCTACCTACCTAAATAAACATATTTCTGATGATAACTAATCTAAACTCAATAAATAAGCAAAATCCCTAAAAACTAATATCTATACGAATGACTAATCCTACCTCATCATCATCATCTGCCTAGCCTTTTCCCAACTATGTTGGGGTCGGCTTCCAGTCTAACCGGATGCAGCTGAATACCAGTATTTTACATGGAGCGACTGCCTATCTGAACTCCACAACCCAGTTACTGGGTAATACGATACCCCTTGGTAAGACTGGTTGTCAGACTTTCGGGCTTCTGACTACCCGTAACGACTGTCAAAGATCCACGAATGACAGCCGGGACCAACGGCTTAACGTGCTTTCCGACACACGGAGGGGTCTCGGTATGTAAAGATGGCCACCCATCCACAGACCAACCGCGGCAAGCGTAGCTTAACCTGACCGATCGACCTGTGCGGCTGATAATATTTAGCCACGGGCCCCTCACTAATCCTACCTAACAGTATTATAAAATAACCTACGGTCACTACGTACACTATCAAATATACTACCTATACTTTAAAATTAAAATCTATACCTACGACTTATATAAAAATAAACCTAAATAACTCTAAAAACTAAAAGGAATAAAAATGAACTCCACTGCGGGTGACCTAACCTACGACAAACTTATTATTTGCGGTTGATACAGTAATCGGGTCTATGGTTCGAACCGCAAAATTAAGTTTGTTTTTTATTGTATATACTTTTCCGGGATAAAAAGTACCCAGTGTGGTGCCCAGGATATTAAAGAATAATTATACCAAGTTTCATCGTAATCGAACCGGTAGTTTTTGCGTGATGCCTGAAAAAACAGACAGACAGACAGACAGACAGACAGACAGACAGACAAAAATTTTTTTAATCACATTTTTGGGTTCGGTGTCGGTCTAGTAACACCCCCTGCCATTTATTTTTTTGATATTTTCAATGTACAGAATTTTCACTTCTACAGATTTATTATAAGTATAGATTACGTATTAACGTAACAATTTCTGACTTACCAAAAATATCAAACAGCCTGTACCACAGCCGCCCGCGGCGCCAGTCATCGTTGTCCGCCGCTTGGCTGTAAGGTGTTATTTTTGACGTAACGCAACGCTATGCATCTCCCCAACTATTTCCCTTAACATAGCGCAGCGCTTGAAGTCCTCAACTCTGCGACTACGTTAAATTGTTCGTATATTGAAATCACAACTATCATTCTTTGACAGCTGTGAGAAACGACTATATTGCAAATTAACATTGGGTGTTTGTTTGACAAATCATTTTCCTGGCCGTAGGTACTACCTACTTCCAACTATAATCCTACTAATAATCCATCCATCCTACTTAATATTATAAACGTGAAAGTGTGTATGGATGGATGGATGTTTGTTACTTTTTCACGCAAAAACTAATAAACGGATTTAGATGAAATTTAACACACAGATGGTTTATAATCAGGATTAACATATAGGATACTTTTTATCACGATATTCCTACGGGATCGAAACTTATGCGGGTGAAACCGCGGGGCGCAGCTAGTAATATTATAAACGCAAAAGTTTGTGAGGATGGATGGATGTTTGTTACTCTTTCACGCAAAAACCACTAAACGGATTTGAATAAAATTTGGCACACGGATAGTTTATAACTAGGATTAACACAGGACTTTTTATCCCGATATTCCTTCGGGATCGACACTAATGTGGCTGACACCACAGGGCGCTGCTAGTATGTAATATTATAGTAAGCAGATTTTGTGTAGAGAGATTACGTTTATTGCCGGATTGACGGAGATCCGTGATCGTTTATTATGACGTGTATTAGCTTAAAATGGTAAGTAATGCCACCTTTGATGTTAAGGATGAAATATGACTTCGATGTATGGGTACAGTTGTAAAAAGGTTTTATTATAGATTACTACTACGGTCGCTCACCGAGTTGCAAAAATTCCGCCTTGGAGTTTGCCAAAGAGCGATGGAACGCAGCATTCTGAGTGTAAACAGACAGGACAGAATTCGGAACTCCAAGCTGAGCTGCGTTTCAAAACGGACATACTGGATGTAGGAAAGAACGCTGCCAGGTTCAAATGGGATTGGGACGGTCATATCAGCCGAATGTAAGTCTCCACGCAATGGGTGCCTGAAGATGGCCGGCGTCGCTCAGGCTGGCCCAGAAAAAGATGGCGAGATGACCTAAAGGCCAATTCTCGTAATTTAAAACGTTCAAAATCTAGTCGCAGTCTCATCTCGGCGACAAACAAATTCTAAAAAACTTGTCAAAATGTAGGGGAATTAGAGGTGTTTTTTGACAGATTGAGACTGAGATCAGACTGTGAACGTTCTTAAAGTTACGGGAATTGCCCCCCTGGACGCGTACTGCGAGGGCTGGTTCAAGGTGGAGCGGAAAATGAGTTCCTGGAACTACCTGGAAGGATTTCAGGGAGGCCTTTGCCCACCAGTGGGATAGTATAGGTTAATAAAATTAAAATAAAGTTATTTATAGAATACTAGCTGCGCCCCGCGGTTTCACCCGCGTAAGTTTCGATCCCGTGGAAATACTCGTATTGGGATAAAAAGTATTCTATATGTTAATCCTGGTTATAAACCATCTATGTGCCAAATTTCATCTAAATCCGTTAATCAGTTTTTGCGTGAAAGAGTAACAAACATCCATTCATCCATACAAACTTTCACGTTTATAATATTAGTAGGATTCCTCATATACCTAACCATTATCAACTACGTACTTTACAGAGCCTACTTGAAATTTTAAAAGAGCTAAAAAACAAAGCCTCTTTCCAAACGTTCTAAAAGCGAAACCACAAAAGAAAAGCCTCAAATACCCGCCATTAGCATTTCAGAATAATTAAAACACCTTTTTCGAAACAACCTTCTAAATTGTACATTAATATCAAACGACAAATTTGGTCTTAACTCTATATAGGATTCCGAGTGACCGCAAAAAGCCAACTTTTCAGTGAGACTGGGTACTGGGTCCCATTTAAATCGCATGGTTAATATAAAGTGACCCTTCCCAATAAGACCCGGTTAGCCACCCGGAATGGCATTTTGGACACATTTCTGTTGTTCCGCTAAGGGCACTTTACAGTGAAAAGCGAATAAACAAAAATAATTCTAGAGAAACGAATGCTTTCGATTAATAAACATAAGGAGCGATTTTGATTTCTTTATGAAATTGCAATGAAATTCATTGAATACGTCACTCCAGCTAACACACACTAAACGACTCATATTAACGAAGCTTTGTGGCAGCTAAATTAAGACTGGGAACTTAGATTGTAGCTATTATGCCTTAAATATTGGCATACGTAGAATTATTGTATCATATATGAGGAAGCTGGAGTTATACACGCATGTACCTAATCGTTCATCTCTTTATTAAGTATTAGAAGCTGTAGAGCATCTTTAATTTTTTTTTTTCTAGACAATACCAACGTCTAAAATCCACCATTTTGATTTTATAAACACAAAAATATTGGATAATAATAATAAATAAATAATAAAATAATAATAATAATAGCAATAAATAGATAAAAAAAAAACAAAAAAAAAAAAAAAAATCTTTTGAACAACGTCAATAACGCAATGAATGTTGTTGAACTGTCAAAATAAGACCCATTCCTACTGTTAGTGTGTTACGCCATTACCTACTTAGGTATATTTTAAAACTTAGGACTAGCTTAAGACTTTAGAACTACGTTAGTACTATTTATTATTTCAATAGTCCATTCCAATGCAGTCATAGCCTGATTATTCCATTCATAGCTAATCTTACATTTGTATACTTGCAACTTTACAAAAAAAAGTTCAATATGAACGCTCCCTTACGGCTTCGAATAATCCGGTACGGCCTATTCAAATAGATACGACAAAAATAAGCTCGACTTATGAAGGCAACTCTATTTATTTATAACTCGAAATTATTATATATTAACTCTGGATATATTTTATTTGAGAATATAATGCAAAAAGTATTAAATATAAATGTTGGTTAATGGGTTGGAAAATCATTTATATGAAAGCAAGCACAAGATCCCAGGTATTAACAGTGAAATTATTATTGTACCAAAAGCATTAGGTACGTACATTTTATTATATTATGGAAAAAAGGTTCTTTTTCTTCGTCTCAGCCGTTTTAAAGAAACTATGTACACAATATTTCAGTGAAAATATCTGAAATTAAAATCTTGAGAGCAAAAGAGGCATCAGTAACGTGCAATATAGAACAAAAGGAAAATTGTTTAGCTCGCCTTAAAACTATTTGAAAAATATAGAAAATTGATACTTATGCGAAAAAGGCTTCAACTCAGGCTACTGTCATATGGCAGCACTATGTACAGACAAAGTAATATCAAAAGTCTGCCTTTGTACAGACGCCAGCACATCAAGCTACCCAAAAGTGTCAAATTTCCCCAATCTACTTTGAACTTAATACTTTAGCGATAAAGTTTAAAATCTATTAAAGAAATTTGACAGATTATCGTAGCTTGATGTGCTGGCGTCTGTACTACCTGACGCTGATTTTTAGGTGCCGCCTACGAGTTCCATACCCTGCGTCCTGCCCGAAAGCAACTTTCCCGCCATAACGCAACGACGCGATCGTTATCCTGAATAAACTTACTAAAATACGCGACTTAATAAATTGTTCGTGCGAGTATGTCATATTCATATAAACGAGCGCAACGATCGTTTACTCGCGCGACAGACACTTTCGGTTAGGAGGACGCAGCCTCCTGCATACGACATAGTTGGCCCGTAGTTGGCGTTGGCAAGTTGGCTTTTTTTTGGGTGAGAAATCATCAAATAACTTCTCCCACTCTGGGTGGACCGGGAGGGCGTGTCAGACTTTTACTGACTAAAAGCCACCCATGTTACTTCAGTTGCCTGGGCCACGGTAACTCTTTCGAACGACCCGCGACACATAGTTCGCACTTCAAATCTTATTTTGTAAGTAATTGGAGGTACATTTTGAAGTAAATAAAGAATCCAAAGTTTCGACCGATCTAAAAGCACGGTATCAACTGACCACACGAAATAACAGTAATAATAAAAAACCCAACTTATCAGCCCGAAAAAGGACCTCTAAATAACCACAAAATGCGGCTCACCTCCTAAAGGTCGGAGACACTTTTTGTACATTTCATTGTGGTCCAAAAATCAAAGAACAAAACAAAAATTAAATGAAAGACTAACGCCCACCATCTCGATACGGTATCCGCAAACCTGTAGATTTATTATTTTCGACAACCCAATGAATATTATAAAGCACTTATACAAAATGGATTACTCTGGAGAAGGTATTATTTACTAAAGGTCAAATAGATATACTTTAGTGAAATAATAGACTGATTCTATTTCTGTTAATGGTGTTTTTGGTACAAGTTTGAATAAGACGCGTACGCTCTAAGGACCAAAGTTGCTGTTCCTTGAGGGCCAAATTCTACTGTATGGGGAAAAATCCTGTGGTATTTATAAGATTAATTAATTAATTTTTCTTCCCTTGTTCCAATTTATTTCGGGTCGGTGCAACATTTTTTCCATACAATTTTTTCTCTATTAGTCGTATTTAGAAGATTCTAAGTACAGTATTATAAATTTCAAAGTTTGTTTGTTACCTTTTCACGCCTAATCCACTGAACCGATCATCATGAAATTGCATATACGTTGTCAGGGGTACAGAAAAGGACATATAGTACCTACCTATCATCCAGAAAAAAAAAGTACTGTTCCCGAGGAAAAGAAAAATTAACTTTTGAATCATGGTTGAAATAAGGCCCGACTTTCTGAGCAGTATTCTAACAAAAAGTACTAGGCTTGCATGAACTCACGATAGTATTTAAATCATGAGTATTATGCCTTTAATAGGATTTGAATGAAATTTGGCACAAAGATAGTTTATTATAACCTGGATTAGCACAAAGGATATTTTCATCCCGATAATACGTTTCCGTGGGATAATTCCATCCACGCGCGCGAAGCCACGGGCAAAGGCTAGTACATAATATTTTAGCAGATACCGGTCTTTCGTTGCCATCGGCCATTTAAATTGATACAGTGTAGTGTATGGCGGCCAGATTACAATTATGGGTTGACCGTCGGTTATGTTTTGAGGCGATCAAAATTGACTGGTCGATTCATAATGGACATCTATCGATTCTATGGACGTCTGCAAATAAATGATTATTATTATTATTATTTCGTTTATACATTTAGTTTTCTTATTTTGTTACATTTTTAAATATTAGTATAAAAAAAAAGATATAAAAAAAAATAGTGATCCACCGGTGTCGGGAGCAGGGTCCAAGCTACCGGTGGTTAGGGCTCCAGAGACAGGAACCTCCTCACAATACGAGCCGTATCAAGGAGCCTTTTGAATCAGGCCCTTAATCCAACCACCTAACGAGAGCCTCGATAGATGTTGATCGAGGCTTTCGGCCATCAGGCCCTTGGCTAATATGACAATCGGCACAATGATAGCCGAGCCAAAATTCCACATGTCAACAACCTCGTGTGCTAAGTCGAGATATTTAATTTGTTTTATTATTATAATCATAAGCCTATAGCAGTCCACTGCTGAACATAGGCCTCTCCTATTGAACGCCATTCAACTCGATTTTCAGCAACTCTCATCCAGCTGCTACCAGCCATCCTGCGAAGAGTCGCTCACCTTACGTTTACCGATTTGCGGTATTCGACTGGTCGATTGATCTACCGCAATTTATTTATTTATTTAAACTTTTCGGACAAAAAGGTACAAAGGCGGACTTAATGCCTTAGGCATTCTCTACCAGTCAACCAAGGGTGGTGAAGAGATTAGATGGCAGGTGCTTTGGTTGAGAGGGACAATAACACAGAAATCTTAATTAATAATAAAAAACTCTTAAAACTAGGTAGGATACAAATACATAAATAGGTTATATACACATATATAACCTATTTATGTATATATATATTATAAGTATATATTATATACTTATAATATATATATATACAAAATCAAGGGAGAGATGTGTTGAGATGACTCTACGCTATTTTTTAAAACATTTGTTTTGGAAATAACTCTGCAATTTCCGCTTAAATGCATAACGACTGGTGGCCTTACTGAACTCAAGAGGAAGCGCATTCCAAGAATTGCAATTGCTTTATTCCTTTAGACTTCTTATTTTTATGGGAAAATATTAAATTGAACCTCAAACATTTTTGAACCTCTGTCATTTCAAATAGGTACTATCTCTACTGTTAAGCTTGGCTTACGGGAAATTCCCATTGTAATCGTTTTATTACGGGTTACTAATAGTTATTGCTATTAGTTGAGTGACATGAATGCTGAACTGCGGGATGATTGCGAAACACACCATGCATCAGTAGCAATGGATTTTATTTCGACAGTTCAACAACATTCATTGCGTTATTTACGTTGTGGAGCAGACACATTTTTCGAACATATTTTATGAAGCAATATCTTTCAAAATGATTCAAATTGAGATTTATAGTATGTTACGTAATTAGGGTGCTAGGCCTATATGGCGCAGCCGTGAGGCACACAATACTATTTTATGTTTTTTTTGTGTTCTTTTTTTGTTTTTGTGTGAATATCACACAACACCACACCACACTATACCACTCCGCATCACACCACACCACACTACTTCACTAGTACTCAATATTAATTCAATTTTTTTTTTCTCCCCTTTATTTTGGTTTGCTCTGTTCTCCTACCAAAGGTTAAAATAATCTGGTTATCTTAAGATTTAATACTTAATTATTGTTTTGGGGGGGGGTCGGGCTGGTAATCTGTGTGACAGATTTTTCCTAGTGCAGATACCAGTCTCCCACAAAGGATTTATCAGATGTAATGTCTTTATATTTCTAAGGCGCTTTTGTGGAAGAAAAATAATTGTTTATTTATTATATTATTATACCTATTCTGTGCAGAAAATAAGTTTATTTGACCTAAATAAACTTATTTTATTTCTTTCTATAGTTGAACCTTCTGATTCCCAATTGATATTCCAATAAACTGCATCCACTTTTTTTTTATTTTAAAGCTGTTAATTATGCGTTTCAGTCCCAAATTCACAATTTACCACATCCAAAATTCCTTCGTCACCGTATCTCAGGATCGTTTTAAAATCATCATTCATTCAACAAGGATGATCTTTCTTCTCTTCAGATTTATTTGTGTTTGTATTGCCACTCCCATTGTGCCTCATCTAATGGCTTCAAAACTGCTGACTCAGGGTTACATAATACTTATTTATTTCAGGGGTTACTGGACGAAGGCACCCTTGGCTAAGATTTACATATGTATGCTGGTTCTTTTATGCTTTAAAAATGATAATGGAGCTTTTATGGTTCGTGTGAGGCAGTGCAGAAATGTGCAAAAAGTATTAGGGAAGTGAAATTTTGTTGCTAGTGTTGTGGGACTTTGAACTTTAACGCTTCTGCTTTTTGGTGTTACCTACGTAAAAAATTGCGAAACACGGAATACTTACTTATTGAATTACCTAAGTGTCTGTCTCGGTCACATGCAATTTATTTCGAGAAGCATCATGTTAATCTCTAAACATTGTAGGCTTTGAAAACAAACATCAATAATATTTTTTATCAATCTATTGTATTTGTCGGAGTCATTCGTTTGACTATTCGGAACGCCAGCGCCATCTCGTGGCGCTGGACAGAGTCTAGCCCGAGTTCGTGGTGGGACGAGAGCGACTACAAGAAGGGTGTAAGTAGAGCTCTCGGGATCATCGAATCATTGGACATCGTACGAACAACATGTGCTCAGAAACTGTCAGCGTTCCGTATCGTTGAACGTGTACCTAGAGTGCGTGATTCGCTAGTGTGACTAACTTGTTCGTAAATTATAATCTGATTTGAAGTGCAAACCGTTTTTG
The DNA here is from genome assembly GCA_951799955.1 of Apamea anceps. Classification (NCBI taxonomy): domain Eukaryota; kingdom Metazoa; phylum Arthropoda; class Insecta; order Lepidoptera; family Noctuidae; genus Apamea; species Apamea anceps. The sequence continues at coordinate 16,299,244 of OX637519.1, read as the reverse complement.
TATTGTGATAAACCAACACTACCCATAGTACGCCCACAGTAATTAAAATATGCCTGATGCTAACGAGAGACAAACATACTATCTCCGATATATTAATATTATATTCGCGAAAGTTTGTGTAGAAAGAAGAATGGATGTTTGTTACTCTTTCACGCAAAAACTACTGAACGGATTTAGATGAAACTTGGCACACAGATAGTTTATAACCAGGATTAACACAGGATTCTTTTTATCCCGATATTCCCACGGAATCGAGACTTATGCGGGTGAAATAAAGCTGAAGAGTTAATTTTTTTTGTTTGAACGCGCTAGTTTTTGGTACTACCAGTCGGATTTGAAAGAATATTTATGCATTTGATAGCCCAATTCTTACGAAAGATTATAAACTATTTAACGTCACACTCAAATCCAACCCTTAGGAGCTGAACAAGAAGTAAAAAGGTAAGAAAGAACGCTAAGCAAACACGAAGTTATAGCGCGGACGATGGCGCGGTTTGAAGCTAGTCTGTAGTGTTTATTTATAGTTGCTTTTGTCTTCAAGTTTAATGTGTTTTTCTAAAATCCTATATTCCTATTTATTTACTTTTAGTATTTTAAACACTTTTAATTTGGCAAGCTGTCCGTTCATTCCTCACATTTCACCCAGCCATTTAGCCAAATTATCAAACACTCTCATCCATTATTTTCTCGTCCCAAGAACACAAAATCCTCATCAGAAATCACAAGATCCGCTAAATTAAAACAGACATTATGAAACAATCGGGTCCAGTCCAAGTGTTTCGGAACACCTCTCAGTTCTGCACAATGCTGTATTTACATTACAAGTGGACTCTTCCGGATAAGGCCTTCTTGAGGTCGGGAGGCGTAATGTGGAAATCTTTTGTTGGGATCAAGGTGGCACGGATATAGAGTATATGGAAGTGCTTTATTAAATTAATATTGATAATGTTTGTTTTGTATGGTTTTGTTAAAAATTACACCAAGCTTAGGTGGGTCTAATTATTATAATTTTTTATAAAGCTTTATACAGAGTGTCAGGAACATAAACGCTCAACCTGTTGCCATAGTTCAGTACATAATTCTGAACCTGTCCGGGTTGTCTTCAGTCAGTTATTAAAGAAAAATCAGCTGATTCCTAAAAAAGTGCAGTACTTACGCGGTCAAAATGTATGGAATAACAATAAGTTTTTTAATAACCGTCGAAAAATTTCAACGCAGGGTGTGGCCAGAAGTATGAACTGAAGCCTTGGTAAGAGGTTGGGCGTGGATGTCCCTGACACTCTGTACATATATTGGCATTTTAATGATATTATAAATTTAGGTACTAAAAAACAGTGGCATTACATAATTGGTATTGGTATAGGTATACTCGTGAAAATATATTTTTATTTACCATTTATGTACACACATAAACATAATATAAAGAGACAAGAAAAAAAAAGAACAGAAAAAAATTAACTAATTAATAAGCTTTTTAACGTTATTTAATTTGAATTTTTATTTTATTTTAGTACCTTATTCTAATTGAAAACCAGTTTCTTGTTGCCTGGTTCACCTTTTAAGTTCCAAAGTAACTCACGCAGCTGTATTATGATTTCAATCCCAAGGTTGGGATTATTGGAACGAAGTTCCTTATCGCGCGTTGCAAAAGCCATTGACGGGAAAAATTAAAACCAAAAGTTGTAACGACACTTTTTGCTATAGTTGTAAGCCGTGCGGCGTGCACGTGTTTCTCTCTCTGTCTCTCTCTCTCTTATAGAAAGCAAGCCAGTTATTTTCGTTTCGTCTTTCTATTTATATTTCTTTATTTTTTTTTTTTTCTTTTTTTTGTATTTTATTACAATTCCTTCACTAATTAATCGAAAGGAACTTCGTTCCATCCGGGTGTTCCTTGACACCTCTCAAGTTTTTTTTTCTTTTGTTTAAATAAAACATTCTATTAGAATACCAGAGCTGCGACATTTAATTTTTAAATGTCGTAGCAATGTGCTGAGATAGGAGCCTTTTGGCCTCGTACAGGACTTTCTGTTTCATTTTTCTATTTGTTACTTTTTTTATATAATTTGGTTTTGCTACCTAATTTTTTTTTTATATAAATTGGTTTTGTTACCTACTTTTTTTATATAATTTAGGTTTTTTATTTTTGGTTGTGTTTAGTTTTATGATCTTTCTGTGCGAGTCGCAATAAATACTTTTTCTTTCTTTCTTTTTTTATAGTAGGTAATCAACAGTAAAGAAAAAACTAACTTTGTAAAAAAGGCTAAGACTAGGTAAAAGTTAGATCAACAAGCTCCACTAAACAACAAGACACTTGCAGCCATTTCTTTATTTAACCCTATAAATAAATCCGATAGTACTGCTCGCCGGCTCGGGCCACATCCAGCGCGACGTATCCTGATATTTATAACCCAAACTGGCCTTTTGTTCGGCCACCGCTTTGTTGTCGCTACCACAATAAGTGTTAAATGTCCCTCTTGGATCAGGGATGTCTAAAAGTTAATGTCTTTATTGTAACAGCAATAATATTACTAGAGAGTAAAGTTAACACTATATATTTATAGGCCAAAGAATTTCCCAGTCCACGTGACAATGCTGCCAGTCTTCTGGGCACGTTTCCGGATGACAGTGATGCTGACGAGTACTTCGACGCCCAAGTGCTTTTTTTTTGTATTTATTTGTATAGTATGTTAGTTATTTAATTAAGTATCTAGTGTAAATAGTTATAGTTATCCATACATATAATAAAATAGTATATTTATTCACTTAAAGTAAGTCGCAATTGCAAGAAAGTTCTCTGAAACTTATAATTAAAATTGTACTCTATCGTAGACTTAAGTTTCAGTATTTTACATTTACCAGTAAAAGAAAGTTGAAAGGAGACGATGAAAAATCGTCGCGTTAGTAACTCACCCTCTAGGTGTCCAATGTACAGACGCCAGCAGGTCAAGCTACCCGAAACTGTCAAATTTTCCCAATCAACCCTGAACCTTAATGCTTTAGGGATAAAGTTGAAAATCTATTAAAGAAATCTGACAGATTGTAGTAGCTTGATGTGCTGGCGTCTGTACCTACCTATCTTTTGACAATTAGCTTTTTTCAAAGAAATTCAAAACGGCTGGTTGACACTTCTCGTGACCCAAGGGCTGGCTTTTACCTTGGCCAGAGGCTAAGCATTGCCATACAACGTGGCAATACCGCCAGTATCTTGGGAACATTACCAGTTGACAGCAATGCGGATGAATTTTCGAGGCTATATTTTCGTTTGTGCAGTTTTTGTTAAGTTAGGATTTAATTTTGTTATTTTTATTAATTAATTAGGGTTTAGTTGTTATTTACTTGCGTTGTTATTTGTTAAATCAGCTTTGTAAATATATTTATTTTATATTTTATTTTTTTTATTTTACAACAACATACAACATCTAATACTTAGGTATGTGACGCAAAAAAATCGAAGGTTAGGTATAATAATCTCCGTATTATGAACATTTCAATGCTAATCTATGAATAGTCGAACACCCAAAAAAAAGTTTACTCAAACTCATATCGTCCCACGCAAGTTATATTTCATCTAAAGGAAATAGGCGTGTCCTTTGGTTTAGTACTCTGTCAGCAGTTAGAATTACGATTTGAAGATGATGATAATTGACGCTCATTGCCATCACGTTTTCATGTACCTTACCGCTATAAACCGTTTCCGTGACGTGACATGACATGACCGGAATTATATCGGGGCTGTGTTTCTCGCTGGATGGGTTTTATTATATATGTGATTGTCCCATTGGCAAAGGTCTCTTATAATTTATAACTTATACTAGGCTAAATAATAACAGCCGCACAGGTCGATCGGTCAGGTTAAGCTACGCTTGCCGCGGTTGGTCTGTGGATGGGTGACCATCTTTACATACCGAGACCCCTCCGTGCCTCGGAAAGCACGTTAAGCCGTTGGTCCCGGCTGTCATTCGTGGATCTTTGACAGTCGTTACGGGTAGTCAGAAGCCCGAAAGTCTGACAACCAGTCTTACCAAGGGGCAGTCGCTCCATGTAAAATACTGGTATTCAGCTGCATCTGGTTAGACTGGAAATCGACCCCAACATAGTTGGGAAAAGGCTAGGCAGATGATGACTAGCCTCTGTTCACAACTTCGTCCTCGTGAAATATATAATATAATAATAATGTTTATTTTCTTCCACAAAGGTGCGAAGGTAGCGGGGGGGGTGGGGTGTCTGGGTGTGGTGTGTGTGTGTGGTGTGTGAGTGAGGCGTGCAAGGTGAGATGGGATATGAGCGTGTTCATGCCTGAGTAGCTGTCTGGATGCAGGAAGTATGGGATTGGTTACTTTACAAAAATGTCTTGTTCCCCTGACCAACCTCATCGCATTGCATCACTTCAAACTCAAAGTCAAAGATTTATTTGCACTTCGTTTTCGGTCAGCGTTCTTTCTGACTATTTCTGAAAGCCGACTGGTAGTTTCAGGGATTAATGCGTTAAAACAAATAAGCAAAAAAGCAAAAAAATAGAAAAACTGTTCAGATTTATTATTAGTATAGAGTATAGACGAGTTTGTAAACTAAATATAGTAAAAACAATTTTTTTTTAGTTATTTTGGAATTTCTTTACCACACGAAACTAATTTTTTGAATGGGCTAGTAGAATTTATTCTCTTCTTAATTTTTCTTGTAATTTTTTACTTTCAAAAGTGCTTAGCTGATTTTTCCAAAGCCAGATAATTTTTTTGGAGGAATAATTTTGAATTTTTGAGAGTTCTTCCATACTGTCAGACGTCAATTTTATTCCGCGAATAAAAATTATCTGCCAATTGAAAAATCAGCCCGTATTGTATAACAATACCTAGAGGTACTTATACAATACGCGCTGATTTTCTATAATAGGTACTTATAATATTATAAAGAGAAAAGATTAGATTTTTTGTATGTTTGTTTGTTACGCTATCGCGAATCGCTATCGCTATCACGCTATAACGGCTCAACGGATTTGGATGAAATTTAGCACATCGGTAGACCATGACCTGGATTAGGACCTAAAATACTTTTTATCCCGATATACCTACGAGATTCAGACTTATGCGGGTATAACCACAGGGCGACGCTAGTAACAAATACATATAACCTAAAAAATACTTTTCTATGATGGATTGAAAATATTGTTGACTGGTAGAAAATACCAATGGCATTATGTCCGTCTCTGTATCGCCAAAATCTATATCTGACCACCGTAAGGACTATTCCTGCTTGCAGCGCATATTATTAGTCGACCTAAAAAGGATCCTCTTTTGTTTTACTTACGGACGCAGCTGTGGTCATCATGTGCACGGGATTTTGTTTTCAAAATGGTCAGATATAGGTTTTCGCGGTAGTACATTTCTGTGCTTGAAGTATTAAATAAATAAAATATTCAAAAGCGTGCCAACCCTAATAATGTAGGAGATTTCGCGAAAACACCCCTTCACAGGCCCGTCTCGTCAACTGTTCTCGGGAACACCTTCGGATATCATACCTTTGGCACTGGGGTTTTAATTCTCTTTATAGTTTACCATGTTTTTCTTAACAGTGGGTGTTTTGTGTCTTCAAATCTTGCTATTGAATTATCCACTTTATGAAGTATAAGATATGGTTGATTTTGGTAGGGTGAGGAGATATTTCGTGCTTGCAAAAATATGGTGATAATGGGTTTAAGGAGTGTAAGGATTACCGTTTTATAGGTATAGAGTGACACAAATATTTTGTCAAATTCAGTCTTTATGCGCACACGTTCTGCCTAAATTCTTCACACTTCTAGTTTGTAGTTGAACAACAGATTGATATTAATTTAAACTTTTCGCACACGAGGAGGTACAGACGCCAGCACATCAAGCTACTACAATCTGTCAAATTTCTTTAATAGATTTTCATCTTTATTGCTGAAGCATTAAGGTTCAAGGTTGGTTGGAAAAAAATGTCAGTTTCGGGTAACTTGACCTGCTGGCGTCTGTACAAAGGCAGACTTTTGATATTACTTTCCACCAATCGAGGATTTACCTCTGTCAAAGCCAAAGTCAAATCCTTATTTCAAGTAGGCTATTAAAAGGCACTTTTGAACGTCAACATTTACAAGAAAATGAATTGATTCTATTCGGCCCTTCCAAAAGGCAATTTCATGTGGAAAAGAATGAGCAAAAACTCCATAGTTAATCTCAGTGCCTATACCTGGTGATTTTAATTGATTGAAGTTTAAAATGACAAAAATCTCTTATTAAGGGCTGATTTTTCAACCGACGGATAACTTTTATTCGTAGAATAAAATTGACGTCTGACAGGTTTTTTAATGGAAGAGCTGTCAAAAATTTAAAGTTGGAGAAATCAGCCCTAAGAATGATGAACTGCATAATCAGTTATTTACATACTGTCCTGATAACAAAGAATGCAGTTATCGACATTTTTGAGATTTTCACTTTTTTCCAGAAATGGCATCCCAAGAGGTTCATGTACAGACGCCAGCACATCAAGCTACTACAATCTGTCAAATTTCTTTAATAGATTTTCAACTTTATCACTAAAGCATTAAGGTTCAAGATTGATTGGGAAATTTTGACAGTTTCGGGTAGCTTGACCTGCTGGCGTCTGTACATGAAAAAAATATATTTTCATAAAAAAAATCACTCGAAGTATGTTTTTTATGTAATGATTTTCACCGTACTTGCATAATGCATCTTGCTCAGATGATATGAAATATGTTATATGCGTTTACTCGTAACCGCCATTTTGCGATTACTACATTCTTAGTTATGGCGGCAGCATAGTTACCAACGGAAATAGTTATCTTCTGACTAATCGTTCTGTTTATTTATCTTATCAGACGATGCGCCTGCTCAGTTTCACAGGAACTGATACTATGTTGCAAAACCTAGTCATAAGTGTTATGAGTTAATGTAAATAATTCTCCATTTTGATGGTTTGTTTATAAAATAAATATAATAATTATGCTGACCTGGATGGGAAGTTCAACAATGTTAAAGCCATGACTGGTAGAGATCGCATGCCAGTGGTAAATAAGTTGGCCTCGTATTCCATTGAAACTTCGTACTGCGTTAGGCCAGAATAAGGTCAAAACGTGTATACAAGAATAAACTGTATACCTATCATCTGCTTAGCCTTTTCCTAACTGCGTTGGTCTAACCAGATGCAGCTGAATACCAGTATTTTACATGGAGCGACTGCCTACCCGAACTCCACAACCCTGTTACTAGATAATAATACGATACCCCTTGGTAAGACTGGTTGTCAGACTTTCGGGCTTCTGACTACCCGTAACGACTGTCAAAGTTCCGTGAATAACAGCCGGGACCAACGGCTTAGCGTGCTTTCCGTGGCACGGAGGGTCTTGGTATGTAAAGATAGTTACCCATCCACAGACCAACCGCGGCAAGCGTAGCTTAACCTGCTCAATTGACCTGTGCGGCTGTTGTTATTTCGCCACGGTTATGTACTGTATACCTACCTAAATAAAATCAAAATATTTTATTTCACATATACCTACATGGGCTCTTATGAAACGTCAGAAGCTAGGTACACGGTTCCAATTGGTCGTTTCCTATGGAGAACAGCCGGCAAGAAACTCTATGGTTACTCTCCACGGTTATTCTCTGTATTTATTTGTTTCTACTTGTATGCATAGTGGAGATACTCGTACAGACGCCAAGGGGTCTAAAAAGGCCACTTTGGCAGAATCATAATAGGATAACAATATGAATCATATTAAAAATCGTAAAATGGTCACAAACTGAAAATTCATAATATGATCTGTGTGCAATTCATATCACAATGAAATAACATTTAAACTATAGAAATAAAAAATAAAAAACCAATTTGATTAATAAAAACTGTAATGAAAAAAATACCGATAAAATTACGGTTTTTATTTTTTTCATGCGGCAATATTTACACCAAATATGAAATGAAATTTTACGAAAATTGGAGGAATTGCTAATGATCTGCTGGGAATTCAGAAAATGAATAGCTTTTAGAGGTATTGCTTAAAGTGGGCCCCCAGCACCATCAAACTACTACAATCTGTCAAATTTCTATAATAGATTTTCAACTTTATCGCTACAGCATTAGGTTTAAGGTTGATTGGGAAAATTTTACAGTTTCGGGTAGCTGGACCTGCTGGCGTCTGTACATAAGGAAGACTAAATGCCATATTTTAACTTTATATTTAATTAATATTTTAAATTTAACTCAAGAAGTTGTTGCTGATTTTACTTAATTATTATAATTCTGTAAAGTCATATTTGTTACGGTTACGAATCTTATTTTAATCAACACACAACCGGACACTGTCGTGCAAATTGCAAAAAACGTAAGAAAATTTGAATTTTACGGGCGACCCTAGCGCATCTCCCTTAAGGCATTATGATAAGGTTTAAAGTTCCACACAAAAAGAAACGTGACACGGGTTACAGAATGAAAATATAATTTATTTTGATTTTCTGCCAGTTCTCCTAAATGGGCCGTAGGCATGTAAGTCGGGTTGATGAATTACTCTATCATCAAGTAATCAGCCAAAGCTCGAGGCATGTATAGGCCAATCAAAAATCTATGGCCTTTACGTATACAAATACACAACATAACAACTTCAAAGACTATACAAAGACAGAACCAAATCCAATTCGGTGTGCCAATCAAGAAATTACAACACATAATTGTATTATAAAGTTTTCATACAAATAGTTCTCTATAAATCAATCTATACAAACCGGTCCCCTGCGTCTTGTATTACTAATTCGTATCGAACTCTCGAACACAAAATACATAGTTACAGAGGCTTCATAAATAATAATAACAGTCCTCCAGACCGAATTTTGGCCATGACGGCCACGGAGACTGGAGATATTACAATGCACAAATGTGTGCGCTGACACAGATGCACTCTCTTTTCCTCACTACACTCACTCTCATTATCAATGGAACGGCAATCTGACACGACCGGAGAGAGATCAGGCGCAGGACCAACGGCGTAACGTGCTTTCCGAGGCACGGGGCGGTATCACACCTTCCAAACTCCGGGCTGTTACTGAGAAATGTCTAATGGAAAAACCCAATAACACTTTGCGTGACCTAGGAATCAAACTCAATACCAGCAGGCGTGCTTGCTACCATGAGACCAACGTGGCATAAATATAGTGTAACAACGAGTGCAAGCGCACTTGCGACTGGAATTCGTTTGACACCGCCGCTGTGTGTATCTGTATAAGAATCTTTTGGCTGCGGCAAAATTCGGAACTAATGCCGCCATTTTAATACAATTTCACAAATGTTTACCATACCGTCAATGTCATGAAAGCGCCAAAAAATCCTCAAAGCACTTTAGGTACAGCCCGATTCAAACTTTTACGCGGCTCAGCTCAGGACATGAGGCGAATCGCTGCGCAGTAACAAATTCACGTGTCAGCGGGGGTGAGCGGTGAGGTACTGCGCAGCGAATAACGCACTTCAGAGCTATAAAGTTTGAAACGGGCTGTACGCGTCTGTGAGCGTGCGCCCGTTTTCGCTGCGTCTTAGGAGCCGGCTTTCTGTACCTATCTATTCTGTGTCTCTTAGATGAGAAATAAACCCGTCGACAGTGATTTAAATGCCAATAACTCTAGAACGCGTCGCTTCTAATTGCACGCGGCCGATTTCGCACGGTTCGGAGACAATGGTAGGGGATTTATTTTAGGTCCCTGTGATGTGTGAATGGGTGAGGTTTAGTGTTTGTTTTACTTGAGAACAATGTTCGATGTTATTTTCAGAAGTATGGAGAAAGGAGAAACAAAGGATGATACTCTTATGACAGTAATTACAGAAAAGGATAAAAAAAAAACAAGTTGATCCAAAAAGAGTTCACCGCAATGGTTTTGATCAGAACAATCAACCACAACCAAAGCAAATAAAAACTTTAAATTCAGTACTAAAACCTCAAACGGGGCAAATATTTCAATCTTATTGGCACTTATATGTTCGAGCCGTTTGGGGTCGAAACTCATCATCAAGTCGAGCCATGCGGTTCGAGTGCCCATTTAATTTTTCGAGACATTGCCAAGCGGTTGGTTGACTCTTCACCAGTGACCAGAGAGCTGGCCCACACTTTTGCCAAAGAATCAGTATCGCCATACAACGTGGCAATTATTACATATTATTACTTTGGGACTGTTAGCTTTCAATTATGTAAATATGTTTATCATGACTAATAAAACATTGCATAATCAGACTATAGTGTTCCTACTGCTGGGCGTCGTCTCTGTGAGAGGGAGTGGGTCATAATCACGCTGGTCCAGTGCGGGTTGGTGGATGTCACATGTCTTCGATGTTTTGGTTCTAAAACATGCCGGTTTCCTTACAATGTTTTTTTTTTTTTAAATTTTCCAAAAAAATTTTACTTCTGCCAAACTGCAGAGCAGTTTGTTGGCAGATGTAGCTCCCATATACAATTTTATATTTTCTAAACAATACATTTACCGCTAAACATTACCTATAACTAAACAAGCAAACAATCAAAAACTTTACACACATATTTTACAGCAGCACAAAGGCTAACTTTTACGTACTGCTAATAACATTTTAAATTGCGTGATAGCATTCCAAATCACGTCGGCGATGCCGCGGCCATAAGCTAGTATGGCATAGATTTAGTCTAGGCATCTCCATTTATGAGGCTTTGACAAAAGGTATTCAAAAGAAACTTCCCCATTTTATTTTTCCTTTACCGTTCTGAGAGCAGCGGTGATGAAATTAAATACGTTAAGGAAAGTGCCTGGCTGGGTTCGAACTCATGACCTACAACTCGTAAGTCAGGGTCGATACCAATGGTAAAAACTAGTAAAAGATTATAAGCTAAACAATAAAGTAATAAAGAGAGTTATGGATATAAATAAATTAACATAAGCAAATGATTTACAATTCCCATCCCGTAAAATAATCTTGAACAATATTGCAAATATTTTTTGTTGACACCTTTATGATCCGAAGACAATGACTGAGTCAATGATTTGGCAAACAGTGTACTTCACCGCCTACAAATATTGAAGAATCTTGAAAGCAAGAAAATAAAGTTCAAAATTGCCTGTAAAGAAATTAAGGATGAGCAAATCAAATACATACCTTGGGATGAGTAGCACTGCCTACCCGAAAGTGTAATTTCGCATTTATGAGGCCACAAATAATAAGGAAACGTTATTATTACTTTTTCTAAGTTTAAGACTGCCATTTTTTTTAAATTTAACGGTTTTATGACGTCACTGATGCATCTGCGCGGGAGTCGACCACCACTGTGCGGGGAAGGATGGTGGGCGTTAGGACTTTGTTCCCACAGTAGCTTTACACCAGAACGAACTTTGCGAATGGTTGTTTTTCTTGTTTTCACTATTTCTTTTACGATTTTGTCGAGGCTTGTGAATAAAAGATGTCTGATGGCAATTATTGGGATGGCTATAAATCTATCTTTTATGCTGTCTTTCTGCTGTTTAAATGAAAAAACAATTACGGTGTTAGTTCCGATTTTGGCGTGCCAAAACATCTTTGTACAACTACAGGGTTAAATTAAATTAGCTAAGGTAACTCCGCAGACGTACGGAATCGATATCTAAAAATGATAAAAAAACAAAAAAGAAATTAATTTGATAGTTTTCTTTTGTGCGGTCATCGATCGCTGTTAGTGTATTTACTTGAAATATCAGTTCTTTTTGTGGACACTTCACAGACGTAATTGGTATCTAAGAACTATAAAACACATTTTCTCAACTCGTACAAGACTTCAAGTTACAACACTACCAGTGGTCGTTGACCCCTATGAAAGAAACATCAAATCATTTTTATTTTATCGTGTTTTATATACGTCTGCGGAGTTTCGCTAGCTACTTTAATTTGACTCTGCAATTGTACAGACGCCAGCACATCAAGCTACTACAATCTGTCAAATTTCTTTAGCAGGCTTTCAATTTTATCGCTAAAGCATTAAGTTCAAAGTTTATTGGGAAAATTTGACAGTTTCGGGTAGCTTGATGTCGTCTGATTCGATTGGTCGATTGGCGTCTGTACAAAGATCTTTTGGCACGCCAAAATCGGAACTAACACCGCCATATTGTTTATTCAATACCTTTTTTCAAAAATATTTACCAACAGCGCCATCTGTGATTGTCATTTAAAACGCACAAAGATCCTTGTATCTACAGGATTTCACCTTGCCATATCAAGAAAGTACGATACTAAAATGTAAAATACATAACCGTTCTTTGCAGTCGGGTCAAAAATGATGGCACACAAGGACAATAAAGGAAATAAAAATATGTGTACCTATCCTTTCTCATCCTCTACATTTTACATGTACGTTGTAACCACAAGTTGTAACCCACTTTGCTAAAAGAAAACACATACATAGAAATATAAATTAGTTTATTATCCAGGTAAGCAGGAACTTTGGTTAAGCACAGGATGAGACATGTTCTTTTATGGAGAGCCGCAGTGGCCCTGCTGTGGTAACGGCCGTGACTCGAGTTGTTGGTCGGGGGTTCGAACCCACAAAGCAGGCACTTCACTTTGTGTAAATTATTTCATCACCAGTGATCTCAAAACGGTGAAGGAAAACATTGTGAGGAAACTGGTACCCTAATTGCGTAACACACGATCAATCGGAATCTGAATCATTTTGAAGCAAATTTCTAATCCATTGCTTCATGAGTTCGAAAAATGTGTCTGCTCAACACGTAAATAACGCAATGAATGTTGTTGAACTGTCAAAATGAAACCGATTCCGATTGATCGTGTGTTACGCAATTAGGGTGCGGCACGTCCTAGAACCAAACTTTCGAAGACGTGTGACATCTACCAACACGTGTGGTAGATTACGGCCCACTCCCTCTCACCGAGAGGAGCCCTGTGTCCCAGCAGAGGGAGACATTATAGGTTGATTATGCACGATAATATTATTATTTTGAATTATTGTGAATATGTGAACTATGTGAGTCATTGTTATTTTCTTTTCTCAGTTAGTTTTAATAATGGTCTGGGGCCCTAAAAAGGCCACTTTAAGCAATACCTCTAAGCTGTTAATTTCCTGAATTCCTAGCAGATCATTAGCAATTCCTCTAATTTTCGTAAAATTTCATTTCATATTTGGTGTAAACATTGCCGCATGAAAAAAATAAAAACCGTAATTTTATCGGTAAATTTTCCATTACAGTTTTTATTAATTAAATTGGTTTTTTATTTCTACAGTTTAAATGTTATTTCTTTGTGATATGAATTGCACACAGATCATATTATGAATTCTCAGTTTGTGACCATTTTACGATTTTTAATATGATTCATATTGTTATCCTATTATGATTCTGCCAAAGTGGCGTTTTTAGGCCCCTTGGTAGTTTAAATACTTTATGTGGCCTACCCAAATGTCCTTTCTTCGGTTTTGTTCGTCGAATCGCTGAGCTCCTAAGTTCTGAGTTAAGCTGCACGATTACTGACAAATGCGAACCCTAACTGAATAGGTCAAATCTGTGTGGCTCTTTCCTTAAAAACCACAAGAGCCTCACATGATCTGACCAAGATTAAGTCTGGACTTTAAAAGAGACTGTGACCTCTAATTTGTTACAGCCTTTCTTCTCAGGAAACGCCGACTTCATCAAGTTTTTTAAATATGTTTGACGTGTAAAGTGTTTTTACAAACCTACTTACATAATTAAAATCAATTATCATTTATTTGCCATGAATAGCTTAAAATATTACATAGAAATAAAAGACAGAAAAAACTTTTATTTGCGGCAAACATGACGCAGAGAAAAAACACAAATAGAACAAGTTGGAGGAAAATATGCGTCACGTCCACGCAAAACGGCCATCGCTCAGCATAATGCTACGACCCTATGCAAGACAGTCCCAGCGCTGGTTTTCAGTAACAGTCGGCGTTGACGTGATGACGTCAACCGGTGCAGTACACGATGCGATATAAATAGCTCAATAAGAAATAAAACATAAAATAAATAGACAATACCTAGTTCTATATTTTTATAATTATGAACATAAAAACCTGCAGGTAGATTATGTATAAAGTAGTATTTGCCAGTTACAACAGAAAGTAACAGAAGTTTTATAGGTTACACAAGATGACCAGCCCCCACAATCTATCACCACAAAATCAAACCCCAAACCCAGAGTCAATAATTGTCACTGATAATCTCGTTTTATACAAAACATTCGGGTCCGTCCCTCAGGTCCGGGATCCCGGACTTTATCTATTATGTAGCCCCACGGTCCCGGACTATAAATAATTGATACCTCGTAACTAATTACGAAGATCTTTCATTAGTTCGCATTATCGCGGAGAGTTTAGGTCAGTAAATGAGCTGAGTGATTTTTAGGGTTGGGCTGAATCGATGGGGCCTTGTCGATATTTTGATCGCAAACAAGTTGAAGGGGCAAAGTTAATAAATCCGTTTCATTACAAATGTATTTTCTCTAAGGAGATCTTTTTGACGTATAAACGTGTCTTACGTTTACACGTCAATATTTTAAAACTAGATGTCGCAGGCATTTCCTCGCTGATCCTGATCCCTGAGAAGAAATTCTGAAACAAACTCAGAGGTCATGCTCTCTTTTAAAGAAGTAGGAACTAAAAAACACTTGGTGTAGCGGAAAAATAGCAGGAGGACTTTGTGGCTGAGTGCTAGCTTACTAGTGCTAAGCAAAACGCTATCGCGATGAACGATAAATAAACCCCGTTTTTTTACTCATAAGTCGAAAAGCGATGAGCAACGACAAGGCGCCAGCTCGAATACTGTATAGCTGTTGCTGTAGGTACTGTCTTTTATGACCTGCTTTTTGGCAGCAACTCATTCCTGCCCATCATATCGTATTTAGATGACCTTTAAAGCTTATTAATAGAATTTGCTCACAACTTCTCTGATTGCGAGGAGGTCACGACATGAAATGAGTCCATGATTTCGGATTTTGACTACATGCCGACATCCATACTAAGATTGTGCAAAGGTAACTATGTTTGTTTGTTACCTTTTCACGGCTTAACAGGTGAACGGATTTGAATGAAATTTGGCACACATGTAGACCATGATCTGGGTTCGGACATAGGATACGTTTTTTATCCTGGTACTAAGTTCGACCTCCACACTGGCGAAGACGCGGGCATAACCTATTTACGAGTACACATAAATGGTTTGGTCTGAGCCAAAGCCTTACAATTTATCGATACGTAACCAAATTGCAAAAATCATTCAGTATCGATAGATTGCATTGATACATCACTAATTGTGTGTTGTCCCTTAGGAATTAGTTAACTGTTTGGATATTTTTTGTGCATTCTTTATTGCCTTCGTGGTTTCCTTGGGACCCACGTCGGATTCTCTGAAACGGTTCATGAATTAATCAGTGCTACTATATACCTTGTAAGGACTGGATCGAATATCGAACATTTAATAAGCCTGGATGATGACCTCACGTAGGGTTATGTGTTATAGAATGCGTTGGAAAAATCGTAGTCACACTGGCTATAAAGGTTTTATTTACGTTGTTGAGCAGACACATTTTTGGAACATATGAAGCAATATCCTTCAAAATGTTTCAGATTGGGACTGTTAGGGTACTGGTTGTATCTACGAGCAGTGGTGGCTCAGTGAGCAGTGTTGGCCTAGTAGTAACGGCCCCAACTTACGTGTAGGTTCGAAGCCATGCAGGAACTTTTACTTTTTGTAGTTTATTTCATAACTGCTCTCAAAACGGCGAAGGAAAACATCGTAAGGAAACCGGCATGTCCTAGAATCGAAAATTAGAAGACATCTAGCAACCCGCACTGGGCTCATGTTATGGATTATGACTCACTCCCATAGAGCAGTCCTGTATCCTAGCAGTGTAAAACATTATACATAGATTTCCTAAAAACCTTTTATAATATTAAGCTAAATAGAAGGATGAGTGCCTTCGACCTCGATTAAAACTCACATTCTCTGCTAGCCAGTTCGACGCCTTACGCCTTAGTGTTAAAAAGTTTTTAAATAAAAGCATTTAATGAAGTTTAAAATCAAGAACTGCATTTTAGTTTTTCTCAACTTTCTAGATTCTGGAAGTCGCCAAATTCTCGCCGCTTTGTGAATTCATTTCTATAGAAGTCTGGCAGTTATCCAAGTAGTATCAAAGAGTGCTCCAATGCAAAACGCTACATTTATTCTGTCTGACCTGAAAATCAAGCGAGCAGCCTGAAGGCTAGCAGAAGTACCATAAATGAGCTGATCTTAAGCATGCAAAAGAAAACGGTCCTATAAAATAAGGTGACCTACAAAAGTAGTTTCGATGAAGTGGTAATATACATAGAGGGGGCTCGTGGCTAATAGTAAGAGCCACACAGTCGGTCGAAGGATAAACAGTATGCTTACCGAGGTCGGTTTATGGATGACCATATACATATATTGAGACCCCTCCGCGCCTCGGAAAGCGCGTTACACGCCTTAGGGACCGGCTTTCATTTGTAGATCTTTGACAGTTGTTACGGGTAGTCAGAAGCTCGAAAGTCTGACAACCAGTCTTACTAAGGGGTATCGTTTTACCCAGTAACTAGAGGAGGTCAGATAGTCAGTCGCTTCATGTAAAATACTGGTATTCAGCTGCATTCAGTTAGACTGGAAGCCGAACCCAACATAGTTGGGAAAAGGCTAGGCAGATTTGACCATAATTTCTTCTCAGCATGAGAAGAAATTATGGAAGTAATTATGATGCAAAAAGACTTGTCTGTCCTTAATAAACCTGAAGGCCTGTTATTAAAAAATTTCGAAATCTAGTCGCAATCTCATCTCAGTGACGGTCTGTGTCAGAACTTTTCAAAAATATCCTCAAAACAATCTTTAAAATACCGACATTTTTGAAAAATCTGAGATTAGAATGCGAAATCATATGGTATATCTATTGGACGCTCTGTTTATCTTACACAGTAATTAATTTCAAATACTATGTAAAAAATGCAGTTTCATTGTTCTTAGAAGAACTTTCAACCCAGTAAATATCAACCAGGCCTCTATTACTCAATATTATCTCGGCATAGTAATTACAGCAACCCCAGGATTTACATTACCATCCTGTCATAAGTATTGGTACAGTTTTTACGTGCAAATGTACTGTATGACACATTGTAACAGCTCCCGTTCATAAATAACTACCGGCCGTCGTAAACATCATGGCGTCGCGTGTCATAGGAGACAGCGAACTTGGTAGTAGAAACTTTTTGTTTATATTATCATGAAAGTGGGTGGTGTGTGGTTAAGTGATGGGTAAAATTCTTGGGTTAAGCTTTGGTAAGCCGTTATTCAGACACTTTTAAAGTGTCTTTCTCATAGCAATTTTCTCACCCACAAACACCCTCACTCACACACCACTCGACACTGCACCACCACACCTCAACATACAGTTTGCAAGTTTTTTATTGTTGCGTGTTTACGATCTTTATTTTAGAATAGTACAAGAATATATTATTGCAATATTGTAACCTCTATTTTCATAATAATAGCATATTTGTTGTGCCCCAGTTCAAAAGGACACGGTCACTGTTAGTTTAAAGAGAGATCAAGATAAATTACGACTATATGTATTAAATTTACAATTCTTTTTCTAGGATAAGCTTGTAGGTTGCAGGTATCCAAAGGCAGCGCCGCCAGTTTCCATCAGGTTGACCATCGGATTACTTGACAATAGTTATTTGTTATACAAGAGTGCAAAGTTGCTTTTTAACCGCGTGTTCAATTTTGATGACCGAGCAAGCGAAGGATTCTAAAATTGAATCACGAGCGCAGCGAGTGATTCAAAATTAGAATCCTGAGCGTTAGCGAGGGAATCAAAAGAGCACGAGGTGAAAAATCTTTGCACTCGAGTGCAACACGTAACTTTTCATTCCACCTCAGCGAGGAAATGACTAAATGCAAAAAAAAACGTTTACAATCACAAGATAGGTACACTTTTGATTGACGTGTAAAAGTGTTTGTACAAACCTACTTACAAAATAAAATCATTTATCATTTATCATTTATCATTTTATTTCAGTTTAGGTATTAATTACTACATTATGACAGCTAAGTATTACAGAATAATCTTTAAATTATAATAAAATAATACTAAGGTATAATTAAGAAAATTTTAAAGTAACGTTGCTACAGTTATTTAAATTGAGTGTAATATTTTTGTTTGGTACTGTAATATTGGTGTTAGTCACTTGTGTACTGTTTTTCGGTAAACTATCTGTCATACTTACTTAATAGTTGTACCGATTCATCGGATTCCCTTGGCGTGAATGTTGGCATAGAGGTAGCAGTAAATAGGTTTAATGTTTTTTTTAATTCACAAACTTAGTGCACACGATGTTCTAAATTCAATTTACTTTATCCTCTAGAGAATAAAAACGGCTTTTCCACTCAGATATTGAAGATTAAAAATACTCTTTCCGAGATGGTGGGATGAAAAATAATTTACACCCATTTCTTCTCTCCTAATGGCAATCAACAAGGCTAATCAACAAGGTGGTTGAGGAGTTGTATCTTCTTAACTACATTGACTACGCTGGCTTTTGACTACGTTGTATGTGTATATTTTATGTCTTTTTTGTTTGTAATATGCGTTTTGTTTGTGAAAAATAAACAAATTTTCTTTCTTTCATCTATTTAATAAAGTTCTTTAAATCACTCACTGACAGACAACGTGAGTCTAGAAGCATGATTTGTACAAGAGGTCCTTATAACGAAGACACGTACTTAGGAAAGTTTTCTAAAAATTCATCCCCTAAAGGGGTTGAATAGAGGATAAAAATGTATGTGGAAGTTTTCATTTTTATTTGCCGTTTGGAAATCCTATCGGGCAGACGGCTCATCTCTGAAGAGCCCCAAAACCGCTGTCATCTTATCACTTAAACCACATCCAGATAATGTCGGAAGTCCGTTGTTTATGGGTTTGACTGTCCACGCATAGGCACGAGCGTGATATTACGACTAAATGGCTATATAACTATTGTTTATATACCGTTTACATAACTGCGAGTGTCATGCAGTGGATACTGAATGTGGGCAGGTTGTTGACGTTAATAGCGCGGATGATGATCTGCAATGATCTGTATTTTGATGTCCTGGTCAGATAGCAGGCAACTTTGTCATTCATGAATTAATGAAGCTTTAATCAAACGGCAAGCACACATGACGCCACTGAATTCGGGTAGGTAGAGTTAGGGAAATTAATTAGTAAGCAAATTGGCACCCTACGTCATATCGCGGTGTTATAGCTATTTCATACAACTATCTTAGAACAACAGTTGGGAATTGAATATACAGAGAATTTAAATTGGTATCAATATCAATTTGCTTAATAATAATAAAGAAAACAACTTGAGCTCCGAAATTTCCAATACGCAGTAAACACGTGTGGTTATCAATGCTTGTTCTGTCTCTGCATGGGATAATAATGCGGCTTGCATAGGTAGTATTAACACGCTCAGCGCCAAGCCCCATATGCCAATACCGCTACACCAGGAAAATTCCTTAGGCCAAGGCAACATTTTTTGTATACAAAATGTATGGAAAGTGTGCGCGTTAGCAATACACGGCGCTTAGACTGGAATGGTGCTTGTGTATCAAAAAGGATACACAAGTGTTTAGACAGTGTGTATCGCAAAAGATACACATGGCGCTGAGCGTGTTAAAGCATCGTGATTACTAGAGACAGAAGAAAATTGATACACATCACAAATAGGTAATTTTTTTCAATTCCGTTACTCTTTTATTTTATTTTTTTATTAAGGTTAACCAAAACTTGTTTACAGCAGTACATTAGCAGCTTATTATTTATAATAGGATACAATTGCGGATGCAACAATTAATTATAGATTAACACCGCTGGCACAAAAAACAGTGGTAAAACCATTAATTATTAAATTACGACAGATTCATAAAAATACAAGTAAATAAAATGTGAAAATTAAATTAATAAATTAGATCATAAACGAGTCAACAAGATACAAATTAAATAATAATAATTGATATGAAAATTAGATTATAAATTAGACTAAAAGAAAATAAATTACATTGACCATTTAATTCATTCCTGCATGTTATGGCAATATTGTATCATCATCTGCCTAGCCTTTTGCCAACGATTTTGGGGTTGGCTTCTAGTCTAACTGGATGCAGCTGAATACCAGTTTTTACATTGAGCGACCTCCACATCCAAGTTACTGGGTTACACGTTACCTATTGGTAAAACTGTTTGTCAGACATTTGGGCTTCTGATTAACCGTAACGACTGTCAAACATCTACGAATGACAGCCGGGACCAACAGATTAACGTGCTGTCCGAGGTACGGAGGCGCTCGATAAGTAATGGATGGTCACCCATCCAAGAACCGACCTCTGCTAGCGTAGCTTAACCTTAGATTGACCCGTGCGGATGTTATCATTTAGCCACGAGAGAACAATGAAACGGAACTACATTATACAAGGTATTTCAATTAATCACTGAGCTAGAAAAAGGCGTTTTTATAAGAGATACCCTCAAAATTTTGGAAACGACAAGGAACAGGAACGGTCATAGATAATGTTTTAGCAAGAGATGGAAATATGACCAAAAGATCATAGTTAATATACGCATCCAAAGAATGAAAGTTGTATTCGTGAATGTCTTAGCGGCATTTTGCGTTTTTAGTAATTTTATATTATCTCTGAAACTATATGACCAATTGACATACTGTAAAGGGCAAATCTTATCTCTATAATGTCCTTGTGATCATAAAATAATTTATTTTGATAAGGATTCTTAATTAAAAATTATACTTTCATCCAAACGTAAGCATGTGAAAAAGGTACTTTTTTAAAACATAAAAGTGATATTAAAAGATAAAATATAAAAGAAAGAAATATGATGTCCCGGACTTTTTTGTAGAACTATTTAAGGCGGACCAGATTGTCATACATGGTTTTTTTAGTCATATACAACTGTTGAGGCAGCGCATGCAAATAATTCTGTTTTAAGGCTCTTTCCAGCTTGTTAGATCAAAGTGGTGATAGCTCAGCTAATATGCATGATGTAAACATAATTTATAGCCTATACCACTCACATATAATGTAGCTTTCTACCAGTGAAAACCTTTTTAACCGACTTCTAAAAAAGGAGGAGGTTCTCAATTCAGATGTTTGTATTTTTTTTAGGTTTGTTCGCGCATAACTCCGTCGCTTGCCAACCGATTTGAAAAATTCTTACTTACTTACTTCTACTTCCCAAATGGTCCCATAAAATTTTCATCAAAAACGGTTCAGTAGTTTGGTCTTTAAACCAAAATTACTTGTAAAAATTACAACTTAAAAGCGAAGAATAAAAACTTTTTGAAAAAAAAAACAACCGACTTCCAAAAACGACACTACAAAGTGAAAAATAACTTTAATTTCGGAAGTCGGTGGCAAACTACGAAAATGCGAACCCAACGACAGCGACTACCGAAATTAAAATTATTTTTCACTTTGTAGTGTCGTTTTTGGAAGTCGGTTGTTTTTTTTTTTCAAAAAAGTTTTTTTAGAATTGGATCACTAACTCCGGAGATTACCCCCTACATACAAACAAACACATTTTCCCTCTTTATAATATGAGTATAGATTGCGCGAAAAAAAGTTGGTTTCGAAGAACCTTCAGTTCTACCTAACACAAAGAGTGTTCCGGAAACCCGTAATATTCATGGAACTCTTGGAACTCGTGAAATAACAGTAGAAAAATCAAGTTTCATTTGCAAACAATTTCTGAGAATATTCCGCTTTGAAAGATCTTATATTTTTCTACTTATTTGCGACATATCAGTTTCCCGTTATTATGAAGCATTTATTATGATGGAAAATATTTTACATAAATAAATAGAAGAGAATAACAAATATATATTACGAAATACTTGTAATGGAAATATTTCGTTGTCTTTATTTGTGATGCTGTACTGTTTGTATGAACTACTCTCTTTTCACTTCTCTCTATTTAATGCTGCTAAGGACCAGTTGTTTTTGAAAGAGTGCACCTCATCCCGCCATCTCCGTCTAGATCTTCCACGCTATCCCCGTAAGTTTGGCACATTGGTCGTCTGACATGCAGCAGATGTGTCCAACCTGACTTCATTTTAGCGTGGCAGCTTTCGAGTGACGACAGCCTGCTGGGTCGGGCACAGGTCCGCAGCATTATGCTTAGCGATGACCGTTTTGCGTGGATGTGATGCATATCTTCCCTGTTCTTTTTTATGTTGGTTTTCTTCTCTACATCATTTTTACCGCAAATTAACGTATTCTATGGATAGAAAACACTTAAACTTGACTGCCCCGTTGATCAAGTGGTCACCAGAGGAGTGCTGGTTCAATCCTCAGATCCGACAGTGTTAGTGAGTTTTCCACTATGAAATTCAATACCATGTTGGATTCGATATACATATTTAGGTACGTATGTACACCTTTTAGAATCTATAAAATAACTGGCGCAAAGTTGAAGTCTGTGCTCCTTTTGGAAAATGTAGATGTGATATTCTTTATAATACAAAAGTCTCCAAATTACTCAGCTACTTTCAAATCAACTGGTGCAGTTACCACTCCGAAACCGGTGATTCAACAATACCAACATCCCAAAAAACACCCACTACCAATCAGGCAGCACATGTGAGACAGACACACTTTAACGGCAAAATAAAATGAAACTGCATAAGTAAGAGCGTTCGGCAATAAAATCAGGATCGCGCCCACGAGCCGGGGAACGTGCAAACATCGATGAAGCACTGTATTGGAACGTGGGCGGGGAAGGTGGGGTGCCAGTCATAGAGGTTTGTTGAATTTTGGCAGAGCAGACGAGGCCTTTTTATTCATTTATCAACTTATATTAATCGTGTGCACCACACATACAAGTTATCAGTCAATACACACGTCATACCATCATAAAATTAGGTTAAATCACATAATAAAACCGGACAAATTTTGATGAGATTAAATGAACCTTAGACGTTTGAGGAACTGATAGTTCAACAACAAAGTTGTTGGTTCAAAATCACAGTATGGGTTGAGTGGTGCCACACACTGACAAAAGGTAGACAGAATGATCGGCAGGAAACTGTTGTGAATGTTAGTTATTTCTGACACTTCATTCAGTTTTTAAGGTTAAAGTGAAAATGGGTCAAACATCTGGTAGAACTTATTTCTTACTTATTTCTCCTCCTCTGTGACAGTGTGAGAGGATTCATTGCCAAAACAAGTTTGGTTAACTCACAACAATGACAAATAATGACTTAGGTGGGGATGTTAGAGCATTAAGGAAAGCTCTCAGTTATATTATCATTTATTATCAGCCATTTGTGTCCCGATACAGGGCAAAGGCCTCATCCTTCCACTTATTTCTAATTATTGCTATATGTGACCAATCTTTAAAATAGTGTCAAGTTCGTCCCGCCATCTCCTCCTAGGCCTACGGCTCAGTGGCTCTCACCGGCGTAAACTGTCAATGCTGCTTGTAGTGCGTAGTAAAAAGCTTTCCAAAATTAATTACTTTTGCTATGCCAGAGCAGCATAGTGAGCCACAGGTACTGTTTTTGCCAGTCTGTTTCCACCTTTGAGCCACAGCCTCCCATCATCCTTTTCATCTTGTGCAAGGCCCCGCTTCCTCCTTCCAGTTATGATGGAATCTGTTGGATGGGAACTATGTTCGTGCTAAACATACAAAATAGTTTAGTGCATTATTTTATTTTTATTTTTTTTACCATTTATGTACACACATATATAAACAGACATTGAAAAACAGAACAGAAAAAATAGGTACAGAGGTGATGCTTATTTCATAAGAAATCTATTTTCTTTTTTTCTTTTCTATTTGGATTGTATCTTTATCTCGCTCTCACTGCAACCAAACACCATTACAACCATGTCCAACACTTTGTAGCATAAGAATTGAGTTTTTATTGCAAAACTTGGTAATGTTACATTTTTTCTTACATTACTTACTTGTTCTACTCACCCTGTAAGCCGTTAAGCGCGATGGTTGAATAAAACCATTGTTTAATGGTAAAGATTATATGGGAAGATGCAAAATGATAGGCCATAATGTTACTGTATTACTCGTTGTCTGATACTGATAAAGATATGGGTTATATGAAGTTTATAATAAAATTATTGCTAAAGACTTTTGCGTTATCTCTGGCTATCCTATGTCATGCACAAGGTAAGAAATAGATATTTACAGATCATGTCTTCTGCGGTAAAGAAGCCTGGGGCCACCAATAGCATAGCATAATCAGCCTATAATGTTCCCACACCTGGGACAGGAGTCCTCTCTGTGAGAAGTAGTGGGCCGTATTCCACCACGTGGTTCCGGTACGGGTTGGTGGATGTCATATGTTTGAATTTTTTGTTCTAGGATATGCCAGTTTCCTCACAATGTTTTCCTTCACCGTTTTTGAGAGCAGTGGTGATGAAATCATTTAAACAAAGTAAAGCGCCTGTCAGGGTTTGAACCAACAACTCGTAAGTAGCAGCTATTATCACTGGGCTACCACTGCTGAATGCTGCTCAATCATCAATTTTAGCATTTTCTATTTTTTAACCCCCGACGCAAAAACGACGGGGTATTATAAGTTTGACGTGTCTCTCTCTCTGTGTGTGTGTATGTCTGTCTGTGGCATCGTAGCTCCCGAACGGATGAACCAATTTTGATTTTGTTTTTTTTGTTTAAAAGGTGAATTTGTCGGGAGTGTTCTTAGTTATGTTTGATGAAAATCGGTCCAAGATGGCCGCCGCCAAAAAATGGTGGATTACATATTTTTTCACAACTCCCTCATTAGTTTTAATGAGCACCATTTGATACTTCTTACGAGGAATACTTCCGTAAAAAAAATCTAGTCTAGCATACAAAACATAAAAGAGATTATCAAAGATAAAACACTCAATTCAAATTTTCAAGACCGTGTCAAAGAAAAAAAGAATGAAAAATGCGTTTATTAGCATTACAGTAAAATAAACTATAAAAACAGAAAATAAAGAATATAATGCCAAAAGAACTTCAGCTCAGCATAATGTCAGATGACAACACAAGTGTACCACCTGAAGCTGATTTTCAGCTGCAACCCACAAGTGCCATACGTTGGAATAACAAACACAGGAAAGTGTGTGTCCGTTATAATAAATTAAAAGAATTAATTAAATGAAGATGATAGAAAAGCTTATACAAAATCAAACAAAATGCACACATACATGTGTGTGTGTGTGTGTGTGTGTTGTTAATTGTGATTAATGAAAAACTAAAATAAATATGTGCGTATTATTACCCACATAAAACATAAATCATCATCTGCCTAGCCTTTTCCCAACTATGTTGGGGTCGGCTTCCAGTCTACCAGTATTTTACATGGAGCGACTGCCTATCTGACCTCCACAACCAAGTTACTGGGTAATACGATACCCCTTGGTAAGACTGGTTGTCAGACTTTCGGGCTTCTGACTACCTGTAACGACTGTCAAAGATCCACGAATGGCAGCCGGGACCAACGGCTTAACGTGCTTTCCGAGGCACGGAGGGGTCTCGGTATGTAAAGATGGTCACCCATCCACAGACCAACCGGAGCAAGCGTAGCTTAACCTGACCGATCGACCTGTGCGGCTGTTATTATTTAGCCACGGGCCCCTCAAACATAAATGTATAATACATAAAACATAAATGTGAAAAAAAAAAAACAATGTGGAAAAATATAATTAAACTACTTTTTAAAAGACTAACAGCTTCTCCACAATCCCAAACTGGCTTTTAGTAATATGTAGTACTACCTACCATAATACTAACCACTCCCTAATAACCTTTTAATATTCATAAACCTATTTCTCAAACAGCCTGAATACTCCACAAAACACCCCGTCTCGTATATCGTGGTGATGGTCACTTCACCTACGATATATCTCGGGACAGACAGACCGACACCTCATAAATATTCTAAAAGACAAGGACGCTAATTGCTTCGAGCGTGAACCTATTTTGAATGTGTAGTGTGTAGGAGTAAACTATACATACTTGAAAGAATTGAAAGCAACAGCTTGGATGAATATTATCAAGGTATTTTAGAAAATAAGATAATGTGAAAAAGATTGGCTGTCAAGTTTAGGTACTGTATGCCATAGAACCTGGTGAAAACCGCAGAAATCCACTGGATGCGAGAAGCACAGAACCACGGGGTAATTAGGTACGTAACACAGCAACAGTAGCAATGGTTTTTATTTTGACAGTTCAACAACATTCATTGCGATATTTACGTTGGTGAGCAGACACACTTATTGAACATATGAAGCAATGGATCCTTCAAAATGATTCAGATTGAGATTGATAGTGTTTTATGCCAGTGCCGGTCGAAGAGACGGTGCTTGAGGCAGTCCTATGTCCAGCAATGGCCGTCTTTTGGTTGAAATGATAATAATGATGATAAACGTCATAGGTGTAAGATCGCCAAGTATAATGCTACAAGGAACTATTGGCGCTTGAATGACATTGACAGCGGAGCGTTGTTGGTAAACATTTTGTGAAATTATCACATAATCTTCTACTATATAAAAATAAGTCGGGTTTTCCTTCCTGACGCTATAACTCCAGAACGCACGAACCGATTTCCACGGTTTTGCATTCGTTGGAAAGGTCTCGGGCTCCGTGAGGTTTATAGCAAAGAAAATTCAGGAAAAATTTCAACAGAAAAGCGGGAAAATCATAGTGTAGGAGTAGGTTAGGAATAGGGTAGGAGTAGGGTAGGAGTAGGTTAGGAGTAGGGTAGAAGTAGGGTAGGAGTAGGTTAGGAGTAGGGTAGAATTAGGGTAGGAGTAGGGTAGGAGTAGTGTAGGAGTAGGGTAGGAGTAGGGTAGGAGTAGTGTAGGAGTAGGGTAGGAGTAGGGTAGGAGTAGTGTAGGAATAGGGTAGGAGTAGGGTAGGAGTAGGTTAGGAGTAGGGTAGAAGTAGGGTAGGAGTAGGTTAGGAGTAGGGTAGAATTAGGGTAGGAGTAGGGTAGGAGTAGTGTAGGAGTAGGGTAGGAGTAGGGTAGGAGTAGTGTAGGAGTAGGTTAGGAGTAGGGTAGGAGGTAGGGCACCACGCGATCGAAGTAGCGCAAGGCAGCTAGAAATAATTTATATGGCAAAACAATGTTTGCCTGGGTCAGCTAGTTAATATTATAGTATTGTATAGTGTGCACGGTGCTTTATAACAGTGCTGATAAGAATAGCGCGCTTGGTGTGTACGACGACGCGCGCGTTTTTAGTAATTTATTACGATGTACGCACTCACCTGATTTATTAAAACAGCTAATTGTATTACCAGTTAACTGCTCGACGAGCGCTCTGGACTATCTTAATTACATTTTATTATTAAAACTTTGTTTCTCATTAAGTGATTATGTAAATCTTTTAGAAATATACTATATTTTAAACCATAAACTGTAATTGTATTGAAAAAACAAGAAGAACGTTGTAGCGTTGTAGGCAAACTTTATTTTCATGTGATGTCTATTGAGTTTAATTATTTCAATTCGTAAGGGAAATAATGTTTATTACGAATCTTCCACAAACTCTATCACAAAAAAAAGAAATCTATTTGTGCCACCATGGTTTGCAGATGGGATTGTGGTCAGCAGGAAAAGGGTAGATACTAACGTTTTCTTTACGTTAAAACGTTACTGTTAAACGTGACTACTTATAATGTTACTGTCTACCTATTCTGGAAAGCTCCCGAGTCTCCTTTTACATTCATATGATTACTGATTTTCCACAGTGTCAATACAATTAATTCTTTGTACAGACGCCAGCACATCAAGCTAAAAAAAACATCAAAAAAATGGTTGTGTTTCCTTTAATAGATTTTCAACTTTATCGTTAAAACATTAAAGTTCAAGGTTGATTGAAAAAAAATTACAGTTTCGGGTAGCATGATGTGCTGGTGTCTGTAACTAATTGAACTAGCGGCTCCTGCTTCGCACGGTTTTCAAGAGTTGATAAAACATCGAGATTTCTTTATGATATCATAATCTTTTTTGCGGTGAATGTATATGCGAATCCCGCACCCCCGGCCATAGGCAGAGGTGGAACACCGCGGTGGTTTTAGCCGGTAAGCGTCCGGCATACCCCTCTGTCAACCCCATGATGGAGGAAGTCCATGAGGATTTCCACCGCGAAACCAAAACAAAAAAAAAATCTACCTAATCTTTTCCCAACTATGTTCGGGTCGACTTCCAGTAAAACCAGACGCAGCTGAATACCAGTTTTACATGGAGCGACTGCCAATCTGACCTCCACGACCCAGTTACTGTGGGTAATACGATTCCTCTTGGTAAGACTGGTTGTCAGACTTTCGGGCTTCTACCGACCCGTAAAGACTGTCAAAGATCTACAAATGACAACCGGGACCAACGGCTTAACGTGCTTTTCGAAGCACCGAGGGGTCTCGATATGTTTTGGATGGTTATCCACGGACCGATCTCGGGAAGTGTAGCTTAACCATCGACACGTGCGGCTGTTATTATTCAGCCACGAGCCCCTCAAGATTTCTTTATTAAAGAAAGAAAAGAAAGAAAAATAGTTTATTCTGCACAAACAAAACGCACAGTTACAAATAAAAAATAATAATTCTAAAAAAAAAATAAAAAAAAAACATAAGATACACATAGATAAAAGACTCGTAGTCAAGCATAAAAAAAAATCAAAATAATGTTGACACTTTTGTTTATTGCTTGATATCAAGGCCAGGGACCAATGACAACTCACATTAAATGTTAGTTTCTCTAAATGATGTTGAAAACCGCATCGAAATCCGTTGCGTAGTTTAGAAGAGCAACGCGGTCACGCAGTCAAGACACGACAACTGTTAAACATTAATTTATAATAATTGTGTATACAGGGTTAAATTGAGATTAGCTAGCGAAGCTCGTGGTGTGTGCGTGATGGGTATCCATATCTAAACAAAATAAAACAAAAAAAAAAAAAATGTTTTTTTTTTAATCAACGATCATCATCATCAGCCTATAGCAGTCCACTGCTGGACATAGGCCTCTCTTATTGCACGTCATTCAACTCGATTTTCGGCAACTCTCACCAGCTGCTACCAGCCATCCTGCGAAGATCGTCGCTCCACCTAGACTGAGGGCGTCCCACCTTACGTTTACTGATTCGCGGTCTCCCTAAGAACACGGCTACCCCAACGGTCATCGGTTCTACGGCTAACATGGCCGGCCCATTGCCACTTCAGCTTGCTTATTCTGTGAGCTATGTCGACCACTTTGGTTCTCTGCCGGATCAACTCGTTGCGGATTCGATCTCTCAGAGA
The DNA here is from genome assembly GCA_951799955.1 of Apamea anceps. NCBI lineage: Eukaryota > Metazoa > Arthropoda > Insecta > Lepidoptera > Noctuidae > Apamea > Apamea anceps. The sequence goes on along the minus strand of OX637519.1, from coordinate 16,269,895 downwards.
CTCCAAGCATTGCCCGTCAAAGTAGACATCACTAGCTACGCCCCGCAGTTTCATCCGCATCGTGGGAATATCGGGATAAAAACTATCCTATATGTTAATCCTGGTTATAAACCATCTGTGTGCCAAATTTTATCCAAATCCGTTCAATAGCTTTTGCGTGAAAGAGTAACAAACATCCATCCATCCATCCATCCATACTTAAACCACTTCCAGGTATTGTCGGAAGTCCGTTGTTTATGGGCTTGACTGTCCACTGTATGACACTCGCAGTTATGTAAACGGTATATCTATATCTATACTTATAATAAATCTGTAGAAGTGAAAATTCTGTACATTGAAAATATCAAAAAAATAAATGGCAGGAGGTGTTACTAGACCGACACCGAACCCAAAAATGTGATTGAAAAATTTTTGTTGTCTGTCTGTCTGTCTGTCTGTCTGTTTGTTCAGGCATCACGCAAAAACTACCGGTTCGATTACGATGAAACTTGGTATAATTATTCTTTAATATCCTGGGCACCACACTGGGTACTTTTTATCCCGAAAAAGTATATACAATAAAAAACAAACTTAATTTTGCGGTTCGATCCCTAGACCAGATTACTGCACCAACCGCAAATAATAAGTTTGTCGTAGGTTAAGTCACCCGCAATGGAGTTCATTTTATTCCTTTTAGATTTTAGAGTTATTTAGGTTTATTTTTATATAAGTCGTAGGTATAGATTTTAATTTTAAAGTATAGGTAGTATATTTGATAGTGTACGTTGTGACCGTAGGTTATTTTATAATACTGTTAGGTAGGATTAGTCATTCGTATAGATATTAGTTTTTAGGGATTTTGCTTATTTATTGAGTTTAGATTAGTTATCATCAGAAATAGGTTTATTTAGGTAGGTAGGTATTTAATTTTCTGTTATTGAGTTTTTTTTTTTAATTAGGTAGCTACTTAGGTAAAGATATCATAAAGGTACCCTCTTAATCACCACTAATGAGACACAATTGGTTTTCTATTGTAATTAGCCACAAAGGGCCCGCGAGATAGATGGCATTCTGGGGAAGCACATAGGTACATTTTATCCTGTTAGCACGTTCCCGTGGGATAATTTCCGACATTCACGCGGGCGAAGCCGCGGGCAGAAGCTAGTAGTATATATAACAATAGTTATATAGCCATTTAGTCGTAATATCACGCTCGTGCCTATGCGTGGACAGTCAAGACCATAAACAACGGACTTCCGCAATTATCTGGATGTGGTTTAAGTGATAAGATGACAGCGGTTTTGAGGTTCTTCAGAGATAAGCCGTCTGCCCGATAGGATTTCCGAACGGCAAACAAAAATGAACTCAAACTCAAACTCAAACTCTTTATTGCATTCATGTGTACATTTCGATGTTACAATATAAGTCAGTTCCAACATGAAACCCGGTTAGGGCACGGCAACATAATAGTAATTTTAACATGATTTATCTATATTATTATATTTATATAAAAATGAATTGACGTTTGTGTCTCATAAACAAAAAACTCGAGAACGGCTGAACCGGTTTGTCTTATTTTGGTTTTGAAATATTTGTTGAAGTACAAAGAAGGTTTAAAAGGTGAAAAAAGGTGAAAAAAAAAAATATAAAGTTCAATGGAAGTAGTAATGACAACTTTAATTGGCGGTATGAAGTTCCACTAATTTTTGAATATAGCTAGTAATTATTTTGTTCTAAGTATTCTGCGACCGAGTAAAAGCATTTTTGTGTTAGATATTCTTTTAATTTTCTGTTAAATTGATTAAATTTGGTTTCTTCTTTTATTTGTTCCGGTAATTTGTTGAAAATTTTGATTGCCATGTAATATGGGCTATGGTAAAGCATTTTGATCCGAGAGGGTGGAAGATGTAATTTGTTTTTATGTCGTGTGTTTACGTTATGAATATCTTTTGTTTTTGGAAAAAAATTGCTATTTTTAAATACAAATATGCAAATGTCATGTATGTATATAGAAGGTAAAGTTAGGAGTTTTAGTTTAATGAAAACTTTCACACAAACTTTTATCCCTAACATACCCCTCTGGGAATGATTTAAAAAAAACCTTTCCTTAATGCTCATCTTCGTTATGTATAAGGAACTCTTGTACAAATTTTCACTGGTCTCCACTCAAAAAACAGTCTACACCAACGATCATCGGTTCTACGGATAATATGGCCGGCCCATTGCCACTTCAGCTTATTTATTCTATAATCAACGATCGCTGGTAGTATAATTATTAACTTGAAGTATGAGTTGACAAGTACCTAGTGTTTTTTTGGTTTATCGTGTTAAATTTACGATATCCAACTGTCTCCGTCTGTGGAGTTTCACTAGCTATGTAGATACGCAATATTGAAAAACTCAAACTAAAACTCAAATAATTTATTTCAATTAAACCATTTCAGGCACTTTTGAATTGTCAAAGCTAATATAAAAAGAAATTGTGAAAGCTAATATACTACACATTACCCACTTATTTAGGAACCCAAACCCGGATTTATTTTCACCCCCCAACTCGAGCATAGTACACACATCAGGAAACACGTCAACACGTCTACCTCGACACTAGTTTCACACTTTTACGTAAAATCTATACGAGCCACGTCCATGCAAATCACTCGCGTTACCTGAATATCATACGCACTTGTCGGAGTTCTGAAACGGATACATTGAGCAGGACTATTGGCAAATGTATGTTGGTGGTTTCAAAATAATATAATGATACTGTAAATGTAGCTTTAATAAAAATTATACAGAATATCGGTTTTATTCATAAAAAAAAAGCGTATAGAAGGTTTAAGACATTCATTAGTTAAAATGCTCAATAAGCCTATAAAACCTTTTGATCTTCTATATTTTGTAAATGTGAGAACTTTGTAGGCCTTTTAGACTTTAGATCTGTAGACAGTTTTTTATTTTATCAAGGACCTGTACTTGTTGAAAGGCCTACGCTGTCCTCCCGTACCTACTGGAATTTGAAAACATTGTAAAAGCCAATTATTTTTAAAAGACTAACCGTGGAGTTTCTTGCCGGCTCTTCTCCATAGGAAACGACCAATTAGAACCGTGCACTAGCTTCTGACGTTTCATAAGTGCCCGTGTTGGTTTATGTGAAATAAAATATTTTTATTTTGATATTAACTTCACAAACTTAACAAATCTAAATATTGTCAGTCATCCACAGCCGTCCACCAAATTGGCCGACACATTGACTCGTCAAACGAGAATATTTGTCTGCGCATCGAATAATTTGACGCACTACGTACTGAATTGCGTGGTCAGTACAAAAATCAATTAAAACAAAAAAAATAATTTGCTTTGATGTATGTACAAAAGCTTTTTCGGAATTGCTCCTAGAATATATTATAATAAAATTCCTAATTCCATAAGAATAGCGCCATTGTCAAAATTTAAAATCGTACAATAGACGATTTCTTAAACGATAAAGAGTTATAATAATTAATAATGCTGCATTTAAAATTTTCACATCTGACATTTTTTTTTACTAATAATACTATGTTTCTTTTTATTAATGACATTTTATTTAGCTTAATTACTTTGCATGTTACCAACATAGCGTACTATTTTTATATGTATGACCTATTGTTTACCTATGTTTTACAAATAAACTTTATGATTTATGATCTAATTGTGACCAGACCACCACATTATTACGTACGGAAAACTTATTTATTGTCTACAGTTTTGACAGTTTTATATGTATAAAGGTTTAAGGGGATCATTCAACATAAGAGTTTTAGAAAGTTAAAAGTCAGGATTTCTTTTATTTGTATTGTAAAAATATTATTGCCATAACCTCTTTAATTGATTCTGCCAAAACTTAATCGAAAGTGGATGCTCTACTAACTTGTAGTGGTTTAACATTCTGAAAAATATGCTTTTTAGGCTTTGGCGGAAAATACTGAAAAAACATCTGAAGGTCAATTCTCGTAAGTCAAAACGTTCAAAATCTAGGTGCAATTTCATCTCAGCGACAATCAATGTCAAAAAGTTGTCAAAAATGTAGGGAAATTAGAGGTATTTTTGACAGATTGAGACAGATCAGACTGTGAACGTTCTTAAAATTACGAAAATTGCCCGTCTGATTGCTAAATAGAGTAGTTACAGTAGACATCGTGGCAATAACTCGTTTAGTTTTGTGGTCACAGACAGGCGATAAGTTAATGGTCTCAAGGTTCTCGGTAATCAATTTTCCATAAATAGCGCCTCAGCTTTGGCGGCAACTTTACTTGTGTTTACTTTACTCCATTATTCCCAGATGAAATTAAAAGAGACCATTAAACAATAAAATGATCATTCACTTAAGTTATAATACCAGATAATGTTTTTTTCATCAGTTAAATAAAGCAAAATTGTACCGCACTCCAGCTTGTTACAGCCCACATAAAACAATTATCTCAATTCTAAACCAATTTATCATAAAATTGCTTTATCGTCTTCAACAATTAAATAAAATTGGCCGCAATTCGGGCCAGTGAAGACATCAATTCATTAATGGTACAAAATGATAGGGTTTCTGACGCCCTAGGCGTCTCCAGTCGTCGGCGCCTCTCGGTCGAATGCACTCTAAATCTCCAACCTGCATAGACAAAACCCCTACACTCCGATGCAGCCATTTCCCACCCCACCTGTGCGTCCGTCTCTCTCTACTCCCTACAATCTCTCACCTATCCCGTTTACACCTCAAAATTACATTCGGCCGTTGTCGTTTGTGCTCGGATGCAATAGCCGGTGTGGCTCACAGCTAAACATGATTTCAGCCAGTCGCTTACCGGCCGTCGGAGGAGGTGCATCGCTGCCGGCCGCCGTTCCCGCGTTCGAAACATCGCAACGGTCCGGCTTGTTTGTATAGGGATGTTTGTTCCTAGATAGTGCGCCCCACAAACCCTGAATGGAAGGATTCCTAGTGTTGTGAGACTTATAGTGGACGACAGCGGAGTATATTGTGCAAGTGTTGTGTCGTTTGATGGTCAGTTACGATGTTGCAATACTCACGGTAGGCGGATGTGGCTAATGCAGTTAGATCTGTTTGATTGGTAAAAGTAAACATGTGTATGACAGACGTTATTAAAGCTATGTTGCCGTCTGCCGACGTCGTTTTAATGGAACGTGTATTACAAACGGTAACGGAAACGTGCGATGATTTAGTTTCAGCGAAATGTTATGACTTTAACGTTCAGTAGAACATGATATTACCGGGGAAACGATGCTTTGAAAGCATAAAACTTTACGATGATTAGTCTGTAAAGTGGTGAAGGAATTGAAACGACTGTTTCATATTAAATTGATTGAAAGTAATGTTTGAAATAGAAACAATTGAACAACTAATTGATTTAATTTATTTAAAAAACCATGTGGGTGGAATAAAAGATAACAATGATTAGGCAGTTTTATGTTGAACAAGCAACAAAACAATTCATTATAACAATGGAGTATTGTTTGTGATTGAGTTTGAGCTTTTTTGTTAGGAAATTACTTTTTTTATTTGTGTACAAGCAAGCGTTGATAATCATTTCAGTGGGCAAGACAATACTGCACGCGTTAATAAAACAATAGATAATTTGAGCTCATTCAATGGCTTTCTAATTGGAGTTCATAGTTTAAGTAATCATAAAATGATTATGAATAAAAACATACACCTAGGAACTCCGGTTGATTCAGTGGTCACTAAAGTTTCATTCGCTGTTCAAATTCAAATTGAAAAGGAATCATTCTTTTTAAATTTTTTGTTCTAAACCTCAACATTATTAAAAAGAGCTGGCTTGAAAAGTTGGCTTTTATAAGACTTGTTCCGTGGAAGTTTTGCAGACCAATTTACCCACTCTATAATTGTTGAAGAAAACTATCTAGGAAGAAATAGGAAGACCGTTGAAGACAAACATTTTAAAGTAAAAAAGAAAGCCGGAAAAGTCAATGATATAAACTATAATGTTAAAAACAAAAATACAACACAAAATACGGTCGAACAGATCTAAACCCACGCATCGTGAGACCATCAAATTGACCATTTTATTTTTACAGTTATAATTGAGACAGTAACGATCAATGACAGTTCTTTGATACTTACTAAACATAAAAATAAAGTGACGAAGGATAAAGTTTGCAAAAAAGGCCAACATACGTCAAAGGACTTTGCAAAATTCAAGGAATTATTTTCACATGTGAGTAAATGAAAGGTGTATTTTGCTTTGAAAGAGTGCTTCCTTATTATTACTATGTTCTCTTTGAAGTATATATTTTTAAAGAAATAGACTTGTCAGATCTTCTTTATCATATTTTTAATTTATAAAACTGTCTTCAAGTAAGCTTTTGAACTTCCTATTAGATTCCAATTTTGTTATATCTTTTTCAAATGCACGCTTATTGCGTTAATCATTATGAACAAGATGCAATTAACGCCGAGAAACTAATTAAAAACCAGGTTTTGCACACATGGAGAATTGAATTTATAATTAATACGACTTGCGCGGGAAAATAAGCAGCTGATTATATTATTTAGATGATATGTCTTCTATTTGGATCATCGCCTTTTTATTATTAAAGTCTGTTTCATGTATAAAATATAAAGTAAGTTTCTCGTCCCAGTTACCAATATTTTTGTGCTCCTCTTGAATTTCATTTTCTATAAATATCTTGAATGACTTGACTAACACTCTCCCTGATTACTTCGAATTTATCTTTGACACAAAACTTTCGGGAAATTCGAGCTTGAGCTGGTAAAATTATAATTTACGTTGGAGATACTTATTTCGGAAATTTAACTTCCAATGAAATTTATTAAAGGGAAATTATTTTATCCATAGGCAGCAATTAGTAAGATACTCTGGATATTTATTGTATCCGCCGAAGCGAAAATACAAGTTATGAATATTAATTCAATCATTCTGGGTCCTAATCGTAAGATATTGCGAAATTGGTGAGAATTTTGGAACCAAGTTCCTTATCACGCGTTGCGAAAGGGAGCTAGACGGAAAAAATTAGACCAAAAGTTGGAACGACACTTTTTGCTATAGTTGTAAGCCGTGCGGCGTGCGCGTTTCTCTGTCTGTCTCTCTCTCTCTTTGAACTTCGTTCCATCCGAGTGTCCCTTGTTTAATATTATTATAGGTAGTCTAGAAATTAATACTTCGTTTGATCCACAATGAAAGGAAAACATCGTGAGCAAACCGGCATGTACTAGAACCAAAAATTCGAAGACGTGTGACATCTACCAAACCGCATGCGGCCCGCGTGGTGGATTACGGCCCACTCGGTGTTTTATTAATTTACATTTCCATGTACTTCCAAACGAACTAGCAAAATAAATAAATAAGCCAGCTCATTCAATAATACTATTGAACTGGGCCCGCTGGGCTGGGACTTATACTGGGCCCGCGTGGTGGATTACAGCCCACTCCCTCTTACTGAGTGGAGGCCTGTGTCCCAGCAGTGGGAACATTATAGGCTGATTATGTATGTTATGTTGGTCCACAATAATATTATAACTGACTTGATATAGCCAGACAAATTTTTTTTTTTTGGTCTTTGAAGGGTTAGGGATTGATGCAGATATTTTTTAGTACTAAATTTTGCCAGTGCTTTCGCCCGCGTGAATGTCGGAAATGTCCCACAGAAATGTACTACTAGGATAAAATGTATATGTGTTAATCCAGCATATAAACGACCTGTCTGCCAAATTACGTTCAAATCCGTTTAATCGTTTTTGCGTGACACATTACATTAACACATATTAGTAGGATTGGCTCTGTCGCAAAATGACCACTTCTCAAAATGACTACTGGTAGCAAAATGTATGTCCCTTTCGCAAAATGCATTGCAGCAGAATCTAAAAATAACTTCAGTATCTTTGACTTCTGCCTACCCCTAGAAAGCTGACGACAGCTACATAATTATGAAGCGTAACTTTGCATCTTCTCTGAAAGCAATAACATAGATTAAAGTTTACCTCAAGATCAAAACTTTTTTGCAAAAAAAAACAACCGACTTCCAAAAACGACACTACAAAGTAAAAAATAACTTTAATTTCGGAAGTCGGTGGCAAATAACGAAAATGCGAACCCGACGACACCGACTTCCGAAATTAAAGTTATTTTTTACTTTGTAGTGTCGTTATTGGAAGTTGGTTGTTTTTTTTTTTTTCAAAAAAGTTTTTATTTTTCACTTTTAAGTTGTAATTTTTACCAGTAATTTTGGTTTAAAAACCAAACTACTGAACCGTTTTTGATGAAATTTCTATGGGACCACTTCAGAAGTATCTCCTTTCGAACAAAAAAAGAATTTTGAAAATCGGTCCACAATTGGCGGAGTAATTGCGTAACAAACACACAAAAAAAAAAAAACATACCGTCGAATTGAGAACCTCCTCCTTTTTTGAAGTCGGTTAAAAATGCACCCACTTGACACAGTCCACTGGCACATCTGCCACAATAGAATCATATAAGCATACTTTATAGCCGGGTACTGCCCCCTAAGATACAGGCCTAGCCTAGTTTAGGGGACAGGGTTGGACCGATTGTATTTATCTACCTAATGCTAAATTAAGATCTTTAATCTGTATACATCTGTATTTGAAATTTGTGGTAATAAACAATTTATTATTATAGCTACTAAGCATTGGACAGACACTAACGATAATGATAGCTCAGAGTACAGTAACAGTATTTTCAGGAGAAGTAGCTATCGTAAAAGTGCCAGGAAAAAGTACTCCGTTCCCCTTATTCGATTTTTCCAACGACTGCTTAGACCAGCACGATGTTGCCATACATGGTTTTAAGCGTTGCCAATACTTGTTTTCGCACTGCCTGTTATTTGACCCAGCTTTTGCCTATTTTCATTTTAAATTCACGTAAAACATTAGGTGTAACATTGCCGGAAGGTGGATTTGCAATGCACAGAAATTCTGCATTCTTTGTTCATGTTTGTGGGGACACAATATTTTTGGATCGATACAACTAAAAAGCAAAAAAAAAAATTTGATCTTATTATGAAACCGTCTGCCTGGTCTATTCATTTGGAAGTTTCTAAAGGGGAACTCCTTTTAACGACATTGACCCCCAATTAATACAAATTCAATTTATTGTTTTCGAATATCATCTCAATTATTTGGTCGTAAGTCAAACTGAATTGACTTCAGAATCTGGGTGTTATTATTTATTATACATTGTCGTCATCAAATCATTACCATCCTGCCTTTAATCCACTTTATTTTCATACAAGTTGCACTTGCACACACACTCCCCCCTCACACACGCACACCCACTCACCATTCACGCACACGCGCGCATACATACCCACAAACCTCACAAAATTGTAAATGAGAATAATATAAGTAAATATTTTATTTCGTTTTGTTTTATATATATTTTTTTATTTCTCTTTTTATTTAACTCTGTAAAAAATACTTAGTCAAGTGCCAATGAGTTACAAATATTGGCTTGTGACTTTGTTGCGGAGGGACATTGATCTGTAAGATACAGGGTCACCCCTAGTTTGGAGATCAGGGTTTCAATGTATTGTGCTTAGCATAGCCACTCAGCTATATAACATTGCTCTATGTACTTAGCTTTCTTCAAAAACATTTTTCTTTAATTTAGGATCGGCGGCATATCCTTTTCAACCGATCAATCTAACTCTATTAATCACAAAGCGTCGATTTAACCTTTTAAGTTCTACATTGAACCACTTATCACTTTTTTTCGCATTCTAATTAGAAAAAAGAAGAATATTATGATAACACTTGATAACGCTTGCTCCAAATACTTTATACATTGATCGGAGTTGTTCGCTCTCTTTTCTTAGACATAGCGCTGAGTACACACGAGTTGAAGGTCTTACCGCTATGAATTTAGCTTTGGCATAAGAAATTTTAACCATTCACAAATGATTTTGGATTATGAAGCATGTATCTATTATCAAAATTATTTTGTTTATTATAGTCATTAAGAATATGCATGCATGAAATTATAATAATCAGTGAAGAATATGTTTTGGGGGACCGATTGTTTTTATCCTTTGATAACTGCACCATAATTGCATAGAACACTATCTACTGCTTCATATTTTTGAAAAATTTGTCTGCTCAACAACGTAAATAACGCAATGAATATTGTTGAACTGTCAAAATTAAAGTCATTCCTACTATTACTGTGTTATGCAATTATCCCGCTGTACCTAACATCCTGATGCTGGAGACAGGTCTCACTCTACAAATATTTCTTTTCCAAAGGGATCATTACCGAAAAATTGCCATGAATGATGCAAAAAGAAATAACAAATTGACTGTAACTGCTACTAAACGGACCTTTCACCTAACTATATCTAGTACTGGGATCCTAAAAAGGCCACTTTGGCAGAATCATAATAGGATAACAATACGAATCATATTAAAAATCGTGAAATTATCACAAACTGACAATTCATAATATGATCTGTGTGCAATTCATGGCACAATGAAAGAACATTTAAACTGTAGAAATAAAAAATCAATTTGATTAACCGCATGAAAACAATTACAGACAACAAACAATTACAAATTTTCATTACAGTTAAAAACTGTAATGGAAATTTTACCGATAAAATAACGATTTTTATTGTTTTCATGCGGCAATGTTTACACCAAATATGAAATGAAATTTTACGAAAATTAGAGGAATTGCTAATGATCTGCTGGGAATTCAGGAAATGAATAGCTTTTAGAGGTATTGCTTAAAGTGGCCTTTTAAGGCCCGCTGAAGTTAATATCGATCACGTACATACTTTCAACTTGTAGTCGGTCTTATTCTTTATAAGATTATTATTATTTGCAATTAGACCATCGACCGATAAATTGCTTCGTTTCCTTCAGAGTTTTAGCTTGTTCAAGGCGGGAAAGTTCGTCTCAGTTAATTTCTACAACTTGGCAAGTTTTGTACCAGTACAGCGTTTATTTCTGAGTGTTATTCTTTGGAATTTGATTAGCTTCGTTAAATACTGGATTGGTAATTGTGGGAATATTGTGGAGTTCTAAGTATTTTATGGATAGTTCATATTTTCTTTTAGAAGTATTTCCTGTTTTATTTTACACTCATTCTTTGTTTGTTCTTATTTTATATTGTTAAAAACCACCAGAAGGCTAATTCTCGTAATTTAAAACGGTCAAAAACTTGACAAAAATGTAGGGAAATTAGAGGCATTTTTGACAGATTGAGACTGAGATCAGACTGTGAACGTCATAAATTACGAGAATTGCCCCTCAGGTCAAAAAATAAAGAATTCTCCTCCATCTAGTGTCAATCCCAATTTTTTTAAAGATGAAACTTGTTGTTATTGACATCATCTGTAGTTTGGTCTTAGATACCTACTAAACCGATTTCAGCTAGTTTTTCTATTGGTTGTCTTGTTATTTATTTCTCTTAAGTACGTTTCACTTTTTTCATAACCATAGTATGAGCTTGTAGCAGGGTTTGGGGGGTTGCAGGGTTTCTCATAACTGTGTTAGGTAAGTTTACTAACATAATATGTAGTTGTTAAGAAATATTGTCACTTACATATTTGAATCCATTGTTACTTACGTAATCCACTAATATTATAAACGTGAAAGTTTGGATGGATGTTTGTTACTCTTTCACGCAAAATCTACTGAACGGATTTGAATGAAATTTGGCACGCAAATAGTTTATAACCAGGATTAAAACATAGGATACTTTGTATTCCGATAATCCCACGGGATCGAAACTTATGCGGGTGATACCGCGGGGTGCAGCTAGTATTAAATATAAATAATACTTAATAACAAATTGGTTAAAAAAATCCCAAATACTTTCTTTATTTCTTGCATCAAACTAGTGCGTCGATGTGTAGGTACTCCGCTCAGCATACCTGACCGACTTGAGAGTTTGATGGATGTGGCACGATTGCGATGCCATTATATCGTTTTGTTAAGCTTTTTGGATCGTCTAGCTTGGTACGCGGTAGTACGTTGAGAATGTTCGGTTGGCATTGTAGTGATGGTTTAATTTAGTGAGGTTGGTACTTGGATTTTTGAGGATCATTAACTGATCTCATTGCACCTTCTTCCAAACACTGAGATTATGTTTATGGTAAGGTAAATCGATGACTGTAACATTATTGACTTTGGGACTATATTTGCGACAGTCATTATCTTTATCATCTGTCTAGCCCAACTATGTTCGGGTCAGCTTCCAGTCTAACCGGATACAGCTGAATTTTACATGGAGCGTTTGCCTATCAGAGGAGCTACTGTCGTAATTTTAAGCTGTTCATAGTCTGATCTCAATCTGTCAAAAATACGTCTAATTTCCCTACATTTTTGACAAGTTTTTGACATTGATTGTGGCTGACATGAGATTGCGACTAGATTTTGGACGTTTTTAATTACGAGAATTGGCTTTCTGAACTCCGCAATATAGCTATTGGATAATACGATACCCCTTGGTAAGACTGGATTCGCGATAGTGTAATGACTTATCCTTGAATAACAGTTTACTTTAGTTTTCCTGTTTTTTTATGCCTGGATAAAGGCTGATTTTTCCATCGCCAGATAACTTTTGTTTGAGAAATAAATATGACGTTTGACAGTTTTTGTATGAAATAACTGTCAACATTTCAAAATTATTTCTCGAATAAACTTAGATGATTGAAAAATCAGCCCTGTTATTCAAAGCTGTATGTTACATTTTATAGTTATTTTTTCTAGTTATTATTCTGGAAAAAGAATTGATTTCTCGGAAAATATAACCTTTACCTATCGGTAGACCCACGATGCACAGCTCGACTGTAGATATCTAAGTATCTATTTATATAGGCGCAGAGAGCCAAGCCGCAAAGCTAACTTGCTTTCACCGGTTTCCAAGAAAGTCCTTTCTACGCAAACGTGCCAATACTGGAATATATAACACTATCGAGAAACTTAGATACTCGGGAAAATAGTAACCACAAAGTCTTTGCGCCACCCGTTTATATAATACATAGAGGGACCTTTGAGTACCATGAAAGCCGTTTTTTTTTCTGTTATTTATTTTCTAGTGTACAGACGCCAGCACATCAAGCTACTACTATCTGTCAAATTTCTTTAATAGATTTCCAACTTTATCGCTAAAGCTTTAAGGTTCAAGGTTGATTGGAAAATTTTGACAGTTTCGGGCAGCTTGAACTGCTGGCGTCTGTAAAATAAAGCATATAATCCTACTTCCTATCCTGCTAATATTATAAACGTAAAAGTTTGTACGGTTGGATGGATGGATGGATGGATGTTTGTTACTCTTTCACGCAAAAACTACTGAACGGATTTGGGTGAAATTTGGCACACAGACGTTTTATAACCTGGATTAATATATAGGACACTTTTTATCCCGATTTTCCCATGGGATCGAAATGTATGCGGGTGAAACCGCGGGGCGCAGCTAGTAAATAAATAAATAAAGCCTTGGATGTTCAGGAACACTTATTAAATCAAATTAAAAACAATATTAATTCAAATAATGGTCTTTGATGGTCTTGTAATGATCTTATCGAAAAAAAAAAAATTAAAAATATAAAAACCCCCGACACAAAATAATAATAAAAATAGTTCATATGAATGTAAAAAGTCTAAAACATTGAAAATAGCCACCAATAGAACAAAAAAGGTATACTTAAACGTGAAACCCTTTAAAAAGAAAAAAATAACCTTGATATTATGACCCTACATAAGTACGTATGATTTTTTTAAATTAAATGTTGTACCGTCGGGGGACCGCTCTAATTATTGGCCTAACGTTCTGTTTAAGTTTAAAATAGTAGCGGTCTCCTGACACATATACACAGACACGTCAAACTTATAACACCCCGTCGTTTTTGCGTCGGGGGTTAAAAAAACAATTACATCAAAGATTACATCGAGTAATTTTGCTTGGTTTATAAAAAAAACTATTATTCTATTGCGATTACAATTTAACTAAATAATCATCATGGGTATTTGTTTACAATTAACAACTATGTAGGTATTAGGAAAATTCCCTCTATCTTCTTATATTATCAAAAATCCTTGACGCCATGTTTGTCATTCCTATTTTGGTTGCATTGCAGTTTCTCCAAAGCGCAAGATGGCGCAATCTACGCCATTCGAAGCATAACTCATGTACACGATTAGAATTTATTATTGACGGGTGGATTTCATAGCAAAACTTACTTCATCGTAATTTAAAATAGGGTATTGGAACCTGTCACTTATGATTATCAGAGAAAGGTTGGCCTTTTAGCATGAGTCGGCTTGCAGTCTAATCAGATGAAGCTGAATAAATATCAGTATTTTGTATATTTAAGACGATATCTGGGCTTGTCACTTTACTGGCGAGGATGTCAATAAACATGTTCTCTATGTATCGATGAAAATTGAATCAATTACTTACCTTGACTGAAAATAAAAATTTGTAAGTAGGTGTTGGAACTGTCAATACTTTGACGTTCACAAAGTGCTGACTTTGACATTTAAAAGTCCAGATTTTGACGTTCAAAACGTGCTGATTTTGACGTACAAAATGTGCTGAGATTGACGTTCATAAAGTGCTGAGTTTGACGTTTAAAAAGTTCTGATTGTGACGTTTAAAAAGTGCTGAGTTTGACGTTAAAAAGTGCTGAGTTTGACGTTCAAAAAGTGCTGTTTTGACGTTCAAAAATTGCTTCGTTTGACGGTCAAAAAGTGCTGATTTTGACGTTCTAAAAGTGCTGAGTTTGACGGTCAAAATGTGCTGAGTTTTATATTCATAAAGTGCTGATTTTGACCCCCAAGAAGCCTAGTCTGAATAAATGACTCTGATTTTAAATACCGGCCTTTCACTTGCATTCTTTAGTGAAATATGATCAATATTCTAAAATTAGTTTCCACGAGTATAGAAAATGAAAAACGAACACTGCTTCATATACGAGTAGATATTGTTACGTCTAAACCTCATTCTAAAACGCTCAAGTTTGACCAAACATCAAAGCATTTTCCGAATATCTGCAGCCACAGGCTCTTTGAAAACTTTTATATATTTTCATGTTTTATTTCAAAACCACTCCATCTTTCTGAAGCATTCGATCCTGAAGCGACAGGTGCTCCGAAATCTGACCTTAAAAGAATTCTCTATATTTTATTCAAAAGCATTGGAGTATAAATAATAGATCGGCTATATTGAGATGAAACATTCGGAGTATACTGGTAAAAAAGCAGGCTAGTGCGAGTCGTACTCACAGACATAAGGTTCCGTAACACCATCCAATTTTGAACACTACACAAACGACGAAAAATGCGATTTTACTTGTATGGGAGAGCATTTAATTTTTCATTTTATTATTTGTTGTTGAAACAGCCATAGTAGTACACACTCTGTTAAAATTTCAAGTGTGTACCTATTAAGGTTCAAAAGATACAACCCTATGACAGACGGATGAACAGCCTATTTTTAAAATAATAGGGTCCCGTTGGAAACCTTTGGGTACGGAACCCTAAAAATAAATGTTATATCGGCTCCTTTTCATTTAAGATCATTAGAGTTCGGAAGATGAGAAACGTAAAAAAATAAAAGTCTGTTCATTGTGAGCTTCCGTGTTTCATTGAAAAGAATATTTTTATTTATATTTTGTGGGTTCACGTTGAGGTGCAGATGGATGGTTATCATTATGGTACAGTTTTAAATTTTACTAGTTTTAACGAACTCATGAATTGATCTGAAGGCCAATTCCCGTAATAATAATTAATAACGTTCAAAATCTAGTCGCAATCTCATCTCAGCCACAATCAATGTCAAAAACTTGACAAAAATGTAAGGAAATTAGAGGTATTTTTGACTGATTGAGACTGAGATCAGACTGTGTACGTTCTTAAAATTACGAGAACTGCCCTCTGGTTAATCAATAGGGTTATATAAACTTAGAGGTTTAGAAGTTCATATTATTAACCCTACCAATTAATCTTTCATGAATTAGTCATTCAATAGGATAATAATGAATTTAGAGGGAAGTATTGGTGATTTTAATGATTATAATTCTGTAAATACATACTTGTTACGGTTGTGAATCATATTTTGTTCAACATACAAACGGACACTGACCAACAAATCGCAAAAAACGTAAGAAAATTGTTTAAGTAAAACAAAATACTGTACAAAAGCGGATTTAATGCCTACGTCATTTTCTACCAGTCAACCTTAAGCTGATGCAGAAAATCAAACACATCTGGCCTCCGGGATAGGTAGCTCGGAAATGACTATAAAATACAAGAATAAATACTAATACATACATATACTTTGTTAGCTTAGTGTTTATATACTGTGAAGTGAAGAACAAAAAAAACAATAAATAAACAAAATAAATTTTGGCAGAAGAATTAACGATCGGTACAGGAAAAAAAGAATCCAGCAAATCAGCGCTGGAATGTTTCTGCTACTATTTATTAAATTACAATATTATGTTTTTATGATACATTTGTGCTGGCCCAGTGAGCTGTGGTAGCCCAGTGGTGACGACCGTGACTTACGAGTTGTAGGTCCTAGGTTCGAACCTGACAGGCGCTTTACTTTGTGTAAATTATTTCATCACCACTGCTCTCAAAACGGTAAAGGAAAACGTCGTTATGTAACCGGCATGTCCTAGAACCAAAAATTCAAAGACATGTGACATCCACCAATCCACACTGGGCTCTCGTGGTGGATTACGGCCCACTCCCTCTCACAGTGACGCCTGTGTCCTAACAGTGGGAACATATAGGTTGATTATGCTACGCTAATTATGACACGTTTACGGGTGAGGACTATGACGATGGTTAAAATGTCACTGTAATACTGTGTAGCTTTGTCACAAACTCAAATAGGTAAAATAATGGCCCAACCAAATATGACACCTTCAAAATCCTCAAAAACTTTTTAGACTTTACTCGGGCGGGACTGTTATTAAGTTTATACGCGGCATATACGATTTATAAGGAGTTCCTGTCAGTAAGTCGTGCCCGATCTCCCTGTTAGGATAAATGTAGCGACACGTTTTGAATAACATTAAGTTAGTTATTTCAAAGTTGGTCAGATCCAGCGATTATGCGTGCCAGTCGGGAATTTAAATCCGATACTGGCTGAAATATTGCTCTCGTGTCGGGGTGATGTGATGGTTTTTCGAAGTCTTGGCAAATGTACAGTCGATCTGATCGGAGATCATTTTCTCGGGAGTTGTGGTGGTTGATATTCAAAAGAGATGAGCTTATGTAGAAAAAGAAAGAAGACGGGGTAAAAGGCAAGGTAGGTAAATAACATGCATATTATATTACTTCTGGAGAGTAGGGTGATATTAAATTTTCGCTGTAAGTACTATTTTATAATAAAATGTAGCTGTGAAAGTAAAACATATCTAAGTGCAAACATATAAACAGTATGTACTCGTTTTATAAGAAAGAACAAAAAAATTTGTATAGTTAAAGGAGATGGCTAAATACAAGTATGGACGACTTTTCAACAATGAATAAACATGGTACCTAGCAACATGTAATTCTGAATAGCTGGATATTAGTATTTCATATAAAAAAAGTTTCAGGAACTTTTAGTATCTTTTTATTCCTGAAAATTAAATCATGTAACTCCTACGTCAATAGGCATACAAAAAGTGCAAATAAAAGATATTGCTATGAACTTTTACCTAGGCGTTTAGATGTATCTGCGATAATATTGATAATTGTATTTTTGCCTAACGACCCACCCCGATTTCGCACGGTGGTACTTGAGTAAATATCTACAAAAGGGTAATTGCACCAAAAACCGTGATACAACGAGCATTCTACAATCCGCGTAAAAATCACTCCCCGCCCGCGTGTATTTAAGTATTAAACTCTTATAAATCCTAAACTACTTATTCAAATGAGTTGAAATAAAGACAGTTTTCACAGACAATATAAGTAGTGGTTGAAATGATGAAAGTATTTAAAAATAAGGATTAATATTAACTGAAAATAAATGGACTCGAGAGGCGGATTCTGGGCGCTGATTGGGGCAACGAGCGCAAGAATAACACTGAGGCGGCAGGATTTTTCTGACTTGAATTACATTGGTCAATACAACCTACACGAATGTATACCTAAACCTTCCGGAAGAACCAATCTACCTACTAGTGACAACCCCATTAAAATCTGTTTGTCAATACATCCGTACAGACAGACTGACCAACAAATGATTCTGGGGGACTTAGTTTAATTAGTATGTGGTGATTGTTACATCCTGGGAGGACATAAAAGATATTGAAATAAAACAACAAAAATACGATTTATTTATTTATTCTGTGAATCTTATAAGAACATTATCTAAAAAAGTTAGTTTAGGTTATCTGTCCGTTTGATCAAATCATTCAGATTGGATGCTAGCCCATTAACACAACCAGAGAGAGAGAGGTCAGGGATAGTAGTTCTGACGATTTATAGGCCGAGAAACTGAATATCTGAAAAGGAAGATGATCCATAATGCTACCCGATGGGCATGTAAATATAAAAGAACACACTGTATTTAAAAAACAATTTATTTACTTGATGGAAAGCTGGATGTGACGTTGGTAAATTCTGTAACATTGAATCGTTTCTTTCCACTGCATTGTATACTTCTCACAGAACGGCCACAAGTTATGCGCACCATTGTATGGCCAAATAAACGTACATCACTAGTTGCTTCTGAATTCAGCAGTTCATAACAAGGATGACAAATGTTGGCATTCCTTGGAACCTACAACAAACTTAATTACCATAGTACCCACATGAATTATTTATAATAAATAAAGCAACCAGTCTGCAAGCAACCACGTCTTAGTTTCAGAAAATAAATCGTTTTGATACCTGTTATCAAAAATCGATATAAGTATAGTTTTGATTTGACATTCTAGAAAAGCGACATGACCCGTCCCTAGTTTGTAGTACTGTATTATTATTCTCTTTGAACTTGTCATGTCAATCAAAAAAAGCAACTAAGATACTTTTTTATGTCTAACAGTTCACGAAAGTTCTAGGAAATTATTAAACGCTTCATAATTCATGAACGAATATTTAAATATTACGAGTTAATGTGAGGTTACTATTCATGCTTGGGGCAGTCATTTAGCCATGTCCTTTATAAAACTTGGAAGATATTCCACAATGTTTTATTGGTTATAAAATAATTCATTTCAGTAGTCACCACAAACCACTATACTCAAATTAAATACTTATTCTTATAAACTTACTTTACAGCTCTCTCCATTACTACAGACCATCGATCTAATTTAAAACAACCGCAAATTGAATTTTCATCGCACTAAGATATCTGTACTGAGACCGCGTCAGCCTAGAAGTTCACATTGCAGATAAAACGACGACATGGCATCGCCACTTTGAAGAGATAGCATTTAACAGGGTTGGCAAACCATCATAGCTTCTTTTGCAAACTAAAGAGTAGATAATACGCGTGTCCCAATTAAATGATTTAATTGAATGCGAATGTGATCAGAGGGGAAATTCTCGTAATTTTAAAAACGTTCACAGTCTGATCTCAGTCTCAATCTGTCAAAAATGCTTCTAATTTCCCTACATTTTTGACAAGTTTTTAACATTTTTTTGTCGCCGAGATGAGACTGTGACTAGATTTTGAAAGTTTTAAATTTAGAGAAATTGCCTTCGGGTTTCGATTATTAAAAGACAAGGGAAAGTTAAGTCCGTTAGCGAAGATATCACATAAATAGATATAGAGATAAAACACAAGAGAACACAGAGTTAAAAGATATAGTCCTAAAGTAGTTGATCTGTCAAAATAAGTGTCAAATTAAATTTTTCAGACAGGTAAAAACACACCGGGAGCAGAGACAACTCTGACATCGTGTTGTTATTCATCTTAGTTCGGGTCCCGAACTCATCTGAAGTCCGTAAGTGGTACGTTGCAGTATAAGCCAGTAAATTTGGTCAAAACCACGGGCATCGTGTTTAGGGAGTAGGCTCCTTGTGTTTAACGAAGTTAAGCGAAACTTTACTATAATAATTATTCTAGCAGCGTTTCCTCATGTTACATGTTCCTCAAAAATTTGAAGTTAGATTAAATTTTAGTCAAAATTACATACGACGTTAATTTCCTAACTTTGCACAATGTGGCATGCATCATGCATTCACACGACCTCCATTTTGAAACACCATTCAAATGCCTCACCGAGGTTTGAAGGTGTGATAACCCTGGTTAGGATAATGATGCGAGCCTCGAATGAGGCCGGCCAGTCATTAGGAAGATTTAACTCATGATTACTGAAGCTTGCCCGGTAATGCGAGAAAGGGACGATTAAAACTAGTTTAGGTGTTTAGACGGTTGGAGATAGTGATTATTTTGGCGCCATTGTTTAGCTCAACAGCTAGAGTCAATGGGCGAATTAAATAGGTTTATTTGGGGGTTACTTTTTAGTTTTCTTGGATGCCTTTTTAACCATTTCAGCGATTCGATCTCTGAGTCGTGATAAGTGTTATGGTATTGAGATTTTCCATTAAAAAATTCTCAGCAGCCCAAAGGCTGGATTCAGTAGATTCCTGTTATGACCAACCGGATTGGCTCACGTAGTGGATTACGGCCCACTACCTCTCACAGCGAGAAGGCCTGGGTGCCAGCAGTAAGAACGTTATGGGCTGATTATGCTATGCCTGTTTTGGCAAAAGGTTGGCCCCTACACCTACATAGGTTATTTTGATATAAATGGCAACATGTGGGTGTACGATACACAGTAAATCCAATCTTTTAGCAAATAGTTTGTCCTGTTTGAGGTCAATGGTTTATCTATTTGCGCTGAAGGGCGTCTCACGTCAATTCACCTAAGTGCTCGGGTATTTGAGCATCGACTCAAATACGTATACGAGCAGCACGTTGTCGACGACAGACGACAACGCGTCGACGGCTGCAGTTGACGGCCGTAACGGCAGTCAACTGCAGCTACACACGAGCGACACGCGTCGACGGTTGACGCGTGTCGCTCGTGTGTATGCACACTAACTCGCCATCATACATTCTTTCTTACATTATATCTTTCTAATACATACCTGTTAAGAAGGTCCAACATTATCACATTACACCTTGTATTATGATAAAACCCCAATCATTGGGTGTCAAACACAGTTTGGTTGAACTAGCTCTTCGCTGTCAATTTCAATCCGCTCTTAGCGTAAGTATATTAGGACAAGGGTCCCGTCCTTACATTGAGTACTATACAACACCGAACATGACTGTTATTGTAATTGGTAAATAATATTATGTTTGTAAATACAACAGAGACGAGAAAGGACATTGGTTTGGGAAACGAATTTATTTGTGTTCCGTGTTCTCTTTTGCAAATGGCATACCTACATACGTACGTCAGCAGCGTCTTAGCACAGAACAGAAGAATACAGAAGGTTAGGTTCATACACCATCTGCTTAACCTTTTTCCTAAGCTGGGGTCGGGTTCCAGTCTAATCGGATGCTGCTGAATACCAGTATTTTACATGGAGCGACTTCCTATTTGACCTTCAGAACCCAATACGATAGCCCTTAGTAAGGCTGGTTTTCAGACTTCCGCGCTTCTGACGACCCGTAACGACTATCTGAGTGACTGTGAATCCACAAATTATAGCCGAGATCAACGGCTTAACGTGCTGTCCGAGACACGGCAGGATTTCGGTATGTAAAAATAACGTAACGGCCCTGACTTACGAGTTGTAGGTCGTGGGTTCGAACCCAGGCAGCTTTACTTTGTAGAATTCATTTCATTGCTCTCAAAAACAGTAAAAGAAAAAAAACATCGTGAGGAAACGTCTAAACCAAAAATTCGAAGGCATATTATGACATCTACCAAACAGTTAAAACAAAGATTTTTCAGAAATAAAAAGCTCACTTTAAATCGGACTCGAAGTTAACTGCTACATGTTTACAAACGTTAATTACGACGTTAAAGTCAACACTAAGAAGAAAATCCTGGCGAGACCCATTCATTAAAGATAGTGCGAGTATGCGTAGGTTGTGGCACCTTCCAATTAAGGCATAAACACCGCAAAGTAATAGTTCTAGTACGACTAGTTTAGGTCTGTGACTAACTCATTCAAGTACCTTTAGTTAATACTGTGATAATCGAATGAAATATCGTTTCCGATCGTTTTGATGGGATATACAACGTGTTTTTTTTTTGATATCCCTTAACTCTAGAGGGTCATTGTATTCATCATTATGAATAACTTTTACTATGGGACCAAACCTGAAAACGCGAAAAACAAAATCAGCTGTTCCCTACATATTTGCTCGTATAACTCGTCAAAATGTAGGGAACACCAGATTTTTGTTTCATAATGATGAGTACAATGACCCCCTAGAGTTATGGAATATCAAAAAAAACACATGTTGTATAGGTAATGTTGAAACTCCGTAATATTAAAAATCGTTGTTAGCTATGAACAGGGCTATCGACTGCCCCGTTGGTTTAGTGCAGCGTTACAGCGAAACCTGGGGTCCTGTGTTCGATTCCTGGGTCGGTCAAAGTGTTATTAGATTTCTCGCTAGGAATTTATTAGTAACAGCCCGTATTTTGGAAGTTGGCGGTGTTATACTCCCGTGCCTCGGAAAGCACGTTAAGCTGTTGGTCCTACGCCTGATCTCTTCGGTCGTGGCGGATAGATTTGACGGCACGGTTGGCGCAGGGGTTAAGCGATCGACTGCTGCGCTGCGTGTCGCGGGTTCGATTCCCGCACGGGACAAATTATTTGTATGACCTACAAGTAGTTGTTCTGGGTCTGGCTGTTTGTGTATGTGAGTTTAAATGTTTGTAAACGCACCCACGATACAGGAGAAATTCCTAGTGTGGGGCAACGATTTAAAAAAAAAAAAAAAATAAACCGTGCCGTCTCATCGAACTATGAGAGTGAGGGAAGAGAGAGTGCACCTGTGTCTGCGCACACACTTGTGCACTATAACATCTCCTGAGCCGAAGGCTAGTCTCCGTCGAGATTGCCCGCCATGGCCAAAATGTGGTCTAGAAGGCTGTACTATTGATCCTAGGATATAACGGCACAGAGAGAATTTTTTTCGCTTTATTTAAAATCAATACCTTAAAAAAAGCAGAGAGCAGTGGTCACTTATGCGTTGTTGGTCATAGATTCGAACCCAGACATGCACTTTACTTTGCGTAAATTATTTCATCACCACTGCACTCAAAACGGTGAAGGAAAACATCGTGAGGAAACCGGCATGTCCTAGAACGAAAAATTCGAAGATATGTGACATCCACCAACCTACACTGGGCCCGCGTGGTTGATTACGGCCCAGTCCCTCTTACCGAGAGGAGGCCTGCGTCCCAGCAGTGGGAACATTTTAGGCTGATTATGATGACCTTAAAAAAACCTTATTTTCTTTGACGGCCTGAAGATTTGCCAGCTGTACCAGATACGACACGCTTAAAAGATAAACTGAATATAATGATACAAATCAAAATAAAAACCACAATTATTATATGTCAGTCAAAGCACCCTAAAATATAAAACAGAAAAGAACGTAATCCAACCACATAATTTATAGGGAAGAAAAATTCGAGACGATAATAATCTTATTTCGCATTTCTTAAACAAAGTTGGAAGATGCGAAAGCGATTTTAAAAGTAAAGTTAAGTAATACCACAGAAAAATGCAGAAGATCAGCTCCAAACGAGCCAAAACAGGCGCACGCACAGAATATATCCTGCATTCGCAAATTTATTTCCAAAAATGTAAACAAATAAACCAAACCAAAACCAAAACAAAGCCAACCAAACCAAAATAAAGTTCAGGTTGAGCTAAAACTTCTATTTTTTAAATACTTTTTCAATAATTAAGTAATAATTTATACTGTCAAAATAAAAAGTAAAATAGTAATAGTATAATTATTTACAGTAATATAAAGTTGATATTATTTGAAATGGACATAATAATATCAATTTTCCGATTCATGTTAGGTTTACTTAAAATAAGATAATTATCATTAAGGATTTTTATATGGATAAAATAATACTTCATAATCTCAACCAAATGGCAGTGCGTTTGTACTTACTGTTCTTGAAACGTGTCTATGTGTGCATATGTCTAGAGAGGCTCGTGGTTAAGTAATAACAGCCACACGGGTCCATCGATTAGGTTAAGCTACGCTTGCCGCGGTTGGTCCGTGGATGGGTTGGATGGACCATCTTGAAATAGCGAAACCCTTCCATGCCTCGGAAAGGACGTTAAATCGTTGGTTCCGGCTGTCATTCGTGGTACTTTGACAGTCATTACGGGCCGAAGCCCGAAAGTCTGACAACCAGTCTTACGAAGGGATATCGCATTACGAAGTAGGTAACTGGGTTGTAGAGGTCAGATAGGCAGTTGCTCCATGTAAAATGCTGGTATTCAGCTGGTAGCAGCATCCGGTTAGACTGGAAGCCGACCCCAACATAGTCAAGAAAAGGCTAGGCAGATGGAGCTAACCTTCTGTATTTTGCTGTTCTGTACTAAGAGGCTGCTGACGTATGTATGATTACGCAGCGTTGTTCGAAGTGTCTGACAACTTCGTCTTTCGTTTTGATGATAAGAAAATTAAGTATCTTTACTGCTTAAATATTCTCTTTGAAGAGTGAAGTAAGTACTTTTTTTGATATTTAATCATCTTGTTCGCCAATGTCTCTGTTAAATGTTTTAGACTTCTGTAGGGCTTGTAACATTAAACTATACACTACAACATTGATTCACAATACCTTCACCATGTCATAAAATCCACAGGTTTTGAGTTTTAAAATTACAGGCCTGCATGAACTGAACCCATAATTCTAAATTGTTTGGATTCAAAACTTGGTTGATAGCATACAACGTGAGAAAGTACATGTCTTCGGAGGGCCTATCACATCAAGAGCTGCTCCTATGACTATAAGCATATACGGCTGGAAAACAGGCCTACTCTGGGAGAGAGAGTGGGCCTTAATCCAACACGCGGGCCTAGTGCGAATCGGTGGATGTGACTTCGAATTTTTGACCCTAGGATATTTGTTTCCTCACGATTTTTTCCTTCACCGTTTTAGAAAGAAAAAGAAGAGAAAAAAGATAAAGAGAAAAAGAAGAAGAAGAAAAGAAAAGAAGAGAGAAAGGAGAAGAAATAAAAGATAAAAAGAAGAGATAAAATGAAATATACAAAATAAAGTAGAACTCATGCTCGTAAGTGGCCGATACCACTGGGCCACCACTTTTATGACCAATGTTGATAATAACGGATTTTTAATCAATTATCTATATATCAGTTTTGTTTGCCATAACCAAATTGATACTCGCCAGTGCCAGTGGCATCCTCTTCTTCAACAGCGCTATTATCATATAACTCGAAGATGGACGAGTAATTTCCGAGTTTGGAAGTTTCAAATGACGTTACCTAAAAGTTTCCATCATATTTAATGAATCAACATTGGGAGTTATATTCTCCGTTTTTTAATTTCGAAGCTTTATGTCGCTCAATGGACTTGGTTCCAACTTCCTTGTGGGTTTATTAAATATGAATGGACGGCTTTTTCTTCCGAGCTCCCTTCATTTCAATATTGATGGTGCATTTTCTTCTTGATTTGTTATTCACTGATTTAACAACGATGTTTCCGTGTATATTTGTATAATTATATATGTATTTGAGACGTGATAGCATTATCATCTATATATACAACATACAAATGAACATTGAAGTGTCTGTTTACAACAGATTTTTAGTTAATGTATAAAGAAAGTATATACGGTAACTATAGTATGTATAAAAAACACTTTTTTTTAAAATGTCTCTGTTTGTTCTGGCTAATTTCCGAAACGGCTGACCGATTATAATGAAATTTCGTATGGGGATACTTTGAACCGTAAAGCATAGGCAAATTTTTATCGTCATACCACTCGGGCAAGGCCGCGGTAGCTAATTTGTTATAAAAGTACTCGCTTTATCTGACACGCGAATCTTTTGAGAAGTCATTTTTGTAGAGGTTGGTTCATCAATAAACAAAACGAAATCAATACCTCTCTTTCTAGTAGATCTGGTTTTTATTTTAAGCCAAGCCTCAAAACAATTGGGTGTCATATTTCAGAGAAACCCAAAAATAGATGTTAGAAGTTCAACATTTTCGTGGCTTCAGCATAAAGAAATCCTCCTACTCAATTTCGTGGATTTACGTCTCCTACTGGACAAGTTCGGGACGTTCACACTGCCCTCCCAAAGAATTTGTTTGTAAAATGTTTCAATATAGAGTGAGATCGGCATCTCAAAAACTTGTAACGCCTGCGGTGTCGGTATAGCGAAAGTTTTTTAATAAAATATGTACCGAACCAAGAAGTGTCGTTTATATTTTATGACGTCATCCCAGTTTTATTATTCGCAATTTGTGTACGTCGTATTTTTTTCGTTCGTTTTAATTTAATTTTGTAATCCGTTGTGGTCTAGAAGGGAGCAAAGTTTTTAAGATAACATTATACTTATGGGCACATAGATGAAAAGGGAGGATGATCTGCCAAACGGTTGGCTAAGAACAGCTCTGGATTTTCTTTTTTTAAGAAGCAGATATTATTATATGATTTAATGCATGGAAATAAAGGCTATTTTTATTTATAGACCTTCGTTTGACTACTATGTATTTCATAATTATGATGTTAAGCGTAATAAGGCTGATTACGGTGCACGCTTGCATATAATTCACCCATTCACTCGTAACTTGAATAGACCCAGTTGGTGTTAAATGCAGGAGAAAGCAATGCTCTATTGATTTAGGCCTCAATACCATTTAAATTGAACCAATATTAAATTCCACACTATCGCTATTGTTTGCCGTTCGAATTGTATTATATTTGTACAAAAAATAACAATAACTTATCAAAACCGTTTACACTATAACACAAACAGTAGCATTTTATCGCATACGTGCGTCCTTAAATAAAACAGCTTCATTTTAATAACTTAGTATACATTTCAATTCCATTCAATTTGAAATAACTCAAGCAAGCAAAGGACTCACTGGCATCGCTCAATTTTATATTCTAACTTAATCTGACCCATTAAATCTATATTGTAAATCTATATGTATAATATATCGTTCATTCACGACCATAATTGCTTACGGTTGCGTCAGTATTTCTCTTTAAAATTGTTTATTGCCACCATAACTTAATCAGGATTGAAATATAATACCAGGGAAATTTCGAATAGAGGCACAGAGCAATAAAGTGTGCTTTACGACAAATTTTGTTCAATATTTGTGTCATAAATCACAGCCATGATCTGTTTTTCTGATGTTCTTCAACGGAAGTTTGATCTGTCGGGCGGGGAATATCTTTCTGGCAACTTTTAGATGCTTCGCCTCGTGACATAAAAATAACTCCTTAATCGTTAAAAATAATATGTTTGTGAGTTTCAGCGATAAAAATAATGTCGCTTTGTTGGTTGTTTTGCTTTGATATCGTTTAATAATTTGATCGTTGGCATTAAATATTTGGGCTGTGTTGATGTTTTAGTCGATAGTTATGACGTGTTTGAAATTTGTGTCCGCAAACATCTTTAGGCCGTTTCTTTGCAGGCTATCTATCATCTGTTATGTCAAACAATTTTCGTATTTCGTTTATGTTTGAACGATCATGTCTTTTTAAATCGTTCCTATCTACTTTATGGGGTACATCAATAAAGATATCATCATCAACAGTAACGGTCTAGCCTTTCCCATACTGTGCTGAACTCGACTTTACATCAATAAAGGTTTTCATAATCGAATTAGGACAGACTAAACCTTTCATCCACCACAACATATTACCATTCACACAAGCATTAGGTTGCTTAGCTTCGGACTAGATGGCGCTGTGTGAAATGTCCAAGGATATTATTATTATTCCTATTACCATTTGCAAAAAGGAATGCAAATAAAACCAACACTGAACAAAACAACAATAACGATAAACAATCCTTGATTTCGACTAACCTATCTCCGCCCAATATGCATTAAAATTCCTTATAAGTAAACCGAAATGATCACAAGGGGATCAAAGGCCTAAAATTAGAAACTTTCAAAGCTAAAACGCCGGATTGGATAAATGTTTTCGAAATTGTACGTAAACATACATCAGTGGTAGATTATTTGAGTGTGTGTAAAACGTTTATGACCGGAACTTTTAAAATAACTTTTGGAAACGATGGACTGAATGAGACTGACACTAATATGGCGATGTCGCAATTTGGTAAAGGTATTAGTTTCCAAAAACATGTTACACCAGATTTGACAGGGATATTTAAGGCATAATGTATTGAAAGGCTTGGCATTGTCGATTTATACGCTAAAACATGGATTTGAACCCTAAAAGCTACACAAAGACATATATCAGCTATACCTACATTCATTTTCTTATAACGGTTCACGTATTAATGATATTTTACTTCATAGAGACGTTACACTTCTAATAAAACCAACTCTCCAATTTTTAATCTCTCTTCAATTTTATTATATTTATTAGCCCATACAGTCCCGCTGCTGGGCAAAGCGCTACCTAAACTATCACAGCTGGGCAAAGACCTCAAATCTTTTCAGGAACTCTTTACCGGCGCTATCTAAACTATTCAATTTGAATTGCACCAAACACTTGCATTTCCTGTACCTTGCTAAAGCGCTTGCGATACACATGAAAATATTCATTTATTTTTAAAAATGCATAAAAGTTGTTTGTGTTTTTTGAAACGCATGGGAATATTTTATGGTGCAGACAGCCGATGACGATTTTAATGAGCGCCTTTGATTTATTGCTTTTTGAATGGGGACCTTTTTGGTAACGCAATATGTTGGAGGTAATTTTTGGAACGGTTTTTGAGTCATCCTTTAGGTCGATGAATAAAATATTATTATATTATAAGGTTCAATTTTGATTTAAATAATCTTTGACGTTTCGGTCATGACTTCAGCTCAAATGACAAATATATCAGAATAAGGAAAGAGAATATTAATGTTCTGTTCCACAACAGAAGAAGTCGACATCAGCCTCAGCCTTCGAAACAAACAATAAATATGTATAAGCAAAGATGTTTACAATAAATCTTACTTTAACATCAATTTGAATCCCAAATGAGGTGGGTAAGAACCCTGAGATACTTTTAAAACATTCGTTTACAAACTTTTCAGTTAATTATCACTTAATTAAGCTAATTAAAAATACTTTATGTAGTGTAGTTGGAACGTGTGGTCTTACTGCGCTGGCTAACGACCAATTTATTTTATTTATATGTCGCCATCTTTATTCTGAAAGGAAAGTTATCTAGGTGAGGTGATCCTTGGGGAAGTTATACATAATTTAAGTAACATTAGTGTTTGGGGAATAATAATCACCTCTCCTTGATAGTGTACGAGTAATAATTAAGATTAGGGAAATGGAATATTAAAATAATAAGCAGACGGCAAACGGAAGGAAGGACGCTCTCAGGCTAGGTGGAGCGACGATCTTAGGTGGGTGGGAGAGTTGTTGAAAATCGGGTTGAATGACGTGCAATAGGAGAGGTCTATGTCCAGCAGTGGACTGCTTTAAGCTGATGATGATGATGATAAAACGATCTCATCGATGATCTCATTTGAGTTAGATTTATTGGAATAAGGAAAAAAAAATCAATCAATCAACAATCAAATCAATATCATCATCATCATCATCACTTTGTTGATGACGATGTGGCTAGAAAGGTGATGACTACTGAGATAGCAGCTCATAGAGATGTAAGAAAAAAGATGACAATACACGATGACAAGGATGTTGATAAATAGTAAGTTAAAAATAAGATTATTTATTTTCTCTCACAATGGTTTTGCAGCACTTCATCAACATCATCAGTCTATAGCAGTCCACTGCTGGACATAGGCGGCTCCTATTGCAAGCCTTTCAACTCGATTTTCGGCAACTCTCATCCAGCTGCTACCAGCCATCCTGCGTAGTTCGTCGCTTCACCTAGCCTGAGGGCGTCCTACCTTACCTTTACCGAATCGCGGTCTCCACTCAAGAACACACACTGTTGCAGCACTTAACAGTTTTAAACTAGGTTTTTATATAAATTCACATAGTGTGAGCTGGTGCCTGGCGAAGGTTTAGGAAAAACCTGTGTTACAGGTCACCAGGCCACACTTAGTGATGATTGATTGATTAAGCTAAGGCTGCCACAAGGCTAGTAATGAAGATAGTAGTTTGAAATCTTACAATAATTACTTGCTCTTTATAAATTACAGGCTGAAGTGTCACAACTAGTCACAAGATATTATACTTGAGACATGAATAGCTCAAGGTTCAGTCAATGTTAAGTTAGCAAGTTGAGAACTATTCGTAATAATCTTGGAAAGGTCGGGATTCAACGTTTGAGATTTAATACATTTGGTTAGCTTTGTGACAAGTGGAGCATTAGAACTTAATGTATAATTACGGTCTTATCACTTCTCTAGATTATCACTGAAGCTGTAAGACATACATAAATTATCTCCGCTCTAGGCTTTTTCTGAGTATAATAGAAACAAAGTAACTTACAAAATAAATTCGTTTTTTACGTCATGTTTTACGTTTTCATGTGGAAAAAATGATGTTAACATATTAGTGAGGTTAGGTTAGGTTTTCGAATAAAAAATATGACATGTGTACCTGCCCACGGAACATTATAATAATTTTGGGGGAAACAGACTTTAAAACGAATTATAAAATAATAAGGAAAAATGTAAATTTTACTACCCTAGGGTTGTTTAGATACAGTCACAGTACATGATATGTTTTAAAATAACAATCACCTTTTAATGGAAGATGCTAAGGATACACAGGACATCATAATAGGAAATATCTAAAAAAATATTTCAAGCAACATTATTACGTATTGTTCAAAAAATCTTATCTACAAACTCAAACCCACTATCACCATTATATTCTGTATCAACTTCAAAGAGAAAAGAACCCACAAGACTTATTGTTGCTATTGAACTAACAATTATGGCAACAAAGCACCAGAAGTGCCAATCAAAGCAACAGAGATACTCCAAGTCCATTGTGCATTGTCGCTCTAAAAATCACTTACCTATTATTGAACGGGACTCTAAAATAATTTACTACGGGAAGTGGGTTTGTAGAGACGCCAGCACATCAAGCTACTACAATCTGTTAAATAATAATAATCATTTGTTTATTCAGACTACAAATGAGGTCCATTGTGTTAGTAACAATCTTAATTAGCCTATGTTAGAACTTAAGAGCGTTTACAACGTACGGCATTTCATACAAACTTTCAAGTCCTTGTTTTTCGAAATGCATGAACCGATTTTAATGAAACTTACGCATAAGCAGGATATATAGGTCTAAAAAGTTAATTGAGAACATTTTCAAAAAATAGTGTTACAGCTAAATTCGACCGATTTTAAATTTTCCATAGAAACAGATTTCCAATTATCTTTTTTTAAATAAGACGATTCGAAAATTTTCTTTACTAAGTTTTTAGACCTATGTATCCTGATTATGCGTATGAAATTTCATTAAAATCGGTCGAGTATGAAATGCCGTACGTTGTAAACGCTCTTAATACTAAAACAGATCTAGTTCGTTTCGCTAACGCCCACACAAGCGGACTATCTGCCCGGTGGCGGGTTAAACATTATCGCTAAAGCATTAGGTTCAAGGCTGGTTAGGGAAATTTTACAGTTTCGGGTAGCTTGATGTGGTGGCGTCGGTACTACAAGTATACAGCGTATAGTGGTCATATTCAAGGGTGTGGTACAGATCATCAAACTCAACAACTTTCTCCATGG
This sequence comes from Apamea anceps, assembly GCA_951799955.1. NCBI lineage: Eukaryota > Metazoa > Arthropoda > Insecta > Lepidoptera > Noctuidae > Apamea > Apamea anceps. Next base: position 16,238,089 of record OX637519.1, on the reverse strand, counting down.
GACCAACATCGCAATCGCGAAAAAATATATCAGCCGTCCCATACACGTCCCGTCCCGCCTGCTGGTGATTTTTTTTGCACCACTTCTACCAAGCGAAAGCACTAGGAAATGGTGAAGGGCAGGCGTTTTCGGGGACTGTATTATGTAATTTTGACGTTCGAAAAGTGCTGATTCACAGCCTAATTTGAATAAATGACTTCTAATTTTGTATGGACACAGGTGGAAGGGGAGTGAGGCATTGCTCAGCAGTGTGACCGTAACGACTAATAAAAAACTGTATGGGACAGCGCGGCAGGCTCAGGATGGCGGCATGAACTGGACTCCTTTAACAAAGGTTGGTCAAATGGCTGCTTTAGATAGAGAGTGGTGGAACCTTTGCGGTGGTACAATAATGGCTACTAAAAAATGAGACAGCAGCTGACACTTTTTTCGGGATTACAATATTGTTCTTTGTTGGGATTGTTGTTCAATTTAATGGTCTGTACCCTTAATAGGACCACACATTTCTGATAAACGCTATATAGAGTAGTCCCTTCTGTTTCTCTCACGTTATATAGTGGATCTTTTCATTAAACCATGCTCTAATGAGTCAGTGTTAATTGAAGCTTCCTGCTGGATGTTTATAAAACCGGACCCTTTAATTTGGGTTTTTAGTTACGTTTCTTTTTTCTTCTATGGCCGTTTTTTGGTTGAATGTTTAGATGGCCTGAATTGAGCTTGTTTGTAGTGTGTTTTGTAATTTGAGTGCTGGCTGGGTCTTCAACGGGTTTCGGATCTGATACTTGCTAATTTGCTTCTTTTGTTTTTGTTGTTCGTTCTTCTAGATTAAGCATCAGTTCCTAATCATTATCTACGTTCTTTTCTTGATCGTTGCATAGTATTGTTTCTCTTCTAAGTTACTTAGTATAATTAACCTATAATGTTCCCACTGCTGGGACACAGGCCTCCTCTCTGTGTTAGGGAATAGGCTGTAATCCACCACGCGGGCCCAGTGCGGGTTGGTAGACGATAAGTTAAGTTACTAAGTTACTTTTCGACCTTAAATCTTTGATTATTAATACCGTACCTTTTTATTAGGAATTTAAAAAAATCATCAGTGAGAACTCAAACAGTTATTTGAGATATAGTTACAAAAAAAATACTCGCTTGCTTGTTTGAAATAGGTTTATCAATAATCGGATTACCTTCGTTATGTAAATTGGCAACAAAATTGGATAGCACCCGTTAATGTTTACATTTAAAGTATTCGATTTGTTTAATTATATTTTCTGTAAGTATATTCACTTTTCCAATCAACATTAGAAAGTAAATGACTTAATTAACCCTAATTGGTTTCATACAAATATCGTCTTTAACATAATTAGATAGCTTCCATTTTGTAACTATACTTTTGAAATAATCTGGGAGATTGCTTTCCTTATCTTGTGTTATCTTTTCAACAAGATAGTAATCTATTTGAGGACCTGTCCTTTGCACTAAAGCTAGGATTTATTCAGGCTTAAGGTTTCTATTTTCCGGTGGACTGTTTTTATTTGTTTTGTCCTTTGTTTGAGATACTATGTTAACTAGATTGAGGGTAATTCAATGGTTGCTCACTGAGAGGAGGCCTGTATCCCAGCTGTAGGAACAATATAGGCTGATTATGTATTACGTTATGTAATTGCTTACTTAACTTCCATACATATAATAAATTACTAACGAAGAATTGTCTGTTTGACTGGATAAATACGAATGGATGAAATTTGGCACACACTAGCAGCAACTCGCGGTTTCACCCGCATAAGTGTCGATCCCGTAGGAATATCGAGATAAAAAGTATCCTATGTGTTATTCTGATTGTATTGTTATATGCATATTAGTAAGCTATATTACTGTAAAGTTTCATCAAAATCCGTTTAGCATTTTTTGCGTGAAAGAGTACCAAAAATCTATCCATCCATCCTCACAAACTTTCGCGTTTATAATATTAGGAGTAGGATGTAGGATTCATAGTTTATTATCCGGATTAACACATAGGATACTTTTAATTCCGTTAGTACGTTCCCGTTGATTATTTTAAGGCATCCAAAATATCTGGGCTAGCAGCTTTTTTTCTCTTTTATATTATAGTGTTTCAAATTAAACCCCCCTCGACTCCCACTGCCTCGTCGATCTAGTGGTTTCAAGTGAGCATAAGTATTTCCATCAGGAAGTTCTCAGTAGTAGCGTAGAGTCTGGATTTGTACCTGGTTGGATGGAAACAGGCTTGACCTCTGTAACATAGAACTTAAAAACATATTTATTTATTTATATATACTTTATTGTACACCACAAAAATACATGCGAAACAACAGAATTTGCGAGATGGGCGTACTTCAGGTACTGCCTTACCCTTCGGAGATTACATGCGTGATGTTACGTGTCCAATAAAACCGGAAGAGCTAGAGCTAACAAAATACTACCACAAGCCCCAACTGATGCCTTTCATCAAAAAATCTCGTTATTCTTTGAGATAAATATCGTGTCTATTGTTATGTAAAGTGCCAAGATGTGAAGCGATATAAAGAAGACCGTTCTTAGTATCGGAATATCGGTATATTGGAATAAAGGATACACGTATATCGTACAGGCATTTTATTATAATATCGCCATTAGTTTGTTTTATGCGCTACTCTGGATATCAAAGGGTTGTATATGATGTCTAGTTCCTGCAAAGTTGAAAGAGATAAAACGAAATAGGTCAAGCAAATGTTAAGGTTGAGTGTACCGACATCATTATAGCTTAGAGAAAAATGGAGTGACCTGGGAAGGATTTCTAACAAAATGCTTGAGTATGAAGTAGAGGAGAGGACATAAAAGTATAACATGCAGAGGATTCGACTGTAGCGAGTGCATAGTATTTTATTTTAAATGTAGTTATAAAATATTGTAACAATATTTTTCTGTTACATCAATACAATATATTGGTTGAGTGTACCGACAACATTATAGTTCAGAGAAAGACAGAATGATCTGGGAAGGATTTCTAAGATAATACTTGAGTATGAAATAGAGAAAATAAAATAAAATTACAACATGAACGAGGATTCAACTATAGCGCCCGCATAGGATTTAAAATGTAGTTATAAAATATAGAGTTACAATATTTTTTGTAACATCAATACAATATAAAGGCTTTTATATCAATGAAAAAGCCGCGCCCATATAAGTTCATGACAAGCAAATAAAAAATGCAAACAAAATGTTTCAGTGCGCTCCATGCTCGAATACATATACACACATTTCCACCAGCTTTTAGTGCACTTTTAACTCCGAAAACTCATTTTTCATCATGTATCACATTCATGCGAAAACCCGCAGTCAAATCTAAAACCGTGATCAATCAATCTAGTTTGGCGAACATCCGATGGGTGTCAAATGTGGGTAGCTGTAACTGTTATAGAACCAATGCGGGCGTAATTACAGGATCGAATTGTCGATACAATTGATCTAACAAAATAGGTGATTTTGTAATCGTTGTGTGTGAATTTGATTGTTGGTTTGAAATCAGCAATGTTAATATTGTGCTAATTTGCGTGCGTAGTAGAATAACAACTATTAGGGATTTAGATACTGACTCAACTGATATCAGAGTGACTGCAGCCGTTGTTTGTCTTCGTGTGTGTGCAAACTTAGCACTGAATTTGGATAAACTCGGGACAAAAAAAAAGATAATAATATATCCAAATTCAACTCTTTTAGTGAACGGATTGGTGAAACAGAACAACAATTAATGCTTAAAACTTAATAGCACTAGACTATACTTATAATAATACAAACGTTCTACAATCTACAACCAATTTTAAAAAAATCTCTAGAAATATAATCAAGGAAACTTCGCAGAAAGTTCATTCGATCTAATAAAATCTTCCACGATCACTAAAACAATTTAGCAAACTGCTAAGCCAAGTAAAAGTTAACCTGAAACTTATTCAAGCTCAGATATCGTAAGTTCCCCTAATGAATGAGCACACGAGTTACTATGCAATTACTGCGTCGTATTTGCATAAAATCTATCCGGTTACGGCTGAAGCATTAGGAAGCGAACAAAGAAGCACGGTAGCTGGAAACACGATAGAAAATGCTGTGTAAGATTTTGTGGAATTTGATAAGGCTTTCGACTCACATAACGCGAAGATGGTTGGGAATTAGATTTTCAATATTGATAAAGATTGTGTTGGTGACACTAAAACGAAATGAAGAGAGAAAACTGTAGAAGGTGCAAAAGAGGAACTTGATTTGATTTTAGCATGTTATTTTGAATGATTAGACAAAAATATTATGAATCGTATCAAAATAAATAAAAATATTTGGTTAAACGATGCTAATTAAATTAGTATAAAAAAATAGAGATGATGACGTAACACAGGTTGCTTTACCAAAATCCAAAATTTTATTGTCACGTGAGAATATAATTTTGGAACTTCCAGAATCTTCTCAGCTCTTTGTCCCTAGCTATCGCCAACGGGGCTCAGTCGATGTGGGAGATTGCGTCAGCATGTTATCGCTTGTTGCCGCATTGTGGACTGAACATGTCTAATTTTATGGTTTTCCGTAACATGTTAAACGGCAACATGCAAATTGACTTCATTAGGCGGATTGTGTTTCTGAAATTCTGATGCGTTTCGAGTTTAGGGTGTGGTTGGGACTTTTTGAATAGAACAGAAGCTGAACCGATTTTATTGGATTTGTCTCCGCCCCGAATAGCAGAATAACTATTAAAAGATGGGAAAAATTACGAAAAAAAAATTAATGAAGATTGCTTCTGCGGCGGTACAAAGTTCAGTTAGTTAGCTAAAATAAAATCCAAACAAAATAATACCTTACTTTGGCATTTTGAAGACAGATTCAATAAGTATGCCAATTCTCAGTAAGAAAATAAAGATACGTTGAGGTACTTATCCACATGTGACAGCAATAAAAACAATTTTATAGTCTTCCGTATCGATTTTTTTATACCCAACCGTTAAACTTAAGTGCTAATCTTCTTTAAACTAAACTTTATCGAGACACTCAATCCAAAGCAAATTGTTAATAAATAAACCAATACAATCAACTAAATAGAAAAAGGTAATATAACACTCATTGTTATTTACTCACACGATCCAACGTAATGTGAAGATTCGATATAGCGAAAACGTAGCTATCGTTTCGATAAACCTTTGTTAGAACCACTTCAACCCCCGAGTTTTAATAGTGACGTGACGTGTGGAATACTCGAGTAGATTAGAGAAAATTGGGTAATATTGAATTGTGTTTGGGTAAAATTTTGTTATCTATTGTTTGTGGGACAATGGTTAATTGGAAAAGAACCCATTCTAAATTAAGTACAAAGTGAAAATCTTGAAACGCTGAAAAAAGGCACAATGAAAATTACTTGATTATGATCTGTGTAATCTGTGTGTCTGACTAATGCTAGATGTTAAGAAAATTTGTTATATGGACTCTGTCTGAAATATTTTCTTTGTTATTATTATAACAAAAACTTACTACCTATTTATAATTATTTGTTTCGAATTGGCTTACTTTTAGTATCAGTTTTCTTTTAGTCAGTTAACAATATAATCTCTTTACTTTTCTATTTCACACTTACCTATTAGAAATGTGCTCTATTTAAAAGTCACTCACAAACATCAAAGACAATTTCGAACCTCTAAAAAATATCTCGAAATACATTTAAAAGCCGCCCCTCACTAGAATTCCCTTGAACGACGACGTAAAGTAAATTGCACACATCCTTATCTAAAACGCTGGGCCCTTCACCGCTTTCGGTAAGTTATGAATTTTCAATACGACCCAAATGATACGGCAATCAGATAGCTCTCCCGCATTAACATTTATCTGCCATATTATAGAATTGGGTCGGAAGTGTGTTGGTACGTTCAAGTTTTTGGAAACGTGATTGAAATTCGGTATTATAAGGTTTTTGAGCTATAAATTATCAGTGTCATGGCTAGGTAACAATGAATTCTTTGTTATTTTAGCTTTACCAGTATTGAACACACCTGTACCAATACACACTGCAAGTACCAGCTCGAAAAACACAGATCAATTTTTTTTTTCTACATCCCGATTTTAACTACTAAGTTAGTGCCTATCTCGACGCTCTTGTGCCTGCCTCATACAGGTTCTACCCTTATCATCATTATTTTAAACATTGTTTATACCATAACTTCCTTAACTTAGTGTTTTATGACACCCATATCAGCTACCACCGGAAAAATATTATAAAAATTCTCAGACTCACTTATCTTCAGCTCATTACTTAGTGATAAATAAATATTGGCTTCCAACAAGACTTTGACATTCTAAGAATTTATTAGCATAATCACTATCACTCGTATTTAGTACTTCTGTTTATAGCTATAAAACCTAAAAATTACAAGTCATAAATTATACTAATATAAAACACGTTGAGTCCATAACTCCGAAAAACTCTAAGCCCACGTAAACAAGTTATATGTTTAGGAGGCAAAACAAACTAGATATCAAGTTTCAATTAGAGATTTTGCTGATAATGATTTTACCTATCTTGCCCAATTTAATTTGATACTTTGCTATTGGTTTACTGACTGTACTGCATGCCAGCTGGTGAAAAAAGATCTTTTTTATAATTATTCGAGGGTGAGGGGCTCGTGGCTAAGTAATAACTTCCGCACGGTCGATCGATAAGGTAAAGCTACGCTTGCCGCGATCGGTCCGTGGATGGGTGACCATCTTTACATACCGAGATCCCTTCGTGCCTCGGAAAGCACGTTAAGCCGTTGGTCCCGGCTGTCATTCGTGGATCTTTGACAGTCGTCAGAAGCCAGAAAGTCTGACAACCAGTCTTACAATGGGGTATCGTGCTGCCCAGTAACTGAGTTGTAGAGGTCAGACAGGCAGTCGCTCCATGTAAAATACTGATGTTCAGCAGCATCTGGTTAGACTGGAAGCTGACTTCAACATTCGTAGTTGGGAAAAAGAATGCACATGGTGAACATTATATTCTGGTGTTAATGCTCTATTATCCACTTCTTTAGCATTTAGTGGGTCAGCTGATAATTTTCCTATGGTATAATGCTATGAAGCTTAAATTTCTTCAGCTATCATAAATATGTGTCAAAAATGTCTGGCAAATAAAGAGCGCTTTATTCATTGTTTGTCTATAAATTCAAGGTACGGTTTCTTTAAATAAATTTTATTAAATCTTGAATTTAAGTATTTAAATTCTATTCTAATAAAGTTCAAAGAAACAACAGAGTTCTATCTAAAATGGTTGTATCTATGTGATTATTCTTTCTCGAAACCAGTTGTTTCGAATAAAACTTTCGTAATGTTAGCGATAAGCTTCCAAATTGAGGAGTCATCGTTTTGTTCATGTAAAATAGGTATTAAAAATTATCTGTTTTGATATCGTGATGATCTTTGCTATAAAATAGTATCGATGTTATAACATCGCTATTATAGATTGTAATCGAAATTAGTATGGGCGCAGTATTATTTACATTTGAATTGGAGTTCTAAGATGTTTGCTACTGCTGTTAAAGTCTATTAATATTAAATCAACTCACAGAATTATTAACTTTTCTTGCGATTATTATAATAATAATAATATCCCTGGACATTTCACACAGCGCCATCTAGTCCCAAGCTAAGCAACCTAATGCTTGTGTTATGGTAACAAGATGGCTGATAAACCACTTATATACATTTTTTTTTTTGTAAATACATACATATTATAGATAGAAAAACACTCAGACTCGGAACAAATACATGTAGGACTTACAAATATTTGTTCTGTGCGGGAATCGAACCCGCGACACGCAGCGCAGCAGTCCTATCGCTCAGCCACTGCGCTAACCGTGTCGTCGTATTGAGTTGTAGGTCGTGGGTTCGTACCCAGACAGGCGCTTTACTTTGTGTAAATTATTTCATCACCACTGCTATCAGAACGGTGAAGGAAAACATCGTGAGGAAACCGGCATGTCCTAGAACCAAAAAATTGGAAGATATGTGATATCTACCAACCCGCACTGGGCCCGCGTGGTGGATTACAGCCCACTCCCTCTCAAAGAGAGGAGGGCTTTGCCACAGCAGTGGCTACATTAAAGGCAGAATAAGCTTTTGATTATCTACCTATTTATTTGACTGAGTCGTTCTTTGGCTATAGAATTAGTATTGCCATTGAACGTGGCAATGCTGCCAGTCTTCTGGCATTTCCCGATGACAGCGATGCGGACGAGTACATACTTCGACGCCTAAGTGTCCATTGTTTTTGTATTTATTTATGTAGTTCGTTAGTTAGTCTTTGAACTTATTGCCTAGTGTAAATAGTTTGTCATAATTGTAATTTAAAATCATTACATTAAAAATACCTGATGTCCACTGTGAGCACCCTATTTATTTCTTACTAGCAGCGCCCCGCGGTTTCACCGGTTCACCCGCACAATTCTCGATTCCGTGGGAATATCAGGATAAAAGTATCATCTGTGTTAATCCTAGTTATAAACTATTTGTGTGCCTTTCATTCAAATCCGTTTTGTAGTTTTTGCGTGAAAGAGTAACAAAAATCCATCCAACCATCCTTCCATACAAACTTTCTGCGTTTATAAGATTAGTACAAAAACTATTCTACGATTCTATGTTACACTTCAAACGTCATTGTTTTCTAAAAGTATCTTTCTGGAACTAGTTCCTTTTTAAAGTTTCAAGCTTCAATTCTCAGATACAATATCCGATTTCAATAAAGATAAAACTTGAACCCACGACAAACATGGCTCCATTGATTAACACTACTCCAAATTCTGCCCCACCCGTAAAGGAAAAATCGTGAACTTTCAATTCCTTATTGAACTAAACTGGATCACGTTCTAAGGCTATCAGGCTGCTATTATTTTCCAACGAAGCATTACTTCCTGAAAGTGAGCGTTTGAAATAATAAAGAAACTGTGAGATTAACTTAATGTTGTTTACTGCGGAGAAAATATACGGGGAACGCTCTAATTTGGTTGGATTTTATTTATTTTTGCGCTTGTTTTTCTTCCGAGGAATATTTTGTTTTGTTCTGGTTGAAGACTTTTAGCTGAGTCTAAAAGCTTGCTGAGTAAAATTTACTAGTTTGCTTGTCAATTAGACGTAGGTTACTGGTTTCAAAATCCGATAAACTATTTTGAATTTGATAGTCGCTTGGTACCGGCTGTCATTCGTGGATCGTTGATAGTCGTTCGGTTCTACGGCTAATACGGCCGGCTCATTGTCACTTAAGAAAGAAGAAAGAAAGAAAAATATTTTATTCTGCACAAACAGAACGCACAGTTACAAATAAAAAAAAATAAAAAAAAAATAATAATAAAAAAATAAAACATAAGATACACTTAGTTAAAAGACTCGTAGTCAAGCGTAGAAAAATTATTGTTGATACTTTTGCCCATTGGATGATGTCAAGGCCAGGGACCAATGACAACTCACATTAATTGTCAATTTGACATTGACAATACAACAAGACGATATTGGCAGATTGCCACAAAACAATAAAACAAATAATCAAACAACAAAGACAAAATGCCAATTGCAGGATGGCGAAATAACTAGTATAGTATAACTACTTTTGTAACAAAACAAGCAACAATTATGCTGTGCGTCGCATCTGTGCAAGAACAGGTCGTTGCTCAGCAAGAATGCTGTGACTTCAGACGAACCTATCGTCAACAGCGCTGATTTTCAGCAACTACCCATCGAATGACGTAATGACGCCCACCATGTGACACGATATAGCGGGTAAGTCTAACTTTCTGCTTAATTAAGCGATATTTTAGCTGAATATAGTGTGTGCTATAAATAAAATAAAGAAAAATATGTATTTGTATTCATGTGTAACAACGATTAAGTACATAAATTATAACCATTACAAAACTAAAACAAAAATGTTGAGTAAGCAACAACTCTTAAGTACGTTGTGTACAGTGTGGTGTGTTTTCATAATCACATAAATTCTATTCTAACAATTATAACACTTCAGCTTGTTTATTCTGTAAGCTAGGTCGACAACTATGCTATGTACAAAAAATAGATGGAACAAACCACTGAATTTCATTATTAATTCAGGCCCAAAATAATCTTGAAACGTTACATGCAGAAAAATAAAAGATACATCTACCTGCCAGGCACATAACTACATAGAAAAAATTTAAAATAAAAAAGCTCTTCGATGCATATTCGGGAACTATTCCTGTTACAGCAGACATGCTATGTTTAGTCATGACTCCACGCGAGCCTAGACTATCAAATTATTCATGGTGTTTTGCTGCGCCATCAACGTTCCTGATTCGGCCATATCTGGTTCCTTTTCACTGGAGACGTGAAATTAGCGGAGCCTCGGATGAGAAAGGTAGTTTTGCATATAAAGTGAATAGGTGTATCTGTTTTTTGGCACTTTTGTACGCGAAATTGATAGTGATATTATGGTGTATTAACTAAAAAAAAATAAGTCGGTACACCGTTTGGTGTGTTGATACTAGTCAGCACTTATAAAAACGTCTGTGACAGACTGACAATTATTGATCTTAACCCCTCGTCAGTTAGACAAGCTTTTTAAGTCCTCAGTTCAGACAGTTGAACTCTTATTTGAGTTTCGTATTTAATTGGAGCTAAAAAATATATCTAAGTACATAACGGGTGTAAAAAAGACACTCAGAGTCATTATAACTCCGCGTCATTGTAATGATTTTTTTGTATGGGACCATTTCACATGTTGCATGCACGTATAAGCACAATGTTTTGCGTGTGTTACATTGCGCACTACCGCAAACAGATCACACCAAAAATAAAAGTCATTTCCAGCAATTATTTTTGTGTAATGTTACTTAGTTTGATGTACGAAATGCGAAATTGTCGGCTATGTGATGTGCCTGTCCACCCTTTATAATTTTAATCACTAGTTCTAAAGTCCGGTCGCGGAGCAGGAAGAATTTCGTACAGTGACCTCTTTGCCTACTGACAGTGGTCACAAACATTTTTGTATTAAGTGCGGTTTATATTTGAAGGAGAAAAAATATATTTACTAGCTTATTAAATAGTTATTATTATATAAATTATTTATTTTGATTTTAATATGAAAACAGTTATAAAAATCGGGTTATAATTACTTATTTGGTAGAAATAAAAAAAATAAAATAAAAAAATCTGAATCCGATTTCTTTGTATCGGAGTTACTGCTTTCCGACGACGTCTCGCCTGTTACATTTATCAAAAAAGAATCAACAGTTTTGTCTACGTTATTATCTAGTCTAAGTCTAACAAACCTTACGGTCGCAAGTAAAAGGTTTACAATCCCTGAGGACGGTGGTCATTGCATCTGTGCGAGCGGGGCGCATTATATTTACGCGGGAGTGACAGAGACAGGTAATAACAGGTTAATGTACGAAATTCTTCCTGCTCCGCGACCGGACTTTACCTAACGTTTACATACGTAATTTAGCAAAAAAACCGATAAACTTGAATCGACCTAACAGAAAATTCCAGTTACAAAACTGTGCCTACTTCAGGTATATCAAACAAACTTAGTCGGAAAATATAAAAATAACTACATATTTCGGATTGCTCCATTTCCGACGCTTATTTTCTGGGCACACACCCAGACGCCTATGATACTTTACAGGCAAACTTCTGCTGCTGCTCTGATTACCTCAAAATATAGGCTTACTATGCTCATAATTTTAAACTTTGGCAGTTTGCCTCGCATAAATTGAGATTATTTTTTATCCAAGCTGTTGTTTCTACTTTCATGTGCCTTATTTGATGAAATATGAATGGAGTCGAATTTTTTTTTTTTTGTAACTGCATTTTTATTATGAAAATTGTTCTCTTTGCGGGAATATGTTTTCTTATTACTAGTGCTTTTGTATGAACTTGTGTTGTAAGTGCTTGTAAGGCGCCAATAACATTATTATTATTGCCGTCAGAATCATTATTTCTTATAACTTTTTTATTCAACCATTTTTGGAAAATAAAATCGTCATCGACCTTGGATCGAGGTGGCTTTGGAAAAGGATGCCTGGAATGATTTAAGGAATGCCTTTGCTCAGCAGTAGGACAGAGTAGAAAAACTAAAAAAAAATACCGTCATCATGTTGTTTTAATAGTCACATGGCAATTTCCATTTGCCAACAAAAATAAGTGACATCTCAACTTATATTCCAGTGACATGCCAATAATGCAGTATAAAACTAGTAAGCAATTTAAAAGACATGCATGAGACAGTAATTATCTATAATTATCCACTATTAACATCAGAAAAATTTATGACATCCGATCACATGGCAAATGAAGTCATTTACCATTCTCTTAACGCAGGAAAAAATCTTAACCGTCTCAATTATTTCCCATAATTTACACCGGATGACTCGCAGCTGGTACATTTAGATAAACGTTTTATTTCCCTTTTCTGATTCCCAGAAATCAAAATGAACAAAAACCAGTTCAAATACAAAGTTTAACTTCCACAATATAATTTTGAGTACTCCCAAAGTACCTTTCAAGAATTAATAAGAGTCTGAAAAGACTAATGGATTGGAAATTATTGGACTCAAAGTAATATTCGAGAGCCGGGCAATTTCTCGTCCATCTTTAAGATGCAATTAAAGTACTTTATTTCTTTCATTAGATCGAAGTTCCGAAGCACGTTTTATTTATGATGGCAAAGTTTAGGAACCTATTAAGGTGGATACATTATTGGAGGGTTGTTACAATCTGGGACAATATTGGAAGGTTGGGTGAGCTACGTGTTAAAAAATCGGGCAAACTAATTTACATTTATATTAAGTTTTTTTTTTCTGCACCTTCACTGATAGTCAACTTACACCTGTTGTACTAAAGGCTTCTTAGGGTCGGCTTTTTGATCCGTAGTTAAACTCAACCAATTGTTTGAAATAGTAACTAATGGTAAAATTTTAGCAAAATGTGTTTTTTGATAATTTTTTAGTTTATCTAATGATATAGTATCATTGCCAATGGATAAAATAATTAACTATTAGTTAAAAAAATAACCATTAGATAAACTAAAAATTGATCAAAAAACACATTTTACAAATATTTAACCATTAGTTAGGTACTATTTTCAACAATTGGTTGAGTTTAACTACGGATCAAAAAACCCGTAAACCGATTTTAACCCGTCTCATAGAAGTTTCTAGATCAGGTAGGTAGGTAATCTGAGCGGAATGCAGATGTTACTGCTAAGTATAAGTTGTGCTTATCCACAGCCGGACATACAAACATCTTACATACCATACAAAGGATTGTACATATATGTAAAATTCTTCGGAAACTATTTTCATAAATTCATTGTTCGTACACACATCCCTCTTTAGCTTATAGGTGTTAATTAAATTAAAAATGAAATTCAGCTCCTGTATGTGAATGCTTTTAAATCTTTTTTTATTCATTGTCCAAGTTGTTGGTGCAAGTAATTAAATGTTTCTAGCAATTAACACGAACTGATCATTACTGAGGAGGACAGAACTACGTGTAATTTAATAACAGTCGAAAATGTACAAGTAATCTTTAGGCTACAAACATTTAAAATTAACAGCAAAAATCGAGCAAGACATTATCAAGATAGTCTTTTTAATAGAGAATATTCAAAGTATCTAAGAGCAAAAAAAATAACGTTTTCAAAATATCTGACTCTTGAAAAAGTAAAAAAATAAGTTTTAGGAAGAAGTGATGAGTTGTAAGATCGAAACGAAACTCTTGTCAACATAACTCAAAGGTTCTCGAAGAGAAAATGTAAAGAAAGACCAGCCTTGACTTTTGTAACAGTTATCTTGATCGAGACTACGGAGGTAACTTAATAGGTAATGTTAAAGCTATCACAAAGGAAAACACAGAACAAAAAATTTCCGATTCGACCCAGAGCGATAACAATAACAAACCCACAAAATTTGAATAGCCAAACCATATTGACACAAACCCAAATAGGACTTAGTCATACCGCTAAGTTCAAACCGTTTCACACACCATCTGCCCCGACCGATCTCAGCCCTCCCTCGAATACTAATACGTTAATCTTTTATATCACGTTTTCGTGAAACAAAGAGATGAGGGCAAGTATCAGATAAAACATCCAATACAACATGACCCCTCGTTAGCTATAACCGCTTACCTATCTAACAAAAATTCTATATATTAAAGAGAGGTTGGGAAGGTCTTCAAATCTGGTTTTGAATCGCGGTGGTCGAGTATGGGGCCGTATTAAGCAGCAAGGGAATTATGAAGCATGTGCTCTTTGAATACTAAACGGCTATTTCCAAAGGCGGTGCGGCAGAAATAATCTGAGCGGCTTTGAAAGCCAGGGATGTGACTAATGTTTTTTTAGTTGCTAGACAGGAATTCATATGGTAATCAGGGTGATAGAAGAAATGTAGGAGCTAGAAAATAATGGTTTTATAATTAGAATGAATTTTATGGGAAAAGAAAGGAATAAATAGTTGTGATTTATGGAGTAGACGAAGTGAATTAGTTACAGGGAAAATAAAGATTCAGTATACAGAGACTACAATGAAACCGTAAATTTTCTATTAAAAAAAAACTTGAACCGTAACATTCTCAAGTATTCCAATAAAAAATGTATGTTTTGAAGCCCTAATAAAGGATAAAAATAGGTAAAGTTAACCCAAAAACCAATATTCCAATAGGAACCTCTTTCAGAATCATAGAACTCTTCCTCATTTATATGAAAGACGCGTCAGTAAACGGCTGTACTGTTTTGAATAAATCTTTAGCTTAAATACTAACTCAATAAGACCTCGTTTGGACGGAGTTAACGCTCTGTGAATTGAAAAAGGTTAAGGATAACTTAATTTGCATTAAACTTGACGTATTTTGAGTTCCTCAATTGACCTCTGAGGCTTGGCTTTAATTTGTAACACATAACCCAAGAGCTTTTCTGAGAGATGCCAATGCTATACATTGCAGAAGAGTTTAGTTTGCTTTACGTGAGCTTTGTGTAAATCTCATGTACCTATAGAATTATTCGTATAGTCTAATTTTGTGATAAATTATTCCCATAATGTATATGCATACAAACATACATATACTCACACCTTCTACCCATGGAGCAAAAACTAACTCCTTAGGTTTTGTTTACGTTCATACACTGCCAGTTTATTCTGTAAAAATCTCACCGTGAAAACTTAGGTGAAGAGAGCCGTCAATAGTGTTAATCCGCATGGCATCTGGTGGAATGGCAGTTTACTTCAAGCTCACTTCACCTAAGTTTTCATGGCGAAATTTTTACAGAATAGATGGCTGGTGGTTGCGAGTACTACGCTCCTGAACTTTCTCAAGAAAATCACCAATATCATAATAATGTAATAATATTCTCATAATATCTATCCGATTTCTAATTTCTCTTCATTATAAGACTAGCCAGCACTGGGTAGTGAGGAATGAATAGGATTGAATTGGAAATTACACACGATTTAACGATGCGATGTCTGGTTTGAATCCAAATGGCGTCATTTGGTTATCTATAAACTACACTTGTCCTAAAATTTCGTTTGATGTCACTTTTGGTATCTGCTGAGCCCATTTAAATCCTTCCTGAAAACCATAAATTCAGAATAACTTAAGTTATTTTATAAGTATTTGAAGGAAAACAGCGCGTGGGGAAACATGGACTTATAGTTAATATAAATTAAGTCTAAAATCGTCCATCGGCTTTGAACAAGCGCGAATAAATGCTCATGCCTTCTATATATGTGAAGAGGCCTTTGCTCTGCAGTATTGTACGAATTTCTTCACAAAAATATTAAATTGTGTTCTTACGAACAAAACTCCTAATTTATTACCAGAATCTTTACAACAAAAACTCTCTAACAATGACACAATACTATGATTAATAACTTGACACATCGTTAACCGTATGTTAAAGAATTTCCAAAAAACCACATCACTCATTTAAATGATTACCTCTTTACTTCATTCAAATAAAAAAGTGACTAACTAAACTAACAATGACTGTAATTTTGAAAACCACAAATACTAATGAGTGCCAAAATACTCGTACAAAACGGAGGAAATACCAAGTGCATGAGTGTTATTACCTGCAGTCATTACCGACCATCGTTGTTGAATCATCATCATTAGCCAGAAGACGTCAACTGCTGAACATAAGCCTCTCCCAAGCATCGTTACAAATGCCCGGTCTTCCTCCTCCTGTACCCCGCAGGTTCTCACGACCTCGAACACTTCAAGGGGGGCCTGCATCAGCCTTCCATTCTGGGAGTAATGTGCCCCGTTCACTACCACAACGTTTATCAATTCTCCGACCTATTCTGGTTAAGTTGGTTATCCTGCGTATCTGTTCTTGAAAATTGTAGCATAGTTTCTTAATTATGTTAAATATTGTTAAGAAATCAGTTGTTTTAATAGAAATAGTAAGACCCCATGCCGCATGTGATAATATTTTATCCTAATATTTTGTAATTCCTACATTATTTCTAAGATTTATATTATATTTTTAAATGTTCTATACGCTATCCATTAGGTAAACCGTTTTTTGACAGATGGATGCAGCAACACACAATACATTGATTGATACACATACGGTATTATAATGTCTGCAAGAAGCCATGAATAAGATAATTCAATAAAATGAGGCAGTTTATATATATTTATTTTATTACGCTTTTTAAATTTAACTTTTACGTAATCTGGAATAGTTACGTTCTAAGATAGCTGTCAAAAAACGGTTAACATAATGGACAATACTGTCAGCAATCATGATGTAGCTATCAGTGTCATCAAAGGCAATACATACTGGTGAAAGACTTTTATCTTGAAATACGGTATTTGGTACAAGAAGATGTTGCCTATCTTCCCGAATGCTGACTCATACATGACAATGAGTATTAATGAATTGTCTAATTTCTTTTACAATACCGACTTATTAATAGGCATAATTTCGTCTGTATATGTGCTTAACATACTTTTTGGGTGAGGAATGCTTTGAGAGGCTTCTGAGTACATTTTGATACTCGTGGTTGGAGGTTCTATGTTTGTTAAATGGTTTTTAATGAGTCTTGGATTTATTGGAGG
Source organism: Apamea anceps (assembly GCA_951799955.1). Lineage (NCBI taxonomy): Eukaryota > Metazoa > Arthropoda > Insecta > Lepidoptera > Noctuidae > Apamea > Apamea anceps. The sequence goes on along the minus strand of OX637519.1, from coordinate 16,220,992 downwards.
CATTTGATTGATTAGCTAGATTTCTGTTACAGTTGTGATATTGTAATATTGGATAAGGTATATCTAGTGGTATTTTAGTACCTATCTAAGCTAATATGATAGAGCGAAAAGATTTGAGTTTTTGTATGACTAACATACAAAAAAACAAACCTTTCTCTTTTGTTTGTTACGCTTTCACGCTAAAACGGCCCAACGGATTTGGATGAAATTTGGCACACGGCTAGACCATGACCTGAAAAAGAACATAAGCTACTATTCATCCTGGATCGCATCAGAAGTCGCGGCCATTAGTTAGTAGAAAATAAAATTATAGACTACCTCTTCTGTCTTTGACAGGTTATTGTTATTAACTTATTTATTTATTTTACTTCGATGGTCTTAGTTTATCATTGTTGTGACTTCAAGTGACAGCTATGTGAACAGAACCCAGCAATGCATAAATATGTAATCTGTCGCGCCCTTTATGCCTGGAGACTTTTACTTCGGTAGTAAGGTTTTATTTACATTTAATTTTAATTAATTATTTTTTAGCTTGAGTACGTATAGTTTTTATTATATTCGTTGGTATATTGGCGTGGCTAGCTGACAGATGGAAAATAATTTAATTTTATGTTCTGGTCTTGTAATGTTAATTATTGAACATAGGTTCCTATATTGTATACAATCAACTATTTTATAACTGAACAGACAGCTGTGCTGCTGGGGAGTTTGTTGCGCCACTTCTTCCCAGCGATAGCACTAGGCAGTGGTGAAGGGCGGGCGTTTTTGGGGGTGTTGGAAGGATGTAAATATTATAAGAAAATATAATGCAGGAGCATATTGAACTGGCTTTATTGAAAAGTCAAAAGAACATGACAAGTATAGAGTAAAGACCTGATATCCATAACTTTTTGAATAAAAGAGTATGAATATACAACATGCCCCCTCAAAAAGTAAATCCCATGGCACTCATAATACGAAGGCATAAAAAAGCAGTAAACAAAATCATTATGATATACCAATCATTTGTAAACAACTGCGATGCTTTGTTGGACCCAAAGGTTTCGTCAAAACATCTGCAGGTAACCTCTCGGTGGGCATATACCTAAGTTCAACGGTTTTATCGTTCACTTTCTCTCTGACAAAATGGAACTTTACATCTATGTGTTTTGTCCTATTGTGGTGAACAGGATTCATGGCTAATTTTTGTGCACTCTGACTATCCGTATACAAAACTATGTTAAGAGTCCTACCTGTTATATCGGATATCAATCGTTTTAAAAAGCACGCATCCTTTACTGCTGTAGCCAATGCCATATATTCGGCTTCAGCGGACGACAAAGCCACTGTGGGCTGTTTCTTAGCTTCCCACGAAATAGGGCCGCCTGCGAGTTCAAAATAGAACCCAGTGTATGATCTTCTATCAGTTGGACAATTTGCCCAGTCTGCATCTGAAAACCCCGTCAAAGTTGTTGTATTACCTTGTTTTTTGTTGTATGTAATACCACAATCTTTTGTTGCTTTCAGGTAACGAAGACATCGTTTGGCAACATTCCAATGTGACTGATCAAATTTTGAGTTAAATTGACTTAAGCAACTCACGGTGTATGCGATGTCTGGCCTTGTATTTACAGCCAAAAACATGAGACAGCCTATCAACTCCCTGTATGGGTGCTCACACTCACCTACTCCAGGTTCAAGTGTTTTCTTGAGCAGAGGTGTAGACACACCCTTACAATCTTGCATATTGAATTTCTTGAGCAACTTATCAATATATGTGCTTTGAGATAATTTCATCCCATCCTTATTATGATGAATATTTATCCCCGTAAAGAAATTTATTTGTCCAAGATCTTTTGATGAAAAATATTTTACAAATTGACATTTGAAATTGTCAAACGTAATTTCTTTTTTATACAAAATTAGGAGGTCATCGACGTAAACAGCAAGAACCAAGGAGTCCGAGTACGAATTGTTTTTGAAAATACATGGTTCAGATGTCGGCATAAAACCAAGAACTGACAAAGTCTGTTTTAACTTTGTATTCCAGGCTCTTGGTGCTTGCTTCAACCCATAAAGAGACCGTTTCAATAAGCAAACTTTCGACTCATCGCCTTCCTTTACAAAACCTTCTGGCTGTGTCATGAAGATTTCTTCATCTATATCTCCGTTCAGAAAAGCTGTGTCCACATCCATATGCCGAACCTTATAATCTTCCTGCACTGCAAGAGCTAGCAAGGTTCGCAAAGATGAGTTACGCACAACCGGAGAAAACGTTTCATGATAGTCGACACCTTCTTGCTGTCGGAAACCTTTTGCTACTAGGCGCGCTTTATGTCTAACAACATCACCGTTCGCATCTCGCTTCAACTTGAAAACCCACTTGCTAGGAATACAAGTTTTACCTTTTGGTTTATGTACCAAAACCCACGTGTCCTTTCTGACTAAGGCATCATACTCGTCTTTCATTGCTAAAAACCAGTTATCTTTTTCGTCGCTGCTAATCGCAGCCCGATAACTGTTTGGATCGTCGCATCCATCATCTAGCAATGTTTTATATGAAAAATAATCCGGTGGTTTGCGATCTCTCGAAGGATATCGCCTAGATTGCTGATCATCAACATTGTTGACCTCTGTATCGACTGCTTCACTGTTTTCAACATCAGTATCCTCAGCATCCACGAAAGAAGTATCCATGCTAGGAACATCCGGAACATCCATCTCGCTACTCCCAGGTGAAGAGGAGGGAAGAACTTCTTGTCTTGGCACTGCTGCCGATGGCGACTGTGAAAGCAAATTGACAAAGTCAGAGTTGACAGTATCAATAGTCTCAATATTATCCTTCAGACCAGTAAAGTTATTTTCAAAAAATGTAACATCTCTTGACTTCATTAACCGTCTAGGAGTTATAGCATTCCGGAAAAAATACGTATGAGGATCTTCTGAATACCCTACAAAAATCTGTTCTTCAGCTTTCATGTCCAACTTACATCTCTGGCTTGATGGAACATGAACAAGTGCTCTGCATCCAAAAACCTTTAGGTGAGACAGATCTGGTTTTTCATGAAACCACATTTCAAATGGAGTTTTACCGTTAAGCGCGCGGTGTGGTGCTCGATTTTTTAAGTAGACGCTTGTCTCCACTGCGTCCTGCCAATAGCCTTTTGATAGTGAGCTATGTGACAACAGTGAGCGAGCCTTTTCTACTAAACTACGATTACACCGTTCACTTACCCCATTCTGTTGAGGGCTGTAAGGTGCAGTCGTTTGCCACGCGATACCAATAGACTGAATATAATCCATCAATTCCTTATTCATGAATTCAGTGCCATTGTCCGACCGCATAGCCTTAATCTTGCCACCAAACTGTCTCTCGACAAATGAATGAAAAGAACAAAACTTGGTTTTCACTTCCGTTTTAGAAGAAATAAAATACACAAAAGTATAACGTGTATAATCGTCTACAAAAATAATAAAATACCTATTACCTGTAAACGAATTAGTAGAAAAAGGTCCACAAATATCGGTATGAACCAATAGAAGTGGTGACGTAGCTTTCCTGTATTTCAAACTTTTGAATGGCTTTCTAGCCTGCTTACCCTCTATGCAGGGTATGCATGGTTCCTTGTCAACCTCCGTGTACTCTACGCCGATAGCCTGACCTTTTCTTAGTAGATCCATGCCTATACGACATAAATGTCCTAACCTCTTATGCCAAAGCTGGAAGTTGGAACAATCAGAGTGCACAAGTTTAGCTGAAACATTATTGAACATATTAATTGAACAATTCAAAGTATACAACCCATTACATTCAGAACCATACGCTAAAACATTTTTACTATTTACAACATCACATTTTGTGTCATAAATTGTACAGCCTTTTTTATTGAAAACTACAGAGTAACCTCTCTTTACTATTTTATCAACTGAAAGTAAGTTACAGTTTAAATCAGGAACGTGAACTACATTCTCTATCTTGTTCGCCAAAGTACCTGTATCTATTGATACATCACCAATTCCAACAGCCGCCACTTTTTGTCCATTTGCCACAGTAATCGTTCCACCCTGTACAGGCCGATAACTGCTGAACCACTCGCGATGCGGAGTCATGTGAATTGTTGCACCGGAATAAATAATCCATCCTTCAATTGCAGCTGGCGCAGAGAGAGCCACTTCCTTTACAACAGCCTGTTCCACCTCCTTATGATGATGGCAATCTGTACCTTTGAAAACCTTTGCCGACACACTCAAAGCCGCCTTCTTATTCTTCTTATTGGGACATTGGGGGCTTTTGTGTCCTGGTTCTCTACATTTAAAGCAGATTATAGGCTTGTTCTTTTTGCTAGTAGAACCTGTTGAACGTAGCGCAGCCACCTGGTCTTGGTGAGGGTCCTTGGAAAGCTCGTTTAACAGCTTCGCCTTAACCAACTCGCTGGTTACTTCAACATTAGAATTCTCTAAAGCCATTATCAGCGGTTCATATCGTGATGTCAAACCTCCGAGAATTATCGCAGCCAAAGATCCATCGTCGATCTTCTTACCAATATCTTCAAGATCTTGAGCAATGCTCATTATGGCGTTGATATACGATTCTATATCTTGGAAATCGATTAAGGCATATTTGTAAAGTCTACGCTCTAGTGATAGCCTACGACCCATACCTTTATCTTCATAAGCTTTTTGTAAAGCACTCCAAGCCTCCTTGGCGTTTTTCGCATTTCTCACATGCGAAATTGCTGCTTCGTCAACCGTAAGGCATATTTTTGACAACGCCTTCTGGTCATTACGAGAGCGCACATCCTCCGCCGTTTTATCAGAATCATCATACCCAGTGATGGACGTCCACAGCTCCTCAAGAATGAGAAGCATCCGCATTTTGAACTTCCAGGTTGGGTATCCATCTCGGTTTTTTAACATTTGAATACCGTGAAAACTCATATTATAACCTGTCATCATATAGCACCTTATAATTCGTGCTGATAACGTGTTGGAAGGATGTAAATATTATAAGAAAATATAATGCAGGAGCATATTGAACTGGCTTTATTGAAAAGTCAAAAGAACATGACAAGTATAGAGTAAAGACCTGATATCCATAACTTTTTGAATAAAAGAGTATGAATATACAACAGGGGGACTGTCTTTTGTAATTTTGACGTTCGAAAAGTGCTGATTCTCAGCCTAATTTGAACAAATGAATTTTGATTTTAATTTCAACTTCGTCACTGTGCAGAAAATAGTTTGGTAATTTAACATTACAAGCATTCTAAATTGCTGACGATGGATCTAATATTTTTATACCTAATATTAGATCCATCCATATATTTTTATTATAAGTATCCTACTATCCTACTAATATTATAAACGTGAAAGTTTGTATGGATGGATGGATAGATGGATGGATGGATGGATGGATGGATGGATGGATGTTTGTTACTCTTTCACGCAAAAACTACTGAATGGATTTGATATAATGAAATTTGGCACACAGATGGTTTTTAACCAGGATTAACATATAGGATACTTTTTATCCCGATATTCCCATGGTAACGAAACTTATGCGGGTGAAACCGCGGGGCCCAGCTAGTATTTTATAAAGGTTCAGTCTTATGTAGCAATTATTGAGTCTTACATTATAACACATAACAGAGGTTAGAACAGAGGTAGGTATACCTAAATAATAGTTCTCCCACATTTCGCCAGATATTTTGAAGTCGCATATAATGTCCGAGCCAATTAGCCATTATTCTGTAGTTGTAAACTGTAAAATTCAAGTACCGTATGAATTGAAATAAGTTGATAACCCATCGTCTACGTGGTGCATCCCAATAAGGTAGTTCCAATTTACCTTATAAGAACCTTATAACTAGCACGTACGAACTTTACTGCCTAGTATATGTAGATTTACACGAGTATAGTATGTTCTTTTTTCCCACGACAGGTAAGCTAAACAAGAAAAAATACTTCACAAAATTTCCAGTAGGTGACCTCTAAATTTTCTAATTAGTTTATACGGTGCCCTCCAAAAGAATGACATTTTTCTACTTCAGCTGTGATGCCACATTATGATTAAAATAATAATCAGGTTAGGAGTACCTGATTATTTTTTTAACTACTACTTGATTATTTCAGTCGTAGGTAATTGAATTACCTAGTCAATAAAAACTGTATAGCAGTTCAAGCATTTGGATGACTGTGTGTATGTCACAGCTAAAGACAAACCGAAATATGTCAACTATCTTTTGAAGGCCATTGTACCTGTTCTTTTATTTATACTTTCAATCTAAAATGGCAGTCCATCACAAAAACTCCAACAATTCCTCAATGATTACTTTATCAACAAAAAAGGGACAAAAAAAAAAACACAACAATAACTAATAACAACTAATAGCTAGTCACAATGTTTAAAAAAAAAAACAGCCAAGTGCGAGACGAACTTGCACTGGAAGGGTTCCGTACCTCCGTACAATATTTTCCATTATTAAGATCGAGCAAAAAACGAAAAAGAAACCCCCTTTCAATTTTAACTTTATTTATTTATTTTATAGCGGCCATAGTAATGCAGACTATGTAAAAAATGTCAAGTGTGTACCTATTACGGTTTAGAAGATACAGCCCTGTCATAGACGGGCGGACGGACGGACAGCAGAGCCTTAGTAATAGGGTCCCGTTGGCATCCTTCGGGTGCGGAACTCTAAAAACGATTATCAAAATGGCCGCGTCATTCCGCGAACGGTACCAGCGATCGTGTAGCGATTATCTACGATCGAGTGTCGATAGTCGATGAAACAGACAGTAATGTCTTCATTACTGCAGGCCAATTGATTCTGTAGTGGAAGATTGTCTGGGAATTGTTTGAAGGATCGCCGCGAATGACGAGGACGGAAATCATTGCTTAGTGCTGTGTTTAACGTTTTTATTAGTGCTATCGATAAATCGATTGATTGAGCTATGGTAAAATATTATTATGCTGTACGACTCTTTTCGATAAAATCAGGATGAAAAATAGCATTCATATTAGTGTATAAGTCATTTACTGTTACCTTTTATTCCTAGATTTTGTATTTTATTTTTGTTTTTTTTAGTCACTTTGTGTTAAAAATCGTCTCAATATTGTAACAATTATGGGAAAGAGCGGGATAGCCCCAACACAAGTATTATCAATTACTTACTGGGGATGTTTCATTTATAATCTATGTAACTGTTTTGGGACAAATAAACATTTTTCATTTTTTTTTTTTATGTGCTGTTGTTCACTTTGGTCCGGTTCTGTGCCAGTGGCACACTCGTTACTACGCAAATCACTAATGAACGTAATGAAATTATGTACAAAATATAACTGCCTCGTTGGTTCTAGTGGTCACTAGCGTTACTGCTGAGCGTGAGAAGTCCGAAGAACCCTAATTGCGTAACAACCGATCAATCGGAATCGGTTTCATTTTGGCAGTTCAACAAAATTCATTGCGTTTTTTTCGAACTTATGAAGCAATGGATTAACAATTTTCTTTAAAAGGATTCAGATTTTTTTCTGAAATTTCTCAGTCTGGAGACTAGATTTGTGCCCGGTTAATTTTAATAGGCTTTTTCCTTGTTACATGGGACTTAGAACCAAAATTGGCGAAATGTTGATGTACTATAGATGCACATCTGCCTATCCCTTGAGGAGTAGATACAGGCGTGAGGTTTTTTTTTCTTCTAAAAAAATAACGTTGCCCCGCACTAGGAATTTCTCCTATAATCGTGGGTGCGTTTACAAACATTTAAACTCACACAATCAGCCAGACCCGGAACAACTACTTGTAGGCTATACAAATATTTGTTCCGTATGGGAATCTAACCCGCAGCACGCAGCGCAACAGTCAATCGCTTAACCACTGCGCCAACCTTTGAGCCTTTTAAAGGCTTCAAGGGAGTCCTGTGACCAACTAATTAAGGAAATAGATGACAATGAAAGAGTGCTCTTTGATGCCAATGAAATGAATAGGAAGTTGAAAAATGAAATGGCTCAGTTATATATTCAATACACTGATGCCATAGAAGCCCGGGATAGGCTCCAGGTTATTGTGGACGGGTTCAGCCAGTGTAGCATAGAGTATGAACAAGCTCTTAGTCACAAACACTTATTACAACAGCAGCTACATGAGGCTCAAAGTCAAATCACACAACTTGAGACTTCAAATCTTAACATCACCGCCTCGCTGAATCAAAGTCTGTTCAGTGAGCTGGTGTCTATTGCCCCGTCAATGGTTTCTGCCATAAACCCCACTATTGATTTGACAGGTGATGATAAATCACAATCATGTAATTCAGTGAGGGTAGTAACCAGTAAAAATAAACTTAAAAAATACATTAAAATCAATAAATACATTGCTAAAACACAAAAAATGGTAAAGAGACAAAGGTTTTTTATCAAAAATGTTAAATTGAATAGAGAAAGGTTGAATTTGCTCAAACAATTAGATATGTATTCTTTTAATTTGGAGCAAAGTACTAGGAAGTACAAAATTGACACAGAAACCTTGCAATCTGAACTAGACCATCTACAGGAGAAACTTTGTTCAATGACCAACAAATATAATACCTCTGAAGACCTAATGAGGGAATATGTGTTGGCAATGAATGAGCTGGTAAACTCACAAAAAAACAACTGTGAGCATTGTCTAACACCGTCCAATGTGCTTACACCGGACCATTCATTGTCAACATGCAATATCTCCTTACTGCAACCCTGTGTTGATTTGATCATTCCTTCTACTAATAGTTCTAATAAACCTGGTAAACAAACTTTAGAAAATGATATTGTATTATTTTGTGATGAGATTGGTAAGGACTTAGGTCACTTGTTGACAGATGAATATCCTGGACACTCGATATTAAATTACTGTATGCCTGGTTGTTCTTTGCTTCATATTATGAAAAAAATTATTAAATGTAACTTTACCCAGGATACAACTTTATTAATTTTTGTGGGTAATAGGGGAAATGTAAACAAAGGAGAACTGCTCCAGTATCATAAAACATTATGCAATCTTAGTTTAAGAAAAGTTGTGTTGTTTACATTCCCTTATAGTAACAGTTTGCCACAGGAAGAAAATAGCTTAAGATTTGAACTAAATATGACAATGCATAACTTGACATTTAATAATAACTTGTTCCATTTGATTGATATTAACAATTATGTTAATAAAAATTTATATTTGACAAAAGATAGACATAACATTGTTATGTACTATCTGTCTAAATATTATAAAAGACAGATAGCTGTGTCGCTATCATATTTTTTTTCAATTACAGCCAAAAATTTGGCTAAACAACTTGCTTCTTTTGAGCAATGCAATGACATTATAAATAATTCTGCCACTAATTTGGTCACAATTAATGACATTGCTAATAATTTAAATTAGAAAGTAAGACAATAGAGGCAACCTCTAGCTATATTGTTCAGAATTACAAAAGCAACTCGAAAAAGGCTTTAAAATCAATAAATAGTATCAACCTGGTGCATCAAAATATTCAAGGATTTATGAACAAAGATTTAGAAGTAGAATTATTTATGAATTTTAATAGTATTGATATTCTTTGTATAACAGAACATTGGCTGAAAAGCCACCAGTTCTTGTTCAATTTTAATAATCACCAGGTTGGTAGTTCGTTCAGCAGAATAAATGCTATACATGGTGGCTCGTTAATTTTAGTAAGTAACCAGCTCAAATTTAAAGATCGTAACGATATTGTGAGCCTATCTGTTGAGCGTACAGTTGAAATTGCCTGTATAGAATTGGAGCATTTTGTTGTATTAAGTGTGTACAGACCCCCATCAGGATTGTATGACTGCTTTGAAAAGGTAATGGATGAAGTGTTAGACAGGATTTGTAACTCAAACAAGTCCGTTATCGTTTGCGGTGATTTTAATGTCAATTTATTGGAAAACTCAGGTTCTTGTAGTAAAATTATAAGTCTGTTTCAGTCCTACAATCTTGTAAACCTATTTTTGGAGCCTACAAGAATAACCCCTACTAGTGCCACATGCCTAGATAATATTTATACAGATATTATACCAAGCCACAAAGAAATTATAAATTTACTAGATTCTGATCATTGCGGGCAAAGGATTACTATTCCAAATCAAAACAAAATAGTGGTTAAAAAAGATATCACTGTCAACCCCAAAACTGCAAGTCGCTTGGAAGCTTTCAAAATTAAACTCACTGATGAATTACCAGTTTTGTCAATTCATGCGGATCCTAATCATCTATATGATAATTTTTTTAATATATACTGTAAACAATTTAATTCTACCTTTATTTCCAAGACTATCTCGGTTAATAGTAACACATGTTTCAGTGATTGGGCTACCATTGGTATTCATAAAAGTAGAAAGCGGCTTTATGAACTGTACAATGAAAGGACTTATGTAAACACTGATGAATTTAATTTGTATGTTAGAAATTATTCAAAAATATTTAAAAAAGTTTGTTATATGGCCAAGTCACGTTATTTGGGTTCAAGGATTAAAACCAGCAATAATGTAATTAAAACGACTTGGAATATTATTAATAGTGAAACGGGAAGGTCTAGTAATCGAAATACTGACTACAGCTTGTCGATTAATGACAACATAATAAAATCAGACTCACAAGTCGCAGAGGCGTTTGAAAATTTCTTTTCAGATATTCCCGTTTCTACTACTAAATCCCTAAACTCATCACCTTCTGTTGCTGAGTCTTTGCTTATGGAAAATGTTAATGGCTGCGATTCGGAATTTCATTTTGAACATGTTACCTGTAGAGATATAATTAAAACCTTTCACACATTAAATGTTAAAAAGACTGCAGATCTGTGGGGTAATTCTGTAGAAGTTGCTAAGTCTATTATTGACATTGTAGCACCTACTCTAGCTCTTATCTTTAATAGTTGTATTGACAGTGGGGAGTTTCCTGACCTCATGAAAAATAGTAAAATAATACCTTTGTTTAAATCAGGTAGTACATCAGACCCTACAAATTATAGACCTATTTCTGTACTACCTACCTTTAGTAAAATTTTTGAGAAATTAATTTTAGAACAATTGCAAAGATTTTTTAATAAACACAAATTATTACATAGCAAACAGTTCGGTTTTACAAGGGGTCGTTCAACTACTGATGCCGGTGTTGAACTTATAGGACATATTTATAATGCATGGGAAGACAAATGCGATGCCTTGGGCATCTTTTGTGATTTGTCCAAGGCATTCGATTGCGTTCTTCACGAAACTTTAATCAGGAAACTCCGCCACTACGGGATCCGGAACGCTGCTCTGGATCTTCTTATTTCATACTTGAGTAAGAGGATTCAGAGCGTTGATGTTAATGGAAAAAGATCTCCCGGATCTTTAGTAACAATGGGAGTCCCACAGGGCTCAATTCTTGGTCCTTTCTTATTTCTTATTTATATTAATGACTTGCCGTACCTCATAAAGGATAATCATGATATAGTGTTGTTTGCAGATGACACTTCACTTTTGTTTAAACTTAAACGTCAGCAGCAGGTTACTGACGATGTAAATAGCGCGATCTCTAAAGTAGTCCACTGGTTCAATGTTAATAATTTACTTCTAAACGAGAAAAAAACCAAATGCATTAAATTTACGTTACCTCACGTTAGACAGGTGAAAACTAATGTGTTGATAAAGGGCGAAGAATTGAATCCTGAAGACAGCACAGTATTCTTGGGCATAACTTTGGATGCTAAGCTACAGTGGGGTCCACATATAGACAAATTGTCAAAAAAGCTAAGTTCCGCAGCATACGCTGTTAGAAAAATTCGTAATTTAACTGATATAGAGACAGCCCGTTTAGTGTACTTTAGCTATTTTCATAGTGTAATGTCGTACGGTATCCTATTGTGGGGAAATGCCGCTGATATTCAGACTATCTTTGTTTTGCAGAAGCGAGCTGTTCGATCAATTTATAAATTAAGTCCGAGACACTCGCTCAGAGACAAATTTAAAGAAATTAATGTTATGACTGTGCCTTCTCAGTATATTTATGAAAATCTTTTATATGCCCATAAAAATATAAAATTGTTTAAAAAATACAGTGATATCCATGATATAAATACTAGGAACAAACACAAATTTGTTGTACCTACAACAAGGCTCAAGAAAATAGGTGGCTCGTTCAGATGCCAATGTATACGCTTTTACAATAAAGTTCCAAGCCTCGTTCAAGATCTAAGCCTTAATAAATTCAAATCATTCATTAAACGTAAGTTGTGCCAGAAGGCCTTTTATACCGTTAAGGCTTATATCGAGGACAAAAAGGCTTGGGATTAAGCTGCTTCCAATTTTTACATATTGAATGTTTTTTTTTTTTTGTGGTTGTTGTTTGTTTTTTTTTTTTTTTTTTTATATATACAATTTGACATTAATGAATTTGATCTATGACATTTACTTACTTTGTAAAGTATTCTATTATTTTAATTATTGTGAATGTGAAGACTATGTGGGTCATTTTATTTTTTATTTTTACTTTCTGTTCTGTTAGTTTTTGTCATGGTCTGGCAGTTTGAGTAATTATTGTGGCCTACCCAAATGTCCTTTCTTTGGTATTGTTCGTCGAATCGTTGAGCTCCTTAAGTTTTGAGTTGAGCTGCACGATTTCTGACATATGCGTGCACTGACTGGACAGGTCCTCTCAATCTGTGTGGTTCTTTCCTCAAAAGACCATCTCAGACATCGACCTACATGGTCTTCATATGATCTGACCAAGATTATGTCTGGACTTTAAAAGAGACTGTGACGTCTGAGTTTGTTTCGGCCTTTCTTCTCAGGCTAGTCAGATAGGAAACGCCGGCCTCATCTAGTTTTAAAATATGATTGACGTGTAAAAGTGTTTGTACAAACCTACTTACAAAATAAAATCATTTATCATTTATCATTTATCATTTAACCGTGCCGTCAAAAAAATATGTAAAAAATACAATATTGAAAGTGTTATTTACTTTACCACATATATTTCTATTAATTCTGATTTGTAGAGTGTAGTGTACTTGTGAGTAATATAACGATAAATTCTATACCAAACACATTAATGCATAAGCATAACCAGCCAATAATGTTCCCACTGCTGGGACACAGGCCTCCCTGTGAATGGGAGTGGGCCGTAATCCACCACGCGGGCCCAGTGCGGGTTGGTAGATGTCACACGTCTTCGAATTTTTGGTTCTAGGACATGCCGGTTTCCTCACGATGTTTTTCCTCACCGTTTTGAGAGCAGTGGTGATGAAATAATTTACACAAAGTAAAGCGCCTGTCAGGGTTTGAACCTATGACCTACAACTTAAGTCACGGCCGTTTCCACTGAGTTACTGCTCTAACACATTAATGATTCCACTCTAACTGAAAACTTTAAACCGGCTTAACTCTGCGGCTGCAGATATTCTTTGAAGGCAGACCTTTTGAACAGCTTATTAGTATTCGTTACAAAGTTTTGGGCCCATAGATTTGTATCTAATATAATATGTACAGACGTACGTGATTGGAAAATACATTTTATGAATATACCAGGATTTCCAAAGGGATATATTTTTAGTTGATTTTTTTTTTCAGATTTGTAAAGGGTTTGTTAATTTTGTTTGAAGTTATGTTATTGAAAAAAAAAATTGTGATTCAATCTTTATTATTATCTTGAAAAATAGGTAGGGTTTAACTATTAAAAAAACGTGTGCATATAATAATGAAGGTTTCTGTTAACAGGCACGACACGACGATACGACACAACTTTACTTAGAAGAACAATTTCTATGAAAACTTCATTCAAGAATCGTGTCGCACCGTCGCGTTGGAACTGTCTGCGGGAGCCTTAAATCTAGCTAAACCTAAGTACATAAATAATCATAACTGTGTACTACAGATAACAAATGAACACGCAATAACAAACAAAGATAACCATCACGCCTGTAAAACCCGAAGGATTAGCAGAGATGTACCTACTTAAAGTACCTACACACCCACATTCCGCCAATTATGTTTAAGTCATGTAATAGGGGGCGAGCCTATTGCCATCAGCTGGGCATGAATCTAGACTCCAGGCTGCTACTGAGAAATCCCTTATGGAGACTAAAAACCACTTTGTCCAACCTGGGAATCTAACACTTGACGATACTCAGCAGTAGTGATTGCAACCACTAGTTCAACAAGGCATTGTAATTAGTGTGTCGGTTATAAAACTGTTCCAAAAAACTACTTTAACTTAAATTAACTTAACTTAACGTTTAACTTTAATTTCGGAAGTCGGTGAACCCAACGACACCGACTTCCGAAATTAAAGTTATTTTTCACTTTGTAGTGTCGTTTTTGGAAGTCGGTTGTTTTTTTTTTTTTGCAAAAAAGTTTTTATTTTTCACTTTTAAGTTGTAATTTTTAACAGTAATTTTGGTTTAAAAACCAAACTACTGAACCGTTTTTGATGAAATTTCTATAGGACCATTTGGGAAGTATACCCTTTCCAACAAAAGAAGAATTTTTCAAATCGGTTGGCAAGCGACGGAGTTATGCGCGAACAAACATAAAAAATACAAACATCCGAATTGAGAACCTCCTCCTTTTTTAGAAGTCGGTTAAAAAAGGCTTTTCTCAAATAAAAATATTTATTATCTACCAAACAGCAACATTACGTATACTATGATCGTCACCATTTCACCAAATATCTCTGTTCAATCGGCACAAGAATTAGCCTAAAGATATTTTCTTATCGCTTCAAATATTATGAGCTGTTATTATACGAATCTTCAAGCAGCTATCGCGTATAATATTACTGATATCGCCTACGGCATTTGGCGATCATCTATGCTTAGCATCCCACACAGTTATTGCATTGGAATAGGGGTCATTATTGATTAGCTAACTCGCTTGTATGAATTGATGGAATGTCAAGCCATCATTATGATTTTTAATGTAGTGATTTTTAAATGACTCTTAAATATTATTTATCACCGTTGCATTTTTTTTTTTCTATATCTAACCGACCTATATTTTGATTTTTATTGTGCCACTCTTGGAGTAAAATATGTTTTCTTTAAAACCGCAACAGTAAACTTAAAACACAAACTCAAAGCATTTATTTCAATAAAACCATTTAGCTGCTCATTCCAAAGCGTCGTCGTAGGTACCTATGGAGAAGAACGGGCAAGAAAGTCCATGGACACTATTTTAAATAATATTTTTACAAAAACATTAGTTACCTACATCATTAACGTTGAATCAGAAAACAAAATACAGATGCTTATATATTTATTACAACGACTATCATTTCAATTGTTTTTTAGTTTCAAAGATCAACAAATTCAAAAATATGCACAATCACGTTAACATCAAGAATTACAACCCCATGATTTCGTATCGATCATAAATAATTCATTACACGTCTATCAAGCCCTGTTCAGATCCCAAAACATCGAATTAAAAGGTTCCTCAATTCAACATAACACAAACTCATTCTAACAAACAGTTTAATCGAAAAAACCGAAGACAAAACGGCAATCAACACAAAAATAACAAACCTTTTTGTACGAACACTCCAAACTTTCAGCGTATTGTAAAAAAAAAAAAACTCATTCAACATTCCAAATTAACAGACAACTATGACATGTACAAGTGTTTCTGACAACCTTGCATATACTACCCAAAAAGACACCAACTTGAAACTGAATCTTAGACTGAACAAGATAAGGTTGAGATTTTGCTGATTGCAGCGTCGTAAACGCAAATCGAAGTTGGCATTCTGAAGGGCCAGAGACTGCTCCGATGTTACAAAGACAATGAGCTATACAAAAATCTCTCAGCAAGTGGTCAGTATTTCTCGTCTTTCTAAGACATTGTTACACCGTTATTCTTCGGACGTGACTAATGTTGGCCACTTGTTACACTGTACCGTAACAGAATAATCTTTTGACTTTTTGAATTGAATACGTTTCCGGAGTCAAGTGGATGTGGACAAGGAAGGTTTTTTGGGTTACACCAAAATAAATGGATTTTGTTTTTGTAATTGACTAAGAATAGTCTTGATAAAGTGTTACATCTAAAAAGATGTCTTTCTGGTCTTCAAGTTGACTGTCTCATCTATATCTATACTTATAATAAATCTGTAGAAGTGAAAATTCTGTACATTGAAAATATCAAAAAAATAAATGGCAGGGGGTGTTACTAGACCGACACCGAACCCAAAAATGTGATTAAAAAAATTTTTGTCTGTCTGTCTGTCGGTCTGTCTGTCTGTCTGTCTGTCTGTCTGTCTGTCTGTCTGTCTGTTTGTTCAGGCATCACGCAAAAACTACCGTTTCGATTACGTTGAAACTTGGTATAATTATTCTTTAATATCCTGGGCACCACACTGGGTACTTTTTATCCCGGAAAAGTATATACAATAAAAAACAAACTTAATTTTGCGGTTCGATCCCTATACCCGATTACTGCACCAACCGCAAATAATAAGTTTGTCGTAGGTTAAGTCACCCGCAATGGAGTTCATTTTTATTCCTTTTAGTTTTTAGAGTTATTTTGGTTTATTTTTATATAAGTCGTAGGTATAGATTTTAATTTTAAAGTATATGTAGTATATTTGATAGTGTACGTAGTGACCGTAGGTTATTTTATAATACTGTTAGGTAGGATTAGTCATTCGTATAGATATTAGTTTTTAGGGATTTTGCTTATTTATTGAGTTTGGATTAGTTATCATCAGAAATAGGTTTATTTAGGTAGGTAGGTATTTAATTTTCTGTTATTGAGTTTTTTTTTTAGATATCATATAGGTACCCTCTTAATCACCACTAATGAGACACAATGGTTTTCTATTGTAATTAGCCACAAAGGGCCCGTGAGATAGATGGCAGTCTGGGGAAGCACATAGGTACATTTTATCCTGTTATCACGTTCCCGTGGGATAATTTCCGACATCCACGCGGGCGAAGCCGCGGGCAGAAGCTAGTGTAATAATAATTGTCGTTCAAAAGTACCGATTCTCCTTGTTTGAATAAATTACTTTTGATTTTCATTTTGGAGTGAATAGGTTACTTCTAGGCAAGCTTGCCCCATCGTCGAACACATCATGAGATTACCATCTGGTGAGATTATGGCCAAAATCTCAACTAATCATTATGAAAAGAAAAAATATTTTTTGTATATTTTTTTTTATTTGTTTTTTTTTTTGTTTGTTACGCTTTCACGCTAAAACGACTGAACGGATTTGGATGAAATTTGGCACACAGGTAGACCATGACCTGGATTAGGATATAGAATACTTTTTATCCCAATAGCCTTTCGGTATTGAGACTTATGCGGTGAAACCGCAAGGCGCAACTTGTCCCTAATAAAAAAAAACTGAATCTTTTTTTATTATGAGTATTGACATGCTCAAAAGGTCGAAATACATTACGATAAAGTTTAATCTGAGAACCAGCTTCATATATATATTATATTTATTATGTTTGTGCTTTGAGTCACGTCAAACTTGAAACGGAGATCGAACTCATGACCTCTTGCTCGCTCGTCTGCGAATGCGTCTTATTGCCGAAAACACTATAATATATTAAGTAGTAAGTTTACACTAGCTATTTTTTTTGTAATGGAAAGCAAATAAATCTTCATCTGCCGAGCCTTTTCCAAACTATGTTGGGGTTGGCTTCCAGTCTAACCGGATGCAGCTGAATACCAGTATTTTACATGGAGCGACTGCCTATCACAAAAACAAACAAACAAATATACTACATATTAAAAATAAATAGCCATAGCGTACAAACTGAGACTTTCTTAATTTTGTTCATCGCGAAAATTCGCGTCGGTATAACAAAACCGCCATTGATAAAGCAATCTACAGTAATATCAGTAATAAATATTTAAACTGTCGATTTATAAAGAGGGATCAGCTAATAAACCATCGTGACCGCTCCTCTGTTAGTCTGTTAGTGTATCACGTTTTGTGACGGCGCGGCGGTGGTGGAGCGGTCGTGATCTGTTCCTTGGTACAATTTTTTGTTTAGGGATCTTGTGCTCTAAGGTGTAATTGACCGAAATTGGTGCGTTTTTATGTAGATGTTTTCTGCAAATTGTGAAATTGAAAATGATGAGTAAAAAACTAAAATACTTTAACGTTTTTTTGCTTTTTTTTTGTTGTTACTATTACATCGAGTCAATATTACTTGTCAATTGAATGTAAATACATAAATGTACTGTGCCCCTGCTGGGCAAAGGCCTCCCCAAGACCATCAAACATTGAACTTGGGGAGGAACTGAATTTGTTGTAAAATACGGACATAAAGTAGATTTGTACAATTTGTCTTATTTCAAAATCTTGTTCGAACATTTGTCTAATAAGAATATATTATTATTCTTATCGACATACACGACCTGCATATTGACCTTGTAGTAAAATAAACAAAACGTTTACGTTTACGATACATAGAAACCTAAATTATTACAATCTGAAGTCGCTGATTACGCAATTGCGTGCAATTTTAACTCAAACATAACAACAACGATCTCCTCAAGATCCTTAACAATCACGATAATCCTACTAATCTTATAAACGTGAAAGTTTGTATGGATGGATGGATGTTTGTTAATTTTTCACGCAAAAACTACTGAACGGATTTGTACGAAATTTGGCATACATATGGTTTATAACCAGGTTTAACATAATATAGGGTTTTTATTGAAACTTATGCGAGTGATACCGCTGGGCGCAGCTTGTGTCTACATAATAGTAAAAGCTACCTACTTTTTATGTACCATCTATAGCCAAACTAAATCCTTACCCACATCTTCAGCTCACAACACAACTAAACACAGCTCCCAAATTAATCCTGACCGCAACACACCACTGCAACCATTAATGTCGCCATGATCGTTACAGTCTAGTGCGCAAGCAGCCTAATGTTGCCGTATGATTTATACCAATGGTTCTGTAATGAATTTATTAAAACTGAACTCTACTTGAACTGGCCCTTGTAAAGAGAATTGTGCATTGTAGGGAAGGAGTTTACTGCGATTTTTTTTTACTGGAATTTTTGTTGTTAGAAGCAGTAGAATTAAACAAAAAATAGATTTTTTTATTTAAGACTGTTTGAAATCTGTAGACGCTGCAAAAGTAAATGTATCTTTATGTAATCGTGGTTTAATTTTTTTTATACTTATAGGTATTTTGAATGTACTGTCGCCAAAATCTATATCTGACCACCGTAAGGACTATTCCTGCTTGCAGCGCATATTATTAGTCAGCCATCAAAAAGGATCCTCTTTTGTTTTACTTACGGACGCAGCTGTGGTCATCATGTGCATGGGATTTTGTTTTCATAATGGTCAGATATAAGTTTTGGCGATAGTAATTACCGTTAAAAAAAAAAATTATATATATAAGTATATATTGAATTAACTTTTTCTGAAAAAAAAAATATCTCAGTCATTGCATTGTGAAATAAAGTTGACCTTTGAAATATATTAAGTTATCGGCTTATGACCTTCTTTCTTGAAAATATATTATAAGATTTACATTAGTTTTCTTGCTTGATTTGATTTCGTAAACTTACTTTTCACGCTCAAATGTATTTTTAACGAAATACACTCTAGATCTGTGATTTCAGTCTTAATAATGTTCTTTTATTTTACAAAAACCAATATTATCAAAGAACTCTAACTGTTAAGCTATTTTAGTTCTTACAATTCAATTTTCTATACTATAAAAATAAATGTAAGATGGAGGGCCTTCGTAATCAGTTCGCCTTAATTGTATTTTAAAACAAAATCAATTTTAGCACCCACAGTTACATCAATATCAATAGCATTATTTGCAACATAAAAAAATGATGCAAACACAAAACCTTCCTGCTTACCTACTGAGGAAGAAGTCTTTAAAGATTACTTTTTTGCTGACACCCAAAAAAATCTTACATCCCATTTGATAACTTAATATAGAACTTAATCTACTAAAGAAAAAAAAGCCATACTCCTATCCCCATTTCTTTTATATTCTGTTAAATCTTTTTGAACAAAACACAGGTCACGAATAATCGAAGAAATATTTTTTCTACCAGTTCAAAGGATTTTTTATCCAGCGAACCGATTTACCGTGAAAGCGAATTTAACCCCAAACGGATCTAAAGGGCCTCTTAAAAACTTTCGTCTACCTGAGGCTTTGAATTTTAAAAAACTATTTGTGCATTAAAGTTTTAGCGAGTTAAAAACTTAGAAAAAACACTTATAGTAGTTTAAAAAATTGAACTGTTTTTTTTTCTTTTTGCAGATTTAACGGCAGTGACCTCTGGACAGAAAACTTATGCTGGGTAAGGAATATTAAATAAAAATGTTATATTGTAAAACTAAGAGACACATTTTATTCTACTATTGAAGCCTGAAATAAAATATGAGCTTAAATATCATCTTACTTTCATGTAAAAATAAACCAAAACTTTTTTAACAGCAAGAAAATCAGGGTTAGGTGGTACACCTTGTGTTGTATTCTGATATTATTATGAGCTGAAGCCCTTTTAGGTTTTATAACCATCGTTTTTTTATAGTTTTAAGGTGGATTTTTGCTGTAATCCCAATAAACGCATTTTTCTTTAGTTACCAGCGTACGCTTAGTCGACATTTGACAGATTCTACTTTTGACATCATAGTCTACATGTGACAGATTCGGCGTACACACGATTATCAACAAAACTCAATTTAATTTTGTTCGCCTTGACTATTAAAGTAAGTTACGACGCGACGTAACTGAACAAATCAATTCAATATGATATACAAGTATCTTCACTCTGGTCTGCCAACTGCGAACCCATTCCGTTTACTTTAGTTTTTATTTGATCCTCTGTGGCATCCATCTTTTTCTCATATCGATATTTATTTCAGGACATTGCCTTCTATTTATGTTTATTTAGTCTCTCGTGCTTGCTCGTCTTTCTAGCGTTTCAGAGGTTTATTATAAGGGCTACTGGTTTGAGGGGCTTGTGGCTAAGTAATAACAGCCGCGCGTGTCAATCAGGTTGAGCTATGCTTGCCGCGTATGTATCCACATCCGTTCAGTAGTTTTTGCGTGAAAGAGTTACAAATCCATCCATCCATCCATCCATTCATACAAACTTTCACGTTAATAATATTAATAAGATAAGATATTAGTAAGATTACCGTCCTGTTCATCGCATCTGGATAAGTACTGCGTACCAGATAATTCGTGAAGTGGAACGGTGTTCGTCAAATTATCTGCCAAATAAATTATCTGGAAATTAGCTGTTAATAAAACAGGACCTAAGTATTTCAGATTTAATAATGTCAGTGTACTGCCTAAAATTATGTCTCTTGATTTTGAGTAATTAGTTTGCTGTCTGTAGTAAGTAATTAATGGTTTTAAACCAAAAATATTACTCTCTAAATAATAAACGTGAAATAAAGTTGCAAAACTTGCACCTCGAAAATGTACGGTAAATCTGAATTTTTACTAATTGTAACTTTACTCTACGTGTATCAAGAAGGGGGGACAAATAAACAGACTTTCTATCGTTTTGAAATTGACATGGAATGGGAAAAAAAATCGGCACTGAGTTTACTTGGCAGAGCTCTTGACTTCTACTAACGATCGTCAGTTGTCATACACTCTCACGACAGTCAAGACTAACGTGCCACGGATTACTTACTCCATCACTCAAAAGAAATATGATTTCGCAAAGATATCGCCGCAATCTTTTAAAAGATATGTCGTCATTTGAGACCAAAACTGTTATAGCCTATAGTAGGATAAAAGCACATTCGTCGTGAGTACAATATCTCGTAATTTGATGCCTGGGATCAGCATGTTTGTTTATTTTGCCCTATGTTTGCCTTTTGTCGGATCGGGATACCCTCTGTCAGATGAAATGAGAATATGGGGATGAGAGAAATGTTATTGATGGATTGTTTATGATAGTTATGTGAGAATTTTTCTGTAGTATTTTTTGAATGAATGCTAGAGAGTTTTCTGAAGATTGATAGCGGTGTGGTTTGCGTTTACTTCTGTTTTTGTTATCCTTAAAGTTCACTTTTGATTTTCTTAGAGTAGATTCATGCTTATGGATAAATGGATGGAGTTTAAACTTTCAATCTCTACCACAGACTTGTGCTATGACTACTTGAAGTAACATAGTAAACAGAAATAGATACAAAGGCACAAAAAAAGTATGCAAATTCTGCTCTAGATGTTTTCAGAAAGCATCTTTTGTCTATAACTGAGAGAGATGGCTCCATATAGGTATAAAAATATCTTGGTTATATTATGAAAAAAAAACCAGTGTAAATAAGCTCTATAAATGCAGGTGACACTGTCACATAATCTTTAAGTAAATAAACCCATAAAAATAATTCCCAAATACTACACTTAATACTATAAACCTCAGCTTTTAGAATAAAAACCTTTACCCAGAAGTATTATTCAAATCAGGCGTAGTTTTGAAGATTATTTCAAAAACGGGGGATACACAAACAAATAGAATTTATATCTTTATAATATTCGTATAAAAGTTTGGCTCTAAGAGTATTCTTATAATTCATTTAAACGTGGGTGAAGTTAAATAGGTACTTAACTGTGATAATATCATAGCTGTAGTCATTATGTTGAATTTCTAAAAATAGTTTATTAAAATCCTCACATCTTTAAGTAGCCGAATGTAAAATTGATTTAAGTTTTTCTGCCAAGAATTGGATTAAGATAGAAATAGCTTTTAAATTAGTGATTGTAAAAAATATGACAAACCATTTCTGGATTTCAATTTGGTGACTTGATCAAAGTCTCGTAGATGTCTTTTAATTGCATTTCTGCTACATAATGCATCTAATTGGGTATACCGTCATTATTACCTTCTTTAAAAAAGCTACTAAATCAGCTACATTTTTTTCTCCTATCTCTCTATCATCCGTAATCTTACCACCATCAACTATAATAAAACCATACACTACAGTACCAACCAACCCGTTTGTACTGACAAGCTATGTGCATAGTTCACACGCCACTTTGCAACGTCTGACCCAATCTGACCACTGTCCCGCATGATGACAACCGTCTGCCTTTATTAGACGTGTAAGATTGTTTTGTCTCGATCTACGTACTTGTGACTTATCTAATCATCTCTCAAAAGATTGAGTCATGCACGAGTCATGTTTGTTTACTTATATCATAGTGTGTTTTCATCATTCATCGCCAATATATTTGACAGTATTTGACATATCGTATCACATGTTTGGATCTCTATCCTTTTCACCTGCAACCGTACGAATTCTCTTAAAAACGCTCTCTTTAACTATCTGTATAGCATTAATATTGTCAGACTGATATACTAGAAACACCAATAAAAATAGCTTAGAAAAAATCAAATAATCATGTTTATGTAAATCTGTGACTGTCTACTGCTGAGCATGAGGTCTTGGGCTCAGTTCCCAGGTCAGCCAAAGTGTTATTGGGTATTTCTATCTAGAATTTCTCAATCGTAGCCCGGAGTCTGGAGTTATTGTTTTGTGTGTCCAGAGCCGTGATGATGATGTTATGTAGATCCGTAAGCGAAGCAGATTAGTATTAAGTAATTCATAAGACTGTGGGTGAGCAAAATTTGGTATCCCTTATATTATTATTATCATCTTTACAAACCATTGGCCTTATGAACTAAATTAAACTGTTAAGAAGCTAAGCCAAACAGTAGATTGTTGTCAATCTCTGATACTATCACAGCAAAGTCTTAATACACTGAGTCATAAAATGGATGTTAACGATGGTAGGAATGATGATGAATGATCTGCAACACTACTGCAATTAACTGATCGAAGTATTTTTAGAAGAGGAATTGTTTACGACATTCGCAACAGTGATTATGGCAATGAAAGTAATGATGATTGAAGTGTTGTATTTATTATACACATAAATAAGGGCGACGAAAATAAACAATAGCATAATATTGTTGGTTAATATCAACATAATTGCGAACCTCGAAACAGTTTCATGCTTAAGAGAAGATTTTAATCCCAAAATACTGATTATCCTACCCTCATACACGCGAATTTCTTATTCAAGACGAGAAATTTTGTAAGCCGAAATCCCCGGCCCTAGGCTGCGTATTTAGTTGTAAAAAATTCATACGTTTTCTCGATATGAATAGGGGGGTACAAAGGGGTACATTCTATGGCCGCCATAATGGGGGGCGTAAATGACTCGACACATGTAACTCGATTCCGTGGTATAATGCTGTTTATATGCCGACGACACACTATCTTTTGTCCTGTTTTCGCGGCATATTTCGTTGGAGAGTCAGCAGAGAAATATTTCATAATATTTGGTAGATATGTTTTTGATCCCAATGACATAACTTCAAACGTTTTAAAATGTATTTACTGATCGTATCTTTGTTTGATTCAAACAAGTTATGTGCATAAATTAATGCTTCAAGTCACCGTCTGTCAAGCTATTTATTTATTTTCCCAAACTCTCGCTAAATAACTTAAGATTCTAAACGATCAAACAAATTAACGTTCATCGTGTCTGT
This sequence comes from Apamea anceps, assembly GCA_951799955.1. Taxonomy (NCBI): domain Eukaryota; kingdom Metazoa; phylum Arthropoda; class Insecta; order Lepidoptera; family Noctuidae; genus Apamea; species Apamea anceps. The sequence goes on along the minus strand of OX637519.1, from coordinate 16,196,476 downwards.
GATACTTGGGTAAATATTTTAGCTTCACTTTCATCAAGAGACGCATTTTTGCCAACCGTACTTTCGACCCTCTTGAATATGACACCGGCTGGAGTGGATCGCTAACAAAAGCACACTGATTTTGTTTTGACTAAAATCTTGACTATAATAATATCTGATTTCAGTAAACCTGTTTTTGTTGATAGGTACAAGAAATAATACTGTCTTTAGTTCGTGTGTTTATAAAGTTTGTCTCGGAGGGATATGTTATAGACGGGTTGAAGACGATATAGTTGTAACTGAGTATGGTCAGAAACTGGTTTCAATAATGGCTTAAAAAAACTGCTTATTAATAAACTCATGGGATCATTTGCTATAAGAAAGGCCCATGATAGGTGACTGTTGATTAAAGAAACGAATGTTTGGGAATACTGGAAATTTGCCATTGATCAAGTTTAGCATGATCAAGGTGAGAGTGTTTTTAAATTATCTTAATTCGTTTTAAGAGGGCACAAGATATTTATTATAATGTGGTTCTGTCTGGAGTTCATGATATTTAAAAATTTGATTATAACTTTAATAAAAGTTTCGTCATCAAGAATATTTATAGTATCACGTTACGTTTTATGGTTAATAGTTCTGGTGTTCATAATAGTAAATTTTTGATAACCATCTATTTTAGTTCTGTAACTTATTCCTGTTTTATATGGTTCTTAAGAACACGTGGAAGCGTTTCAATTAAGTTTTCTTTATCGTCGTCATAACCACTGTTTCTACGGCTCCGATTATCTTTATTATTATGATCTTCGTTCAATTTTACTATCAAATCATCTAGAACGTTCGTTGCTTCATTATTCTGCTCTGTTTAGAGATAGATGCTATATATTAGTTGCTAATCATCCCGTGCAAATTATAAATCAATTGGGGTTTAGTGGATAAGCTCAATTAGCTCATGATCTCATGATCATGATCATGATCATCTTTTTCGCATACGGTTAGTTTAGTATTAACTGAATTTCATTCAAGGGTTTTAATAATTTTTGGAATGACTGTTTGTTTCATTAATCGCTTTTGAAACCAAGCCAGCCATCTATTATAGAGACGGAGAGTGATTTTATTAGATGACAGTGTAATATACCTTTATGTCACTCATTATGCAATCACCAATTCTTGTGACAAACGTTATAAATTAAAAGGAACTTAGTTATTGCAAATAAATGTCTGTAGTTAAACAAATTTAACGTCCCTTGGAATTGTTCGTAAATAAAATATGCGAATATTCTTCTACAACATTTATGAAAAAAGTTAGTTATGAAATTGCCAAAAGTAACGACCCATACATCACAAAAACTCAGGAAACACATGCGTCAAAATAAAAACCGTTCCCGCAGGAACTTCGCAAGTTAGTTTCTAGTGACCCAATAATATTTCATTCACTGCTTTCATTACAAATGGGCCGGTATCTCCGATATTGCGGTTAGTTACCTTAACGTAACTCCTACCACCATTGTCCCATGATTCTCCGTTCATAATGGCCCGGAAGTCCGCGGGACATTCGACATAATCCAAAGATTCCGCATAAAAATATAAATGACAGCAAATAAAGTTTCTTCTGTGATGGCCAACAATGGCCGATGTGAATGGTGTCATGTTGGACTCGCTTCGTTTTGTATAGCGCTTCCTTTGGATATCTTTTTGTGTGGGGCCAGGTGATGTTTCCTTTTTGATGGATTTCTATCAATTAGTTTATGTTTTTTGTAACAAATATGTCAGGGGTTGGATTTTCGATTTTGCTTTTGTGCTATTTGTATCTTATTGTTGCGATTGTCAATCATTCGTTTGCAATAAGTGTGTGAAGTTATGAGCGAAGATCGTAGTCTAATTATATTAATTGGTTAAGCCTTTACAATAAGTTATTGTTCATGGAATTCAATTAGTATTTAATACAGCAGACAGAGTTTCGCGCGGTATATCTAGTTCAAGGCAACTCCTGCCAACTTATTGAAGACATAATTATGAGAACATTCCGTTGGCTCCATTATAAGGTATTGTTTTCATCATTCCTCAGACACGTCACCACTAACCATCTTGATATTAACACCACACCTTGAAATATTTTGATACACCACAGACTATACATCTATATCTGCTTTTAGAGTCATCATTATAATCTTCCAACATTATTCAAAGCTCTATCAAATCCAATTTCTATCTTTGGCTTTAAGGTCATAGGAATGTGATTAAATTAACAGATATTTGATTTCAAACTTATAAACTTAATTCACTTGCCTGTCATTTCAGCTTATTGAGACGTCAATTTTAATTTGTATTATATCTAATTGTAGATTTATCGCAAATCATTGAATTTTAATGTTCTATCCTCCCGTTCTGTTGAATAATCATAAACCTGATATCCGATTACGATTGTAAATGTCCATTCATCATTTTTATTAAGTATTAGACACCCACGTTTAACTGTTATAAACTTAATAGTGTTACAAAAGAAACACATAAATTCGTTAAATTCATCTTTGATTTGTCTGCCGGCATTTTACAAAGTGAATTTTAATATGTTTTCAAAACCGCAATCGATGGGAATAAGAATAAGATTATTGGCAAGCAAAATTCCAACAGTTTAAATATCATCAATATTATGTTGTGGTTATTTAATTTCAGCCACAATTATTTGTGCCAAAACAATAATGTGAAACCAATTACCAACTGTGGTTTGATAAAATTGCATTATTATTGATAAATCGACTCTCATCTATTGGAATGCTAGTAGGTATTTCTTTTCTTCTGTAGCTCTTTATGGTTGGCAAAGGAGGGTTACCAGCTGTATCATTCTGCAATTTGTTTGACTCCTAGAACAGTTTAGAAAAAAACTTGCTCAACATTGAGATCATATTTTAATTTAAAGCTTCAAAGATCAAGGGGCCGCTTACTAGCCACAATTCGGCCACCTGCTAGCTACTTGAACTAACCAGTACCTATTTGAGTATGATTTATTATTTAAGATATTTTCTATTCATTTCGAGTGGTTTCATAACAGACGCTCCTAATGGCCCCCTGTCTTGTTAAGGTTTTGAGATAACAGTGTTAGGAATTTTTTAAAGTATCATCGTGGGTAGAATGTTCTCCTGCATCCTTTCGTGCTGTGTTATAATTTCATTTATTTAAACCACTTCTTTACACACGAACTTCCTTGACTGCTCATTGCATTAGGAGAAAGAGTAATTTCAATATTTAAACTTCTTATAATGTTCGAGCCATTTGCGGTTCACTTCTTTTCTGTCCATTCTAAGGTTGCCTGGAAGAGATCGCAGTAATGCGATAAGGCCGCCCATTGTATATTTTGTAGTGTGCCATGTATTTTTTATGCTGTCTATTTTTGTGGTGTACAATAAAGTTTATATAAATAAATAAACACTGGGGTCCGAGTGTCCAATTGGTTTTTCGAGTCATCGCCAAGTGGAATCGATTTTCTTCACGTGACCTATTTTTTGGCCAAAGAATCAGCATTCAATGTCCATTTGGGCACTTTTCCCGCTGACAGCGATGCGGACGACTTTTTTGATGCCATATGATTCTTTACCCTTATTTTGTTTTATGTACATGACATAATTTTAAGTCAGTTACCATAAAAGACAAACTAACTAACTATATGAATAAATACAAAAACAAGAGGATATAATATAGGCGTCGAAGTACTCGTCCGCATCACTGTTGTCCGGAAACGTGCCCAGAAGACTGGCAGCATTGCCAAGTTGAATGGCAATGCTAATTCTTTGGCCAAATAACGTCACAATATAGCTTAGTTAGCTTACATATTACCTATATAAATATTATCTTCTAAAATAAATATTTAAATCGTAGAGAGTATTTTCAAAAGATATTTAATTAATTCAACAGACTCAAAAACAGAGTCACCTTCTTCTCATTTCATAATTAGATCAATACGGCTTCCATCATCAAACTGAACAGCTTTGACTACAACAAAGGAAATAATTAGAAAATCAATAATTAAGACGTTTTCAATTAAAGTACCTTTCAAGTCAAATTGTAGAGTTAAACAAAACTAATTAGGCGTTTCACTTCTTAACAAGAATCGCAAATTAACCAATTTACTTATTTAGTACATTGATGGCTGGTTCGCCTGTGAAGAGGTCGTTTTTCTGGTGGTCTGGTATTGTGAAAAAAGCACGAGTTTCTTTCTTTCTTTTTTCCTTTTGTACTGGTATGAAAAGAACTACTTACGAGGTTCAGTTTAACGTCATTCTCAAATATGACACCGTCAAACCACAATTCACCGTCGTATTTATAAGGATAAAGATTCTAAGAATTCCATAGGTCTTGAATTGGGACTTTAAGAAATAATCTATTATTTATGTTGTTATCTTCTTTCATCAAAAACAGATAAATCGATGAAAAGCACCCTAATTGCGGAACACACTATCAATGAATCATTTAATCTGAATCATTTTGAAGGATATTGCTATTCCATTGTTTCAAATATTCGAATTTATCTACTCAATAATATACATATTATCATACCGCAAAACAATATTGTTGAACTGTTAAAATGAAAGTCATTGCTACCGTTACTATGTTACGCAATTACTCTGCTGATTAAAATGAATCAATTATCCCATATTTGGCTATCTTTATTTTTAAATTTTGCGTTACGTATACATCGTCCCTTTTACCTTATTTAGCTGATTCTTAACAAAAATGCTACCTTTTCAATATTGCTGTCATGACACATATAAAACCGGAAGAAAATGGTGTTGACATTATTATCCTGCATGCAGATCGATATAAATTTCTTGTTTCATTCACAAATGAATCTCTATGTTCGCCTCTAGTGTCAAGATAGATAAACAATTGAGTCTGTGCCAACTAGAACAGTTTGTTTCAAAATAGATATCTAGTTGTTTCTATGATAAACTTTATACGGAAGATTAAAAGGGATATGAAGATTTTAAAATCTGATTGAAGAAAATGTTGGCAGGCTTTAAGAAAATACATAATCAAAATATGATGTTCCTTCTGCTAGGATACATACAGGCCTCCTCATTTTTAGAGGGAGAGGGCCGTAATCTATCACACGAGCCCAGTGCGGGTTGATGATTTCACCTTCACCGTTTTGAGAGCTTAAGAAAATGGTAAACGCAAATGGCGCCAAAATGTCTGATGATGATCCACATTTTGTAGTGATGATGTCAAATATGTCTAGTGATGATGATGTGAGTCCGAAATAGAGTAAAAGCTATAAAATATGATTTTACATCATTTCTTTTTCTTATGTCGTCTATAACTTATAGTTTAAACGGAAACACGTCATCATCACCATCATTTCATCCTGAAATTACCCACCGCTGGGTATAAGCTTCCCCTTTCTTCTGCCATACTTCCCTGTTCTGTGCGTCTCTCATCCAGGTATTTCCCGCGACTTTGACGATATCGTCAACCCAACGCGCTTTTGGATGGCTTTGGTTTCTTTGGCCTAACCTTGGCCACCATTCGGTCACAGCACGGTGCTTTTGTCAAAATACTTAACCAACATCAAGTATAGGAGATTAGAAATCAAATAACAACAAATACGCTTATTTTTATATCGCCTACTTAGTTTATTTTCATTGATACAAATCCCTTTTCAACCAAACAGCTACTATACAAGCAGCATCCCAAACAAATGCTACCTGCCTGGGTCTCTCGTTTATCTACAGAAATAGATCGTGTATCAAAATGTCCTCGAGTGAGTAGGGACTGAATGGGACCAAAAAATTGACATTCACCCATTCACTCCGCCTTGACAATTTGCTTCGGTCAAATATGATATTTAGGATCGTTGCTCTATTGTTACTTTCCACATGGTTAGGTTAAAATGTCTTAAAACGTTTACACTTCTTAAGATGAATTCCATCAAACTTTTCCACCTAGTTATGCTGCGGATAAATTATGAATTTTGCCAGATTTTTTATGCAAAAAGTGTCAGATGTCAATTTAATTCCACAGATAATAGACACCTGACTTTATTAAAGTCGGCCCTTGGAAGGAGAAGAATGTCCTTGGAATTGATGCTTTTCGAGACATACAATTTGCTCCATATGCTATATGGTTAACTTTAATTTCTGGGACTGCTGGCTGGGACGACGTCGATCAGACTGCACATTTTATTAGAGTCAGAGCTAGACCAGACCGTCTTTGGTATATTCCAGCTTATATAGTGACGGTCAGTTTTCCATTGTATTTTGACTCTGTTATGATTATTGTCGCAAAAGAAAGAAAATACGTTTATCAAAAAAAAAAAATAACAAGTTGGGAAAAAACATGCGTCACATCCACGCAAAACGGCCATCGCTCAGCATAATGCAACGACCGTATACAAGACAGAGCCCCAGCGCTGGTATAACACATACAAATCATTATGATAGCTATTTCCTAGGTAACTGACTACTTTAAACGAAGTGCCGGAAATAAACAATAGTATTCATTATCATTTTAAAGGAAATCTCATAATGTTACTTTTATTTTCTACCATTATCACCCACTCGTGTAGTTCCGAGATATTATATAAAATCTAGAACGATTCCAAGGAATGATACATACTTAATATGTGTAAATTTCCCGGGAACGAGTCTAATTTTATTCAAAGTATAGATAGAATCTTTGAGAAGACACTGAAATATGAAAACAAAGGTAAAGAAGAGATAGGAAAGGAAAAATGATCGGCTAATAATCTGGAGGACTTTTTAATCAGAAACGGAGTGTTTCGTAGGCACGAATATTTAGTTGCTGCTGTTGCACTGCTTTTAAAACAGGCATCTTCTCGGAGCCCAGTGCGGCTTGGTAGATATCACATGTCTACGAATTTTTGGTTTTAGGACACGCCAGTTTCCTCACCATGTTTTCCTTCACCGTTTTGAGAGCAGTGGTGTTGAAATAATTTACTCAAAGTAAAGCGCCAGCCTGGGTTCGGACCTACGACCTACAACTCGGTAAGTCGCGGCCGTTGCCACTGGGCTACCACTGTTCTATATGTTTCATGCACTGCTTCATAGCCATAGCATAGGAAGAAGTTCCGTCGAACGGTGGCACTTTGAACCCACGTAGCGAAGGTGTTGTAGCTACGGGAGCTGCGATTCCATCCCCAAGTTTAAGGTAATCCAGCGTTTTCTTTACGTCAGCCATCACGGTTTTCTTCACGTCAGCCACCACGTAGTGGGATCGTCCGAAAGGGTTACCGCTGCCCTGGAACATAAAGGGCTAAGGAAGGAACACGGGTGGGTTTTAGTCAGTAAGAGTCTGACACTCCCTTCTGCTCCACCCAGAGCGGGAAGAGTCATTTGATGATTTCCCATCCTGAAAAAAAAAAAAAAAAAGACCTACAACTCGTAAGTCGCGACCGTTGCCACTGGGCTACCACTGTTCTATATGTTTCATGCACTGCTTCATAGCATATCGATGTCAAAAAGTTCAAATATGTTTGTTCCAAAATTCAGCCACGGGAACTCCGCTCACAGAATGACTGATTAGATACATTAGCTCAAAATAATTATATTGTTTCTTAGAGGATGAAAAAAATCCTTCCAAGAAATAAAACTACTTTAACACGAAAATATATTCCGTAATCGTAGACACAGTTCAGAGATAGGGTTAAACCGTTCCTCAAATAAGAATTCGAAAGGGAACCGTTCCGAACTTATAGTGGATCAGATAAAACTGTCAATATTAACCCTCGGTGCTCAATCTGATGGAATGGAATACTTTGGAGAGGTCAAGCTTAAGTACGTTAGACAGACAGGAGGAATTATAAATGTGTATGTATGGAGTTATCTAGTGAGGGACTTGTGGCTAAGTAATAACACCGCACGGGATCGATCAGATTAAGCTACGCTGGCCGCGGTTGGTCCGTAGATGGGTGACCATCTATACATACTAAGACCCCTCCGTGGCTCGAAAAGCACGTTAAGCCGTTGGTCCCGGCTGTCATTCGTGGACCTTTGACAGTCGTTACGGGTCGTCAGAAATTCGAAAGTCTTACCAAATCTTTACAACCAGTCTTACCAAGGGGTATCGTATTACCCAGTCACTGGGTTGTGGAGGTCAGATAGGTAGTCACTCCATGTAAAATACTGGTATTCAGCGGTATCCGGTTAGACTGGAAGCCGACCCTAACATAGTTAAGAAAAGTTTAAGCAGATGATGATGTATGGAGTTATTTACAGGGATGATACTGGGGAAATTATTTAGTTTTTAAAAGCACGACTCTGGCAAAGCAATTTCTATGGAAACTTCGTAAAAATTGTTTTACCAGAATCAAGTCACACCGTTGCGTCGTGCCTATCTGTGGGAGTCTTAAGTTGGATTGTATATCCTTAAAAACGTAATTCGTAAAATACAGCTTTAATAAATATGCGTTTTTTAAGTGCGCGTTTAAAGAACGCGGCTGCGACGCGTTTTCTGTCTTGAAAAAGCAACACTAGTTATGTTGGCAGCGCGTATACGCGCATCCAGGGCCCTAAAATATAACGACGGTTAAAAATAATTAAATATATAAAACCTATGAGGTCCCCTGAACCCTGACCTATGGTCAGGTTTTGAAGAAATTATTTTTAACCGAACCGTAATTGCACAGTATTTTAATCCAGATCACGTTTATTTTATAAAACAATGAGTCTATGAACTGTGAACATGAACTCCATAAAAAACGTATAAAGATTGAAACATATTTCACCCACACCCAACGGATATCCATGGATATTTGAGCTCACTAGAATGTATCAAACAATCAATATTTGAACGTCCTCGCTGCAAGCTGTTCAAATAATGTGACATCATGGGCCCCATTGATCAGGAACGGATTAATGGAATTCTATAAACTATGTGTCGGGTATTCGACGACCTAAATAGCACAGGATCCGACATTCCTGCTCTCCTTCTCATGTCTTTTATATGTTATACGTTGAAAGCTCATAAAGTGTAAAAGTGTCTTCAATAATCTACTCTCTATTATTAAATATAACTAAATTTGGTGTACAGTCGCCAGCACATCAAGCTACTACAATCTGTCAAATTTCTTTAATAGATTTTCAACTTTATCGCCAAAAGCATTAAGGTTCAAGGTTCATTGGGAAAATTTGACAGTTTCGAGTAGCTTGACCTGCTGGCGTCTGTACAATGAAGTTTATTTTTTTTAGTTTTTGTTATTATTAGCCATTAATGTCCCACTGCTGGGCAAAGGTCTCATTACTCTCTTTTCACCTCTCTCTGTCCAGAGCAGCCAAGAACCAATCTTTATTAAAGGAGTCCAACTCATCCTGCCATCTCCATCTGGGCCTGCCGCGACGTCGTTTGCCATGTTTTTCTAAATTTTATTGTACACTAGCTGACCCCGGCAAACGTTGTTTTGCCATATAAATTATTTCTAGCTGCCCGGCGCTACTTCGATCGCGTGGTGTCCTACCTCCTACCCTACTCCTACCCTACTCCTAACCTACTCCTACACTACTCCTACCCTACTCCTACCCTACTCCTACACTACTCCTACCCTACTCCTACCCTAATTCTACCCTACTCCTAACCTACTCCTACCCTACTCCTACCCTACTTCTACCCTACTCCTAACCTACTCCTACACAACTCCTAACCTACTCCTACCCTATTCCTAACCTACTCCTATACTATGATTTTCCCGCTTTTCTGTTGAAATTTTTCCTGAATTTTCTTTGCTATAAACCTCACGGAGCCCGAGACCTTTCGTGCGTTCTGGAGTTATAGCGTCGGGAAGGAAAACCCGACTTATTTTTATATAGTAGATAACACTGTGTGTCACTTTTTACTTTTTTCTGCATAACACCAAGGCGTTGTGCATGTAAACTTAAATAAATAAATTAAGCGGCGTCTGTCGTTAGTTTTGTTTTTAATATACATAATAATAATGAGTATTTCACAACGTTTTTTCAGCCTTTGTTTTGAGCAGGAGCCCGAGAAATACCTTAAATTAATTAACAATTCAAACAATTAATTAGTTGAAACTTCAATAGCAAACAGTTAAATAACAAGCATTGTTCAACGTTCATTATTCCATCAATTTAAATCTAAATTCGCTTTAATTATTTGTACAAACTTCACATTTCAGCGGCCATTTTAAATGGCACGCTAAAAGTTCGGTCAACCACCATTTTCGTTCCGTATCTTTAACAGTAAATAGTAGAATTTATTTGCGAAAATACATTAATTGTTTCGTTTATTAAACGGTTTATAAAACAAACAATCTGTTTAAATAATTCATGATTATGTATGTAGTTTTTAATGGATTGGTTAAACCAATTTAATTTATGTATGCGAGATGAAAGCTTCGAGTATTGATTTTGTTACAAGTAACAGACCCATTTATACAGGCCAATGTACGGAAAGGCACTCGATTTTTATAAATATGTGCACCCTGCCTACCACCGCCGCCATACTGGAGTAAAGCTGTTACCGAATGGTGGCCAAGGTTAGGCCCCAGAAACCAGGGCCGTCCAAAAGCGCGGTGGGTCGACGATATTGTCAAAGTTGCGGGAACACCTGGATGAGAGACGCACGGAACTGGGAAGTATGGCAGAGGAAACGGGAGGACCATACCCAGCAATGGGGAATTCCGGGCTATGATAATGATGAGGCACCCTGCGTGACACACTAGCAATTGCCTTCCATTTTGACAATTCGACAACATTCATTGCGTTATTTACGTTGTCAAGCTGACGATTTTTTTAAACACATGAAGCAATGGATTAGGATTTTCGTGAATTGGGAAAGGTGAACTCGCGATACGGCTAGTCCATACGTTCAAGATCGCTTAGCGAGCTATGGAACGAGCTATGCTTGGAGTCTCTTTTGGGATACAATCCGGAATGAGGTGATCCGGCCGAGAACCAAAGCTATTGATATAGCTCGCAGAATAAGCAAGCTGTAGTGACAATGGGCCGGCCATGTTAACCGTAGAACCGATGACTGTTGGGGTAGACGTGTTCTTGAGTGGAGACCACGGATCGACAAACTTATCGTAGAATGGCCTCCACGACGATCTTCGCAGAGAAGTTGGCCGAGAATCGAGCTGGAGAGGCTTATGTCTAGCAGGGGACTGCTGTAAGATGATGACGCAATTAGGGTGCTGGACAATACTGGGTATGCTCTAGCATAGTTTTCCTTTACCAAAATACTAATATTTTAATTACAAAAAAAAAACTAAAAAATTGTATTCTCCTTGTCCGATACCGAAATGAAGAGAATATTACCAGTAGGTAATCAGCTTCTAGCAACCGTCTTCGAAGCAAATACTTTTAATTAACTCTTCCCACGATCTCCTCAAGAATTGCATTTAATAAAAGCTGCAAAAAATGCGTCTCAATTTAATTCCCAGATCAGTAGGAAAAAGAATGGCAGCTAACACATTGCGCACTTTTGTTTCTTTCGACATGGAAATTACAGTCTAAATAGCGTCTGGGAAAATTTACATCGATATTTTTTATCGCCGGCTCTCGGGACGACGAAATGGGTAATTCACGCGTTATCCAAGCACTTTATTTCTGTTAAGTGCGTGACAACTGTCGTTTACTTTCAGATGGAGTTGTGAGAAAATTTTGTGTTTATTTTGTAGAGTGGCCGGCTAAATTGGGTGACGATTACGCGTGTTTGGGTGCGATAATATTGTTGGCGTTTATTTTTATTGCATATTTTATTTGATATGCTTTTGTGATAACGATTATGCGGTAACTTTTTTCATCGTCGTTTTTCGGATGGATTGAGTTATTGCCCTGATGCTTATTCTGCGTTAATATGTACATATTTATGTTTTGAAGAAACTTGTAATTTGAAATACACTTTTGATGGAGACAATAAATAATCAAAAACGCATTTAGTTTATCATTATTACTACACAGCAGCAATCAACAAACAAAAAGCAATCAATTATTTGATCCGCCGTGAATAAAACGCTATCTGTTCAACAAGCAACACGATTAAGCAATTAAGTCACATAAAACGCACAAAACTAATTAAAAAACAATCGACAATTCTAAGTTACATCCTTAAACGTTTTCAAACGCGTTTAACAGTAATTATCGTAAGAACTGGTCTCAATTGGAACCGAAGGTATATAAACATAGCACTTAATTACTTTAGTCCTGGTACCTTTATAAGTCCCTGAATACTTTTCCATAATTACTAACGTGGAGAACGTTTAAATTCTCACCGCAAAATGACTTAATTAAAGGATTTTGGTATTCATCGATATCGAGTTTAGTGTTTATGTTCCACACTAGTTTGGAATGTTGGAGGAAGAATGAGCAAAGTAATAATTGTTTTTCTTTGGAATTTGAAGGTAGATTCATATATTTTTACATGTTTGGTAGTATCCTTGAAGAAAATTGGTCGTGTTCATACCTCAGTGTACCTTGGTCGATGATAATTATGACTTCTTTTTGAGATGTTCATAAGACAATTATCTTCTTAGAGACCGACTATATAGAAGAAGAATTGAAAATGACATTGCTTGTATTTTAGAATGGCCTACTCTAGGCCTGGGATGTCATAGGATACCTAATGTAGCCTTTTTTTTTGAGGATGGGAAATTATCAAATGACTCCTCCCGCTCTGGGTGGAGCAGGAGGGAGTGTCAGACTCTTACTGACTAAAACCCACCCGTGTTCCTTCCTTAGCCCTTTATGTTCCAGGGCAGCGGTAACCCTTTCGGACAATCCCGCTACCCTGGCAGGCTTCGGCCCTATGGGGCCCCGTCACTCATGCTGACATCTCTTTGAGGCGCGCGTGGAACACAACACGCCGTCCGGCACGGGCCTGGTCCTGATCGGACGGTGAATTACCCATTACTCACCGCCCGCAGGCCCGCGCCTACGGTGGCCGGGAGTCGTCACGTGGCTCCCGACGCCCGGAGAGTCTCCCGCGGCGGCTGAGGCGTGAGGTGCGCAAGGCGCGTTCTCTCGCCCACCCCGCCACCTCCTTCGCTAGCATGACTGCTTCGCAGAAGGAGGTGACTGCCTCCCACTCCCTTTCGCCCCGGACCATGGCTGGAACCAGGGCCGGACGCGAGAGGTCGCCGCCGCTGCCGATCGCCTCTACGAGGACACGGCGGTGCTCTGCCCAAGCAGGGCAGACCTCCACCGTATGCTCCACCGTGTCCTCTGGGCAATCCTGACAGTGGTGACACCCGGGCGTCTCCTCCCGCCTGATTATGTGCAGGAACCTCCCGAAACATCCGTGTCCGGAGAGGACCTGCGTCAGGCGGTAGGTGAGAGCGCCGTGACGTCTCTCTAGCCACGCCCGAGATCGTGCGGTAGCCCCGGATTAGCCTTATGGCTACCACCTTTTGGGGCGCGTTCAGGTAGTGTGCGGCTCGCAGCCGCAGTGAACGCGCCCATACCGGGGCCCCATATAGGGCCATGGACCGCACGACCCCCGCGTAAAGCCTCCGGTAGGAGGCGTTTGGCCCCCTCAGGTTGGGCAAGAGCCGCTTTAGGGCGGCCCCGGCCCGTTCCAGTTTGGGGGCCAAACGTCGGAAGTGCTCGACGAAGTTCCATCGGCTGTCGAGGACGAGACCCAGGTACCTCATCGTGGTCTCGACGCCGATGTGAACCCCTCCTACTACTAGTTGGGATCCTGGAAGTGGCCCGTACCGAGGCCCATGAAAGGACATGGCCTCGGACTTGTGCAATGCCACCTCGAGACCCAACCGCCGGATCCTTTCCACGATTATCGCAACCCCGCGTGTCATCGCGTCGGCCGCCGCCTGATGCGACCTCCCCTGCGCCAGGACCAGCGTGTCGTCAGCGTAGCAAACTACGCTGACGCCTTCAGGGAGGTCGGCCCGCAGCACCCAGTCGTAACCGATGTCCCACAGGAGCGGCCCCAGAACTGAACCCTGTGGGACACCGCACGACATCTCTCGCCGGTTCCAGTTCCCGTCGCGACCGGGGTAGATGACGGCTCTGTCCGACCTAATGTAGCCTTAAGTTTACAATATCCACTATAGGTACAGTCACCAAAGGAGATACGTAACCAGGGTCGTCGGATGAAATTTCATCTGATAAATGATCTGTTTGTTTTCTATTAATTAAATTAAATTTCATTCGAAAACATCCATCGGTTTCTTACAAAACTTCAACTATATGCGACGACCCTGGTTATTTATCTTCTTTGGTGACCGTACATCGGATACAGAAATCCTGAAATCTTTTCATTTCCTGCCAAATTCAAAATTATGCTAGAACACATCTTCGATCATATTATTATTAAGATAGGTACCAAAAAAATAATAAAAACACATCGAAATGAAATTTCCCAAAAAAAAACAAAACACTCTCACAATATCAAAACACGTCACCATCGCCAAACAAAATGATAAAACTCACAATCCATCTTCGTTCCATCCAATAACATCCTTCCTGCTAATAAGTGCTGTCTACCCTTATTTACAAAATGATAAGTGAAGTAACAAGCTACTTGTGACATTCTGATAAGCAGGCGTCACGACGTCAACATGAAATAGATAGGTTACAGAAGGTCAGCTTCATATGAGTGTAAACGCATAATCTGCGTTCGCAATTTCATTTCCGAACATGTAAACAAATACGAGTTTTTGGAAAAACAACTTTAAAGCGTGGACATAAAGTTCAGTTTGCGCTACCACTTCAAATCAATTTACGACACTTTTTAAGAAGTACTATACTCTATTTTAAATAAGACTGTAAAAAAGGTTTATTTAAATCTTTAATCTTATTTAAAATGAAGCATAGTTATTTTAAAAATTTACGTAACCTTATACTCATATAAAGTTGATACGCTACTGCTGAGCAAGCGGTCCTGGGTTCAATTTCCAGGTCGGGCCAAGTGTTATTGGGTTTTTCAACAGGAATTTCTGAGTAGCAGCCCGGAGTCCGGATTTCTGCCCAGTTGATGTTCAGCTCGCACCCTATTGTATGGGACTTATTTAGGTACACTTCTGCCTAACCCTTCGTGGATTACAGCGTGATATTATATTATGTTTATAGTTGATGGAATTAAGACCAATTGGAAACAAGGAATTGAACAGACCTTAGACACGCTTCACGTACCTACAGCAAGTGCAAGTACACTCGCGATTGTCATTTGTTTGAGATCTCCATATGTACGCGTCTATGTGTGCAGTACAGAAGGCCAGTTTCATACATCGCCCGTTGTATGAAGCTGGCCTTCTGTACCATTCTATTTTGTGGTGATAAGTAGGCGTCACAATGTCGCGGTGATCAGTCAACGTTTTTATAGTTATTAATTCGGTTAGGACTACCTCAAGATTTTTGATAGGAAGGTAGGTAGGTGGGTAGGTGGGTCTAACCGTGTCAGGAAGTTATCGAAGTGGGTAGTTGTAGATTATAGTTACAGGGGTTTAGAATGTGGTGATAGTGATTCATTGATCATACAAAGGAAAATGATTCATATGACTGGTAAGGTAAGAAAAAAGGAGGCCATGCGTATACATGGGTTTCCATAAGAGATTATTTTGAGCTTCCATGAAAACTGAGGATTTTAATTATGAAGGGGTTTATTAATAAACGTTGATTAAAGTTAGGAGACGTTTGTCATCGCTTAAAGTTAAGTTTAATTATTTTATTACATAACTTTAAGCAAAGTTTATGAATAAAGGGGTTTGTGTAAGCACGGTTACGTTTCACTGTTGTCCAAACCAACATTATAAAGAGAAAAGATTTGATTTTTTGTGTGTTTATGTGTTGCGCTTTCACGCTAAAACGGCTGGTTTTGGATGAAATTTGGGACATGGGTAGTCCATGACCTGGATTAGGACATATAATACTTTTTATCACAATATTCCCTCGGGATCGAGATTTATGGGGGTGAAACCGCGGGGCGCAGCTAGTATTTTATAATGGAATTAGAAAGAAAGGAAAATAGGTGTACTATCACAGATTTTGTTTTTATTTTGTTTTTTGTATGCACGGGTTGTGCATACAAAAAGACAAAATAAAAACAAAATCCTATTAATATTATAAACGTGAAACTTTGTACGGATGTATGGATGGATGTGTGTTACTCTTTCACGCAAAAACTACTGAACGGATTTGGATGAAATTTAGCACACAGATGGTTTATAACCGGAATTAACCGGGGTTAATCTCTGCTCGATATAATATTTATTAACTATTAGTCAAATCTAGTACTTTTAATGTTTACAAACTGATATATCTACCTACAATCTTCTTCATCTTAGCGTGACGATGGCAAAAAGACCATAATATTTTTTTTGTTAGACAGTTTTATCCCACTGCTAGGCCAAATCCTTCCAGGAACTCCTTTCCCACGCCACCTCGAACCAGCGCTCGCGGTAAGCATCGAGGTCATCTCGCCATCTCTTTCTGGGCTGGCCTCGGCGGCGCCCATTGTAAAAATGAATATTGTTTTTTAAATTTCTTTGGCCCATTTAGTGCGGAAACCGTTAGCTGACTGCTGCATTGCTGAATTTGCCATTAGGTCCTCACTTGTGCAGGGGACAGGGCATGTGGTGCAAGATGGGATGTGAGCCATTGTCTGTGGAGAGACACCGCATACACACCGGAGGTCAGAACCTTCCATGAACTTGTAGAGGTTGTCCTTGCTGCGGGCTACTTGGGTACGAAGTCTATTTAAGGTTATCCAAGCAGGCCACGGTAACTTGTGCCCGGATGGGAGACTTTGATGTTTCAATAAATAACAATATCAAGATAAAAATGATAAATATAAACAGCAAACCAAACTAAAAATATATATGAATTCGAAACTGTTCAATCCTGATGACTCCTTTCCCATTATACGACATTAAAAATAAAAACTTAACATCAATAAAATGTGAACAGCACGATTCAAAATCCATATTTTTGAAGTTAATAAAGTCAGCGACTTCGAGTCAGTAAAAGCCTCGAATCACGAGCAATCTATTTGAGAACCGCGGACTATAAAAATAATAATTCGTCTCAACTCGGTGTGGTATGGGTCATTAGGAAAGAGCGGGATGCAACTTTTATTTTTAAGGTACTAAAAATTCATTTTATGATGTATGTTGTCTGGTTTTCATTTATTGCATTATTTTTGGTAAATGTGCAAAAAAAAAGATTGATTTTGAAAAGTCAAAGCCAAATCATTTAATTCAAATAGGTAATAAGGCACTTTTGAACGTAAAATAAAAACTTTTTTGCAAAAAAAAACAACCGACTTCCAAAAACGACACTACAAAGTGAAAAATAACTTTAATTTCAGAAGTCGGTGTCGTTGGGTTCGCATTTTCGTTGTTTGCCACCGACTTTCAAAATTAAAGTTATTTTTCACTTTGTAGTGTCGTTTTTGGAAGTCGGTTGTTTTTTTTTGCAAAAAAGTTTTTATTTTTCACTTTTTAGTTGTAATTTTTACCAGTAATTTTGATTTAAAAACCAAACTACTAAACCGTTTTTGATCAAATTCCTATGGGGCCATTTGGGAAGTATACCTTTTCCAGAAAAAAAAGAATTTTTCAAATCAGTTGGCAAGCGACGGAGTTATACGCGAACAAACATAAAAAAAAAAATACAAACATCCGAATTGAGAACCTCCTCCTTTTTTAGAAGTCGGTTAAAAATACAAAAAAATTGAATTGATTTCTAGTCGACCCTTCCAAAAGGTCTCCCGTTTAATTTTTCAATATTTTGTATATACATTAAAAAAACCTTAGCTATGCTATTCTGCTTTTGTAGATTTTTTAGCTTACACGAGAGATGATTTATAAAATTTATCGTCAGGCGTACCCTAGGATAGCTGACCCCACTACCAACTTGCTGAGACGCAAATCTTTTTACTAGGGCTAAACTTTTATTGTATAAATATAAGAAAAAGAAAGCGCTTTTCCTACTCTTGACCATGGTCTCGGGGACTAACTTAATTTTAACATGATACAGTGCAACCTTAATAATTATAACGTACCTCATTATAACGAATTTCTCGATTTAACGAATTCTTCGTAATCCCCTTGAATTGTCCATAAGAGTCAATGTAAAATTATACATTTTGTAGCGAAATAAAAACTGGTCTTCACTTGTACACGTTTAATTTTGTCAAATAAAAAATATTGTAAACAAAACTTAATGAAGGACACAGCACGATTCTTAATGCATTACAGAATAAAATTGTAACGCTGACACGACATCCTTGGTGTTAAAGCGCGGTAATAATTTATATCACTATTTTAACTAAATCGAGACAATAGTAACTACTGAAAAATAAATAAAAATTATACGCAAATCCAGTCTTAGACTCCACGCTGGCAGTCGAAAGGCTCCTCGCTGGCTGGTATCAGAATCCACCAGCGTTGGGTTCGATTCTCAACAGGAACCTTGCATTCGTCTGATCCCAGGCAAGCGGTGGGGCGAATTCAAGATCCGCCTACAGTCTTCGGACAAATCTACAGAAAATAATGAAAAATGATGATCCGAGACGCAGGCAGAATCTTTTATAACAAAAGAGATCAAGAAAAGTTAAATTACGTACTAATTCTGAATGAAGAAAACTGACTCGCCTCGAGACAAGTTTTAAATGCTGTATAGTTCGTTTAATTTCGGGAACACCTTTCACCCAGTCGAACAACGAACGAACTCGGTCGTTCACCGTTATATCGATACCTTTAATATCATGGCAAATTAATACATGGTCAAACGGAAAAAAATAATATCATAGACTTCCGTCCTGTGTCCAAAAAAAAACTTCCAATGATAAATCTCGGTAAGAGAAAAGACATGAGACTTTTTGATTCAAAATTCAAAAAACCAATATAAAGAAAATAACCATAAATAAAAATAAGGTTGGATTTGCTACAAAAGAAGGTCGTTCGTGATAGATTTTTTGCGAACAACCTCATTATAACGAATTTTCAATTATCAAAAAAAGTGTAAACCTCTAATTAACGAATTTTGTCAACCCAAAACCTTTATATAACGTTCCCAATAGTATGTGATTCAGTCGTGACAGGTTTCGACACGTTTTTATCTCTTTATAACAAATTTTAGACCAACCTAACCTCAATATAACAAACCTCAGTTTAACGAATTACTTGATATAATAATAAATCATTTATTTCAGACAACAGTGATCCATATTTTGTTACTATTACCTACACACAAACTTATATTCTAGTGTTAGTAACATTGATATAAAAAATAATATTATTAAAAACAAAGGACGATCAGGCAGAAAGACATGTTCCCTACCTAATCAACCTCCGCACAAAATGCCTGATATTTAGAGTATAGCTCTCCGCCACAGCGGATATAACGTATATTTACTTGTTCCCTTTCGATTTATTATATCGAGGTAGCACTGTATTTTGAAGTAGACTCTAACGCTATTGAAGAAACTGAGTTGCAATTTAAGGCTAAGTTTCTCTTAAGTTCCCGACACTATTAAAAAACAAAACTTAGCCCTAGTACCATCATTGTACTAAAAAAATTACCCGTGCGTACTTGGGTTAATCCTGTCATCTCAGCTTATACCTTGATCCAAACACGGCTCGTGATTCAGTCTGAGCGAGTGGCGACCCAATATCACTGCGAGCCTGTGAGAGCACGCTGCCGACTTATCGCCCTGCTAGACAACATAATTCATGGCTCGTGTATCATTTTGCACCTTTGACTAATGTTGCTAGAACATTGAATGTTGATTCCTTTTCTTCCTTAGTTGTTGATAGAAGGCCAATTCTCAATTCTTTATTGCGTACCATAATGTATATACGTAGTTAGTAGGAAATAATTAAATTAGTCACAATTATGGACCCTGTCGGGCACAAGGTCGGGATTACATTCTGTTTCATTCATGGTAGACTCTATTGTTATCGTATCAAGAGCTGTTTTGAACTATTTTGACCAGAGGGGCAATTCTCGTAATTTTAAGAACGCTCACAATATTCTTAGTCTCAATCTGTCAAAAATATGTACGGACGCCAGCACATCAAGATATTACAATCTGTATTTCTTTAGTAGATTTTCAACTTTATCGCTAAAGCATACGGTTCAAAGTTGATTGGGAAAATTTGACAGTTTCGGGTAGCTTGATGTGCTAGCGTCTGTACCTCTAATTTCAATAATTTTTTCACGAGTTTTTGACATTAATTGTCGCTGTGATGACATTGCGACTGGATTTTACACGCCTTCAGGACCAAATATGTTCATTTTGTTTCTTAGGTATCGGGGATAGCAAGGAGATTTTTTTTGATAGTTAAAATTAATATTTTCGAGAGGAAAATGGGTTTATATA
The DNA here is from genome assembly GCA_951799955.1 of Apamea anceps. Lineage (NCBI taxonomy): Eukaryota > Metazoa > Arthropoda > Insecta > Lepidoptera > Noctuidae > Apamea > Apamea anceps. The sequence goes on along the minus strand of OX637519.1, from coordinate 16,176,187 downwards.
ATAAAAGAAAACCCAAACAGTAAAGGTTTTGTCTTGGAAAAAAGCACCAAAAAATCTTCGCATACACCAATGAATACACTATTGAATTACACAAGTGATATTAAAACTAAGCTAGACACACCCAGCGACCATTTTTGTTTTCATTCCATTCCAAAACTTACACCACGTAAAAGATTAACAGTTTTATCTTAGCCCATTTTCAGAAACCAACTTAAAAAGACATAATTCAAAATCGAAAGTGAAACTTCCAAAATCATATTGCGTTAATCCATTATTCTTCCCACGTTTTTGTATGTTCTTCAAACGTACTTTAGTATTGCCTTGACTCGGTCTTTTTCGATAAAGTCTTGAGCCTTACAATAAATTTTGTTGTTAGCACAATCATTATAGATTATAAATGAGAGCTTTTGCCTTTCTTTGACATCTTACTTCAGCGAATTTTGCGAAAAAAGGGCTGTATATTTTTGACTCTGCATTTTAAAGTTGATTTCTTTTCATGTACCTACTTACAGGACCTTTTGGAGTCCGATGATGTAGGTATTTTGATGCGCTTGTATGGATCCAAAATTTTCTTTATTATTTATGAGATAATATCAAAACATGCAGAAGTTTTGCAGAAGAACACGCCAAAATATTTTTAGTGACCACTTCTTACAGTATAATTTCAAACCAAATTCGATAATAAATTAAACATTAAAACCATAAAAGTACTGGATATAGGACCTTTTGGATTCCGAAGTTATGTAAATATTTCGCTGCATTTATTTGTCATCAGAGCTTGTATATATCTCAGATATCCTCCTTATTTTTTAAGAGACAACATCAACACGCAGAAATTGTAAGCAGCAACTTTCAACAATAATAGTTCCAGTCAAATTCGTTAACACATTAGGTATTAACACACCAAAGAGCTGACTGCCAAAAAGAATCCCACAAAAATTAACGTCAAAAAGATCACAAAGAAACAAGAGTGTTTTATGATACTCCCATGAAAACAATCACCGTGGTTCGGCATCACAAACAACCCGGCTTGACCTCAGCGAACCGGTTCCAAGCCCACGATTAAGTTATCTCAAGTCTGTTTCACCGATTCCCAGTTAATTTCTTCATTTTGTTGCTCCTCCGTATCGTTCATTTTTTTCTTTTTTTAGCGGCCGTCAGAAATGGAACGAGCAATTTATCTAATGGCCTATCTGGCGATCGATCACGCGACTCGATTTCTTCTTTGCGGAAATTGATAGATGTGACAGACATTTTTGGTCTATATGTTAGTATGTTGTGGTTGGTATGTTTAGATTTTTTATGGTATTTGCTTTTGATAATAAGTACTGTACGTGATTTCTCTTCTAGGTCTTTCTTCTATATCAAACAATCAACGCAGCCTATCGCAGTCCACTCCTGGACATAGGCCTCTCCCAGGCTGCGCCACAACCACAACACCTATCTACTATTATTAAAACTGAAGAGTTTATTTGCTTCAACGTGCTAATCTATGAAACTGCCAGTCGGATTAACAAGAAAGTCTTGCATTTGATAGCCCAATTCCTGAGGAAGGCTATAGGCTACTTAAAATCACGATAAGGCCCTTAGGAACCGAGCAAAAGGAAAAAAAGTCCGTCTATTTTTGTGATCGCGCTGTTATTCTACGGATTTTGATACGGTTTTTAATGTCATTTAGAGACGAGTTCTCTAAATACTCTGGATTCTGGAAGGTTGTTAAGTATAAAAACAACCGACTTCCAAAAACGACACTACAATGTGAAAAAAAATTAAATTAAAAATTTAAAAAACCCCCGACTACGTGAAACCCTATAAAAAGAAAAAAATAACCTTAGTAGGTAGTACTTACGTAGGGTCATAATTTCAAGGTTATTTTTTTCTTTTTATAGGGTTTCACGTAGTCGGGGGTTTTTTAAATTTTTAATTTAATTTTTTATTTCATGTTTTTTGTAGGGACTCCTTATTATTTCTTTTCTTTTATTTTCTTGCGTTTTAAGATTCAGGTAATTTGGTATTTAATCAGGTTTTTGTAATTCGCCAGTTTGTGGTGTTGGCCATCTTGGATTTGAAATTTGTCATAATGTATAGTATTCTACTAGTCAAGCCCATTCATTTGATACCCATATTGAGGGAGTTGTGAAAAAAAAAATGTTATTTGCCATTTTGTCGTGGCGGCCATCTTGGATTTGATATTTATCATAGTGTATAGTATTCTACTAGTCAAGCCCTTTCATTTGATACCCATATTGAGGGAGTTGTGAAAAAATATATAATCCGCCATTTTGTAGCGGCGGCCATCTTGGACCGATTTTCATCAAACATAGCTAAGAACACTCCCGACAAATTCACCTTTCAAACAAAAAAAACAAAATTAAAATCGGTTCATCCGTTCGGGAGCTACGATGCCACAGACAGACATACACACACACACACACACACACCCCCACACACACACACACACACAGACACGTCAAACTTATAACACCCCGTCGTTTTTGCGTCGGGGGTTAAAAATAACTTAAATGTCGGAAGTCGGTGTCGTTGGGTTCGCATTGTCGTTGTTTGCCACCGACTTCCGAAATTATTTTTCAGTTTGTAGTGTCGTTTTAGAAAGTCGGTTGTTTTTTTTTTTCAAAAAAGTTTTTATTTTTCACTTTTAAGTTGTAATTTTTACCAGTAATTTTGGTTTAAAAACCAAACTACTGAACCGTTTTTGATGAAATGTTTATGGGACCATTTGAGAAGTATACCCTTTCCAACAAAAAACGAATTTTTCAAATTGGTTGGCAAGCGACGGAGTTTTGCGAGAACAAACATTAAAAAAAAAAATACAAACATCTGAATTGAGAACCTCCTCCTTTTTTAGAAGTCGGTTAAAAACATTAATCAAGAAATCCCGATGTTTTGTAAAAACTGTGCAATGTAGAGGCGGATCACAAGTATACTAATGACACAGTTATAATGAGTTCAGATTATTCAATTACGTCACGACATTTCATTGAAATATTTGTATCATCTTTATCCGACTTGTGAAACGACTCCGAGATCAGTAGCTGTGTTTACGTCTACTGGGCCGACATGATAATAATAATAATAATAGTCCCATGTAATAGGTACATGGAACTTAAACATAATTGGCAAAATGTGGGTGTACTTTAGGTACAAGTCTGCCCAATCCAGTTTGGGGCTCATTGGCAACTAATACTAATGTAACCTATCTGTTGGTAATACAGGATTGCAGGGACATCGACGTGCAACTGAAATCATGAATTCAGCACACAATTCTAGACCTTATAGCGTAGAAATGATATGTCGGTTATCCAAAAAAAAAATAGAAACGTGCAATACTTACGCGGTCAAAATGTATGGCAGTGCTAATTAAAAAAAAAAACTCGATTTAGAATTACCCTGTAACTAATGAATCCATGGATACAGTTTGCACGTCGATGTCCCAGCCACCTTGCATATTTTAGTATAGTTAGCTTAGCAAAACTTAATTTAGTTACGAACATCAAACAGAATTGGAATTGTAATATTAAATGCCTGGATAATAAACAATTTCAAATTCTGTTTCACCTTTGTCTCTGGGCAGCAAACCTGCTATGTCTCTGGTATTCTTGTTTGTCAGCGGTGACCACATAAGCCCTTTGTACACACACGTTTTTCTTGCCGTGAAAAACTACAGTTTATTCGCCATGTGCAGGCACGGTCAGTGTTATATGGATCACTATGGAAGTGGCTTGTAGATATGTAATAACAACCGCACGGGTCGATCGATTGCCGTGGTTGGTTACGGGTCATCAGAAGCCCGAAAGTCTAACAACCAGTCTTACCAAGGGGTATCGTATTACCCAGTAACTGGGTTGTGGAGGTCAGATAGGCAGTCGCTCCATGTAAAATACTGGTGTTCAGCTGCATCCGGTTAGACTGGAAGCCGACCCCAACTTAGTTGGGAAAAGGATAGGCAGATAATTTTTTCTACGGCGCGGTTTATACGCCGTGTGGTGGCACGGTCGTCAGTGTTGTATGGATCACTATGGAAGTTGGTTGATAGACACATTTTCTACGACGCAGTTTATACATACGCCGTACCGTAAAGAAACCGTGACGGGCAAAGCGCCTGACGATCAAGAATCATCTAGTTTTTCCATAGCCTTTTGCACACTTTATAATTAGATATTTCCATAAAAATAGGACAAAAGCCGTCATTTATTGAGTCATGAATAATATTTGAATATTTCATTATGTTCTGTTCAATTATGATTTATTTGACGAAGGTTTTGAACAAAGATCTTAGAATTCAAATTGTTATGTAGGTACTGTGTAATTGACCTTTAAAGTGGTTCTATTTATTGTAGAATTTGCTTTACTATATTATTGTTTATTTTAGAGTTAATGGCTTTTCATTCATACCTCTATAACCTGAAAAATCATTAGTCAGTAAATCATTAGTTTTTGCCATAGGGAAAGGGTCTAGTGATTATCATGTTATACTTAGTCTATTGTATGAATATCGATGGCTATAAGAGTAGGGGAAGACCAAAGAAACGATGGATGGAATGTGTGAATGATGATATTGTTAGAAAGGGGGTGACTACCGAGATGACGACATGTGGTGTATTGTGTGTCTTTTAGTCTGTGCTAAATAAATTTATTTTCTTTTCTTTTATTACAACAATATTTTTCATTCAAAGGTTTTCGACTCATAAAATTAATGTACAGACGCCAGCAGGTCAAGCTACCCGAAACTGTCAAATTTTCCCAATCAACCTTGAACCTTAATGCTTTAGCGATAAAGTTGAAAATCTATTATAGAAATTTGACAGATTGTAGTTGCTTGATGTGCTGGCGTCTGTACTAAGTGACAAAATGTGATCCATGTTTTAACATTTAAAGACCAAACGCGCAAGATTACCTACCAGTTTACAGCTTGTATTGATGACGATTTTAAAGATACAAATCTTTTGTATCCTAAACTTCCTCACAAAATAAAACTTACAAAGTTTTTTAAATGTCTTCCACAGAAGTTGTTTTGCTACAACAAACTGCAAGAAACAACACTATGAACACACAAAAAGTAACTATGTATCCAAGTTAATGTATTTTACTTTGATACAGAATAGATTGCAAGAGCTAATTACTGGCTCTCAGAAACCTGTTGATTAAAGTGTTGAGTCTTACTATTTTATGTAGCTCTGAGAATTCTGAAGTACTTAAGTGCAAATATTGTAGATTTTAGATAGAAATAGAATAGGAACCATGTACACAAAATATATAAATAGAACAATAAACCAAATATAAAATAGTCTTATAATAACAAACTTGCTAATGCCATCAATCCCACATCTAGTGAAAATCAAATTCATACATCCATGTTGTGCTTGGTTAACTTATGATTGAGTTTATGTTATCTGTTTACCCACATTTTTTTATTTATTTTGTTATTTTATATACGTTACATCTGTGCGCTATGTAAATTATGTATGTAATTCTTATGAGAAATAAAGATTTTCTTAAACCTTAACTATAGGCAGAGAGACTAAGTCATCATCATTTACATCAGTCACCAGCAACAGGGAGAGTGATATGAAGATTCGAATGATGTTATTGCGACGCACGCTATTTCGAAAAACTTTACGAGTGGTACGCCAGTTCGAAAACACATTGGGTCGAAAACTGTTATATCGAATGACGTTATAGCGACGCACGCTATTTCGAAAAACTGTTTGAAAGGTACGCTAGCACGAAAGTCTTGGTATCAAAATCCACTGTTGCGAATAGCTTATTCCAATCTAAATTTGTCTGGGTATCGAACTCGCGACCCCGATAAAGCCTTATCTTTGTATTGGGTTTGGGAAACAAGAGCCATGAGAAGTATTAGAAGTATATAACAGTTTTCGACCCAATGTGTTTTCGAACTGGCGTACCACTCGTAAAGTTTTTCGAAATAGCGTGCGTCGCAATAACGTCATTCGAATCTTCATATCACTCCCAATACACCAGACACATACATCAGATAAAAACAAATAAAAAAGTATTAAGTCCGATGTAAGAAATTAGCAGGAAAGTGTGCCTCACGGTTGCGCCAAAAAGGCCCAATTCAACAAGAATGCCAGACTACTAGTGACTGACGCTAGTTTTCAACTGGACCTGGAAATGTGGTTGCTATTTTAGTATATTGTGGTGTGGTCTTCCACGCTAACGAAGTCGCAGGCAGAAGCTAGTTATAATAATAAAGGAAGATATATAGTCACTGCCTGTTGAAGTCCCAGCACGTTCCTTTGAAAACTAGTAGTCAGTATCACACTGATGTTTCCACCAAAATAGTGGTTATATTCACTAGTGGCAGGAGTAATTGTTGTAATCCATTCACCCAAAAAGGTTTTAACAACTTCCGGATATTAATAAGATCATGTTTGTTTTGACATTTGTGTTGTCATTCATGTTTACTCTGAAATCATTGAGGGAAGTAGGAGCAAAGCTTTCTTCGTCTGTGTGTTTTTAATTTTTAAGCATACCATTTTTGTTGTCAAATTGGATCTTTATAGAGATTTCTGTATTAGTTTTTTTATGCGTATGGATAAAAACAAGCAGTTAAAAAAACAATAGTTTCAGAACCAGATGATACCTAAGTATTTAGTTTGTTTTTTTAATATTTTAAAAGAGTAACTATGAAGTTTCCTACCCATTCTTTTCCATACGAAACTACCATTTGGAAGGGGCAACTGAAATCAATTCTATTTCTTGTATGTCGTTCAAAAGTGCCTAACTGTAATCTATATCTATACTTATAATAAATCTGTAGAAGTGAAAATTCTGTACATTGAAAATATCAAAAAAATAAATGGCAGGGGGTGTTACTAGACCGACACCGAACCCAAAAATGTGATTAAAAAAATTTTTGTCTGTCTGTCTGTCAGTCGGTCTGTCTGTCTGTCTGTCTGTCTGTCTGTCTGTCTGTCTGTCTGTCTGTTTGTTCAGGCATCACGCAAAAACTATCGGTTCGATTACGATGAAACTTGGTATAAGGTACTTTTTATCCCGGAAAAGTATATACAATAAAAAACAAACTTAATTTTGCGGTTCGATCCCTAGACCCGATTACTGTATCAACCGCAAATAATAAGTTTGTCATAGGTTACACCCGCAGTGGAGTTCATTTTTATTCCTTTTACTTTTTAGAGTTATTTAGGTTTATTTTTATATAAGTCGTAGGTATAGATTTCAATTTTAAAGTATAGGTAGTATATTTGATAGTGTACGTAGTGACCGTAGGTTATTTTATAATACTGTTAGATAGGATTAGTCATTCGTATAGATATTAGTTTTTAGAGATTTTGCTTATTTATTGAGTTTAGATTGAGGGACCCGTGGCTAAATAATAACAGCCGCACAGGTAGATCGGTCAGGTTAAGCTACGCTTGCCGCGGTCGGTCTGTGGATGGGTGACCATCTTTACATACCGAGACACCTCCGTGCCTCGGAAAGCACGTTAAGCCGTTGGTCCCGGCTGTCATTCGTGGATCTTTGACAGTCGTTACGGGTAATCAGAAGCCCAAAAGTCTGACAACCAGTCGTACCAAGGGTATCGTATTACCCAGTAACTGGGTTGTGGAGGTCAGATAGGCAGTCGCTCCATGTGAAATACTGGTATTCAGCTGCATCCGGTTAGACTGGAAGCCGACCCCAACATAGCTGGAAAAAGGCTAGGCAGATGATGATTGAGTTTAGATTAGTTATCATCGTAAATAGGTTTATTTAGGTAGGTAGGTATTTTATTTTCTGTTATTGAATTTATTTATTTTTTTAATTAGGTAGGTACTTAGGTAAAGATATCATATAGGTACCCTCTTAATCACCATTAATGAGACACAATTAGTTTTCTATTGTAATTAGCCACAAAGGGCCCGCGAGATAGATAGCATCCTGGGGCACATACATTTTATCCTGTTAGCACGTTCCCGTGGGATAATTTCCGACATCCACGCGGGCGAAGCCGCGGGCAGAAGCTATATAATAATAAAGTTTATTCAACAAAAAGTAAAACTACAATGTGACGGATTCGGTGAGCCACAAACTAAGCGTCGCTTGTATCTTGCGGCTCTTGAGTGCAATTTTGCAATGTTAAAGATTACGTTACAGGTTGAGGATGTTAGATAGATACAAAAAGATAAGATTTAAAATAAAATAAAACATTCGAACTGAAATAAATGACTTAGACTTTTGTTTTTAGGTAGCTACAATACATATATTTACAATAAGCTACGCGATATTACTATCAAGTGACTTACAAATAGATCTGAACCGATAGATAAGGCACAAAATAGACATAAAGCTCAGTACCCACTGTTAAAACTTGACCCGCTGCATGAAGACTTTTTAAACTGACCTTGTCACGTCACCGTCACAGTCAGTTCGAGCCCCGGATTCCTAAATAGTCGTGAGTCGGATGTCATTCCTTATCTATGAAGTTCGTGTGTCTATTTTTAAAGAATTATACGGTTATAGTTCACTAGAAATTTTTGGGTTAGATGTTTGTGTGGTATCTGTGTATCTAATATTGGTATTTAATTGTAAAATATAGTAACAGACTTACCAATCGTTGTTGGAAGAACGTACGATCGTGTGAAGTCAGGGAAATTACTTGTTACTGAAATTGTCTCATCATTTGCCTACCTTTTCGCAACTATGTTTGGGGTCGGCTTATAGTCTAACCGGATGCAGCTGACCAGTATTTTACATGGAGAGACTGCCTAGCTGACCTCCACAGCCCAGTTACTGGGTTGTTACCCAGGGCAATTACCAACAGGTACCGTGTTTGATACCCGTTGAATAATTGCCCTGACTGCGTATTTACTTACAGTATAATTAAAAATACTTATAGCTTTGTAAAATCCTGTAGGTAAATGTTATACTGGCTTTTGCGTGTTATAAAACTTTTAGTTACTTTAAAGGATTTGTTACTTTGAAGGTAATAAAAATTTGTTGGGAAGCAAACCAATTGTATTTACTATAGTGATTAGTGCTTTCTTTGAACGTGATGTCATATCGATGATTTCATCATCTGCCTAGCCTTCTCCAAACTATGTTGGGGTCGGCTTCCAGTCTAACCGGGTGCAGCTGAATACCAGTATTTTACATGGAGCGACTGCCTATCTGACCTTCACAACCCAGTTACTGTGTAATACGATACCCCTTGGTAAGACTGGTTGTCAGACTTTCGGGCTTCTGACTACCCGTAACGACTGTCAAAGATCCACAAATGACAGCCGGGACCAACGGCTTAACGTGCTTTCCGAGGCACGGACGGGTCTCGGTATGTAAAGATGGACACCCCTCCACAGAGCAACCGCGGCAAGCGTAGCTTAACCTGACCGATCGACCTGTGCGGCTGTTATTATTATTTGAAATAAGCTTCGAACAGAATTCGGGACTTCGAAAGGTCTTCCATAGTGCAGGTGTGGCACAGAGAGCATGACAAGAGTGAGGCATTGGTCGCAATCTGGCTCATCGGATTTCCTGACTAACCTGTACCTGCAGCGGCCCACCTAGCTTCTTAATCGATTAAGGGATTTCCAGGAGGGCCATGGCAGTTGGTGGCCCGCTGCGCCGCTGTTCCGCAGGCTTAACATAGTCGGTTGGACACCACAGCTTTAATCGTGCCACACTAGAGCTGTCTCGTCGTTTTAATTTATATCTTATTCAAATCATCGCATCAATCAAATAATAATGACGCTTTTCCTAATAGACATCCCAAACGGACCAAAATTATAATTTATCACATTTTGGAATATCTATCTGTCTCTCTATATTTTCACTTCAAAATCAAACATTTTGATTTACTCTAAAACCTGGTTTAAATAATTCACAAGTGTTAATGTATTTCAATTCCGTACTTGAAGCATTCATCTCTTTGACATGAAATATTATTCATGGATTCAATCCGTTTTAAGGCCACTCTTGCTATTTATATATAATATTCTGGGTTTCTTCATGAATGTCCTTTGATTTTATTTGCGTAGGTATTTACTGTTTTATCTGTTTGTACTTACTATGTCTGTCCCTGTCCATTAGGTAAACCGTTTTTTGACAGATGGAACTAGTGATTGCAGCAACACACAATACATTGATTGATACACGTACGGTATTATAATGTCTGTAAGAAACAATAAATAGGATACTTCAATAAAATAAGGCAGTTTATATATTTATTTTATTACGCATTTTAAGGTTAGTTTTTACGTAATCTTTAATAATGTAACGTACATTATTACTAGACAGCTGTCAAAAAACGGTTAACCTAATGAACAGGGCCTGTGATATGGAGATATAGGTCCAGAGCGTGATATTACTCAGGGATGGTCGAATAATTACTTCTTAGTTTGATCCTTGTATGTTTCCATTTGCTACCTACTATTCCTCTCATCATCAACATTTCAGCTGAAAGACGTCCACTGCTGGACGTAGGCCTCCCCCAAGCACCCACAATTCGACAGGTTCTATACTTCTCACGTCCAGAGGGTTCCTGCGGCCTTCACCAGTTTCCTTTACCGGTTCGCCTACCTAATATGTATTATTTGTAATAATGCCGGGTATAGATTAACGATACGTAACTTGAAATCTAACAGACGTAGCAACAAATTTGCCTAGTTCTTGAGTTAAATTTCATGTTACGTTTCACCAATCTGTACCATAAGGTCCTAGGCCTCATAATACCAAGACTGGAAGCTTCATTAACACGTTGACTGTCAGACAATAGACAAAATCTATTATTGGCGTTCTCCGGTGACCGTGGTAGCAGTAATGCCTTAGAGATAGATTATGCCATAAAACTGCATGCAGTTTTTAAAGTGCACCATGACACTTTCATTCGATTTTCAATAAGTTCTTAAATTTTCCTTCTCCTTCTAGCATTGCCTGTTGAAAAAGATAGCAATAGTATACTTAATTTTTATATTTACGTCAGTTCCCTACATAATAAATTTCGATGCGATAATAGATGCATTCTATGTACAGAAACGAAATCGCACTATCCCGTTAACACGATGCATCAACGTCAATCACTCAAACTTAACTGTCAAACCTTAACGAACACTTATGCGCTTGCGCATACTCTTGTACAGTCACGAGCATAATATCTTACACTTACGTCAGATTCAAAAGCAATTTTCTCCTAACGTATTGTTCGAAATTTTATTGTGTTGCGAATACAGTATTCCAGAAGTCTATACTGTTAAGATATAGGTATTATCAAAGTTATTTCACGAGAAAATTGCTTTTAAATCTTGCGTAAGTGTCCAATATTGATGATCGTGACTGTACATACAAGTACTGTACGAGTGTATTGGGAAATATTTACAAAGTGAATGTTGATATCCGTGAGATTAATATATGAAGACTTTTATGGTTATTACGAATGATTATTATAGGATAATAATTATTAAGAATGGCACAAAATATTTTATATCTCACTAAATAAGCATCTAAAAGACGATGGCTGTTGATTAAAACTTCCTAATGACTATGGGCTACATTGAATTGCTTATGAATTACATAATTATATTTGACTAGCAACGCCCTGCGGTTTCGACCGCATAAGTTTCTATCCCGTGGGAATGTTGGAATAAAAAGTATACCATCTGTTAATACTGGATATAAACTATCTGTGTGCCAAATTTCATCGAAATCCGTTCAGTAATTTTTTCGTGAAAGAGTAAACGGCCATCCATCCATCCAAACAAACTTTTGCATTTACAATATTATTAGTAGGATGTCATTAATTGCAGTGTAATTAACTCTAATAAAAACTATTTACTACCGTTCACCTGTATTACTTTATTTTTATAGAATTAGTTTTTTCTATAAAAGATAAATATTTAACAGTATTTTGTAAAATTGACCCAAAGTTAAAAAAATCGACAAGATAATTAATGTCATCATTATTTTTTATATTCTTTTCTGTTTCGTAAGAGAAAACATAATTTAGTATAATTATTAAAAATAAACGGAAAAAACTTAACATTTAACTTAACAAATATACTACCCACTACATTTTCCACAGATCAAATGATAAATTAACTAAAGACACTGGCGGCATTGCCATACAACGTGGCAATGCCGCCAGTGTCTTGGGTACATTACCAGTCGACAGCGATGCGGATGAATTTGCCGACGCTATATTTTCGTTTGTAAATAGTTTTAATTAATTTAGGACATCATTTTGTTATTTTAGTGTTATCATGTTTAAAAAAGTACAATAAAACATTACCTATACTTGGAGACTGGAACGATTACAAATTAGATATTTACAAACTGATGGCAAACGTAACTGTGGTCAGCTCAGCACCCTAATTGCCTAACACACGATCAATCGGAATCTGAATCATTTTGAAGCAAATTGTTAATCTATTGCTTCATAAGTTCGAAAAATTTGTCTGCTCAACACGTAAATAACGCAATGAATGTTGTTGAACTGTCAAAATGAAACCGATTCCGATTGATCGTCGTCAAAATCAATTAAGTTAACAAAATAAATTTTTCATTCATCCTCCCATTCTAACTCCTTGACAACACTGAATTAGTGCGAAGATTAAAAACGGTAAAACCTTTTTGAGTTTGTTTAGTGCAGTGTAAGTCAACTTAAACCGTAGTGCAAGTGCTGAATCTTATAAAGAACACGTGAAACAAGTGTCTTCCCCATAACTTATAGTGATTAAGAAAGACGTTATTGGACGAATTCTTAATTACATAGTTACTTAGCAGTTTAAGTTATATTTCAATTACTTATTAGCTAATAGGCTAGATTGTAATGTAAATAAAGTATAATAATAATAATATCCCTGGACATTTCACACAGCGCCATCTAGTCCCAAGCTAAGCAACCTAATGCTTGTGTTATGGTAACAAGATGGCTGATAAACTACTTATATACATTTTTTTTTTTTGTAAATACATACATATTATAGATAGAAAAACACCCAGACTCGGAACAAATACATGTAGGTCATACAAATATTTGTTCCGTGCGGGAATCGAACCCGCGACACGCAGCGCAGCAGTCAATCGCTTAACCACTGAGCCAACCGTGCCGTCAAATAGTACAATAGTCCGCAATAGAATAACCGTGCAATAGTATCACCTATTGCAGTACTTTATAAAGGGGGGGAAAATACTCCCATTCCCAAACTAATTTATTTGAAGTTAGCGAAGCCTGTCTTCTTCTCCGATACAACTCTAAGTCGTCATCTCAGTAGTTGTTCACTAGCTATATCATCTTTCACACAATTTGTTCATCGTTTCTTTGTACTTCTATCGAGTCGATGGTTCTTTTTAGGGTTCCGTAGCCAAATGGCAACGGAACCCTTATGGATTCGTCATGTCTGTCTGTCTATCTGTCTGTCTGTCTGTCTGTCCGTCTGTCTGTCTGTCTGTCTGTCCGTCCGTATGTCACAGCCGCTTTTTTCCGAAACTATAAGAGCTATACTGTTGAAACTTGGTAAGTAGATGTATTCTGTGAACCGCGTTAAGATTTTCACACAAAAATAGAAAAAAAACAATAAATTTTGGGGGTCCCCATACTTAGAACTGAAACTCAAAATTTTTTTTTTTCTTCAAACCCTTACGTGTGGGGTATCTATGGATAGGTCTTCAAAAATGATATTGAGGTTTCTAATATCATTTTTTTCTAAACTGAATAGTTTGCGCGAGAGACACTTCCAAAGTGGTAAAATGTGTGTCCCCCCCCTGTAACTTCTAAAATAAGAGAATGATAAAACTAAAAAAAATATATGATGTACATTACCATATAAACTTCCACCGAAAATTGGTTTGAACGAGATCTAGTGAGTAGTTTTTTTTTAATACGTCATAAATCGTAACGTAACGGAACCCTTCATGGGCGAGTCCGACTCGCACTTGGCCGGTTTTTTATAATTTTTGGGCCCAGTATGTTGCCACGTTAATACCAACTTTGATCAGTCGTGTTAATAAGAACTTCACAAGTGCATGTATATAGATACTAGGGACAATCCAGCAAGTGTGTCATAATTTTTTTATGCCAAAACTCATTTCTTTGGTCTTACCCTACTTTGAAAGCATATTCATAATCAAAACCTTAAAAAAAAAAAAAAAAAAATTCTTTATTGGCATAAAAAATGTGTACAAACAAAATGAAGCCCTGACTCCTGCGCTAAGTAACCACACCTGTGTTACAGGAGCCAGTGTCTTGTGTGTGTCTGTCAGTATGATACTCTCCTCACGACATGTTCTTCATTCGTCAAGATGTAGATATATGCTAGAATTGACTGCTTAACGACGACATAAGGACGCTTGTCGCAATTCAAATTGAAATGGGGCATTTCTAGTACAGCAGTAAACTGCAAATTCAATTTATAACTCGTTAATTCTTTCCTTCCCATCACTAGTGATACTTAAGTGTGTGAGATAGTCAATTTCGCTACCACCTTGCTGATTGGCTACATTTTACCATGGCGTGAGCTTATCTAGCTGTTGCCCGAGATTAAATCTGCGTGTATTTTGTATTTCAACATTTTGAATACAAATATCCAGGAAGTAGCCTATGTCCTTCTCCAGGTCCCAGGTTATCTGCTAGCATATTCAGCCTATATTATTTCTACTGCTGGGACACAGGCCTCCTCTCTGTGAGAGGGACTGGGCCGTAAACCACCACGCAGGGCTCAGTATGAGTTGGTAGATGTCACATGTATTCGATTTTTTGTTTGAGGACAGGCTGGTTTCCTCACGATGTTTTCCTGTTAATTTACAGAAAGTAAAATGCCTGTCTAAGTTCGTTCAAACGATGTACAACTTGTAAGTCGCGGCCGTTTCTGCTGGGTCATCACGCATGTTGTGTAGCTCTTTCTACAGCTAGATGTGTCACATTTACACCCGATTCGAGTTCCGTATTTTGTCTATACATAACTAAGTGATCGTAACTACGAACAGTACTATCGATTCACTGTACTATAAAATCCTGTATCCTAAATTCTGTTATACTGTGACGGTTCTAGTAATAAACGAGGTGACGGCTCGTAAAGTGTTTTTGTGAAAAGAATGTGGTTTCAGTGCGAGCGGGAAGTGGTTATCCCTAAAAACGCTTGTACACACGACGACAAAGCTATACTTTTCCAGTTTTAGCTGACCTCACATTTTATAGGGTTTTCGTACAGTGAAATGTCAATTTATACTGGAAATGAATAGCTTGATATGTCGTCGTGTGTACCTATTAAGACCATGCTAAAGAAAGCCTGGATTTGTTGTTCAAGACACTCTATGATATGATATTGCTCTAATTGAAACAATACATCTTCCTGACTAACCGGCACCCTAATTGCGTAACACACAATCAATCGGAATCAGAATCATTTTGAAGCAAATTGCTAATCCATTGCTTCATAAGTTCGAAGAAGTCCCAACACGTAAATAACGCAATGAATGTTTTTGAACTGTCAAAATGAAACCGATTCGGATTGATCGTGTGTTTTGCAATTAGGGTGCGGGTGGGTCAGTCAGAAAAGATACATACTTAACAATTCAAAAGTGCCTGTACCTAATTGGTTTATTTGAAATAAATACTTTTAGTTTTCAGTTTTATGGCACATTTTCAGCACTTACTTGTAACAAGAATTTGAAATATTGAATTTATGCCTCAAAGTACAGGAAATTATTAGATTGTGCATTGACCGTTTGTTACTAAATAACATACATAAATACAAAGTCTGCTTTAATTGCTTAATAATCGACAGCTCATCATTTCCTCGCTCCGCTTTCATTAAGACCTGAGCCCACAAAGATTGTTTACGACCGAACAGGATTACGTTTTGTGATTGATACGGATACCTCTTAATAAATTTCCTTAAGGATTAGAACTAGTACTTTGTCAATCTGTTTGTTTTATGTTACAGTATTAAATTTTGAATTGGACGGATCTCGATCAGATTTACGAGCCCGATCATCCAGATAAAGGATCTTATTAAAACAAAATTTTTATCTTTTTCCTCTACAGTTTTAATGTCGACTTTACGAAGAAGGAGACTTTATGAAGGAATTTTAATTTAAACATGCATCACAATAAAGCATGTTGTGGTGTTATTTATAAAAATAAGCTCTAATCAAATCAGCCCGAAGCAAATGGATATTGGTTGCCGGCGCAACACATGTAAAGAAGCCGCTACTAATGAACTTTAAACGATAGGCGATCACGATTTATCATCGTTAGCTTCTCCAGTCAAAATTCAACTCAGTTTATATCTCTCGAAAGTGTATTTTCAAATGATGTGTTCTTGTCGTTAAACCCAAACGTGGAACGTATGTCTGTCATGGTACGGGGTCCTCTCTCGCTTAGTTAATTAAGACATAGATTATCAAACGTTTTTGAGTAGTAAATAAAATTGTAATCTTTACCGTATGGAATAGGCGTCTATACCACCACTATCTTCGTATAAGAAACGCATAATGTTCTCTTTGATCTCACACCTACGCTTAAAATCCTATAAATACTAATGCACTGTCAATTTTTAATGTACCGATAGGAGCCGATGCTTTTTTTTATAATTGTTTTTAAATGTCATTTTTAACTTTGTCTTTACAGGTAAGTTGGAGCTTGGAGTATTGTCGTGTATGGAATTTTGTGAGTATTTCTTTGTGTTAAAAGAGAGCCTTGTTTTGGTTCAATTCGTCCCATTTTACTGCCTCGTTCAGCTAGTGTTAGCGGCATGGGCTCGTCCGAGCAGGCAGCCTCGTGACGTCACTCAAAGCTGGCCGCGGTGTGCGCCCGCGACCCGGCAGTCGACCCCCTTTCTCTATGAGTGACGAACGTATTCCGTGTGTTTTGATGGGTAGAGCATACCTCTAATTATAGTGTTGATTTCGATATAAAGACTTTTATTCCTAACACATGAGATCCGGCACCCTAATTGCGTGACACACTATCAAACTCAATCTGAATAATTTTGAAGCTTATTGCTAATCCATTGCTTCATAAATTCCAAAAAATTTTTTGTTCAACAACGTAAATAACCCAATGAATGTTGTTGAACTGTCAAAATGAAACCCAGGCGTTACTGGGTTTTCCATCTGGAATTTCTCAGTACCAGCCTGGAGTCTGTGCCCGGTTGATGGCTATAGGCTCGCCCCCTATTACATATAACTGGTGAAATGTGGGTGTACTATTTAGCACACCTCTGCCTAAATCTTCGCGGAATACAAGCGTGAAGCTACGTTATTTCATTTTAGTAACTCATTATTTAATATTTCCAAGTCTATATTAATTTCTGATTTTAATATTTTGCTTTCGTCGTCATGACTGAATGAATATACACCGTTAAATTTCACCGAAAAAAAATCAGTTGATCCTTATATTATGTGGAGTTATGCGGACCTAAATCTATGGATCAGCAGATTTTTTTTTTCACAATTTCAGGGTTCGTCCCGTAGTAAAAGTTGTTAATAATGATGAGTACCTAATACCCCCTATACCCTTTTAAGGATTAAAACGATAAAAATTTAGCGGTGTAGTATCAATCAAATTCTCTGAATTTCTCGTTAAATATCTCTATTTCACCGTATAATTGGCTACTAACCAACCATCGAGACCCATTTCCTTTGCTCCAGAAATCTGGCAAAAAATAATATGTTAGCTTTGTTATTTGTGGTCAAAGTTTCAGGACTTTAATTTGTTTTCCGTTCTTAAATTCTCCTTATTTCTCTAAACGTTAATTTAACCAAGAGAAACAAAAGTTCACAAGATATAAGTCATGTCGAAACTTTTAAAACAACGAGAACAAACTGATTAAATACTTTAATCTTTATTTACTCTGTTTTGTTTTTAAATTTATTGTGCTTTTAACTTTTGTGACGTGCAAGTCTGTGCTTGGCTGTTTATAGTCCTTCTAATTTTAGAATTGCTGATAGATTTTGATTGGTCTTAAGTTTCTTGAGTATTTAGATCGTATCTTTAGAAAAGTCATTAGTTTCACTGTTTGTAGCAATAACATAATTAACCTATGATGTTCCCACTGCTGGGACACAAGCCTCCTCTCTTCGAGAGGGAGTAGGCTAATAATCTATCACGCGGGCCCAGTGCGGGTTGGTAATGTCACATATCTTTCTTTTTTTTTGGTTCTAGGACATGCCGGTTTCCTCACGGTATTTTTCTTCACCGTTTTGAGAGCAGTGGTGTTAGAATTATTTACACAAAGTAAAGCGCCTGTCTGGGTTCAAAGCCATGACCTTCAACTTGTAAGCCGGAGCCATTACCAGTGGACCACCACTGCTCTCCTGCCACTGCTGTAGCATTAGCTTACACTAAAATTAATTAATTATTTGCACCAGTTAATTACAAAATCTATTGTGACTTTTGGGATGTTATAAAAATACTCACCTAACGTTGACTATCCCAAGTGATGCAACATGCATCTTGAATTTTTATTACTTCTACATTAAGTTTGAGTTTAGTTATCATCATCAAAGCTTAACAAAGTTATTGACTATTATTTTTAACTACATTTTTATTGAGGTTAAAAGTTAATTCACCATTATTCCTATGCCCATTTACTTTGAGAAGTACTCTTACACTAAATTCTTCTTGAGCATCTACTTAAGCTACTTACACAAAATCTATTATATCGACTCGAACGAAATCATTACCAGAGACATTTCCTACGTCATCTTTTTATTTTTAATACTCAAAGCGATGCCTAATGGATCAAGTAGTCAAACACGCACACATACGCGACCATTGTCATTAACAGTATCGACTTTATTGTTGAAGCTTTAGAGTTCAATATCGTGTTTTTTTTTTTGGTTTGCTTTAAAATTGTCTTAGTAAAGTGAAGAAGTCATTTCGTCGTTGTCACTGATGGGTTTTCAAATATTGACCGGGTTGGCCATTATCTGGCCGAGTGTGTCGGCGGCCTAACACCGCGTTGATAACGCTGGTTGTGTCGCCGGCCTAAAAAAGGTCTGTTTGTTTTCTGTCTGTGTTTGTATAGGGATATTATATGCGGGCCTTTTTGTAATTAAAAATGGACATTAGGGTTGAATTTCTCTATGGGCTGGGTTGAGGGCGTTTATGGTAAATTTATTCATCTGTATTTATTTTTGCGTGCGTTATTTTTTGTATTAGTGTAATTGCTGCCTTTTCTACTATGAATTTTAATTCCCGCTTAGCTAGAATAAAAAACTTCTGTACTGCTTTCTTAGTCTACAGTAAATTCCATATAACCTACAAAATTTAAGAATTGTAATAAATTAAATCCTCGTTAAATTTTAATTCCTCGAATTTTATTGTCTTCCTCAACAGCCAATTTATGTTCTTTCTCCGACATCTCTATTAGAGCACTTCCTAAGAGGGCCTGCGTTATCTCTTATCATTCCCCCATAAAATTGCTGATAACGCCTGTTATATAATTAACATAAAACACCATGGTTGCCGACAGTCTCCTCGAGGACCACTTGATAAACACTTAGACGTCTTACTTAGTTGTATCTTGAATTTGGTTCATTGGGTTGGTAGTGGCTAAAGAGGACTGTCTACACAGTGTCTGTTCATCCATCCTTTTCGTTTTCACCGATAAAGGGCTTTTTTGAAGAGTACTGATTGGTTTCTTTATATATTAGATATTATTTGCTGGATTTCATTCTTGCAGAACTATTTAGTAATTACCTTACTTTACTTTAAAAAAAAAACATTTCAGATAGATTGCCCTTAGAAAAGTTGGGATAGACTACTGTACTGTGCTGAGGCACTTTTGGCATTATAATCTTTGTTTTCTGTTTTTATAGTTTTAAGGTGTATTCATTTTGTGTAATGCCAATAAATGCATTTTTTTCTTTCTTTCTTTCTTTAAATCTGTAAGGCAGTTTTAATATATTAATGACTAGCTTCTGCCTGTGACTTCGTCCGCGTGATATTTCGGCCTCTGACCCACCGCGTCGCATCCTATCGCCCGCACGTGCTATTATTTCGTTTTCTAACTATTTTCCTTATTGCTCGGCTCCTCAGTGTTATAACGTAACTTTAAGAAAAATGCAAATATATCTTTTCAAATCCGACTAATTCCAGAGTCTAGCGCGTTCAAACAAAGGAACTCGTCAGCTTTATTATTAAAATTTGTTGTACATACTACCTATAATGCTAACTTAATATCCAACAGCAGTGTCAATCACGAAAATAACCTGTCTGCACTACAGTAAAAAATAACTTTCAAATACGATTCACCATTTAGCAAAACTTCTAAAGGATATCAACCCCATGCATCATCGAAGACAAGCAGCTAGGCAGCAAAAAAACTAAGTTATGCAATAAATCCGTAAACCCACATGTGTTGAAAGAACGTTCAGGAGATATTAATTACGAGACAGACAGACATCCGTACGATTCACAGTGTGTACATCAACGATATAATTGGGAACAAATGTGGATGATTTTGAAAATGTTTTCGGTGATATGTGAGAATTTATTTTGACTGCTAGTCGTAAACGAGGGGTGCTTCTTGATGGGATAGTAAACACTTAACTTCAAAGGGTTGGTTTATTTTGAATGCACTGATGAGCTAATTGCGACTTCCTAAAAATAAGGTTTAAATTTTGTTTTGATGGCAAAGTAAAATCATTGGGGCTTGTCTTTTTTTGAGTTGATGAAAAGGGTTGTAATATCAAAGGGTTGTATATTCTAAAAGCAAGTTGTCATCGTCAATCTGTGCAATTATCTATAGCTTATAATATTATAAAGAGAAAAAAAAATATGTTTGTTTGGTACGCTTTCATGCTAAAATAGCTAAACGGATTTGGATGAAATTTTGCGCATGAGTTGACCATGACCAGGATTAGGACATAGATACTTTTTATCCCGATATTCCCACGGGTTCGAGACTTATGCGGGTAAAACCACGGGATGCAGCTATAGTGTCATTTTAATAGACTTATTTTTACTAACTTTGTAGTATTTGCCAGATATAATTTTAACAACCTTGATAGCATCTCGTCTTTCATCTATTTTCTATATTGCCATAATCATCAAGCACACACATTGGTACCGATATATCGAAGTACGTGTACAAGCTCACATACACATAAAAGTTTTATTTAAAAATGAACGCCCGATTACCATCAGGCTTACACCGTACGATGCAATTAAGCATATTGTGTGTACAATCAGATCTCATACGGAGATACCGACCCGATGATTCGAGATAATAATCTTATTGGATGTTTGCTTACAAGATTAATGTTCATTCTTTATTCATAAACGATTAAAGCAGGAAATAATATAGTTGTTCAATATCGTATGATTACTTGCATTTTTTCTGGTAGGACTCTTGGACTGCGTAGGGTTGTAGTAGATGAGTATATCAAGTTTGACAGTCATCATTTTCTTCATTAACTGTCCATTTGGCTTCTGACCTTTTCGTTTCTCCCACATTGATGAAGTATGATGATGCGATTAATATAGAGATGGACACTGCAGCTACAGGAGTACACTGTACCGTTATGGAGATATTTCACATCAATATACATATTACATCTAACATAAATACAAAAGGAAAGAGGTGATAATATGGACTTTAATATTGTCTGAAATAAAATATTCATTATTTATTAAAACTGTAGACCAATGTCGAAGAAGATAAAAAAAAATCGTAAACTACTTCTAAAAGCTTTCAATGACAAAATATTGAAACTGATAAAGTTGTAAAACTTGACTCACCTACAAAAAGATTTCGAAACGTGTAGAACATCTAACTGAAATATGAAATGCTACCAGTTATTGATTTAGTTAAATTAAAAAAAGGAAATACAGCTCATAAGGCTGATGGCGGTAGCGGCGACAGTGTTGCGAGTGTAACTGCGCAGTTATGTAACGTTACACCAAAGGTGGAGCCATAAAGATATGAGCTAAGCGAGTTAGGAGATAAAACACATGACGATATAGAAAAAAAGGGCTATTTAAGAAATTTAGCGTTATATAGTATTGGAAAATAGGAATAAAAAATGAACGAACTGTTGATGATGTGGAATTATTAGTTAGTAATTAGCAGTGATAGGAATAGGTAGTGCGTATTTGCCTAAACTTCGAAGAACAGAGACAAAAAACGGAGACTTCCCTAGGACTACATTTTTTCCAGGACATCTGTCTCGAAATTCGGGACAACACTTTTAATTACATTAAAAAATATTTTATTTGGAATAAGTAATTCGTCTATATTTACCTAAAGTTTGCGACTAGACATAACATAATAAATAAAATTCACAGTCGTTACAACCATAAAATTGTCTGTAATTTTTTTTTTTTTTGAGGTCATTTTGTAAATAACTTGTTGATCTTAATACTATGAATCACAATGTTTGTATAAGGAGTCCGAGATGTCCCGGAAAAAATTTAGTCCGAAGGAAGTCTCCGTTTCTTGTCTCTGTTCTTTGAAGTTTAGGTAAATAGGCACTACCTATTCCTATCACTGGTAATTAGAGTTCATGCACCACCAGAATAAATTAAGAAGAAGCTTTAGATGAAGAAGATGACGGCATGGCAAAGATACGTGAACAACTAAATGTACCTATCCAAAACTTAAATAAAGACCACATAAGCGCTGACTTATTTATTTGAAGTGGATGGAGTATTTTCAAACGACTATAGTTAGCGACAAGGGACAACTAGACGCGTATGATGGGATCAGATTCCAGGCTAATTGTCCGTCTCTAGTTTTTTGCTATAATTCGCTATTAAGTGTATGTTCTTTTATTATAAATAATAATGTATCCGCTTACTGTTACCTAACTTTGATCCGTGAATTGTTACCGTATTGCTATATTTACATCTGCTCTTCTATTGCGTCTACTAAAGCCAATGTAATTATCATAATGCCGATTGCACGTCTCGTGACATGTTGCTGTTTGTTAATATTACTTTTGTTTAATACTATTGAATTGACCAGCTTAATCAATGGCTAATACTCATGTATCCATTTATTACCAGAACTGTCGAGGGATCAGGACAAAACTTAATACTTTGTATTTAAATATATTAGCGCATGCATATGATATCATTGTTCTCACCGAGACTTGGCTAACATCGGCCATCTCAGATAGCGAATTTATTGACCAACGTTATGTTGTGTTTAGATGCGATCGTGATCGTGTAGTTACAAACAAAAAAGATGGTGGTGGTGTTCTTATAGCAGTGTCTCGGGAATTGAAGCCTTCCTGTCTGTCATTGTCTCCTCCCTTAATTTTACCTGAGCATATAATAATTAAAATTCCTGCTTGTAATGATACTTATAATTTAATATGCGCTACATACATACCACCGAACACTACGGATGAACTATACATTACTTTTTTTAATTCTCTCATGGTGTTGTTCGGTGATGATCGTGTAGACAAAGCTATTTTAATAGGTGATTTCAACATGCCACAATTAAGCTGGGTCCCTAAATCATCATTCATGGTATGCGATACAAATAATACTTCTAATGTAAGTCGTCAACTGTTAAACTTTTGTTCACAACTAAATATGAGACAGTATAATCATTCGACCAATTGTAACGATCGTATCTTAGATTTGTTTTTCAGTAATAGTCATTCTGTAACGTTTGTTTCTGATGATCCCCTTTTGCCCATTGATAATTATCATCCTGCCTTTTATACTCATATACCATTTGCAAGTACAACGCGTAATTCGAAAAATAAAGTTCCTTTTAAACTTAATTATTATAAAGCTGACTATTGCGGAATTAATGAGGATATTGATAGTGTTGATTGGAATGGTTTGCTGGATAGTTTGACGCCTGAGGAGGCAGTCTCTTCGTTCTATGTGAAGCTTTACGAGATTATTGGATCGCATACTCCCACATGTAAACAGAGGAATCTTAACTTTCCCATCTGGTTTTCGAAATCACTTATCCGTTTATTTAAAAATAAAACTTATGCATGGATAAAGTGGAAGAAACGCGGGAATATATGTGACTACGAAAAATTTTCCCTTTATAGAGCAAGTTTCAAAAGAGAGGCTCATAAATGTTATAAAATATACATGGAGTCAGTCGAGGATAACATTACCACCAATATCAAGGTCTTCTGGACATACGTCTTCAACCGTAAAACCACAAATAAAATTCCTGATACAATACATTACAAACAAAACTTCGCCAGTGATCCTACAACAGCAAGTAATTTATTCTCTAGTTTCTTTCACTCGGTGTATGAACCCTCCACATTTGATCTTGATTCATGGGAACCTCCGTCTACTAGTGAAGCTTGTGATATTAATTTATTCAAATTGCACTTTTCCTTAGAAAGTATTTGTAAGGAACTAAAGTTGCTGGATTCTACCAAAGGACCTGGCCCGGACGGTATACCTACGATATTTTTAAAAAATACCCATAGTACATTGTGCTATCCCTTATTTATAATATTTAACAAATGTATATCATGTGGAGTCTTTCCGGACGTGTGGAAACGCGCAAATATTGTACCAGTATACAAGAGTGGTTCTAAAAATGACGTGGAGATGTATCGTCCAATCTCAATATTGTCAGCTTTCTCTAAGCTCTTTGAAAGACTTGTTCATGTTGAGATTTACCCGTTTGTTCGTCGAGTTCTTATAAAGGAGCAGCATGGTTTTGTCAAAGATAGATCTTGCATAAGCAATCTCTTAATATTTACAACACAACTTTTTGAAAATATGGACAACAGGCAACAAACGGACGCAGTATATACTGATTTTCAGAAGGCATTTGACAAAGTTGATCATAAATTGTTACTCAATAAAATCGCATTCAATGGTATCAGAGGGGACCTCCTACGTTGGTTTGTTTCTTATATAACTAATAGGACCCAGAAGGTAGTAATTAATGGCTTCGAGTCCAGCTGTATCCAAGTCACATCCGGAGTCCCACAAGGTTCAATTTTAGGACCTCTATTATTTATTCTATTTATTAATGACATTAAAGATTGTTTCCAGAATTCAAAATTTCTCTTATATGCGGACGATTTAAAAGTTTATAAAAAAATTGCAAATGAACAAGACTGTTTTGATTTTCAACAAGATCTTGATCGTTTCTCTGACTATTGTTCTTCTAACAAATTGTACCTTAGCCTGCCCAAATGTCATAGTATAACATTTACTAAAAAGAAAAATGTTATTAATTTTAATTATCGACTTGCTAATAGTGTTATCAACAAAATTACTTGTATTCGTGATCTTGGTGTACAGTTGGACTCGAAACTTCATCTGGATAGTCATGTTGACCGTATAGTTAATAAGGCATACCAGATGTATGGCTTTGTGATGAGAGCATCTACTGAGTTCCGTCGACCTTCCACTTTCTTGCACTTATACAAGTCCATAGTTAGACCGCAATTAGAATACGCAGTACCTATCTGGAATCCCTATTATGCTAAGTATTGTGAAATTATAGAATTAGTTCAACGTAAGTACCTTCGAGCCATGGAGTATAGATGTTTTCGAAAAAAAACGTCTTATCAGTCCATGCTCAAAAAATATGGCCTCCTTACATTACAGAAAAGGCGCTCGCTCCTTGAGACAATGACTCTATACGGTGTATGCCGAAACAAATTTGATTGCCCCGACTTGGTGAACAGTTTGTGTTACCTGGTTCCTCGAACAGTGCAGGGGCGGGAGGTGCGCACCAGACAGCTATTCGCTACTAGTTCTTGCAAATCCAATGCTGGTGTGCGCTCACCGCTACGCCGTTTAGTCGACACATACAATAAGTTATTTTGTGCAATTGATATATTATTTGTAAGCAGATATACCTTTAGAACTGACATAATCAAAATTTTGAAGGATCAACAGTAGCTTCTAATGTTTTTACATACCCTGGCTACAATTAACGTTTGCTATTCAGTTTGTCTTAGTGTAAGTAGTAATCTGTGGAAAATGTAGTGGGTAGTATATTTGTTAAGTCATATGTTTAAGACCATTTTGTATATTTTTAGTATACTACTGTTTGTTTTCCCTATAAATAAAAAAAAAAAAAAAAAAAAAATTGGATACAGCTGAATACTAGTATTCTACATGGAATGACTGCCTATCTAACCTTCACAACCCAGTAACTAAAAGACGATGTGACGCACTTAATTATTCACTGTCTTTTAAAATAAAATTTGTCAACCAATCGCCGTTTCCCTGGCCAAATCTCGGTCGCTCGTCTTACATCCCATCGGCTCAGTGCTACTGCATTCTTAAGTGTGGGCCGTGCATTCAGGACGGGTTCGACGCAAAAACCAAGTTCAGTCCGGCATTCATAACAGTTTTTGTCACCTGTCTCCAACCTCCAGGCTTTATGTTCATAATAATACCTGCATGCTTTGTGAGACGAGAATTCTACGTGTTTTTCAATTGAAATCATATCTCGTGAATTGATTTTTTTAAATTGTTTCATCTAGTTAAGTTGTGTTGAAGGGCAGTCCCTTCAACACAACTTAACTAGATGAAACAATTTTTGGTTTGGGATAGGTTCCCCGATCAGATTAAGGTTACATTTTGATACAAGTCACAAAGTCAAATACCAAGAAAAGTGAGAACATAAATTATCCCCAAAGAAAAAAAATCTCTTTATTAGAAAAACTTGAATGTTTTTGCCTATTGAGGGATCTTAGACAAATTATGTGGAGGTTTTTTTATTTAGTTTTATAGCATGAATACATAACTAATTTGCTAATAAAAACAAACTTGTTAGTTATCCGCCCATTGACATTTAATGTTGCTGTGGTAGAACATTTTGTACATATTTTTCTGATATATAATTAATACAATTAATATTATTACAATGTCAGCTTGTGTTGTCAAGTTCGTTAAGGCAATTTAATGACACACCAAGGCAAGCTCAGGTTTCATATCACATTTTTTGTACCTTAATCTTCGATGATATCCATTTCATTTACATTTTCAAGTATATCATCATCAAGTTCTCTAGTTATTTTAAGACACACGTAAAATGAAGCATCATAAAAATTAAGTAGAGCTATAACTCGACAGAAATAATAATGACTTACTACAAGAACACGGTACAGTAAAAACAAAAGATCATATACTTCAAGTCCAAGATAATGACTTTATTAAAATTCATAACTCAATTTAATAATAACTATGCACTCCGCTAGTAAGACGTTCTTCAATAACCCAATGACCTGATCTAAAAACGTCAGGACTTTAATTATTCGTAACAACATAATCATTCGAATCGTGAGTGTTCAATGAACATAGGTATTAATGGCAACGGCTATTTCATCTTGGCCTCTATCCACGAATTCATTGTTCCAACCTCCTCAGCTAATAAGTGTCTTGTTATCTTGGTCGTTAATACTAAGATTATTACGTTACCCTCACTGCGAGATACTAGTTTACTTGTCGGAACCACCCGCTGCGCTTGATGTGAGGCGTATATCCATCCACGCAAGTTCCATCATCATTCATAGAGCGTTGTTCATTAGCAACTTTATTAACAGCATGTTAAGATTCAAATTCATCGTCTCTAACTTACGTGGTAGGTTGTATACCTCATGCCGTTTCATTACGATCCTTACCATCGTTTATCATACTTTACATTGCTATAATTTATTCATAAAAGCGATCTTATTTTATATCGTCCGAGATTATTTTACATGTTGTTCTCAAATTTCTCAATACGTGACAAGATTCAGTATAAAGTCGTTCTGCTCTTTGAATTATTGTAGTTTTATTATCGATAACAATATTTTACACGTCGCCAAGTCGTTGTAAGATGAGACCGACGCTTATTTATGTGAGGATCGCAGTTGTCTTTATCATGTATGCGGAGTTTTATTAATTTTTTATATCACCAGTGTCGGATCTTATATCCAGCACTTAATTTTCATGACGTTCTTACTAAGGTTTCATTTTATGAACATGAGTATTGTTTCGCTGATTTCCCTTTAGTATGAGAACAATATACGATTGCATTGTAACAATTTTAAACGTAAAAGATGTGAAGAATGAAAATGTTGAATATAAAAAGAATCAAAAGAAATGCCATTAAAAATGACTATTAACCGCCTTAGCGTTAGTAAATGACAAGTAAGAAGCATAAATGAGATGAGGCTAGATTAGATATAACTTATTAACGACTGAATAAATATCTTCAACCGACAATTCTTTTTTCTTCCAAAAATGAATTTATATGAAAATGAGCAGCATTCTACCAGCTCATTAATTCGATTTGAGCATGTTATCGATGCCAATTGTTTATTAAGTCGGCAAAGAATGTGATTTTATAATCAGTAAGTCGAAATACTGAATAAATATTCATCATCTGTTATCATCGCCATCTTTAATTTCTGCCTGAAGGCGTACTAAAGGGTCATATATTGTATCAAAATTACTTTTTATCGTTTTTCGTTTTCAAAGGTGGTTCTCGCGCAGTATTTATTGCTTCGCACGACCCTCTTGTGTATTTTAGCAACATCATCAGTATCGAATTTTGAAATACGAAAACAGAAAAACAAGAAGTCAGTTTGATTAGTTGTAGATATACAGTTTTTGCCTCTGGAATAATTGATATTTTAAAAGGTTGCGTAAGAGTGTTACTGGCTGCTGGCTGGTGACAGTCACTCAAGCAGAGCGTTGTATCGATAGTTACGAGGCGGCTGTCTTCTGAGGACACAGATGAATATGTCAAAAGAGCTGCTGTCGTACCACGTCTACGACAAACTGCTATGATCCGGGACAGTCCTCACGATATTTATGATGCTGAATCACTAATACGGTAACCACTTCTGGTAAACGCCATCCTGCGCCGTAGGTACAATAAATTAACAAAACAAATATCAAGGAAACATTTTAATCGTTTTAGTTCCAAATACTTAGTAGCACCAAGAACATTGCTCTGATTCTTTCACCCAAACCTTTCTAATCATCACTATAAATAAACACCAAAAGAAATCAAGTTGTAACTCAATATTTTGTAGACGTTTCCGGCTCACCTTTATTAGCGGCTACAAAATGATTAATATATATTAATGCATCTACCTCATAAACTGACAAGGCACATTAATGTCGCCGTTGCTCTCGGACAAGTTATCTATTTGTTTTAATACTGGTATCAATTTTATTACAGCTAGGTGTTGCCAGTGATTGTAGTATCAGCATCTCATTTTATTTGACAGTTTCTGTCACTTGTAAACGGTGGTGTGAAAAGACATTTTGTGCGATAGTGTAATTGATTTCGTTCCATTTGATTATGATTTCATTGGATTCTGAAATTATAAAATTGTTGATTATAATTGTTAAGTTGATTCACATGTAGGAAACATGTGAATCAACTTAACAATTATAATCAACAATTTTATAATTATGCCGCGTTCTTTTTCCTCTTTCATTAGTTATTGAGCTACGAATTGTAGGTCGTAGGTTCGAACCCAGCCAGGCGCTTTACTTTGTGTAAATTATTTCATCATGACTGCTCTCAAAACGGTGAAGGAAAACATCGTGGAGAAACCAGCATGTCCTAGAACCAAAAATTCGAAGACATGTGACATCTACCAATCTCACCACCGCCCATTCCCTCTCATAGAGAGGAGGCCTGTGTCCCAGCAGTGGGAACAACAGTGGGAAGTGGGTTTTTTAAAGTGTATCACAGAGTATCATGAATGGTCATAGATTAATATTTTCCAAGTTTACGCTTTACAACATAACCTGAGATAATACTTCGCTCACTCGTATTCCGATAGGAAGTAGAGCATTAAAAGCTTAATTGACAAATACTCGAACATCGATAAACGCTAAAAGCACAGCTGCAAAACGCTTAAATACGATCGCTAATTGAATTTCATGTACACAGCGTAATTACACATTTTATTAAAGAAAAACTTTAATACGGTTGTTGGAACTGCAGCTGCCAAAACTTCGAAGTAATATTTATTATTGTGTTTTCATGATAAATATGAAATTAATACTTAAAAGGATTCATTAATTATAACTGGTAAATTATTGCAACATGCATTTTAAAACGCAAGTGAAATGCCACAGGTTGCGGACGTAATGATTAAAATTGATCAAGAATATCTGGTCCAACTCAAGCCTCATTAATATCTGAAATCCGATTCAGAGATCAGATCAGTATTCATCAATACTGTTATATTGAATTGGGATAAAGTTTCTATAAATTCTTTCGTGTAAAAAAACTGCAATATTTGCTCATTCAATGTAACTTTATTATTAAAAGCCTGTGATCTTCCACTGCTGGGCAAAAGCATCCCAAGCAAGTGGAAAGAGAGTATCTTTCCACTTCTCTCTATTTAAAGCTGTTAAGGACCAGAGGCCTTACCACGAGCTCTTAACGCGATCCAGTTTAGGCTGTTGGAAAGAGACAGAGCTATACAAGTCGTCTAGCGCCATCTCGATCCCTGAGCGTAAATTGAATCGCGTTAAGAGCTCGTGGTAAGGCCTCAGTTCTTGTTGAAGCAATCCAGCTCATCCCGCCATCTCCGTCTGGGCCTGCCGCGATGTCGCTTGCCATTAAGAGGGACCCATTGGCTCGTAAGTTTGGCCCATTGGTCGTCTGACATGCGGTAGATGTGTCCAGTACAATTCCATTTTAGCATGGCAGCTTTCCAGGTGACATCAGTTATTTTTTTTATGGAGTAAAGTAACTTTGCGATTTGAAAACATGGTACATCTTCTAGAAAACGTAATGCAGTTTCCAATCACACCCACGTTCCTTCTATTACCATGAAATTAACAGGTGCGTGTCTTTGATCAAGATTTACGCCGAAGTCGCCATACCTAGGCATTGCAGGCTATCTATTTCTGTAATAGATACTAATATCCCATAGTTACCGGTTTAACTCAATTTATTGGTCACGCGAATTCAGAACGGGATATTGCTAATGTCGTATTAAATGTTTTGGTTAATTCCGAGAATTGGCTTGCAGTTAGATGGATATATTGTTACGGGGAATTGGATGCATTTAGTATCTAATAGTAATAAGTATCCATATGATTAAAGGCAAGGAGGGGCTCGTGGTTAAGTGATGAACAGCCACACGGGTCGACCGAAGATGATGGGTATATCGAGACCCCTCCGTACTTCGGCAAGCACGTTAAGCCGTTGGTCCCGGCTTTCATTCATAGATCTTTGACAACCGTTAAGGGTACACAGAAGCCCTAAAGTCTGACAACCAGACTTACCAAGGGGTATCGTGTTACCCAGTTATGGGTTGTGGGCGTCAGATAGGCAGTCGCTTCATGTAAATTACTGGTATTCTGCTGCATCTGATTAGACTGGATGCCGACCCTAACAGAACTAATTGGGAAAAGATAAAGCAGATTAATTGATGATTGAAGACAAGAAAGTAAGAATAGTAAAATTAGGACCAATTTGGGAAGATCTATACTTGAGACAGAAGACACGGAATGAAGCAACTCATTCCGTGTCTTCTTTGCCAAGTATGGATGCATATAGGTCCTTTTTTTTTTGAGGATGGGAAATCATCAAATGACCCCTCCCGCTCTGGGCGGAGCGGAGGGAGTGTCAGACTCTTACTGACTAAAACCCACCCGTGTTCCTTCCTTAGCCCTTTGTGTTCCAGGGCAGCGGTAACCCTTTCGGCCAATCCCACTACCCTGGCATGCATATTGGTCCTAAGCCTGTCTTCTGATACGCATGCAATAGTTATGTATGCCTACAATGCCGCACATAACATAGGCAATACTAAATTGATAATAACTATAAAGGACCAATAAAAACATGAACTAGACGCGACAGAAGTAAACATTTATTTTTACAACCAAACGGCTGCTTATACGGCGGATTAAGATTATGGCGTCACATTCATGCGTAATCACGTTCCAGACATGGAAACTGTTTTACATCGTCGTGTTTATTGAATGGGTAACAAAAACACTGGTTGTTGAACAAGTACATAAAATTCTGTTGGAGAATCACTTATTGCGTTATACGGTAATCATTTATCACGTTATAACGTATATCTTGTATGTATCTGAAGGTCGATTCCCGTAATTAATAACGTTCAAAATTTAGTCGCAATCTCATCTCAGCGACAATCAATGTCAAAGACTTGTCAAAAATTTAGGAAAATTAGAGGTATTTTTGACAGATAGAGACTGAGATGAGACTGTGAACGTTCTTAAAATTACAAGAATTGCGCCTCTGAATTAAGTATTGTGTGTCTTTTAGTCTGCTGCTAAATAAATGTATTTTCATTCTTTCCAAATTTTTATTTTGTTAAACCATTGGTATCGCCTCAACTGTCAACTATGTGTGAAGTTTTTAGGTTTTCTGGAATGAGAAGTATAAGTTATATATTTCTATTGAATACTAACTAACTTGTCCTATATTTTAGCTGGCAAAGTATTAAAACCATCAAGAGACAGATACTTCTATCCATACATCAAATATAATGCTATATCAGATTCATTTATGACATGGAAAACTGATGAAGTGTTCTCAACCAGAGGGTCAATACGGACGTCGTTTTTGAGATACTGTGATCATATACAGGGTAATAACAGCTTTATATAATGGACAATACTCAGATAAATATTCGCATATTTGCATAGCTTGTGACCTAACCATATCGTATGTGACATTTCAGTGAACCATATTCTCTATGGTAATAAGTTCTGGCCAGCTACTTTCGTTCATTTTGCTGAAACGTACTGAAGCAGAAAATTGTGTTTTTGCCTGCAACCCCAAGACGGGTGAATAGGCTTGTAAATAGTATGAAATATTACCTCTTTTTGAATGGACTCTTTCAGGGTTCAAGAGGTTCTCATTTATTAGACGAGTCTTTGTAAGTTATAACGTCTGGAATAAATAATGATGTAGAAGAATCTAAACGCTTTGTGGTTTTGTAGTAAGTATCATAATTATAGTTTATACATAACAAAACCAACCGGTCGAAGTGGCAGTGCTCGGGGAGGCCTATGTGCAGCAGTGGACGACTTTCGGCTGAAATTATGATGATGATGATAGCAAAATATCAAGCCTGAACCTCCGAAGGGTTAGACTGTACAGTAGTACACCCACATAATAACATCACCCCCCACACCCACACAATTATATATGTAGTTGGCAACAATTATAAAAACAATGTCAGAAGTTTAACAAAACTAGATTCTCCAAGCACCACTCACGTAGTTAAAGATACAAATTCTAGTAACCATCACACCGAATTAATAAACACATCTCATGCTAACCCATCCAAAACAAACAGCGCAGCAGCCGCACTCCATTTCGTGTTGAAACGAAGCATCAGCGAATAAGACCTTTGAGATTTCACGTCATTAATTGAGCCGTCAGAGACGAAACAAAAAAGATAGAACTAATTTAGATATCAAGCGAACGAGCAGGACAAATTGTACGAAGCGTTTCGGGGAACCGAGCCCAGTCGGCGGCTTTGTATGGAGTTATTTTGGCTCGGACAGCCAAGGACTGGTGTGAACTTAAGGGTTCGGTTATTGTTGGGCCGAATAAGTATTTTCACGGTTGGACAATAAGTAAAAGTTCTGAGGATGTGGCGGTTAGGGTTGTTAAAGACATGTTGTATGTGTTAGCAATGAAAGAAACGAAAGAGTAAATTCGCTTGCTTATAGCCACTACATAGTGATTTAGTTACATATGTAGGAATTTATAAAAAGTTGCATGTAACCTGTGTGTATTTATAGATAATACGGACAGTAACATACTGTCCGTATTGTCCGCAGCTATCTTATATATATTGATAGTATATTTAGTTATATACATTGATAGTCTTTTCGTCCTTAATGAGTATAATTTTCTAACCTATCTTCTGAAGAGAATTTTGAAGAATAGTCTTGAAATTGGTCATCACAATTCCGTCAATATACAAGGTTGGCAGGGATATCGACGCGCCAAATGTATGGAACAGAATTTTTTTTTAACGGACTAATAATTTTAAGATTTTTTGGAGGTTCAGATTCATGTACTGAATCCTTGGTAACAGGTTGCCCATCGATGTCCCTGCCACCCTGTATTTTTTAAGATATTTTAAACACTAAATAATATCGTACCCTTCTACACTTCTGTAGAACATGGTGTGTTGCATATTATTAATAAACGTGTTAATTACTCCAACTAAATTAGCTAGTGTATAAATCGTGAGAAAATTATTTAATAGAAAAAGTGTATTCAATAGAATTTTCTGAATAGTTTGTTGCGCAACCACGTTCGTGTATGGTGAAGGTGATTGAACTTCAAAAGTGAATGAATGTGGAGTTTGTATGGTTTCTCGTGATTCAAAGTTTGGTTCCGGTGTCATCTAAAGTTCGAGTGTAATATTTAGAGTAGGTATCACTGTTAATTGAAACAAATGATTTGAGTTTGAGTTTATGATTAATAAAAACTCGGTCACGAAAATTATTGATAGTTTTCAAATTCAAAGGACATGGCTAAATGACTGCCCCAAGCATGAATAGTAACCTCACATTAACTCGTAATATTTAAATATTCGTTCATGAATTATGAAGCGTTTAATAATTTCCTAGAACTTTCGTGAACTGTTAGACATAAAAAAGTATCTTAGTTGCTTTTTTTGATTGACATGACAAGTTCAAAGAGAATAATAATACAGTACTACAAACTAGGGACGGGTCATGTCGCTTTTCTAGAATGTCAAATCAAAACTATACTTATATCGATTTTTGATAACAGGTATCAAAACGATTTATTTTCTGAAACTAAGACGTGGTTGCTTGCAGACTGGTTGCTTTATTTATTATAAATAATTCATGTGGGTACTAAGGTAATTAAGTTTGTTGTAGGTTCCAAGGAATGCCAACATTTGTCATCCTTGTTATGAACTGCTGAATTCAGAAGCAACTAGTGATGTACGTTTATTTGGCCATACAATGGTGCGCATAACTTGTGGCCGTTCTGTGAGAATTAAACAATGCAGTGGAAAGAAACGATTCAATGTTACAGAATTTACCAACGTCACATCCAGCTTTCCATCAAGTAAATAAATTGTTTTTTAAATACAGTGTGTTCTTTTATATTTACATGCCCATCCGGTAGCATTATGGATCATCTTCCTTTTCAGATATTCAGTTTCTCGGCCTATAAATCGTCAGAACTACTGTCCCTGACCTCTCTCTCTCTGGTTGTGTTAATGGGCTAGCATCCAATCTGAATGATTTGATCAAACGGACAGATAACCTAAACTAACTTTTTTAGATAATGTTCTTATAAGATTCACAGAATAAATAAATAAATCGTATTTTTGTTGTTTTATTTCAATATCTTTTATGTCCTCCCAGGATTTAACAATCACCACATACTAATTAAACTAAGTCCCCCAGGTGCATTTGTTGGTCAGTCTGTCTGTACGGATGTATTGACAAACAGATTTTAATGGGGTTGTCACTAGTAAGTAGATTGGTTCTTCCGGAAGGTTTAGGTATACATTCGTGTAGGTTGTATTGACCAATGTAATTCAAGTCAGAAAAATCCTGCCGCCTGAGTGTTATTCTTGCGCTCGTTGCCCCAATCAGCGCCCAGAATCCGCCTCTCGAGTCCATTTATTTTCAGTTAATATTAATCCTTATTTTTAAATACTTTCATCATTTCAACCACTACTCATATTGTCTGTGAAAACTGTCTTTATTTCAACTCATTTGAATAAGTAGTTTAGGATTTATAAGAGTTTAATACTTATATACACGCGGCGAGAAAGTGATTTTTACGCGGATTGTAGAATGCTCGTTGTATCACGGTTTTTGGTGCAATTACCCTTTTGTAGATATTTACTCAAGTACCACCGTGCGAAATCGGGGTGGGTCGTTAGGCAAAAATACAATTATCAATATTATCGCAGATACATCTAAACGCCTAGGTAAAAGTTCATAGCAATATCTTTTATTTGCAGTTTTTGTATGCTTATTGACGTAGGAGTTACACGATTTAATTTTCAGGAATAAAAAGATACTAAAAGTTCCTGAAACTTTTTTTATATGAAATACTAATATCCAGCTATTCAGAACTACATGTTGCTAGGTACCATGTTTATTCATAGTTGAAAAGTCGTCCATACTTCTATTTAGCCATCTCCTTTATTTATTTGTACACATAGGTGTAATTTAGTGGTATATGATGGTATAAAATAAAAAATATGTTGTGTCACTATGTACTGCTTTGCAAGGCATACAAATATTTTATTTATTTATTTATTTTTATTTTTATAATGATATAATAATAATAATATCCCTGGACACTTCATATTGCTTACACATTATTAGGTAATGGGCGTACAGGAAGGCCTATATAATTATGAAAATACTGCTAAGTAACAGTTTTAAATCTTTTGCTATACACAAACCATAAACATAGAAAATAGTACAAAATTATAAAACAAATATTAATTTTATTATGTTTTGAAAATAAACAATTTATTATATGTGGTAGTCATTGTAGATATAGGAAGGTTAAAAATATGACTTCTTGAATTTATTTTAAGCCAATTGACACCTTTTTATGCAATATTTGTAGGTACCTGTTACATAAATATAATAGACACAATGATGTATAAAAAAAAATATAAAAATACTTATCATTAAGCATTGATAGTTAATTATGTAGCGATACCTAACAATAAATTACAAAAAAAAGACAACACAAGGTAATCATCTACTTAAAGACTAAATTAAACCAAAAAAGGTTGATGAACAAAAAACTACGAACTTAGCATAACATCAAAATTATTAATTGAATCAGACTCAATTTCTAACTACAAAAACATTCGACCATATTCAAACGACCATAATTTACGATCTCGAATCATATTAATATGTTAATATTACCCACGTACAAGGGTTAATTGATGTAAATAATAAATAACAAAAAGATATATACGTTATAGATTATAAAAATATATTTTACACCTTTGCTAACGGAATCGAGAATCAACTCAAATCGAATCGACGAAATGTAGTTTCTACAGATTAATAATCGTTCAAAACGACATTTCAAATGAGTTTTTGGTAATTGAGTCGCGATAGTGTGGCGATTTACAACTAATTTTGTGTTGAAACTTGTTCAAATGATAATTTTATGAAAATGTACCAGAGACATATTCACATGGTCGCGTGATTAATCGTGGAAACTTATGGTTTTAGAGATTAATGGAGATTCTTGCATATTAGAGTGGTTTTAGAGAATTATGGCTGGTTTATGAATAAAGAAATAAAACTGTTTTATAATCGAAACTAATGCGAGACTGTTAGTAATCGATGACGGTGAATAAATTTCACTAAATGTCTTAGATTTCGTCTCTAAAATCCACAGTAATATATCCATAATAACACATAATATAATAAATTCGAAAGTACCTCTGTCTGTCTATATGTTACCTTTTCATGCCTAAACCGCTGAAGCGATTTCGATAAAATTTGGCAAGGAGGTAGATGGCATCCCGGGGAAGGACGTAGGACTAGGAATTTCCGGCATCCACGCTGGTGAAGCCGCGGACAAGAGCTAGTTAACTATAATCTCCAGTACATACAGTGATCTTTTACGAAGAAAAAGTATAAGATAATAGATATACCTAAGCAAGCTTCTTAAAGATGCCAAAACCGTTTCAACAAAAGATACTATGAAACATTTTCCTGTAAACACCCGAAAGAGAGGCGCAGACAAAACAAAACCACTGTCTTCCTGTTTCCGTATTATTTTGTGAGATGGTCTGGACTTTAAAGACACCGTCCACAAACACAAAGAAATAACATTTTAAGTATACTAATTAAAATTTAAAAAAAATCCACCGACTTCAGTCTAAAGTATGCTTTGTCAAAAATAAATGCAAAATAATACAATTTGGTTGAGAGCGTCCGCGAACGGAGGCACAGATTGTAAAAACCTTTTAGGAGTCTTGCACACTGAGAGGGACTTGGAGTAATTGTGTGGGTGGCATTTTACTCTCATTTATGATCTTTTCATTATAGATACCTATTGAATGTCTCAATCTTTACCTATATTTTGGTACTGCTTGCTCTGTGTTTAATTATTTTCATATTTCAAAATGTCAAAGTTCAGTCAAGGCATAATATTTTGTAGTTTTTTTTCTGTTGACTTCTATGGTTTTTTTTAAAGACTTAAATTATTTTATATTCTTTTAATTATTTTCTTGTATTGTATTTTGATTAATTTTAATGTTTTCGTTCTTGTCAAACTTTTTGTACCTACTTAAATAACAAGTGAATGATGTGGTCTTCCATAGAAGCGCACACTTGTATTTGTCCCTGTTTATGTTAACATGCAAAAATGTGCGTGTTATTGAGTAGCCTTTACTGGCGATCTAAAAATAAATAAATATTTGTCAAACTCAAAACCTTTATGGAAGAAAAAATTTTAGCCACATCACTTTTTTTTTGTCATTATAATGAAAAACTTCAACAGGTCATACGATATTTTAATATCAGAAAACCTTTTATGTGCACACATACGGACATAAATTCACGTTGTATATTTGTGCGGGCACAAAATAAACATGCGGAAAGCTAACTGTAAAAAGTTGCTCGGAATACAGCGAGTGCAGTTGTAGGCCACTAGTTTATTTAAAACGGGCACTAGGAACGAACGGCATTTGCCGCGTGAAATCGAGCCATATAGAGAGCGTACTTGTTTATTTAAGTAAAGCATTAGACGCTCATGGGGGCATTGCTGATCACCCTATGTGTACAAATACCGTGACACTCATAAAACGTGACTTGTCTTTGCACATTTGTCGCGTGAAATCGAGTCGGCTTCGCTCTCAGTGTGTTTAACACCTAAAGTTGCCTAGCCTCATTGTATTTATTTTAGAGCCCAATTTAAATAAGACAGGGCTTAAGTTCTTTTGTGACTTCCTCGGCGTTCGTAAACGAATTAGCTACAACGAAAAGGATATTTTTATTTGCCACATTATCATATTGTTCGAAGGTTTGTTTGTCAGTACGAAAGGTTTGTCAGACAGTACAATGTCTTCATTCTTTTCAATCTTTTTAAGATTGAAAAGAATGAAGACACTGTAATTAATCGTTTTTGTCATGAGTGTGGATTTTGGGACGTTTGTTGCATTTTTAGTGATGGTAGTCTCATTTTGGTTGACAAGGATCACACCAAGAGGATTGGTAAACAAACCACAACCTTTGCTAACCATAGCTAAGGAGCTGTGAGTGAATTTTAAGTTGGTCGTAAATAGGAAATACTTATTAAACTTTTTATTGACTCTCACTGAAATAAAAATGGTTCCACATTATGTAGCTTAGACTGGACTATGATATGACATAAATCACCAAAACAGTAATAATAATCACCATCATCACTTCAGCCGAAACATCTATTGTTGGTCTCTCCTAATGGAGACCAAATAATACCAGCTTAATATTGTTCCAGTGCAGAGCAAAGGTTTTCTCATACAGAAAAGGCACGAGCATTGATCTCCACGCTTGCTTAAGATGGGATGGCAATTTCATACTTACATTAACTATAAGTTCAGGTTTCCTCAGGATGTTTTTTCCTTCCCCGATGTCAGTAGTCCAAGATAAACTTGCCCGGATTAGAATCCATTACCTCGTGCATGAGAGGCGAGGTCTTAACTACTGGACCACATGACATTTTAAAACCCTAAACTAAAGAGAAAACGTCAAACACCTTTCTTTTCTCAACCGTACAAGTACATAGAAAATTCCTTGCCTAATCGCTTCTAAGGTACCCACGTTAATGTACCAAAATCCCTCGAAGCGTTAAAAAGTAGCCGGTGAGAATCTACCCACAAAAACTGTACAATTCATCATAATAGTGCCAGGCAATTACTATGTATAGCGTTAATGACTGACGCACGTTATTAATCTAGGTGGAACCCGTTTTGGACAAGACTTAGCGATTCCGATAGTAATCTTGTTTCCATAATTACTCACTCATTCTTCGTACAATCTTGATTGTCTATTTGTACGTTATTTTTCTTGCTTGTCTTAATTTGGTCGACAACTCTTTTAGTAGTGCTTAATTCTTGTTATTTTTTACGTTGACGTTATCAGGGATCGGGGCGTTTTCTGAGAAATTTTCTTGTTTATTTTTTACTGTTTCGTGTTTATTTTTTACTACCCGATTCGTCTTCGTTGTTTTGACTGTTTGGTGCGTTTCCAAAAGTTTTTTTTTCGTTGGCGCGGAAAATTCATGGCATGAATTTTTGGAGTGTCGCTTCATTCATGGTCTTTTGCATAATGTTGTGATGCTTTTCTTCCTATGTTGATACAAGCCCTGCTAAGTTTGGGGATCAAACGGTCAAACCAAAACTGTGATGTACAAACTTAACTGTGTTTATGTAAAATGACTATCTGTCATCACCTATTCTTTTTGCCAATATAACTCTTTGTATTTTGTATATGTGAGAGATCTGGGAGGTACCTTCTGGAAATATGCGAGACTATTGCAGCCACCTGTCTTTCTGACCTCTACATGAATTTTGAGCTAACCAAACTGAAGTTCACAAGATTGTTATCAATACAGGTTTAGAATTTCTTGCAGTTTTCCTTTCTACCTATATCATCCAATCACCACAAACGCAACTGCTGAGAGTAGTCCTGGGTTCGATTCCCAGGTCGGGCAGTAGGTTTTCCCTTTAGGAATTTCTCAGTAACAGCCCTGAGCTTGGAAGTTGGCGGTGTGATATCCCCGTGCCTCAGAAAGCGTTTTAAGCTGTTGGTCTTGCACCTGATCTCTCTCCGGTCGTGTCGGATTGCCCTCCCATCACACTTTGAGAGTGAGGGAGGAGTGAGTGCACCTGTGCACCACAACATCTGCCGCGTAGATTGGCTAGTCTCCGCTATGATTGGCTGCCATCGCTGAAACTCGGTCTGGATGACTGTTATATCACCTAATTGATATTTAAAACATTTTCATTAAGAAAAGAAGCACTGCTGCACACAATCTCTGGTAATACTTTGACCTTGAGCTGGCCTGGCATACTACGAAGTTTGAATAGAATGAGAGGCCAGCTTATATTTGTTACACTGACATATGGCTTGCTGTACACAAAAAGTAATTTTAATGCGCTCCCTAGCCACATTGTCCAACTAGTTTTTTCTTCTAAATTTATTCAAAAAATTACCATTTCTCCAACCATTCTCCTTGCTTATTCTAACGTATTGTGCCTAGTTTACTAATAAATGATAATCACTTACTAACTCATGCTTAAATGTTTCCTGCTACCGTCGTGGCCAAACGGACTTAATTCTGTTGCTTCATTATCATATAAGAACCTCGGGGCTTGACTGATTATTTTTCGCTGTCTTGTTTGGGATAATTGGGGTATCAAGAGTTTAATGTTTGTGTTTTTATTCTTATAGGTAGACTGTCTTAACGGTAGGGTTATCATGGCGGAAGTTGAATTTGAATTGATTCATCATCTGCCTAGCCTTTTCCCAACTATGTTGGGGTCAGCTTCCAGTCTAACTGGATGCAGCTGAATACCAGTATTTTACAAGGAGTGACTGCCTTATCTAACCTCCATAATCCAGTAACTGGGTAATATGATACCCCTTGGCTTACCAAGGGGTATCATATTACCCAGTTACTGGTGGTAACTGGTTGTCAGAATTTCGGGCTTCTGATTACCCGTAACGACTGTCAAAGAGCCATGAACGACAACCAGGGCTAAACGTACTTTTCCGAGTGAGGGGTTCACGGAGGGGTCTCGGTATGTAAAGATGGCCACCCATCCACAGACCAACCGCGGCAAGCGTAGTTTAACCTGATCCATCGACCTGTGTGGCTGTTAAATAAAAGGAGAAATAAAGACTTGACTGATGACAATCCAAGCTTAAATTTAAAAGAAACAA
This sequence comes from Apamea anceps, assembly GCA_951799955.1. Taxonomy (NCBI): domain Eukaryota; kingdom Metazoa; phylum Arthropoda; class Insecta; order Lepidoptera; family Noctuidae; genus Apamea; species Apamea anceps. Next base: position 16,134,330 of record OX637519.1, on the reverse strand, counting down.
ATCGATCACTTAGCTAAGAAAGATATAAAATTACAACAACCTCTACAACAGTTTCCGATGAAACTTGTTGAAGGCCTTGGACAAGTCCACTTCCGTGAACTCAAACTCAAACGTTATTGCTTTTGAGTTTACACACTATCACATTCTGTAATTCTACCTATTCTTTACAGGAACACTAGGTCACTTTATGTTAGATTTAAGGGATTTTCACCTAGGCTATATGGGGTCATATAGCTTAAGTGAAAACCCCAGGGATTCGAAAATTTTCCCACGTCACCTCGAACCAGACCAACCAAATTCATCTTTAAGTATCGTTTTCTATTAGAATTGAATGGCTATCAATGCTATTGTAATTGGTAGTGAATGCGTTAACAAAGCTTTGACGTTACCAAGTACGTCGAAAAACTACTATAGTGGATGGAGACCCACTATAGTTAGTTTTCTAACAGAAAACAAAAGATGTGAGGGACGAGGCTGACGTAAGAAATCACAAAATAAAAATAACCTATTATTTTAATGTACCCAACATCGTCAAGCAACACAACATAAAATTAAAAACTCAGTGTAGAACAAGTAGTGACGGGTAACACACCTATCACGATCACAACCCGTTTCATCTCCCACAAAATAAATAATAGCTAAGCGTGAATCCGACACATAATTTCAATATCCGTATCCATCATTCAAACATCAACTTATTAAGCCTACACCTTTATTATAAAAAAAATATAAAAATTGGCGGCCATTTTGCTTAAGCTCGTTACATCTCGACGCACGCCACTGACGCTCGTAATTATGATGTTAAAACGCGTGTGTGTAACAGGCCTTTAATAACGCGAATAAAGTTTTTCTTAGTGTGTGTAAAAAGGTTTGTGCGTACGCGCCGCATTGTGTTCGAAATTTGAATTTGTGTGTGTGAGAGAGTAACTTTGTGTGTGTTATATGTGAATGTGTGCGTTTTAGTGTTTGTGTGTGCATGTGTGTTGATTTGTCGGCGTTTTTGAGTGCGATGCTTGTCTAACAATAATTATTATATACGTGCTGAGCCCGCGGCGCGAACGTCCCTTCATGTTTAGGGTTCCGCGATAAGATAGCTAACCCCTATATGATTTGTTTGTGTTTGTTGTATATGGAGGTTAGTTATGGTTTAATTTTTTTGTGAGGGGGCTCTGAAAATGATACGGTATGATAATGAGGGTGGTACAGTTTTTATTTCATCTGTTACAAAGCAAAATAAACAGAGCGGATAAGCACAAGAATGCTGCAAAGATAAATTGAATAAGAATAGACAATAATAATTATCAAGACCAATAGGTTTTTTTTTTTTTTGTTTTTGTTGCCATGTTGGTGAATATATAAAAACAAAAGCACATCTTTATAAATAAACAAATTGTGACCGCTATTCCCAAATGCGCGTGTGGTCCCAGGAAATGAAAATTACGTCATTTCGTTGGCAAAAGTTGACATTGCAGCTGTTTTTAACAAAAAATAAATGGAACCTGCCCAAATTTGGTTACCAAACGCTCTTGACCGATTATTTTTTTGCTTCTTGTTTAATGAAAACGATATGCAGAGCTTAGCAAAAAGCAGTTTGTTTGTATGGAGGGCTTGCAAACCGTTTTATTTTACGCATGTTATGGGAACTGAGTAAGTGAGAGTGAATATCAACGATGAATAAAATATAAAAGACATGTTATATGTAGTAAGTTAAACATAGTCTTGGAAAGTCGAGGCAAGATACGCTTGATTGCAATCAAATATTAAATAGTTATTGCATATACTGGATTTAACAAGAAAAGATAGATAGCAGCTAAGTCAGCTTTAAATATTAAACAGTCAATGTACGCTTTTATCACGTGACTATAATATCGTTGACGTCCACGTCCATAAAATGCATGGAAATACGTGCACGTTATAACATTACCGTGGACGGTAAAAGCATCTTCACATATTTCCTTACATTTTACATCCCTGTGCTCGTGATGCCGTGAACGTCCACGATAATATCGTCACGTTATAAAAGCGTGTATTAGCCATTAATATCTTGGATTCCGATGCATTTTATATCTTATAGAAATAAAAGCATTGTAGCAAGCGATATAAGATTCAGCTAAAACTGAAATCGTAACTGATATAATGTAAAAATTTAACTCGATAAAGTATGGATAATATTTGCAGTGAACAAAAAATAAAAGTATCAGGAACCATCCCAAAAGACGACTCGACACACTCCGAATTTTTTCTAAATCAAAAGCTCCAGTTGGCGCGCACCCAAACACATCGATTTGCTGCAGAATTGTTAATCACCTATGTTGTTCGATAACAAGGTCGTCCCGAATATTGTGGACACTTGTTAGGTAAAGTTTTGTTTTAGCGTTTGGTAGAACAGCGTTTTGTTCTGGATTATCTGAAGTCTTTTTATCTTTTTTGTCTTTTTCAACTTTGTGTGCTGGTCTGCTTATTTGTTTTTGTTTTAACTAGTTGGGCACCTTGCTACTTTTCTTCTTAAACTTCATCTTAGAGTGTTGTTCTATCTTCATACTTGATATATGATATGTTTGATGTTATTACAAGTGTATGATTAGGTTCCTTATTTTCGGTAATATGCTTACCGTAGGTACTTGCACTACTTGTAGTTCAAGTTCCAAACCGTTCCAAAGTATCACCTTTGGAACGGTATTTTGAAGTCAGACGTTGTCAAGTAAATGCTTTTGTTTATCCATCTGATTTTATCATTATATCGCATGCCAAGCTTACTCCAGAACTTCTTATGGCCTATCATGTCGTCGTCAATTTAGTTTCCCATGTTTGTTTTACAAAAAGTATCATTTACTTCAAAACATTCGCAACATTTGCAGGATGGCTGCAACAACAAATTAACGAGCATTCTCATACAAAGTTAAACTTTTAAACCTAAAAAAGGTTAAGTAAAAAGAGCCATTATAGTTGAGGACTAAAAGAAATAAAACATCGGACCCTACAGGTTGCAAGACAGACTAACGTCTCAATTCACATCCAACTGTTTTACACAGGGTTGCTACAACTTTGTATTTTACTTTCGAACTAGCTTTTTAGTTGAAAAACATGAGACGAGATTACAAATAGTTTTTTACTCCAATTGTTTTGTGTATTCCGTTTATAAATTTATATGTTTCTTCACCTAAAAGGAATATTTTTTCAGATAAATTCAAAAATGCAAACAAAATTCTAGATCCGTTGTTTTGAAGTCGATGCTGACTTGTTTCAAACTAGTTTTATTTTAAAAGGACCTCAGCCTGGCAACCCTATCTTTAAGTTAAAACAAGTTATCCAACTAAGCAAACAAAATGTAAATGTTGTGTAACGAACGCAAATACTATGAAATTGTTAAGTTACTAAGATAAATACGAAGGGCTAAGCTGGGTCCCTGATGAGTCTCAACTTAATGATGATGTCACGACTTTTAATCGGGACCAAACGTTTAAGAAAAGATGTTCGTGATAAAATAAGTTCGGATTTAAATACCTATTAAATTAAACTTTCATAAAACCTTTAACTTTTAACGAAATTTTGTCTTTGTTAACTTTAATTTCTGACATTATTTGAGCGTTGCCAATTAAAAAGTTGAGCTTTACAAACTCAAAACACATTTCGAAGTTCCTACAACTTTAATAACTAATTCTTTCATAATAACAAAAAACTTAATCACAATCCAACTATCGAAATTAAAAACATGGCTGCAAAATAAGCAATTTGCGAGCGAAAATCGACTTGGAATGATCAATCAGTTTTTTGCTTAGTACCTAGAGCCTATATCAGGACTGTACATGACAATAATCACTAGAAAACGCTCAAGGCTATAAAAACGCTATGCAAAACTTGCACCCATACCAAATGGACGTATGAAATTAAGTCATCACGTCTCCCTATGAGAGGTCTTCATGCTACTTCTCTTGTATATTTTAAGCTACACTATACCATTATCGTCACCAATGTAAATCCAACTCTAACATCAGACATTAAGGTTTCTAATCCTTTAATAAGAGGTTTATATTCGTTTTAATGGCGGAAAAAATCGCATCGTCATAGCGTCGACGGTAAAGCGTGACGAATCGCGATGGAGACGTCAATTCCTTTACATTCTTAACAAAACCAACAAGTGAAGTACGACAAAAAAGAGAAAGAAAGGGACGCAAAAAAGGGAGTAGATGTATAGCTACTGAGTGACGCCGGTTGTCGTTCACGCTTTCTTTTAGAACAAGGGTGGGTTGAAGTGCTATCGAAAGTGTAGTAAAAGTACCTTCTTTCGAACTTGGTGTTGATTTAGAGATTTCTATTCAGACCATTGTGTATTCAAGTGTCCTTACGGGATTGACAAGAAACAATGGAAGTGAGATAGATCTAATCTTTTTCGAATAAATAGTTACGGTTACGGTAAGTTACGGTAAAATAGTTACGGTTTCTTATAGAGCGACAATGTTTCTATGCAATTTGGAAAACTTTATTTGTAAATTCATATTATGTAGTTTTTAAGTTTATCTTAGACATCATTGACGTTGGTGATGGAAAACATCGTGAGGAAACTAGGGGGCCTAAAAAGGCCACTTTGGCAGAATCATATTAGGATAACAATACGAATTATATTAAAAATCGTAAATTGGTCGCAAACTGACAATTCATAATATGATCTGTGTGCAATTCATAACACAATGAAAGAACATTTAAACTGTAGAAATAAAAAACCAACTTGATTAATAAAAACTATAATGAAAAATTTACCGACAAAATTACGGTTTTTATTTTTTTCATGCGGTACTGTTTACACCAAATATGAAATTAAATTTTACGAAAATTAGAGGAATTGCTAAGGGTCTGCTGGGAATTCAGGAAATGAATAGCTTTTAGAGGTATTGCTTAAAGTGGCCTTTTTAGGCCCCCTGGACGTTGAAGACGCTGAAGTTTGAAATCATCAATCCGCCTTGAGCAAGCGTGGTGATCAATGCCCGTGGCTTCTCTATATAAGAAGAGATCTATTGCCCTTCAGTGGGATGAACCAGTAAAACGATACCAGTAAATATTTCAACCAAGTAAAATGATAGTCCCATAGAAACCAACCCAACAAATAAATATGAAAACAATTTAATGCAACAGCTTAAACACAAGACAAGGAAAACCCCGATGTTTGCTTAAGTAACATTCCACAGAATTATCGGGTCAACAACGAAATAACTCAAGAGGAACTCCCTGTACACAGGATTCTGTAAGATTATATCTAGAGCCAGCCACATAAATTACACTTACTGTGTCTCCACAACGTACTTATTGTTTTTTTTTTCCTCAAAATATCGCGTCGGTACTAAATACGAGAATGTCATCCCAAATGAATGTATTGTCTACGATGACATTTGGAATTACATTCTAATTGTAGAGTCGAAATTCGGAATTTGAAAATAGAGTTTACGGGCAAAATGGATTCTCGATGTCGATATATTTAAATATTAAGATGAGTATGTAAAACGGGTTTAAAATGAGACAAAAAAAAATGTTGCTACTGACGATCTTATATTGCCATTTTCAATGAAGCTCTTTTGACTTTGTGAGTGAGATACTGCTTGTATTTATTGAATTAATAACCAAAGAATCCAATGATATACATTCATATACAAATGCGACTATATGCAACCAGTGTCGTAGGTATACAGTATCTCCAACCTGAAAAATTAAATCATTTAATTGATTAGTAGGCTGAATTTTGAATTGCTGCGAAATATAATGAGGACATTAAAATAAATTGTTTTATTAATAATTAAAAGATAGTGCATAAAACAATATTTATTAAACAATTCAATTAATTTAAACATAGCCAAACAAAAATATCTGATAAATTGTAATTAGTTACATGCAAAGTAATTGACTTTGCAAATAATAATGATCGTGATTGTGTGAACAATTTACATGAAATTGCAATAATTTATAATAAGACAGGTTTATTGTTCGATGTAGGTAATTATGTAGTGGTTCAATTAAGTTTGATATTCAACTATGATGAATAGAAATTATCTGCTATGCAATTATCAAGATTTACAGTATCAGTTCCAGAACTCGGTAAATGAACTAAAAACTATTCAAATTTATGTTTCAAATTGATGTTATTTCAAGTCAAACAAATATCAACTTTATTTTAATGGTTATTAGGTTGATTTCAAAGTAGACAAGCACTACTGAAAAAGTTATAAAAATGTTTGAATTTGTAGCGTAAACTGAATTTTATTGTGTAGGAATTAAAGTTATTTTTCCATCCTCTGTTTACATTTTTGGCGAATATGTCGCGAATGCAGATTACCTATCAACGCACAGCCTAATTTTATTTTATTTTTAATAAGAAAGAAAGAAAGAAAATGCATTTATTTGCGGCAAACATGACGCATAAAAAAGGGCATAAACACACAATAAAAAAAAACAAGTTGAGTAAGTGTTGTTAATTGTTTTTTTAGTCCATAAGCGCAAGAGATTCCTTTATAACGTAAGTGAGAATTAAGGAAGATTTTTTAAAATTCATTCCTTAAAGGGGCAAAATAGGCCATGAAAGTTTGAATGGACGCCTCTTATATTTACAGATGCCAAATCTCATCAGGCCTATTGCCAACAATCGGGCGCTAATGAGCTGCTATTGAGAAATTCCTGATAGAATCCCCATTAAAACTTTGCCCAACCTGGAAATGAAACGCAGGACCTCATGCTCAAACAAGGCAGCCGTATTTATTAATTCTTCAAACAAATTTCCTCCCTTCACCGCTCTAGTTCACATTTGGTACCAAACACTACACCAATACGATATTAATTATGAACGACACCCATTTCCGTCCTCATTATGACAATTTGCATTCTAACAAACGCAAATTGCGCAATGTAACACTAACTATTTTGAACGTTAATAGACTCTCTAAATTAGTACAAATTTTGTGTTCGGATTTGCATATTTAATCATGTTATTTAGGATTTGTGTGACGGTCATTATGATAATTGGAAATGAAATTCGCGAAAACAATACTTTTCAATATTCTGAAAATGAAGGACATTGCTGCGGATTTTCCATTTATTGAAGGCTCTCCCGCACAGGCGCATTATATCGGTCAATAATATCGGATGCGTTATTTCGATAATGCGTTCCGATTCCTTGCCAAACAGCTGCATTTTTATCGTCCGATACTCAATTCTTTATTGCATTCCACAATGTAGGCTTATGTGGTAAATTTTTATCAAAAGAAACAATCATGGACCCTGTCGGGCACAGCAAAAGAAATATATGTGGATATTTCTAAGTGTGTGTGTAACCTACACTACAGAACCGCACTAGACGTTACTACGTTATTAAATCAGTTGTGTGTCAATTCGTATGCGGCCTAATATAAAATGTTCTAAGAACTCATATCGGAATATCGCATCCGATATTATCGGACGGACTGCCTAGCTGAACTCCACTTCTCAGTTACTGGGACACGATATCCCTTGGTAAGACTGGTTGTCAGCCGACCCTTATAGAGTTAGAAAAAGTTAAAGAGATAATGATGAATCATGGTTCTATCCTCTAACATAACACCCTATCCTTTACACAGCAACTGTACCCTACTGCTGAAGATATTCATAACCATCGGCGGAAAGACTTAGGTATCTAACCAAAGGTGCAATAAATAACATTATTAATATTTATTAAAGTTCAACTTAATTTCAATAATCATCAGCCTAAATTTCCATATACCAAACTTCAGCAAACGTAATACAAATTACATGGACATTATATAAAGACATTTCCGTTTTAAAACACGATACAGAATTTTAAACGAAAATTATGAATGCCTGTCGCGATTTATTTCAGTTGTAAAAGCCAAAATTGGTTTCAATTAATCAAATTGAAACATTAATTCAATTAAATGTTGCCGGTTCTATAAATTAACTTAAAGCATGCTATTCTAATTTTGTAGCTTTCGTTTTTACGAAGGAATTCTTATTCTTGAGTTAATTGAATTTCGACTTTAATGTTTCGGATTAGTGTTAGTATTCAATTGTGGAGTTTCTATTTTAATAATACAGAGCACTTAAAATTGAACTTAGAAACGAATGTTTCTAATAGATTTGTAGATAAAAAGGATTGTTCAGGGCAAGTTTTAGGTTGAAAATAAAGGCCAGAATCAAGTGGCTTTAATTTATGCCAGGCAAAATTTGCATTCAATCCTTTGATACTCTACCGAAAACAGTACCAAAATCGCCGATTTTCCGTCATTTGGAAATCTTTTACCCCCATTCATCATTCACTACCCCCTTCGGAACCAGCTCTAATCAAAATCCCAACACATATTATTCAAACGGAGCCTGTGTTCATTTCAATGCGAGCTTAGCAGGCGAAACCAATATACCATTGACTAATATTACCTGAACATCAAAATTTGCATATCAAACGTTGTCCCAAAGGACTATACAACTAATGTTTAGAGAGACAGAAATTCGGTCATATTAGTTCTCCCGAGCCGCTTAGCCAAACTTTAGGGGTTATGCTGTCAGATACAGCGAATACATCAGTTGGTTTTGCATTTATAATATTAGTATTGGCTGCTAGGAGAGGGGCTTGTGGCTAAGTAATAACAGCCGCACGGGCTCGGGTCAATCGATCAGGTTAAGCTACGCTTGCCGCGGTTGGTCCGTGGATGGGTGACCATTTTCACATACCAAGACCCCTCCGTGTCTCGGCAAGCACGTTAAGTCGTTGGACCAGGCTGTCATTCGTGGATCTTTGCAAGCCGTTACGGGTCGTCAGTAGCCCGAAAGTCTGACAACCAGTCTTACCAAGGGGCATCGTATTAACCCAGTAACTGGGTTGTGGAGGTCAGATAGGCAGTCGCTCCATCTAAAATACTGGTATTCAGCTGCATCCGGTTGGACTGGAGGCCGACCCCAACATGGTTGGGAAAAGGCTTGGCAGATGATGATGAGTATTGGCTGCTGGGAACTTGGACGGTTTACTACAGCTACATCTCTGCCTTACCCTTCGAGGAATACAAGTGTGATGTTTTGTTATGTTATGATAATGAACTTCCATCTCCAACAATAGCAGACGTTTTAGAGGTAGGCCGGTAGGGAAAGACAAGTTTCCAAATTCACATCGCTTATAACTTGAACCCTCCAAAACCGAGTACCGTGGAGCGGAGTGATAATTCATCAAGACATGATAAGGCACTGTTGTGACTTCTGTACCTTTAGTGAAAAGTGGTATAAGTTACAAATCCTTGTTTTGAGAAATATATATAAAAAGTTTTGCATTTTTAAAACGGCAACAACTTTTTTATAACAGATTTTTTTTTTGACTTTTTGGCTTTAATTAATTTGAAATTGTTATTATTATATCGGGTATGCTTTGATTTGGTTCAAAAATATTTATAATCTGAGATATATAAAAAAAACTAGACTTATATCATTAGCCACATTTAAGTTCCTATGTGTATAATGTTACAATTTCATTTATATCATTTAACATATTCTAAAATGCACTGGTTTTGAATGTTACAAGTATTTTTGAAACATCTTTTTGATAGCAATAGAGTTGTAAATGATAAAAACACTAGAACTAATTTTGTTTCGTAAACATTGAGATTTCATGGGTACCGTGCCTTTTTAGTGTGCTATGATAAAATCAAACTTATATCAATTTACACACATTAAACACAATAGAAGATGTGGTGTATTTCGATTTACCTTTAATTATATCAAATAAACTTTAGGTGTAAAATAATATAAGTTTAATTTTACTTCTATTGTAGGGGCCTAGTCCTGGCCTAGTACTTATACGGTCGGGGCCTACTTTCATTTACAAAACGGGTGAGTAAAAGTGTAAATATATATATATTTTTTTTTTTTTTTTTTTAGGATGGGAAATCGTCAAATGGTCATGATCATCTGGGTGGAGCAGGAGGGAGTGTCAGACTCTTACTGACTAAAACCCACCCGTGTTCCTTCCTTAGCCCTTTATGTTCCAGGGCAGCGGCAAACCTTTCGGATGATCCCACTATGCCCTATGGGGCCCCGTCGCTTATGCTGACATCTCTTTGAGGCGCGCGTGGAACACGTACAGGCGTGTACGTGTTCCACGCGCGCCTCGTCCGGCACGGGCCTAGTCCTGATCGGACGGAGAGCTACCCATTACTCTCCGCCCACAGGCCCGCGCCTACGGTGGCTGGGAGTCGTCACGCGGCTCCCGACGCCCGGAGCGTCTCTCGCGGCGGCTGAGGCGTGAGGTGCGCAAGGTGCGTTCCCTCGCCCACCCCGCCACCTCCTTCGCTAGCATAACTGCTTCGCAGAAGGAGGTGACTGCCTCCCACTCCCTCTCGCCCCGGACCATGGCTTGAACCAGGGCCGGACGCGAGAGGTCGCTGCCGCTGCCGATAGGCTTAGGTATAGTATTGAGTTTTGGGGCAACAGCTATAAGTACAATATCCACTCGGCATTTGTAACTCAAAAAAGAGCCTTAAGGACAATGCTCCGCTTAAAACAGACGGATTCGTGCAGGGGCCATTTCATTAGGCTTAATATTTTGACAGTGCCATGCCTCTATGTACTGGTGCTGCTAACCAGTTTTGTTAAGAACTTGCACAAATCTGAAACTGATGACCAACGACAAGTTAGAATTAATACACGTAGGAAAGACTTGCCTAACATAATCCAACCGAAAATAAACGTGGTTCATCACAGTCCTAGGTACCAATCAGTATTTTTATACAACAAGCTTCCCGTAGAATTTAAAAGCATAAATAGCGCAAACTTATTTAAAAACAAATTAAAGACATATTTATTGAGGAAGGGCTATTAGTGTCGATGAGTACCTTGATGATAAGCGACAATCGTAATAATTATTATCGTTCTGGTTATAATTTATAATAATATATTTTTATATAATTTATTATAGTTGTTATAATTTATTGAATGGAATTAATTTGAAATGGCATGGTGACATTATTATTCTGAAATTTTTTACACTTCATATTGTTTATTTTTATTATTTTTTTTATTATGTCTTTTTGTTTTGTTTTTATTATTGTATTTATTCCTCATATAGATTATTAAATGACATCTTATGTTTAGTAAAATTTCTACACAATGTATATTGTTTTGAAATAAATGACTTTATGACTTTACTTTATGATCGCCTCTACAAGGACACGGCGGTGATCTGCCCAAGCAGGACAGACCTCCACCGTATGCTCCACCGTGTCCTCTGGGCGACCCTGACAGTGGTGACACCCGGGCGTCTCCTCCCGCCTGATGATGTGCAGGAACCTCCCGAAACATCCGTGTCCGGAGAGGACCTGCGTCAGGCGGTAGGTGAGAACGCCGTGACGTCTCTCTAGCCACTCCTCAAAGAGGGGTCTTCCGGCCGCTATCTGCCGCCATGAGATCGCGCTGGAGGTTCGTCCGCTCCGCCGCGGTTTGCCGCGGATGCGGAGTTTCCCCCCGGCGTAGTGCCTCCGCGCGCCAATCATACAGGCGCGCGAGGACTATCGCCTCCAGATCCCATGGCGGCAGTCCGGCAAGGAGGCTTGCTGCCTCGCCCGAGATCGTGCGGTAGCCCCGGATCAGCCTTACGGCTACTACCATTTGGGACACGTTCAGATAGTGTGCGGCTCGCAGCCGCAGTGAACGGGGCCCCATATAGGGCCATGGACCGCACGACCCCCGCGTAAAGCCTCCGGTAGGAGGCGTTTGGCCCCCTCAGGTTGGTCAAGAGCCGCTTTAGGGCGGCCCCGGCCCGTTCCAGTTTGGGGGCCAAACGTCGGAAATGCTCGACGAAGTTCCATCGGCTGTCGAGGACGAGACCCAGGTACCTCATCGTGGTCTCGACGCCGATGTGAACCCCTCCTACCACTAGTTGGGATCCCGGAGGTGGCCCGTATCGGGGCCCATGAAAGGACATGGCCTCGGACTTGTGCAATGCCACCTCGAGACCCAACCGCCGGATCCTTTCCACGACTATCGCAACCCCGCGTGTCATCGCGTCGGCCGCCGCCTGATGCGACCTCCCCTGCGCCAGGACCAGCGTGTCGTCAGCGTAGCAAACTACGCTGGAACACGAAACTGCATAGATCACTTTACACAGTAATCACTATCGATCGGTTTTTAAAAATCCTATACTACAGCGATATAAATACATTAATATTATTAAGAACTAAATGCGTTACTAATAATATTTCACGTGTTGTTTGATAGAGGTTTAGTTGTAACACTTAACACGTTGGTGATATTTCATGCTGCACAAACTTATGAGATATAATTTGAGTTATATTATCATTCACAATTGATAATTATAGGGTATTTTTTGTGTCACTTAATATAAATTGTGTTGTATTAACAAGCACAAAGCTCATGTAGTTAATATTAAATGTGTCAAGTGTTATAAATCGAGATAGCCTAACTTACACGTACTTGTCTATTTTTAAGCTTTAGTTCAATTTAATATTAATGAAGACATATCAGTATACACAAAAAGTATCATCAAAATTAACCAAGAATGCAACTTGTATTATTCAACACGAAACTTATTTCCCGTTCTATAATAGATAGAGTTAAACTGATTAGATAGAAAAATCAAAAAAAATTCAAGCTTCAAGATTGTATAAAGAACTCAAAACTGCTACAAGTGGAGATATATCACTTTTCACTAAAGGTACAGACTTATGACACGAATGTATTATATTACACCCACGTTACTGTGTTTAATGTTAGAACTGACGGCGTGATGGGCTTTGTTAATAATGTTAGTCTGCACTGTTTTTGAGAGAATTTGGGTAGTAATAGTGCCATTTTTGTTATAAATTTTTCATGTGGCGTTAGGATAAGAATAGAAATCCTACTAATATTATAAACGTGAAAGCTTGCATGGATAGATGGATGGATGCTCTTTCACGCAAAAGCTACTGAACGGATTTAGATGAAATTTGGCACACAGATGGCTTATAACCAGGATTAACATATAGGATACTTTTTGTCCTGATATTCTTACGAGATTGAAACTTATGTGGGTGAATCCTAGTCTAAAATAAAAAAAAACTTGAGAGGTGTCAAGGGACACCCGGATGGAACGAAGTTGTTATTATTTTTTATTATGTACAAAAAACCTGTATACACTCAACAAAAATAATCGTTACGACACCACACTGTTCAATGCGAAATAGAAAGACGAAACGAAAATAACTGACTTGCTTTCTATAAGAAAGAGAGAGAGAGAGAAACACGCGCACGCCGCACGGCTTACAACTATAGCAAAAAGTGTCGTTCCAACTTTTGGTCTTAATTTTTTCCGTCTAGCCCCCTTTCGCAACGCGCGATAAGGAACTTCGTTCCAATAATAATACCAGCCTATATATTGTTTAGCTGCAGGGCAAAAGCCTCTTCTCATCCAGAGAAGGCATGAGCATTGATCACCACGCTTGCTCAAGACAGGTTAGCGATTACTGACTTATAATAACTGTAAGTCCTGGGGGCCTACTCCGAAGTGCAAAGTGCGAATGTTCGGATCGGACCGACACATGGTCGAACCGAATATTATTGAAAAATGCGAAAAAAGTTCGGATCGGCTCAGTTGGGTCGGGACCATAGTCAATATTCGAAAGAGTGTAGGAGTGTAGGACCGGAACCGACCGAACCAAATAGTAACTTCGTAGCAGGAAACGGCCGAACATTCGGCCGATACTACTTCGGAGTAGACCCCCCGGTTTGTTCACGATATTTAACGTCCCCGATGTCAGTAATATCCAAGATACACGCAAAAACTACAGATAAATTAAATAAGTCGCATGGTCATTAGCCCGGATTTAAACCCACTAACTACCTCAAAATCGAAATATAATTAATTATTATTATCACAATTCATCATCAATATATTAGTGGACTGTAGAGCCTTATCTCATAATTTAAAATTTATCTAAACAGCGAAATTTTTGACAGCTATTTGCAGCGTTGCCAACTCTTAGAATGCAGTCCTTTTTTTATTTCCTTCCTGGGAAATAAAAAAAATGGCTGTCGTCAATGTAAGTACTACTTTACTCAGATAAAAGCGGACGGTTGCAAAAACGTGACGCTAAAGGAGGTTAGCACTATGCACTCAATAGAAAGTAGTCTAAATTGAAATAGAAGTAAAGCAATTGAGAATAGTCACCACACACACACAAACATACACACAGTCACATTAAATGTTGCCCTAATACTAGCCTATATTACTAAAGAACCAAAAATCAGAATCGCTCAATTCTATAAAAAACCACGTTTCCTTTGTAATTCTTTTAAAAAACCATCTCCATTTTTTCCACCGCAATGGGCCAGAAAATCTTGGAGATAAAAAGAAAATATTATTATTAAGGCTTGTATTTTATAAGACGCATTAAGGGCTCCCGTTTAAACTTGCCTTGTACTTGTAATTTTATTCCCACCGTTGGTGGTGAAACATACATTAACGTTGAAGGAACACTCTTAAAATATATGTACGTACGTCATGTTAAATTTTCTAAACTTGGGTAATAACTTGGTTTCTGCGCAAAGTAATTTCACTTACCACATACAATGGATGCATAATGGTTAGGTTTAATTGTTTATGACAAAGATAAGTAAGTTGATATTTCTGAAATGATTCTAAAAAATCTCACAGTTTTTCATCATCTGCCTAGCCCTTTTCCCAACTATGTTACGCTCGGCTTCCAGTCTAACCGGAATGAATGCCAGTATTTTACATGGAGCGACTGCCTATCTGACCTCCACAAGCCATTTACTGGGTAACACGATACCCCTTATTGAGACTGATTGTCAGACTTTCCGGCTTCTGAAGACCCGTAACGACTGTCAAAGATCGACGAATGACAGCCGGGACCAACGGCTTAACGTGCTTTCCGAGGCACGGAGGTGTCTTGGTATGTAAAGAAGGTCACTTATCCGCGGACCAACCGCGGCAAGCGTAGATTAACCTTATTGATGGACCCGTGCGGCTGTTATTACTTAGCTCCCCCTAAAAATTTATGAAACTATGTGTGTGGCCTGTTGATAATATTACTCTCGGTTTTCTGCAGACATTATAATAATGAAAAAAAAAAACGCATTTCCTGTCCCCACATTCGCTGCAAATCCAATTATTCTTAATTCAAAACACGCACTTTCACCCCACATTCACACAACCCACAATTATTTAATTCCAAAACTGAATTTCGAACAATTATACCCACCGGAAACTTGGCTGGGTGGCGTGATAACAATCTATGATTTTTAATTACACCCAATAGGCCCCGCCTTGTCTTGTAATATATACCAAAACGTCCAATCAAATTAGGCAACGTTGACGTAAAGTGTCATTGGAACAAACCCAGGGAACATTAATCACACCATTTATGATTTAAAATTTGTACTGGCCGTTGGAGTGTTAATATTCTTTTTATTTTTAAATTTCCACGTCGAAAAATTTAAATTCGAATTGACAACGGTTTCGAATGAACGACTGAACGGTCGAATGATTGATGACTGAGAGGATTCTTGATGGTTTTTGATTTTATTTGATTGCTTTGAAGACACAATGTGTCTATTATTGAATGAAATCTGATATTTCATTTGTCTCGATTAACTTTTCGATTTATCTTGAACTTAAATGGGAATTGTATTATAGAGAAACACTTTCGTTTGAAAAATAAACAACGTAAAAAAACGTTTCATAACCCTCTATTAAAAAAAAACTCGTTTTTATCACAAAGGAGTTGACACATTCTTTGAAACGGCTCTTCTGAGTTGACGGAGTAAAACGGGTCACTAAGGTGCAAGAGACAAACTGCTGCTCTAACGCCAGCGTAGTATTTAAACTGAATAAAAAACTTGCTACGTAAATTGGAAGCAACCCACAAACGTATAATTTCAAACCTTGCAGAAGAAGAAAAAACGAGGGATTAAAAAACATGTATAGACTGCAATTAACTCCAAACAAGCATCCTTCGTTAGCACAGAACAGTTTTATTCACGTAGTTTTTAACCACTATATCTTTTTAATATAACCGTCTAACGAATTAAATAATACATATAAAAAATAACGAATATATTACACGTACAGCATATAATTCACAGCTGCTCAAGCGGATGCCTTCACACAAATTATGATACGAAATAACACATTTCTCTCGCCGACACGACTCAACATAATATGAGGAGCCTCGAAATTAACCATAATTGCTTAATTCAGAGATGGACACACCAAAGTCTTTGGTCAGAAGTTTAAGTTGTGGCCGTTGTAGGATACGCACCAACACATACGCAAGGCTGTTGTACAACAGACAATTGCAGTAGTGTGCGTTGTGTTGTTAGCGCACCGGCGAGAACGCCAGTAAGCGATGAAACCTCGTCGCGGGTAGACGTACGCTCGGTTTTCCTGTTAAGTGTGTTTTGTTGTGATTCGAGTTCGTGTATTTAAGTTTAAGTGTCGATTTATGAATGAAAGTTTTTGTATTTAAATATAAGATTGTTTTTAGTGATTTCGAATGGATAGTGTGTGTTTTGGATTATTTGTCATATTTTAAATTGTAAGTAATAAAACAATTATTTTCATCATGGGTCATCAGAAAATGTATTCAAAGAGAAAAACAAATAGCAATTAATTTGATTTTAGTTAGGAATATGCGAAAAACTTTTTCTTCCGTATATAATTTTTGTCATCATTTTAAATTTTACCCGATGTAGGCTTTGATTTGAAATTCTGAGATTTGAGAACTGTGATATAAAATTATGAAAATTAATCGCATCATGATTATTACAAAGTTCCTGGTAGGCATTAAAAATACGATAACGCGCAATG
The DNA here is from genome assembly GCA_951799955.1 of Apamea anceps. NCBI lineage: Eukaryota > Metazoa > Arthropoda > Insecta > Lepidoptera > Noctuidae > Apamea > Apamea anceps. The sequence continues at coordinate 16,117,490 of OX637519.1, read as the reverse complement.
AAATAACTTAAGCACCTAAAAATGGTATTACTGACACATACTCTTCACATGAACATTGTTAAACAAGATCTTTGCGGCAAAGCCTTTATTTACAAAGAAGAAGACAAAAATATAAGAAATTACGATAAAGAACGAGATGGAAACAGAATTTCACGGGCATCTTCCAGGTAATGGGAATAATGTGTAAAGGGAATCCAAGTGGGTATCATTAGAGGATGTTCTTGTCTATTACTAATCGTGGAAGATGCTCTGTCATTGGTTGCAACCATATTTTCGGTTGATGGAGAAAAATTTCTCTTTTATGTTGATAATTAGGCAGAAACTGATTTTGCTCTGAAGGAACATTGAACTCAAGATAGGACACATAAATATGTATAGATATGATTATAATAATAAATGTCTATCGCTGCAATATTTATAGCAGAAGATTGTAATATTGTAGTCAATTTAAATAATCACTTACCTAGTAATAATGCAAAAAAATCAACGCCAGTCCATAACACTGCATTTAAGTGATGCAGCCATATTGAAACACTCTAAGAAACTCAAGCCAATTCAAGTTGAAACCTACATTATTGCATCCATAGAGATCACAATATTCGTCCATCAAATTGTAAACGTTAGAGAGTTAAACCGAGGATTGTGGTTAGTTATAGTGAGTGCAACGATGGTCTGGCTATCACCAATAACTTGTACGCAATTGTGGTCGGGCTCAACGCTTTGAAATAATGTTATGATTGAAGCTTTGAAAATACGGCATTACTTCTATGTATTTGCAAGGCAGGAAGAATTTAAAGATGACGATATGACGCTATGGCTCTGTCTCATGTAGTATTATATATAGCGTTACATTGAGCGATGGCCGTTTTGCGTGAATGTGACACATATTATTTTCCCCAACTTGTTTTTTTTTTTGTTTGGGTATATGTTTTTTGTTTGCACAGCGTTACCTCAAATAAATGTATTTTCTTGTCTTTCATTGAGCTGCTAAAAAATATATTCACACGTGATAAACAAAAAGATAAGAAGTTGATTAAGGACTGATTTTTCATTCATCTAATAACTTTATTCAACGAATAATTTTGAACATTTGACAGTTATTTCTTACAAAAACTGTAAAACGTCAATTTTATTCCTCGAATAAAAGTTATTTGGAGATAGAAAAATCAGCCCTTAGTAAAATATAAGAAAAGCAAGAAATTGAAAATCGTAGACTATTAAATCGTTATATATATATAAAAAAGAATCCCTATTTCCCTCGGTCACGCCATAACTTGAGAACGACTTTACCGATTTCATCCATCTTTTTTTTTTTAGTTTTCTATTACTTTGTAGAAGGTTCTGACGAAAAAAAAAATAAGAAAGTTGCTTCACGCGGACGAATTCGCGGGCAGAAGCTAGTTTACAATAAATATATACTACCTAAACCAATACCATCTAATATTTGAGCATTATTTGGAAGACTTTTATTGCTTATAGACACCGCTAAGTCTTTACAAGCAGTCAGAATGTTTTCTTATTACCTACGAACAGTCATGCTCATGATGTATTTGCTTATAAGAATACCAGTTAACCAACGTTACCAAATCATTTGGGAGTAGTCCCGGAAATGCTTGGGTTTAGACCAAAATTCTAATATAGATAGATGTCCCAAAATTTTTACAACAACAATTTTCAAGCAAGTTGACTGCTCAAAAACTCATAATGATGTATTTTTAAGGAAAATACTTTAATTGTTGTCCATTCTCTTTTCAGATGCCGTCGCATTTCGAGATACATCGTTAACAGGTTCGTTAGTCCGAATAAAATTATTTGTTTTATGGCACTTGAGGCCAGTATTATAAAGTAATAAGCGACTCATTATATTATATTAAATAAAACAAGCAATTAATATAATAAGACAATTTATTTTATTTCGTACAATCAACAGTTAATTTTACGCCGGTTTTATAAGACTTTTCCGACGTTTGAAGAATAATTCTTGATTTAAATGCATTTACTTACATAAGTCCTAATTTCTTTCACGTTTGCGTACCGTAAGTTCGCCGATTCCCTAATTGTTCACAAACTAAACTAAATTTAAGGTCAGTGCATTTTTTTCTGTCTATTTCATTAAGAAAAGGACAGAAGATAAATATTAGTTTAGTCCTGTCAAATTAGTCAGCGACTGACGTAAATTTACGTATTTTTAGTAGCCATGTTTTTAATCACGTCTAAATTGTCTATGGAGTATCCTAATTTAACAGGATTAAACTAATATTTATTTTATGTCCTTTTCTTAATGAAATAGAAAGAAAAAGATGTAATGAACTTAAATTTATTAGGTTATTAGGTAGTTTGTGAACAAGGGAATCGGTGCCGGTATCTTTAGCAATTAGCAGTTATAACACCAAATTAACCTTGTTTCTTCTCATTTCCTTATTATTATACGCTGTAATGCTGTGATTTTCAACTTGATGATGATCAGCCGAGCTATTCTGTAAATTGTCACCGTAAAAACTGAGGTGAAGTGAGCTGTCAATAGAGTCAATCTGTCAGGTGGAATGTCAGCTCACTTCACTAAAGTTTTCTCCGTGAGATTTTTTACAAAATATTTTTTTTACGAAGTAGAAGTAATTATTTCCATTAACATGGTAGGAACCTGGTTTTTCGATGATTTTTACCATCCTACGCATTGTCTGCAAAGTTTACATTATTTAGAAAGTGCCCCTCGTAAGAACATTCACCCGTAACAAGAGGCCAGACTAACCCAAATTTTTATTAGTAGCCAGCGAAATTATCATAAATCCAATTTTTTCCACCCAGCTTATTTTACAGGCCATAAAATTTTGTATTCTCATCTAACGTATTTTTATTCATACGTTTTTGAACGTTAAATTTGCGGGTTTTAATGGCCGTCTGTAATACGAGTGGGAGTATTAAAGTGTGTTGTAAAGCTGTTTGTTTTTCACTGCCTAGAAATTCTTTTATAGTAGTTTTGTGATTATTTTGATCTTTATCTTTTAAGAGATTGGTATTTGCTTCAACTTTATATCCTACAGCAGATTTAATATATTTATTTATAGCTTTTTTCTCATGTTCTGTTTTTGCGTATAGTACTGCACTGAAACTTAATTTACAGTCATCTCAGTTTTTTGTCTTACTAGAGTGAGATGATTCCGCTGTTAATCGTAGATCTTTGACAGTCGTTACGGATAGTTAGACGCCTAAAAGTCTGACAACTAGTCTTACCAAGAGGTCTCGTATTACCTAGCAACTGGGTTGTGGAGGTCAGATAGGTAGTCGCTCCATGTAAAATACTGGTATTCAGCTATATCCGGTAAAACTGGAAGCCGATCCCAACATAGTTGGAAAAATGCTTGGCAGATTGTGTCTGGATGTTGATTGCCTAATTCCCTATAGGTACCTATTTTGCGATATATACATATAACAAAACAACTTATACAATAGGTAGGTGTACATTACCAATATTATACTCAATTTGATTTACCAGTTATGAATACGTACGTAGTTGGGCTTCAGTAACTAATTTACTTACCTAAGTACAAAGCTATATCATTGATTACCGTACCCAAGGGTTCCATCTATTATTTGAACTTGTTAGCTCTTGAGTTTCCGTTTATTAAGCTTAGCTTTATAATATTTGCAAGTCATAAAGGTAAAGTTTTTAAATTGCTATATGACATTTCTAAACCAATTTTCAAAAGTGACTTTTGAACGCTTCATTTTAGATCCTTGCCTGGATAGTTTCATAAAGTATAGATTTCATCAGCAAGGATATAATGTGACCTAATAATTATCCGCAGAACGTGTGAACAGAGTCGCGGGAAATTGCTTGTTAACCTAAATTACTTTGCGCCCCAGCGTACAAAACTTTCAAAATACTTGGCCGAAAACAATTCCTTTTTCGGAAAAAGAACGCGAAAATTCTTTTCATAATCATTCTTGCTCTAATGTGGGTCGTACACAAAATATTTTTCGGTGAAAATAAGCTTACAGGATGACGAACAATCGAAGTTACTCGAATATATCTTGAGTTTTGGCAAAAGACAGTAGGCAAGCGGAAATTAAGCGTCGTCTGCTCCCTCCATTATACTTTTGTATTAACTTTATGGGTTGTTTCAAGGTTTTTTATGAAAGATGATGTACATTTCTCTTATCTGACGGTTTCTGGTCAATTACCGAGATCTAAGTTTGAATAAACTTATGATTACGGTCTGGTGAAACAAATTACTGGATTTGTGGAGTGATTGTCTGCTTTATTTTCAAGTAGGTACCTAGGTACCCTTAATTAGAATCGTAATCGTAATCATTTATGTATTTTTTGAGAAGCTGCACACAGTGTACTGTTTAAAATAATAAATGACTGACGTTAACACATGCCAAAAGTAAATGACTTAATTAAAATTTCTAAAATATTTTCGCCTCAAAGTTTTTTTTTTGTCTAACATCAGATAAATCGTATTGCCAAGTTTTTCTACTTTACGATGAAATGTCACCACTGTGGGCGGATAGTTTAGTCATATCAATTATGTGAGCAAAAAATTTGGTGACAGCACATCATCGTAAACCTCTTAAGTTTCTGGGAACTAATTCTTAGGTAGAAAAAAGTCCCATGAGTCTTTGCATCCTACCGACAGTGTTGCAAGCAAAGACATTGGGTATATTTTGGTAGTATCAGAGCATTTTTGGGACAACTAGTCTCTAACTTTAGGAATTGCAGTTACGTTATGGACTTCTTCAAGGGTCTTTATTCCTTTATTTATTTAAGCTTTTCGCACAAAAACGGTACAAAGGCGGACTTAATGCCTTAGGCATTTTCTGCTGGTTAACCAAAGGTGGTGTAGAGATTATATGGCAGGTGCTTTGGCTAAGAGGGACAATGATCTATAGGGGAAGACCTCGCTTAATACCTAACAAACGTACATCAATCATGTGGAAACTAAACAGTCTTATACAATTTTACCGTGCGAATCCTCTAATTTGACCGAAAATTTCAACAATCAACCTTTATTAGGAACATCAAACAAATTCCCTAAACTGGCAACACCGCAAATTCATTAAAAAAAAATAAAAATGTTCTAAATTCGAGCGCGCTTATTACCCGCCAGTCGGACATGTTAAAACAGATGTTTCGTGCTTGACGTAAGGGTCAGGCCGGTCGCCATCTTGGAAGTTCCCGCCAATCGCGTCCCTCTCAGGGGCGGGAGTAATAATCGCCGGCTGTGATTGTAAATAGAAGAACAGATTATTTTCGAATTTTCGGTTATGGTAATATAATAGCATATTATAATACCCAAAATGGACGAAGATCTTAAAGGGTTAGATGTAGGACAATTTACAATTATTATTAAAAATGGAATAGCGTTCAATAGATTAGAGTTTTATAGTAAAACTGGCGACCCGCCCCTGCTTTGTACGGTTTTTACGACTTGATGAAACATTGAGATTTCTTTAATATAAATGTATTTTTGCACATAAACCTTCCGGAATAAATTCTCAAAAAGTCTAAATGGTGGTTAAAATCGCATCGCATCAAAATCCGTTGCGTAGTTTAAAAGAACTTATCAGTAAGACACAGAAGGCAACTTTAATTTATAATAAGTATAGATAAAGAAACTTACTATAGCATTGCCACTAACAATATAAACAAAATAGAAAATTAAAGTTCTACCTATGTATATTTACAAATTTAACTGAAGAAGACTATCTTTTTTTCTACAAAATCAGTCTCCCCCACTTAGTTCCACGTCAAATTAACTTCCTAACAGATGTTCCTAGGTCGGTCTGACGTATAGGTCAGCCGGGTCGGCATCTTGCATCTTTCCTGGCATCCCTGTCAACAGCAGCAAAGTAATTACCGCCGATGGCTTCGTGGTAATACGAGATCTATTTTGAAATGAGAGAACTGGATTAAATTTGTTTTGACTCTTCTTGGTGGGATTGATTTTGAGACGGTTACTAGGTAAAGTTTGTGTGCAGACCGATCTTAAGCTCAGGAATATTTGATTCAAGTTTTGAAGTGTACGAAACTAAGAAATTATTTCATGTAAGTTCAGTGTATTTAAGTAATGATCTATTTAAATGTATCTTTCAACAACCGCAAATGATTTTCATTTTCAAGCATTTATGAGTCATTTTCGTTTAACGAGTAAATTTTACAAAAAATCTTAGTTAAATGTTTAGGCTAATGGCGTCATTAAATTTTAATTAAGTCTTAGCTTTTTGTGTTCCACTTCTAATGAAGACTTGTTAGTATTCTAATTTCTACCATATTCATAGGTTCTTGCAATCATAAAACAAATTATATTATCATATAAAATTCACCGTAGAATATTTTTTATTAATAGCACAACCAATATACTAAAACATGGTAATTATGAACATAAATTATATGGTCCATAATTACATGCTAATAGTCCATTCGAATTTGAAAAAAAATGAGAGATTTAACAGCATATAATTATCTTATATGGCTAAACTTGTTGATTGACTATTAATCTTTGCCTTCGAAGAATTTGAGGTGGTAAAAAAGTAACATTTGATTAGAGACATTTTCAATCATGATTACTGAATTAAGCGTGAAATTCAAGCATATTACAAATTTTATGTAGATGCATATTGAGTCTATAATATTTCGACTGCTGCGACACAGGGTTCCACTCTGTGAGACATACTTAGTAGGGCGTAATCCACCACGCGAGCCCAGTGCGGGTTGATAGATGTCACTTGGTTTCCTCACGATGATTTCCTGTAGCGTTTTGAATTTTACTTTAGATGACATAAAAAAAATTCAGAATAATCTCTGAAACAGTGCTTAAAATTCTCATAGCTCTTCATGTACATATTTAGACAAGCTTACTTAAACTAACTTCTTGCTATTAAAGTTATAACATAACATCACGCCTTGTTTCCCAGATGGATCTGGCAGAGGTGAAGCTATAGTAAACCAAATTTTGCCAGTTATGTATAAGCCCATATAACGCTGTCGTTGTTAAACTTATATTCCCTTAAGAAACGAACATAATATAAAGTACCAGCACCAAGTCGGCACCTTTCGCACATAAACTAGTAACGAGCATCCCACTACATCGCTTACGAATACTACGTCATCACTTTCCTAGATCTGCGTAGATGGCGAATTTGAATCCAGCTTGTATCGAGATGGTGTCTATATTTGTATACGCTGAGGTAAATGTTATGATCATGTATTAGAAAGCCCTATTTCTGAAGCGAATGTTGATAAAGGTAATGAAGCTGTATAATATGAAATGGTTATTGACGTTGAAGGTAGAAGGCATATTGATTTTAATGAAGCTAAACTAATTGTAAAGATAATATTTATGAAGGAACAAAACGGAAACATTGAAACTTTAGTGCTAATAAATTTATATGTTTTACTAAAACTGAAGAAAGTTTTTGATTATTTTATAACATATCGTAAAGGCAAAATATTGATGACAATAATGCGCTAAAGATAAAAAATAAATGAGATATTAAAAAAAATACAGAAGTTAAACTTTACAAAGATAATAGTGATAAAGGGAACAAAACGATACAGATACATCGGAACGTCGGATCAACAGACATAGCGGATTTCGGAGCACCAATCTTGGCACCTGTTTCACGTCCCTATTTCATTTTTAATGAAGACGTTATATCCGCAGGTGTTCAATCTTATTATGTTGTTTAATTCATTCTGCCCTTTGTTTTCTTATAGACCTTTTTTTTCTTCTTCTTCAACCGCAAAAGTTTTATTCCACCAAACTTTATTACTACACAAAGGTGCATTGTAAATCGCGTCCGTGAGGTTTAACAGATGTAGGTAATTAAGTTGTTAAGTTTCTACAATGTTTTTATTGATATCTAGGGACTGTTGATGACGATGATCTGTAGTCCTTTTAATTACGAATTAAACAATGGGAGCCTTACTATGGTAACGATGTTGTAATAAATCTTTGAATGTTTTTTTTCGTTGTTCTTTTGTTTTTTATGGGAATTTTGTTTTTGAATTAGTGGATAGTGATAGGCAAGTGTTTTCGGCGGCTTTTATATAGCACCGAATATAACGTTTTTTAGAGGCTGCAAGTTTTATTATTGTTCTAATCAACATCTTGTCTAACGTACCTAACAAGTGGATAATAATATTAACCCTAACTAAGTATCCAGTATTAATAAAAAAATCCATCATTATCCATACAATCGTTGCATATCTTGCTTCCAATAACAGATTTATCGTCACAAATGATCCTTCTACATATAATAGAATCGGATACAAGACACGAAAAATCAATGTTAATTATGACGGAGGGCCATTAAAAAATAAAAATAACAAAGTACACATATCCGAGCGTACTGCATCTTTTTTTAACTGACATCTCTCCGGAGCAGCGTCTCGACATCGACATCGTTTTACGTTTCGAATTTCGAATCCGTCGACGTTTTCCACATCCCTATCAAAATACGAACGTCATTTTAACCCCTACGGTATCGAACTAAAACGAACTTTACTTAGATAGAGATAAATGTCAAATTCGATTGCTTATGTTCCTCAAGCAGTGACACATTGGAAACGGAACGAACTTGAGATAACACTCTGGATTCGATTTGAAGTTTCTGGTTGTGCCTGCAGTGTATTTTAAACTCTAGAGAAACGAATTTAGAGTTGAATTTATTTTGCTGTTGTAGGTCTGATCGGCTTGGAATAAAAGTTATTGAATGATCTCTGATTAGATGATTATCAGTACAGACGCAATGGGTCTTGCTCTGCGGTTGTAAGAACATTTTATATGGTAATTGAAATGTAATATAAGCATTGGATTTTGAGTTGCTTATCGGGTAGTTTACGATCGTATCTGTGCGCGACAAGAACGAACATTGTTTTCGATAATTACGGCAGTAGGTATCGATTTCTCGTATGGTAATGAGCGAATCTGATACATTGTTTGGTGTAAACACGGAGAGATAATTATGGAGGTAACATACAAAGAGACTATGCACGGGAGAATGAGTTCATATAATTAAAATCTTGGCGGGATTTTGGTGTGCTTTTTGATTGTGTTGACGTGAAAAGCCTTAATTATAACTAACTAGCTTTTGCTCGCGACTACCGTCTGCGTGTATTTTATATTTTTTTAATGCGTCTATTCAGGATAAAAGTAGCCTACGAGTATGTCCTGCGGAGCAATTGCGTAATATACTAACATTAGGAATGGCTTTAATTTTGGCAGTTCAACTACTTTCATTGCATTATTTACGTCGTTGAGCAGACAAATTTTTCGAACATATGAGGCAATGGATTAGCAATATCCTTTAAAATGTTTCAGATTGTGATTGTTAGTGTGTTACGCAATTAGGATATTTGTCCAGGGGCTGCAGTCTCGACATTCATAGCGATTGCTTTACGACCGAATTCGGTCGCAAAGTCCCGGATTGACAGGTGAAATGTATAGAGTGACAGTACTTTGCGACCGAATCCGGTCGTAAGGGCGCGTTCCCACTATGTCGTGACGATTAATTTATCGTTCGACGGCTGTCGTATCTAGCTGTTCCCATTATATCGACTGTTTATCGCCACTGTGTCGTCGAAATATTTTATCGTTGAACGATTGTCGCATCCAGCTGTTCCCATTGGAACGTGACGACATTTTTACTGTTCACGGCAGTCGCCTTGTCGTTTGCACATCACTTGCCTCTACTTTCTTTTAGTAGCTACGACACATAGTCGCAATAACGACACATCATTTGCCGTCGTTTTTTTTATCGTTTAATAACTGTCGTGCTAGCCGTTCATATTGACTTGACAATCTGTTGTCACTGCAAAAAAAATCGTGGACGACAGTTAATCGTGTCGTCCTATATGTGAACACCTCCATTTAAACATATAAGCCACGACACTTAAAACTACACGATTATCTGTCGTCACGACAAAGTGGGAACGCGCCCTAAAGCGATCGCTATGAATGTCGAGACTGCTGGGGCAGGTCACATCCATCTGTCAAATTTCATAACGATCGGTTCAGTGGTTTAGGCGTGAAAAAGTAACAGACAGACAGAATTACTCTCACATTTATAGCCTTAAAAGTATGGATTTTGTATCGCTATGACTATATGCTAGTCTTACATTATATAACATCACACCTGTAATCCCCGAAAGGATAAGCAGAGGTGTACCAAAATCAAAATAATAAATGCCGGTTTCGTCACGATGTTTTCCTTCACCGGTTTGAGAGCAGTAGTGATAAAATTATTTACACATAGGAGAGTACATAGTCTGGGTTCGAAAGCCGTTGTTTCGTTCCTTTCCGTTTGGGCCGTTGCCTCTGGGCTACCACTGCTCTCCAATCCAACTTCAATCAAAAGTCATAAATTACTTAAATTAGGCCGAGAATCAGAACTTTTTGAACGTCAAAGTACCTATAGTACATTTGGCCAGTTATTTAATACTGCTGCTACTGTTGCTGGTGGTGGTGCTGTGTAGCAGGCTGTGCAGCAGATGAGAAAGTAACGAACCTCTTAAAAAAAGATAACGCAAAATAAAAAGTGATTACAATTCTTAATGAAATGGGAAAGCGTGTAGCTTCACTCGACATATTAAAGCCTTTCTCGGCATTTTTGACTTACATGAAAGGAAGCTTGGCTCTTAGCCGCACCTTAGCATGTGTTAGCGAAATTGTGCATAAAAGTTTACAGCTCGTTCCACAGGCTTAGTGTTTATTATACCTAGTGCTAAAATACCTTCTAATCAGCAGAAAGTACTGTTAGACTTGGGCTTTGAGAAATTACATAAATACCATACATACTTAACAGTACATCATGCTCTGTAGCGCTAGCGACCACTAGACCAATGCGAAAACACCTAAATAAATAAATTCTAAACAGCACAGAGTACTGTTAGACTAGGGTTTAGAGAAATTCTCCCGTGAAAATATTAAAAAACTGGTTGAAACGCGTAATGGCGACCGAAAACGAAAACTTTAAGCTGTTCAGACCTTTTTGCACGAAAAATAACATGTGAATAAGAAACTGGGGCACACAGACTATGGAGCAGCTTTTATGATTGCAGAAGCAGAGATTTAATCCTATTTAGAGATGAATATTATGCATGGTCTACAGGTGATAATGGTTGTTTAGAAAGAAAAAGCTTTTTTCTCTTCTAAAACAGCCTGTTTCTTTTTTTTCAAAGACACATTCAAAGTGTCTGCAGAATATTTGATGTCTATCGTATTCCTTGCTACACTTCAGCGTTGCAGGGATTCTCTACTTTATGTAAACAAAAATCAAAGAATCGTAGTAGATACGGGATAATATGAGCATAATCCTAATCAGCATGTTCCCACTGCTGGGACACGGGCCTCCTCTCTTCGGGAGGTAGTCAGCTGTAATCCACCACGCGTGCCTAGTACGGGTTGGTAGATGTCACATGTCTTCTAATTTTTGGTTCTAGGACATGCAAGTGATCACGATGTTTATCTTCACAATTTTCAGAGCAATGGTGGTGAAATTATTTACACAAAGTAAAGCCAGGGTCCACCCACGATCTACAACTCGCAAGTCGGGGTCCTTAATATGAGCACAGTCTTTACTTTATACAGGAACATTTCTAAACAAAAACTACACGCTGTTAAACACAAAACCTTGCCAAAACTAGTAGCCCAAAAATGACCCAAAAACAACCAAGCCAACCTGACCGTTTCGACCAAAAAAAGGGACAATAGGCGGCAGATGTTTAACACAATTAATTTTATACATCTCTATTCGAAGGAAACCATTTTTAAGATTTGACGCGTTATAAATTTTTGTAACGTTTTGTTTGCCACACATGCTATGTTTTATTCAGTTCGACGAATACTTGGGAGACTAAAGATGGGGAAGATATTTGAAGAGAAGCTTTTGAGTTGGAACTGGACAAAAATATTGTTTTCATGTAATGTGAATTTTATTGTTTCTTCCTTCGAGAAAGATGTGATAGATTTCTACATTGCTAATTTTTCATCTGTGAGAAAGGTTTGCAACCGTACTGCCTGAGATTCACTGTCTAGTTTCTCAAGCCAGGATAGTAAGCTAGCCGGCTAGTAACTCTGGCTTTGCATATACAAAACTAGCTTCATTTCTAGGCTAGTGAGCTAGCGACTCGAGCTAGGATAGTTTAGTTTGGTTCTATTTTTTGAGCAAGTAGCAGCCCCGCCACTGATTTTACTATCTTGGCTTGTGTACTAGCTTTATGTGGCCGGCAAAGCTAGTACTCGATTAGGAGTGAGCAGTGGCTAAGCATTTTGTTTTTCTGACCGCAACCAAATGTTGTAATGTACTGGGCTTAAAATTATATGCATCATGTAAACAGTACTGGCATCCAAGCCGGGACAGCAAATGATAAATTATTTTATTTATGTAAGTAGGTTTACACAAACACTTTTTCCTACAAGCCCATCATATTTTTTAACCGACTTCTAAAAAAGGAGGAGGTTCTCAATTCGGATGTTAGTATTTTTTTTATTTTTTTTTATATTCGCGCATAACTCCGTCGCTTGCCAACCGATTTGAATAATTCTTTTGGAAAGGGTATACTTCCCAAATGGTCCCATAGAAATTTCATCAAAAACGGTTCAGAAGTTTGGTTTTTAAACCAAAATTACTGGTAAAAATTACAACTTAAAAGTGAAAAATAAAAACTTTTTTGCAAAAAAAAAGCAACCGACTTCCAAAAACGACACTACAAAGTGAATAATAACTTTAATTTCGGAAGTCGGTGGCAAAGAACGAAAATACGAACCCAACGACACTTACTTCCGAAATTAAAGTTATTTTTCACTTTGTAGTGTCGTTTTTGGAAGTCGGTCGTTTTTAAACTAGATGAAGTCGGCGTTTCCTATCTGACTACTTTGAGAAGAAAGCCAGGATAGTATACCGAGCTTCTAGCTTGCTTAAGAAGTTTAAGCCTACACAGTAGATTATCTAACTATTGCCCAGACAGTTGTGATATTGTGATATATTTTAATCTCCTGACGCTTCAAATGAATCAGAAATAGAAGTATTGATATAAAATATGTAGGATCTAAATTCGAGCATAAACCAAATCAGAAGAAGAATGAATCTGAGACATAGTTTTATCCATAGAATATAGGTAAGCTGTGTAGGTAGGTAAGTAAGTAAGTTGTGTACACACCACAATATGCTGCTGAAGTATGCAAAGAGCAATTACGAATATTTTAATATTCAAAAACTCCACCCAGTCAATAAACTCGAGACTTTTGGCATTTATTAACACAATAGCTTCATTAACAGGCGTATTTTATTCAACACTAAAATGCCATTAAAGTTCGTAACTATAAACAAAAATACGACAGATGGTCTAACGTACCCCGCGGTAATAATTTCTATTGTGTGAAACTTGTCGCTATTCAAATCTTTGGGTCAAATTAACAACCTTATTTACCTTCAGTAAGGGTCATATTCTATTGTATGCTAGTAAAAGTTTCGCTCACAATAGAACGATTTGCGCATATATTCGAGCAAAATTATGAAAATCACAATAAAGTGAATAATGCATTGAATTTGATTTAGTCAATTCGGTCATAATGCAATTTACAGGGGGTGTTTTTGGATATGTTGCACACTATTATTACATTTTGATAGTTCATTGTTACTATCCAAACGTTTAGCAAATAGTAGCAGTCTATTAAAATCAATTCAGGGATTAAAATAGTATCAATAGGAATTGGCTTTGGCCACTACTGTTACCAAAAAGATGAATCATCAGATTTAATTTTTGTTCGGAATATCTGAACTCCCAAAAGCTTGAAACAGGCATTCTTATTAGCAGGAATGGAAAATACAAAAATACTGTAACAAGTTTATTAAAATCTCCTTTGCAACGCGTGAATTTCTATATTCACCGAAACAGAAGCTTTACACAAAAACAAAATGTTCTGTTCAACCGAAAAAAAAAACCGCACTATACCGTGGCGTTAAGCATTATTATTTTAGGAGCGTGGCGCCTAGCATATGCTGCTAAACAAACTAGTAACGTTTCAATAGCGCCCTGTTTACGACAGGCACTAAAAAAACTTGGCTAGCACGCCTGGTGTTCATGTAGACGGTTCCTTATATTATGACAAAGAAAATTGAGCAGCATGTCGGTTGGACGATACTTTGGTCACTTTGAAGAACGGTAGTAAAGTAAATGAGGAAGATGAGACTAAAGATACTGGTGTGGTCTTGGGCAAACAATAGGCTACCCTAGTGTTGGAACGATTAAGATTAAGTGTTGGAAAGAAAATAATGAAAAAGATTAAAAATTCTTCTTCCCAATGTAGAAAAGCAACTGGCTTTTCTACATTGGAGTCTTACAAACGTCAGATGATTACATACCAAAATGCTTAATGAATGAACTGCACGAAATTACTCGCGTAGATTTAATTTAATATTTTAGTTAACATTAAACGCGAGCCATAAGCTTGTTTGGAAGTCCACGGAACCCTAAAAATTAATAGTAAAATTCACCCCTCGGAACCATAAACCCTGTTTACCATCGCCACTTGTCAGGATGACTGTAAGAAAACAGTTTTGCTACCATTTTATTATCTTTTTTAAGGGCTTCGTTTAAGGGGCTTTAGCTGAGATTAAAAGTATTGTACGTTTTTATTGTAGTCGGAATTGATTCATTAGTCGACATGTGTTAGGGCAGGTTGTGTTGACTGCTGTTGATATGCTTCGGTTTTTTGGTCATGCAGGAATGTTGGACACCTTTTAATTGATTTAAAAAAAAAGAAACGTTTTGTAAATTGAATTTGAGTGATGTATCATCCTTCAGAGGCAGTACATGGTTAGTACTTATATTTGTTGTATGAAGTCTTTTTCCTTGCTATACTTATGAGTAAAGGAAGTTTAATTATATTCATCGTCATTTGATTAAATGTGGTAATACCAGTAATACTGCGACAAAACTTTACATTCTTTTCAATATTGCTTTCACCTTTGCTCGTATAAAGTGTTGTCTCTCCAAACTGACAAAAGCTCAATTTTGTGAGGAATGTACCTACACAAGCAAAAACCTCTGTCACCAAGTCAAAGTTTTCAAAATTCATTTACACCTCAAAGTGTTAAACCTTAGAACTTGTATCTCCACACCCACAAGGCTCACAAAATTAACTTTGCCGTTTTAAATGTAGAAACACCTTACATACCTTTCACAAGAACATTTCACCGAGGTCTTAAACAAAACCCCATTGTTTCGTCAGAAAGTGTTTTAAGAAGAGAACCCTAAGTATTTATTATAATTCTAGGCATAAAAGTGAAATGGATAAGTATGTCTAAAATGCAATGAATGCTTGAAATTGAAAGGCGGGGTAATGGAAGTCTGGGAGTGTTTAAATTCGCATAGACGAGCCGTTTTCGAGCAACGCTGAAGCTACAATAAGTTATAGTTTTGAACTAATATAAACAAAAAAGTATAAATATTTTATAGTATATGACAATGTAAAAGTTTACGAATGTAAGCAAACGTTCCATTTGAGACTGGTTATTAACCAATCATTAAGTTACGAAATAAGGTCGCTTTTATGATCCCTTTAATCCGAAATTATTGACACTAAAATTCTCTGTAGTTATCGCTACCGGCAACTTGCAGCAGTAACATTGAATCTAGTATTACAGTTTACAACCATTTGAAGTGCAACTGATGCCATAAATGGAAAAATTCTAATAAAGGCTCATCTGATGCCTTTCCATCTATATTACGAGCAGACTATAATCGCAGAAATGTTGCCTCGTCTGTACTTGGTTCTCTCGTATCGTAAAATACTAACAATAGGAATAAAACCATTTAATTTATCTCCAAAGCGAAGGTTCCCGCTGTCAAGTCTCTTTTGTGTTGATCATTGTCTCTACTCCAGCTTCCATTCGTAAAATCTCTAGGTATTTTATATTTGGTATCGTAAAACAAGATATTTATCGAAACTTTCTTTTTATATTCATTTTCAAAATTCAATAAGTATAAATGTCGTTGGAAATTGAATTGTAAATAATGTATGGCACAATTTGTCTGTTTGACTCACTGTGTTTGTATGTTTAACTTATTGGTGGATACAATTATTGTGAGAAAATGTATGCCTGGCAATTTATTAGAACGTACACCGGATGTGATTTTAATTTAAAAAATCAATCTTATAATTATATTATTATTATATATTACCGGTTTGGTTAGTAATACAGCGACTTATAAATATCTCTCCTTTTTCTTAACTTAAGAATGCTCCATAAAGATTTCTAGCAAAAACCTTTACAGCATCATTACTTTCTGCTCCATCTGCTAGTAATATCATTATCGACATAATCATCTGACGTGTATCATATTTAAACAGATCATCAACACTTCCAAGCCGTTTTTGTACAGATACCGTCGATTTACTAATTTGAAACTCCATCAATCATTTTTGTACGAAACTCAATCTCAACCACATGCTATGGGCGAGATTTTACCTGAACCAAAAAAAAAGGTGACAATAACTTGAACGCTAGTAAAATAGTGAGACATCTCAATTTATTGGATACATCCCCAGGTTTTAAAGGAACCGATTTGTAGTTGGGAGTGGACAAAAGTTTCTGGAAATGTATTTGTAGAATCTTTTGATAGTGCCGGTCGAGCGAAAATGTTGGAATTTTTGCCACATTATATTGGGACATTGGCGATTCTATGATATAGCCATAAAATCTGTTTGGATGACATGTATAGAAATACAATAAAAGATTAAGAATATCTGTATATCCTTTGTGTCAATTGACAATGAGCCGACATTGAGAACAATATTTTGGTATAAACCGCTTAACATTGGTGATGCTACTGTAATAATAGCGATAAAGAAACATCTTATGCCTACAGTTAAACCAGAAGAAACAAAAGTTATTGTCAGTCTTATGATGATGCAACTCTCTGCAACAATCGCCTACGTTCTCACACAACCAGACTTAACATAAGAAAAACCAGTAGTTCAAACAAACTTCATCAAAATTTAAGTGCTTATATGGCCCATTGGCGTTCACTCCTCCGTATCTCCGAATTCTTGCATATAAAACAAACTATAATTCACTTTATCGTTAATCTAGAAGCCGTCAAATAGTCTTGACAACTCATTCTAACGACCCGTGGTGTGAACAGTAAAGGATAAATTATTTGTCGGTGACCAAAAATTTCAACGCATCAAGTCCCCTGTGACTTCTTAGAAATTATATATAGATTCGTATCAGTTTTTTCGCTTTGTGTATCCGTACCGCTAACGAAGGCTTTGGTACCTCTACCTGTTTATTTTTTTGTGACATCCTCAGAAACGTTGGGTGCCCCTACCTTGTGAGGGACACTTTTATCGATGACCACCGTATATCGTTACGTTTTGTTACAGTTTTTAATTTTTCAACTGTGATTAGTGTTGCTTAGATAAGAGGGCAAGATTACGGAGGCGAGTTTTTACTGGATAAGAAAGTAAATGATTTTAGCATAATGCTTCCAATGAATTACGCTAGCGGTATTTATAATCGAAGGATAACAGGAAAGAAAAAATATATCAATGAAGGCGCAATAGAAAAGTATTCATATAAGAGTTAAAGTAAATAGAAAAAGTTCATGATCATAAATAAACAATAATTAGACATTTATGTAAATAGCCAACAGATTGTAATCTAAATAAGATATCGTGTTCTTAATAACTGGCATATTTCTTAACTGATCCTAATTAAAATACAAAGCTTATCCTCTAAATCAAAATATAACATTATCAGCTGGTCACGGTCAGGACGTAATTCTCGAAAAAAATGATGATATAAATGATATCTAAGCCCCAACCGTTACAACACATATGTCGCGGGTTAACACTCTTTTGTAGCCCATATCAAAATTAAGATAATTCGTAGTGTCCGTTCTCTATATTCTGAACCATTACATCTGTCGTTTTTTTTTTTTGGAAATGTGGGCAGCGGCCGTCGTTCTGTCGGTCCCATAAAAGAGAACAGGTAATGAGGCTCAGAAATTGGTAATGACTAAATAAAGTCGGCCATCTCTATGCTGGCCTGTTGTAATTTTGAATTATGACTTCATATCCTTCGCCTGCTTTAGGATACGGAACGTGGATAAATGTTTATTTTTCGTTGGTTCGTATATTATTGGGTATTGATTAACTGGGTTGTTTTTTGTGGTGTAAAATTGATACTGTAGCGTCAGTATTTTTAAGGCTTGCATTGTTCTGCAGAATCTATTTTTTGGGTTTACTGTAGCAGACACTATTGAATTTGCACACTGTTGTTTGTCTTACTATATCATCATCTGCCTAGCCTTTTCCCAGCATTTAAGTTGGGATCCGCTTCCAGTCTAACCGGATGCACCTGAATACCAGTATTTTACATGGAGCGACTGCCTGTCTGACTTCCACAACCCAGTTACTGGGTAGTACGATACCCCTTGGTAAGACTGGTTGTCAGTTTTTCGGGCTTCTGACTACCCGTAACGACTGTCAAAAATCCACGAATGACAGCCGGGACCAACGGCTTAACGTACTACTACTATATATAGATAGTTTATTTTTTATTATCTATGTTATTTAATGTAATAAATTTAGCTTTTAATGGTTTTTTTAATTTTTTGTTTACCTATTACTTATTTTATTAATTGTGTACTCGTATCCGCGCATAATGTGGTGTATGCTGTGCTTTTCTGTAAGTAATGAGGCGCTTAGAATTATGTTTGCCATGTACAAATTATAAATTAACCGTGTAATCATTATTGAAAAGCCTAATAAATAAATATATAGTGCCTAAAAGATTCAAGATCAAAGTTAACATAACTAAAACACAAGATTAACATGAAAAAAATCCACAAATCCTACTGTTCGCTCATTCTGTTTCAGAATAAAATGGTTCTATTGAAAACAGAGGAGAATATTTCAACGTTCTACATTGTTAATGTGGCCCGACACGGTCGCAGCTGACACATGTCATAACACCCTCGTATTCAGGCATGTTTGTTTCCTCAACGTGTTTAGAATTAGTGTGTACCCTTGAATTTGTAAGAGATGACTAGTTGGTGGAGCGGTGAGAAGTTAAAATTGAAATTGATGAAATTTTAAGTAGTGGAAGCTGTTTTTGCTTTTAATTTCGGTTTAGAGTCGTTGTCTCTAGTTGAAATTGTTGATATAGTTTTAATAAGTATTATGTTAACAATAATAATTAGAGGTATTGACAGAATTAGGTTTAACTCCTTTAACTACTCTGATTCAGACCGATTCATTAGAATTATTAAAGCGGCACTATAGATGAAGCCATTGAACGTGTTGGTTTTTAATACAATAATAATATGTTCTTTGTAACAAAATCAACAACACTAAATTGTACCCTCATCACCACCGGGACCGGGTGTCGTGTGTGTCATTGCTAGTTCCTCATTGAATTTCATTTGTCTAATTGAGCAACCAATATTTGCTGTTCCGTCGTTAGTTTTGTCCTCATTCTGTCAATACATCACTAAACAGGACACAAAGCTTTATACATGATCCGATTTTGGACTTTATCTGTCCTGTTCTAGAGTGCATTTTAGTGTTGTAGCTTTGGGAATAAAATGGATGTAGGTAAAACACAACTTGTATTGTCGCTGATCAATACAGGCTTAATATTGTTTCTAAATTCCGTTGTCACGCTGTTGCTGCTAATTACTGTGTGTTCTGCTAATTGTCGGGGAGCTAAGTTGGGTTTTGCGATTTATTCGAGCGACGAATTGGTTCTTTGGTAATTACCTTAATTGATTTTTGTTGATTAGATTTTGGTAATGGGAATTTACAGTTTTATTTTAGGTTCTGTATAAAAAATAGTGTTAAAGAGGGACAAACAAAATAATAATGACGATTATGATTAGCATTTTTATGACTGACCTAAATGCCCATAGTTCGATGATGAAGATGTGAGGAATCTTATAATTTTATTAAGCTTATTAGGATGATATACAAGCTAAAATATTTCTAAATAAATATTTTGAAGGACGAAGAAATAAATAAAATACATCCAAATTATAATTAGAGGGAGTAACAATATAAATAATCTAAATTGAGTAAGACTTTTATTACATTTTTGTGTCTGTCTAATAAAATCCTAACTGAAAACGAGTCTCTAAGGAATAGTTGAACAGGCATAATAAAAATGCCGACGGCGACTTTTATCACCAATTTAGAACAAAGCAATATGAAACATGATGTAGGTTTACATTTGAATGTGTACAAGTACTTAATTTGCACTCAGTAGATACATCTATAACTCAAAACAAAGCATCAAAAGAATTTCGAAGCTCTCAACGTAATAATTTCTTATTTACAAAATAGGGTCTAATGTGTAGATGTTGATGGTGTGAAATCTTCCGGGCTAGCAGTTCAGTTAGGTGTACCGCAAGGCTCAATACTGGATCCATTCTTATTCTTAGTATCTATCAATGATTTACCATTCCATTTAATCTGTGACTTTGTACTGTTTGCAGATGACACCTCTCTTATTTTTTAAAATAGACAGGAATAGACAAAATTTTGACGACGTTAACAGTGCACTCTCAATAGTTACACATTGGTTTACGTCAAATAACCTAGTTCTCAATGCCAAGAAAACAAAATGTGTACAGTTCGCCTTACCGAATGTTAGAAATCTAGGACCCAACATCGTCTTAGTTAAAGAGGTGCTTGAAACTGTAGGTTCGGCAATTTTTCTAGGACTAACGGTAGATGCCATAAGTACTTCCTGTGTGTAGTGGGGACCTTACATTTCAAGTCTAGCAGGAAAGCTCAGTTGGGCTGCCTATGCCGTCAGGAAAGTAAGACAATACACTGACGTTGATACAGCTCGTTTAGTCTATTTTAGATATTTTCACAGCGTTATGTCCTACGGTATTCTGCTGTAGGGCAAAGCCGCTGATATACAAAATATATTTGTCCTACAAAAACGAGCTGTTCGAGCAATTTGCCAGCTAGGTGCTTAATTTTTAGTGGTTAAATTCCATTAATATTTCTATTTATATAGTTTAATTAAAACTTTACATTTTCATTGTAAAAATAAAATAATATATTTGTTGAGAATTATTAATTCATCCATAAATTATAAATCTTAATCATAAAGGTAAAGAAATTGATAAAGATAAAGTTAAATGACTTGTGCCAGCTAGGTGCCAGAGTTTCTCTAAGAGATTTTTTTAAAGATATTGGTAATTATCACGGTTGTATCATCATCATCAAGTAAAATCCAAACTTTGTAATTCCATCAACGACTACTTACACGATAAGAATAGTTGGTCGCACTGATTAACTCAAGACCATGTTTAATTTCTTTCTCCAGAATTAGCTTACTGACAGGTTATATGAGTTATATAATTCTTTATTTTTATTTGACTGTATGAGTCAATTCAGTTTAATTTTATTTTAATGTATTATTGACATAATCTACTCATTTAAATGTTTTTCAAATGAGTTGATTGCAATATGTGGTTAGCTAGTGACCTCGACGATTGATCATAAGTATTATTCTTGCCTGAACAACCGGCAGCAAGTTCGTCATGCTCCCTTAGATGTCACTGCTTGCGGTAGCGTCGGGGGTCGGGTTGCCTCCTTCCCTCAAATATATCGAGGGGGTAATGGCTAATCTTTGCGTTATGCTCGTGGACGGGTGCTGCTTGTAGTGACTGTTCGTCTTGATAACTATGGTTTTATTGTTGTTATTAGTATTAACTTACTTATTTATTTTACTTCGATGGTCCTAGTTTATCATTTGTGACTTCAAGTGACAGCTATGTGAACAGAACCCTGCAATGCATAAATATGTAAGCTATCACGCCCTTCATGCCAGGAGGCTTTTATTTAGGTAGTAAGGTTTTATTTACATTTTAATTTTAGATAATTATTTTTTAGCTTAAGTACGTATAGGTTTTATTATATTTGTTGGTATATTGGCGTGGCTAGCTGAAGTGGCAAATCATTTAATTTCATGTTCTGTGTCTTGTAATGTTAATTACTTAACATACCTATTATTGTATACAATCAAGTATTTTCTAACTGCACAGACAGCTGTGCTGCTGGGGAGTTTGTCGCACCACTTCTTCTTCCCAGCGATAGCACTAGGAAGTGGTGAAGAACGGGTGTTTTTGGGAACTGTCTTTTATAATTTTGACTTTCGAAAATTGCTGATTCTCAGCTTAATTTGAATAAATGACTTTTGATTTGATTTGAATTAATCATCAATCAAATTAATCTACAAATCTAAACTCCACTCGAATCAACCCCAAAAGTATTCGAATAAATCAGAATCGGAATCCAATTTAATTGTTTCAACAAATACTTTAGTGGAATTTGCTTCAGCAAATAAATGTAATCCCTTTTCATGTTTTGGAGTTGTAAAAATTTTATTGTTCTGTTTTATGTGTGACATGGTGTCTGAAAGTTTACTGGCCATTTTATGTAATCGTGTTCTGAGCATTGGACATGTCTTTGTGGAGCTATTCCGAACGAAACTAAGATAGCATTAAAAGTGGTTCGATGTGACACTTGCCCCTTGTCGATTTGTTTCGAAGAAAGCTTTATTTTACTGAGGAACTTTATCTTAACCTGCTTAACTATCTATGACAGTATCATTTGCATAGTCAATACCTACGTTAATCTTTATCATAAAAGCTTTACAATGAAAAGACTTAGTCCGATCATCTGAGATCAAGATTAACGAAACACGGTATGCCTCCCTTTACTAATATTCCAAATTCTGCCCAAATATCTATCTGGAAACAATTCTCAGTGAAATTCTTCCTTCATTTTACTCAAACACCCTTCTTCAATTTAATAAACATTCCTTTCTTAGACCTTGGATGAAACCAACGCACTGTTTTAATTGATATTGCTTGTCCAGTAATGTTTTATGGCATTTCAGATATTAAGTAGCTGGATTCAGTAATAAATGTCTGCTGCAAAGTTTTATTGACCGTCTTTGAACTTCGACTGGTTTAATACTAATGTTCTCGTCAATAATGCTACCAGTTTTTTCATTAACTACTTTTGATTTTCATTGAGATTGGAATGGTGTTTTTCTTCATTCTTGCGTATTTGTAATTTTGATTTCATTTATTACAGATTAAATGCCTTCTTATCTATCTTTAACATGTCTTCCCTATAAATTATGATGCCTTTTATAGCGTACCTGAACATTTTAAAACAAAAACCATGTTCATGTTAAAAAATCTTTACCATCAGACAAGCAGATTATTCATTCGTTACTTATCTTTTTTATACCATTGTCAAATACTTCCAAGACAAGGTTGACACGTCTAAAGACCTTCCACAGCAGCGTTCGCTGTCATCAACGGCAATCCGCGTCAATATTTATCACCGCATTACAACCTGTCCCCAAACTCCAGCAACCCACCTTCAATAAATCCCTCATAGATGAGCAGTATCATAATAAATATCCGATCTAACACCGTCTTCCTGCCCACGCACATAATTCACGGAGAATTATTTGTATATATTAAATAAACATATCAAGTAAGACGTTTTACAACGAATGTCCAAGCAACGCGAATTTATATATAGAAAATTCTCTAGTATGATGTTAATTGGACTTATTTGTGCGGAAAACAGATGATAAATCACTATTGCATACAACGTTTGTGCTTAAATTAGACTGATGCACCTTTAATCTGACTCCATTTAAACCTCGCTGCCAACAAAAGAAGCAAAAGATAGGATAGATATTTCTGTTTTACGTAAACTCTTGACACCTAATAAATTAACAGTAGCAGACACTACAACAGTAACATTTACACAAAACATTTATTTAAGCACACTCCCGCTAAATGTATTATGCCATGTCCAACCACTAATAGAAATAAACAACAAAACGAAGGGAAGCCTTTAATGTCCTCGATAAACACTCAGGGACTAGACTCGTAAATTTTGCAATATCTGAAGCAAATATGCACTTAGTATTTGATTAGGCATCGTAAAACAATCGAAGCTAGCCGAGTGGGTGTAAAATCTATCTCATTCCCTTACGCCTAAACGAACTTGTACTCGATAAAAGGAAAGATTTTATGATATGGGAAACCTTCGGAACATTGTTCATCTTGGGTGGCCATATAACTGGCTCAACGTGATCTTTTGGTCTAATAAACATTTGATGTGTGTTTTGCCAGCCGGTTCTCTTAATGTTTATTTTCTAATTGTAGAAGGAATAAGATCTTTGTGTTTAAAATTACTTTGGTGTCTTTTTAATTAATATTGAGGTGCCTACTTGAAAATTTAGTTATTTAGGGTAACGACTTTTTTAGCGCCGGAATCTTATTTTTAAATTAATTTAATGGCCCGAAGCGTCACTGCAGACCGTCCATCTTTATCTTCGAGGAAGGGTAACACTGCCTTCTGAGATATTAAAATGATCATAAAATACTGAGGCAGTAAATTACGTAACGACTTTATTTCACGCAAAATAAGTTGCAACTAGCAATCCGTCTTAATGTCATTCACCGGCTACTGACAGCTACATTTCGTTTAGCATGTCGCTCGTATACAAATCCAACATCTCATTATACAAAAAGTGTCTACAAACGAATTCACCTTGCTACGTATTATAGTAGTTGTTTGAATTAAGTCTCTCACAAGTCTCCAACTGTCTCCAGTCATCTTGTCGACACAATATTTCATCTCGCAGACATCTGTCAAGACGAACAAGATCAACTTTGTCGCCAGCATTGGTATTAATTTCCCTTTGCCCTCTCTTTATTGCTTGTGATTGGATTATTTCCGTAGCAACTTTTCACTTCCCGAGAGTTCTAAAATAAGATTCGTTGCTTGAACGCTTTTATTTTAATCTGGTTGGCTTGTTTTAATATCTTTAAGCTTTTTATTTTTCGCTGAACATTTTCATCTTGAGTTTTATTAAAGATTTGTTTCGTTACAGCTATCTATCTTGTGCTTAGTATTGATGTATGAGTTGTAGATAAAAAATCGACGTTAGCCATTTGTCCCTTCAACACTTTATTTGTTAGGCCATAAATCATTCGTTTCTGATGGAGCGTGTTCACTACAATACGATTCGATGTAGCCATTGATTTTGATAAAAGCTAATCATTGTAGACATTTATTCAATTTCCTTAAGCCATCAATATTACACATACGGCTGATAGGTCAGACAATGCTTCGTTTGACAGAAGTTAGGACGAGGAAAGTAGAAGAATTTTGTTTAACATTAAGAATGAACAATAGGGAAACAAAACTTTTCCATCCAAAAATATAGATAGCGAAACAATTAAGCTCAAGGAAAAAGTTTAGCAAACTCTTCAACTAAATACGACGAAAATCACTTAAGACCCTTAAGTCCAAGCATTACAATCCCTTCAAAGTTTTTATACTTGTGCAAAAACTGGCGAGACGAACGCCGGTTGAGTGTCATACATTTTGATGCCACTGTTTTTGTCTTCCCTTGTTATTGCCGAAACAAAAACCGCTGTTGTTCGCCTGTCTACCGTTTTTGCTCACTTGACAAGTCACCCTTCGCCCGAACTTTAATTTGTCCTGAATAATTACATAATTACACGTCGCGCTGTGATTGTTTTATGTCGGCAATGTTTTGCCGAGCGCGATTCACGAGAAAGTTACGACTCTGAGTCGAGAGTTGATCCAATTTGAATTAAAAGTACCTAATTAGACGATGCTTAAGTTAACTAACCCAAAGCGTTTGTCCCCTTTGAAGGAAATTACAAAATAAATCTGCCTTGCAAAATTGCGTTACACCTAACTCAGTTTCATAAAGGAAAAAGTTGCGCGTTTCTATAATTGGCTCTTACCCAAATTAGCCAAGGGAGGGTTCTTCTGAAATAATAACTTTTCATAATCTTAACGGTACATGTCAGGGGACGAAACAACGAAATGAACTGTCAACTTGGACGTCCAAATCCAATTATTGTTCGGCTTACAAACGCGGGGATTCAAATTAACCTACCTACGTTGTCTTCCCTTTTTGCAAGCCATCGTCGGATTTTGCGGGGCTTAGAAGGCTTTTATTCCATGATACTTGTGATTAAGATTCATTTTTACTTGCCCTTTTCGCTGTAGAACATCAAAGCTTGTGATTGCTTTATGGAGAGGTTTAACTGTTTCCTCATTTTCGTTGACGTTGTTTGTTTTAGGTTTATATTAAAATTTAATCGCGGCGGAGTAATTAATACTACCTTAGTGTATTTGCTTTGCTTCAAACTGGATGTCGATTACGACTAGGATAGGACAAATATTGTACTAGATTTAATAGGGGCTTATGAGATAACTTACATTGTACTTGCGGATACCTAAAGTAAGTTTGTAGCGGGAAGGTAAGGTAAATAATTGCTGGCTGGGTTCCAAGTATTTGTACCTCAGAATGTTTCCTTGTACAAAAAAGAACGTTCTCTTCAAATTGTGTATATTGCGTTGGGAAACTTAATTATGTTCCAGGAATAAATTCTAGGTAGAAATTGTAGTAACATTGCCTTCAAAGTTTACCAGACAGTACACACCCTATTAGCAAACACTGTTTTATTTGATCGTTTATCTTTTACTCAACTTGCGTGGCCTTTTACATTGTGTATATCATTGGAGAGTAGTGGTAGCCCAGTGGTTACGACCGCTACTACAGAGTTGTAGGTTCGAATCCAAAGAAGCGTTACTTTGTGTAAATTGTTTCAACACCACTGCTTTCATAACGGTGAAGGAAAACATCGTGAGGAAACGCCGCATATTTGTGACATCTACGTAACCCGCACTGGGCCCGCGAACTTTATTTGTTGACGCGATGCGCTATTGTCTTACCTATGAATTGCTTTTTACTGCGCCTTACTAACTTATTAATTCTGTGCTGTTTGTAGATAGGTGCCCATCTTTACATACCAAGACCCCTCCGTGTCTCGGAAAGCACGTTAAGCCGTTGTCCCGGCTGTCATTCGTGGATCTTTCACAGTCGTTACGAGTCATCAGAATTCCGAAATTCTGACAACCAGTTTTACCAGAGGGGAATAGTATTACCCAGTCACTTGGTTGTGGAGGTCAGATAGGCAATCGCTCCATGTAAAATATTGGTACTAACTGCATCCGGTTAGACTGGAAGCCGACTCCAACATAGTTCGAAAAAGGTTAGGCAGATGATGAGATGATGATGATATAAAAAGGAAAGTGCCAATATACAAACATAAAAATAAAAGAAAAAATGTTTCGTATTGCCCAGTAACTGGGTTGTGGAGGTCAGATAGGCAGTCGCTCCATGTAAAATACTGGTACGCAGCTGCATCCGGTTAGACTGGAAACCGACCCCAACATAGTTGGGAAAAGGCAAGGCAGATGATGATGACTGTGATGACTAATTTATTTCTGTAACGTGTGTGTTGTGAGTATTCATTATTCCCTTTCAATCAAAATTGAATCTTTAATATCATAAATTAGAACACAACTCCAAGATATAATCAAAGTGAAGTTCTGGAATCACAGTGTTAGTAACCAAAGCGTCAATCTCACTAATTGGTCTGACTCCGTTATCAGCTCAGTCCGTAATGGAAACGTTATCACTTTGCAAACTTAAAGTTGTTACAACTTTGCCTTCAATTGAATCTTGCACGTGATTTTAATCTTTTGACTTTCCTGTCTTCTTTCTGTTAGTAGCTTCGTGATCTTCTCGATTATCTACGTGTAGTTCTAATAATAATACAAATAGAATTGAAACGTTTACTTGAGCATCATTTTCTGATTCTATAATAATTATACATCTTCAAATTTTGATCGTTTTAATCCTTAAATTCAGTACTCATCATTATGAACAACTTTTACTACGGGACCAACCCTGAACTCGTAAAAAAATCAGTTGATCCATACATTATGTTGAATTATGCGAACATAAATCTATGGATCAACTGATTTTTTTTTTCACGATTTCAGGGTTGGTCCCGTAGTAAAAGTTGTTCATAATGATGAGTAACAATGACCCGTTTTAAGGATTAAAACGATCAAAATTTAACGGTGGAGTTTTACTCATTAGGTGTTTTGTTTCCTAACTCAACAGACAGCTGTGCTGCTGGGGAGTTTGTAGCACCATTTCATCTTCCCAGCTAAAACTCTAGATAGTGGTGAATGGTGGACTATCTTATATTATGGTTTCTAACCCAGGCAGGTGCTTTAGTTTATGTAATTCATATCATCACCACGGCTCTCGAAACGGTGAAGGAAAACATCGTGTGGAAATCGGCATGTCCTAGAACCAAAAATTCACACACCGCACTGGGCCCGTGTGGCGGATTCTGGCCCACTTCCTCTCACCGAGGTAGAGGCCTGTGTCCCATCAGTGAGAACGTTATAGGCTGATAATGCTAATGCCAATGTAATTTTATCGCTTGAAAAGTGCTGATTAAAATAAATTAATTTTGATTCTGTCTACTTTGTGTTTTTTTTTTTTTTAAACTTTGCCCCACACTAGGAATTACTCCTGTATCGTGGGTGCGTTTACAAACATTTAAACTCACATACACAAACAGCCAGACCCGGAACAACTACTTGTTCATACAAATATTTGTTCCGTGCGGAAATCGAACCCGCGACACGCAGCGCAGCAGTCAATCGCTTAACCACTTGTTAAAGCTTTGGTATCTAAAAATAAATTATCCGTAAAAAATAACTCTCTAATTTCTATTAACATCGTTTTTGTTGAGTTGTTTATTACCCTAAAAGCCTCTAACAGCCTCTTTCATAAAGAGGTTTACTCCAGGCTGTATGTATTACGAGTTCGCAAGTATTTCTTAAATACCTGGTGCTAATACTCCTCCAAGTGCCCACACCTCGCAAAGGAATGAATGTGAAGATATTTTAACAGTCGTAAAAGTTAGCTATTTGCACGTAAAGTTATTGCCCATTTCGTTTTTGTTTCTAGTATGTGTTTAATGCCCATGGCTATGTAATTACTTGGTGTGCACCTTTTACCGTCTTTTAGCGAGAGTTGTGAATTTATGTGGTCCCACGCTTTTAAGGAATATGAGGAGAAATAAATTTAAGGTTTGAAGAACATTGTAACAGTTTTGTGGAATCTTCTTTGTTTTAAGTAATGTTTTAAGGGTGCCGTACTTAAGTGGCACCAATGGGAGCCTATTGTTAAGCCTCCGCTGTTTGCCTATCCGTCTGTCTGTCAGCGGGCTGTATCCCATGAACCGTAATTGGTAGACAGTTGAAATGTGCACGGAGTGTGTTTCTATTGCCGTTATAACAACAAAACACGGTTAAAATTTGAAGGGGGTAAAAAATGTGAGAAATGTGTTTACTTTAACTGATTTTCCTTCGTGTGCGAGTCTGACTAGCACTTGGCCGGATCTTATAATTATTTTACCTGAATATGAATAGATTTATTTTTGAGGAACTTCTTCTTTCGACATGGAAATTCTTTTCACGTTACATTTTTTATGACACCCATTTTCCGACACGTCCAATAAAAATACTATCATAAATTCCTCCCAAGAAATTAAAATTAATTTAAACCTACAACGTTTAAAATTCTCTTCGACTCCGTAATTTTATAACGCATTTTTTCTTGGCAATGCCATCGAGTATACACCGCGACCCAGATATCTCTGGGAATACAGCCAATCTTGATCTCAGAGTCATTTAAGATAGTTCGCTGCCTACGAAGGAGGACGCTAAAATGGCTAATCAATCAATCTAATCCCCTACTAAAGAAATCAAACTGTGGATGGGAGCAGTGACAAATTACACAGTAATTGCTTTGTGCCGGAGACAAAGACTTTTTTTCTCTAAATTGTATTCGTTCGAATAACTGCGATTCCGATTGATGAGTTGTTAGAGACAAATGAAGAACGACTGTTATACGGGCGTGATTGGGTTGAGGATAAGTGTGCAGGGATTTAGAAAAAACCTGCGGAGTATATGTGTAATACACACAATGATAATGCTGAATGGCATTATCATTTTATTTATTTAATAGCCTCCCAACCGATTTCGATTACGGTGGCCAATCTCAACGGAGATTAGCTAGGTACGCAGGAGATATTATGGTGCACAAGTGTGTGCGTATATACAAGTGCACTCTCTGTTCCTTTACTCTCATAGTCCGATGGGACGGCAATCGGACACAACCGGGGAGAGATCAGGCGCAGGACCAACGGCTAAACGTGCTTTCCGAGGCACGGGGATTAAACCATCAACTTCCAAATTCCGGACTATTACTAAGAAATTCCTAATGAAAAACCTAATAACACTTTGTCCGACCTGGGAATCGAACCCAGGAGTAGCAGCTCAGCAATCACCCTTGCAACCACGAGTCTAACGAGGCAGTTATTAGTTTATTTATTAAAGAACACCAACAGCATTGCTCAAAAAGCCGCTAAGCTGAAGTGGGACTAGGCTGGCCACGTCTGCCTTATTCCCAATGAGGTCTGGCCCAAAATAGCCACCACGTGGAGCCCTGACACAGCTAGAAGGCGTCGCGACAGACCCCGTAGATGATGGCAGGACGAGCTGGACAAAACAAACGATTGTGGTCCACTTTAGCCCTGAATCGAAAGAGCTGGAAGTCATGCGGCAGTAGAATGATGCAGGCTAACAGTAACAGCATATGCTGAATGTATAATATATAATTATTTACATTTAACATCTGTTAGAAAATAGTATTTAGGAAAGGTATTACTGCTAAAGTTTACATGTTATATACATTTTACATGCTGCAAAATTATAGCATAACATTTAAAGAGAAAAGACATTGGAGAAAAGCTGCTTCCAAACTAGAAGTAAAATTTTGACAGTTTTAATAGAATAGTGAATAGAAATGTATGCCGTCCTATTATTCATCGTTATGTCTATTTATTTATAAATTAGATAAGCTAACACAAAAAAAATATATATTATGTAACTATACAAGCTGTTGTTTTGCATCCTCGTCAAAGGACAATGCCAACTATCGGCTCAAATCGACAGACATTCTATAATAATGATAATTCATGCTTTAAAACAGTAAGAATTATACAATATAAATAAAATCTGTAGAAGCACACCGTTGAAAAATCATTTGAATTAATTATTCAATTTGTCAACACATTTCATAGCTACAATTTCAATTAAAAATGTTGCCAATGCCAAAATAAAATAATATTGATACGAAATTACACTTGCAAATCGATTACAGTAATATCAATATGGAGCTACGTAAGTGAATTTATTATTTACATAAGTCCGTACCTCGTAATTCTTATAATAATAAATAGCGTTTATTTATATTTTTGAATGTACATAAATTATAAAATAATGTCATAATTAAAACTAATTTAAATCGATTATCGATACCGTTTAGAACAGTTTATTCCTAATAATGTAATTATAGTACTGGCAACACTTGATGGAAAACTTTAACTTGTATTTTGTCATTGTCAAAAAGTTTGACTTCTCAATTCTCCCGCGTGTCATCACGAGGGACGAAGTGTTTCAGTGTTTTTTCGAGTTTTGTTTTGTTTATTGCTGTGTTTTTTGAACTCCGATTTTTCTACCACTTACGACTACCTTGACTGTTGAAACTGAACCTGAACCTGTATTACTCGCTGACCCGTTTTTTTGACCCGAGTTCATAGTCTTAAGTATTGAATAAGAGTGGAAGGTAAAGTTTGTATTGGAAATAGATCAATTTATTCAAACGTAACATAACATAAAATCACTCCTCTAGGTACACCGATATTTTGCCATCAATTTTATTATGCAGATATTACAATATGTAAGTACTACAGGGTTGAAAATAACTACTCGTGATACAGGATAAAATCAAAATAAACTGAAACCGTGCTACAGTTCAATGAACCTTGTCAAAAAAAAAGTTAAAAAACCAACAACCCAAAACAGCGAAACTTCCCCTCAACTTGTTTCAACAACCATAACTCACGGGGAACTAATAACTAAAAAATTCAAAATTTTCTTTAGATTTATCGCCGCGCCATAATTCTTTTGCTAATGCAGATTTCAAACGGAATTGAGAGTGCACCATTCCACCATTAATTTTGGCTCAGAGTGCCAGGTGTGACTTCTAACTCCTTGGAGGTCTGCACAATCCTTGTCGACCCTCACTCGACGAGGAAAAACGGAGATTTACGATCTGCGATACTTTAGCGTAGGGAGGAGACGTCGTCGTCAATAGAAATTCAAGTATCGATAGCGATTCAAACTCAAACTCAAAGGATTTATTTCAAATAAACCAATTACAGGCACTTTTGAATTATCAAGGGGTCGGTCAGACAGAAAGATGAAGTTAGTTGCCCTAGCCTTGCTAGCTAGTTTTTGATTATTAGTATGACTCATCTGATTATATTTTCATCATCCTTATCATCACCAGCCTAAAGCAGTCCACCGCTAGACATAGGCCTCTTCAATTGCTTGATCCTCGGCAACTGCTACCTGATTATTTTCTTAACTTAAAATATGTTGTGGTGTTGACACTTTGTTACATATTATTTTTGTGTTATATGTCACAGTTCGATGTTTTTGTCATCAAAATAGACTGCCTGCTGACGAATTAAAATGGTAAATAAACCCTGTAACTAACTTTATAAATTGATCACTTACAAAAAGAATTGTCATACGTAACTCATCGATTATCGACATCGAAAACTTTTAAGAGACACATTCCCACATCCCTACAAACATTTCATTCGAAAAACTTGCGTTTAACGCCTTCGGATTTTGAACTGGCTATGAGGAATGTTGATAGGAGCCTTTTGGAACTCAAAAGTGAGTTTGAAAACTTGGAATTGGTACGACAACTCCAATTTAACTATAAAAAGTAGTTTTTTGTGACAATTTCAACGTATCATCTTCCTTTTATTGGAGAAGTGAAAACGGAAAGTTTGGTGATAGTTTGGTTGTGGGTTGTAACTTTGTGAGTTATAGCACCGTTTTAGAAATTGGTGGTTTAAGAACACCAAATAGGATCCAGTATGCATCCTTTTTGGTGTAATAATGTGATTCTGAGGAATTAAGTAAATTGATTCTCAAGTTTTTGGGTCGAAACAACTACCACATGATATGATCATCAATGCTTTAAACAAGAACAAAACGGCGTGAATAGCTAAGGAATTGACGTGGTTTCGAACTAAGGAATCATTGAGTGGTCGTAGTGAATCAGGGCCCTGTTCTAGTCATATAAATAAATCTGCATTAATTGGAATAAAATACACTACTCGATTATGACCATCTACTAACAGCCTTATTACGTTATGGCCATTCATCTCCCTCAAACTTTAAACTAAACTAACCTCAAAGAAAAAGGTTTCATTCGTCCAGAAATAAGTTTTTACAATACATCCGAAAACATGTAACGTTTTTATCTACATACTTCAATATTTTCAACAAGCTGAAACTAGCAAATTGTTGTACTACCCTTCCAACTTCATTTCAACCTTCATTTTTTCTTCTTCATTTTTTACATGGTCACGGTAAGTGTACAGATATTTCCATCTAAGCAAAACTCATATAGGCTACATCTCATCAGAACGTACGACCTTTATCGCCATTCAAGGAACTGAGTAATATTGAGGAAATCCGTGGCTGTAAGGCGGGGTTTATAATACTTGTAATCCAGAGGGAAGATGTAGGTACTAGCTATTTTTAGAAACAATATTTTTGTATGATCCGGTAGGAATATTTTACACCTACGATTTTGACCTGTACTAAGATCGGATTACATGTGGTTTTTCTTTGAGAGGATAGGCAATATTTTCCATTGGTTATGTCTCAAAGGATTACTTTAAGAGAACGAGTATTAATGTTCTTCTGTCTGCTTAAAATGTCGGCTGTTTGTGTATGTGAGTTTTAATGTTTGTAAACGCACCCACGATACAGGAGAAACTCCTAGTATGGGGCAACGTTTTTATAAAAAAAATAAAAATAAACTGCAATCACTAATTCCTCAAGTACAGAAAAACAAAATATTATTATAATTATATATTTATTATATTATATTATGAAAATTTTAAATTATGATTTCCATAATTAATGGTGTAAATATAAAATATTCTTAACGAAGCCGAGAGTCACATATTCTTCCCGTAATAATGTTTTTTTAACAAGGTCATACCTAGAAACCTATTGGTTACGGTAATATTGAAGGACAAAGTTTATTTATTTATTTAATCATTTATGTACACACATAATTATATAAACAGAGAAGAAGAAAAAAACATAAAAATTGGTACAAAGGTGATGCTTATTTCTAAAGAAATCTCTTCCAGCATACCTGCGATAGGAAGGTAGATAAAGGGATGTAGACAGCGTGTTTAAGAGTAAAAGAGAAAATAAAATACATTTAATAAAAAACAATTCAAATAATATGAGAATATACTAATAACCAGTTCCATCTTCTTTGGCATTTTATTACGAAAACAAGTTTTGGATGGTATAACTTAACTTTAAATACTCCAATGATTCTTATGCACAACGTGTTGTGTGCGTTACGTTGTGCACTAAAAATAAAATTCTATTCTATTCTACTACTGTAAACAGCGAATTACCACACCGTAAATTAATGTCGTTTTCCAGCAATTATTTTTGCTGAACAGAATGCGTAGATAATGGGTTCATGATGGGGCTTGTACATCCTGTATATTATAGTAAAGACCACCACAATTTGCCATTTTATACACGGGAACATTGTTGCCAGATTTAGTCCATGTAAAGCATAACTTTTACCAAATAACTCAGTCTATTAAAGTCCACATCTAATCTAACCTAACTAGCCTGTATTGTCCAACTGCAGGGCAAAAGCATCCTTCTCCCTTTTCCACACAATTCTGTCTTTTGCCAGTCCTTACGGTAGGAGTCAAGCTCGTCTCGCTATCTTCGTATTGGCCTGCCGCCATGGCGTCGTGCGTTTGGTGGGATCTAATCGGTGGTTCTCTTAGCCCAATTGTCATTTGACATGCGGCAAACATACGGCCCAGTTCCACTTAAGTTTAGCGGCTTTCTGAGTAATGTCCGTTATCTTGGCCTTGGGTCGCAGTATTGTGTTCCTTAAAGTCCAGATATACCTAGATCAAAATTAAATTGCATTACTGGTTTCAGCTTCCTATCACAATGCATTATAGGCCGAAAAGTAGCTCTCCAAAACTGATGTGGTGACATGATAGGTAGCTGTAAATTGCGTGTCAATCAAACTACCGAAAAGCGAATATGAACACCAAGTATTCATCACGACGAAATTAATTAATTTAATTAATCTCACACATCAAGCGGGATACTGTTCGCGAGTCAACTAAATTCACTTCAGATTTTCATATTTGGGTTTTCATACAGTAGCTTTTTTTTTTTTTTTTTTTTTTTTTTTTTGAGGATGGGAAATGATCAAATGACCCCTCCCGCTCTGGGTGGAGCAGAAGGGAGTGTCAGACTCTTACTGACTAAAACCCACCCGTGTTCCTTCCTTAGCCCTTTATGTTCCAGGGCAGCGGTAACCCTTTCGGACAATCCCGCTACCCTGGCATTCATACAGTAGCTTATGTAGGTTTCGTAACCAGTTTTTTTTGCTTGTCGATGGCAAAAATATAGTTTTTTGAAGTGAAAACTTCTTCAGCAGCGTTGTGCACTTTTGTTGTTATGGGTAAAAAATGTTAAACTCGTGTAAGGACACGTGACCTGATCGAAAATTCGTAAGACGGAGTTCGCGTCAGGACACGTGACCTGATCGAAAATTCGTAAGACGGAGGGAACGTAGACCGCATTGAAAAAATATTCTTTAGAATTGTTACATTACTCAGCTCCTTACGTTTCTCAGAAGTTGTTTCTAGAAACTAGAAAAAAAAAAATGATTTATGAAACTTGTTTTGTATCGCCTACAATTCCAACTCTCCCGACGATTCATTTCCAAACTTTTCGATATTTTCTTTCGTCGAAAAGAAACCGATGACACCAACTCATGATCCAACATACCTAGGGGCTTTAAGCCCAGTTTACCGGTCAATTTGATGCCACATACATCGTTGGACAGAACAGTGGGTCACAAATCATGCATATTTCCGTTCGGCGCACGCGTGCATATAGTCTGAACAAACAATACGGTGTTTATGGCTTGAAATCGCACAATGTGTGCCGTTACTTAGTAATGTATGTAACAGCCGTGTAGGCTGGGACTGTTAGTTATTGTCTCCATGAAAATGTTTAGCTAGGCTAGGTCAGAAAGTCAGACGTCTACTTTACCTAGGATAGTAGTATTGCTTTTAAGAGTCTACTTGTACAAAACTGAATTTGACATCCATGTATTCCTGTCAACAATATTTAGGATTAAATTGTTGTGTTTTTAAGATTACCTTAAAATTAAATTGGAACCCTTATATGATCACTTTTTGTCTGTCTATCAATGAAATCTTTTTAAAAATAATATTTGTGTGACCATCATCAGAGTTAAGATTAAAAAAATAATAAGCATATTCGCCGTACGCGTGTTACAAAAGTTTTTTGCAATAGGTACGTTAGAAGCTATAATCTAGCAAAATAAATAGTTATATAGTCACGTATAGTATAGCTTCAACTATACCACAATCCCAACTTTGCCCTCAATATCGTTTTCCATATTCCACCAGTAAATTCGATTTTGAAGTCCAAGAAAAAGCCAAAAGCGCCCCCTTCCGAAATTTACGAGCTATTCGAGCGACTTGTTTTTGCCGCATAACCGACCAGCGATTTAAACTGGGAAATCTGTAGGCATGTTTTCGGGGTAAAAACTTTACCTCGACGCGCATGTGGCCCAAGTTATGAACGGCGGTTGATTTTATATCGACAACTAGCTGTGCCCCGCGGTTTCACCGGCATAAGTTTCGATCCCGTGGGAATATCGGGATAAAAACTATTCTATGTGTTAATTCTAGTTATAATCTATCTGTGTGCCAAATTTCATCTAAATCCGTTCAGTAGTTTTTGCGTGAAAGAGTAACAAACATCCATCTATCCATCCATACAAACTTTCGCATTTATAATATTAAGGAAGAACTGCAGAGAAGAACGAAAGAAACTTGCGTTTATTAGCATATCAACAAAAAAAAAAAACATCTTAATACTACGGAAAGAAGATAATGCTTTTAATGCCAGAAGGGCTTCATCTAGCTTTAGTAAAGAAGGCTGCAAGGTTGTAGCAACAAAACCCTTATAAGCTGGCCTCTTCTCCAATTGAAACTCAGTACTACACTAGGCCAGCTGAAGGTCAAAGTGTTACCACGGACGTGCTGCCTAAACATAGCGAGGAAACCGCACATGTCCTAAAACCAAAAATTCAAAGTCATGTGACATCTATCACCCCGCCCGCGCGCGTGGCCCGCGTGGTGGATTACAGCCCACTCTCTCTCTTACAGAGAGGAGGCCTGTGTCCCAGCAGTGGGAACATTATGGGGGATTATGATGTATTTAAAACTTTAAGTGTACACTTCTCAAACCGCTACAATCTTTAAACTTGGGACACTCATGCGATCTCTTTTTCAATTTTGTGTCCAAAACTTTTCGCGTTGGTGTGAATTATTACCGTCGTAATGAAGGGACAATCACCTGTTTTTATACCCAAATGTGTATTCAGTAAACGTATTATCTTTTGAAAACGATTATTTAAAATGTCTTTGTTTGGATTTTGCGCAAATGTTTTTTTAATGAATTATGCTGCATTTGTGGAAAAAGAATTATGGGATAAGTTGGTGCTCAAGATTTTTGTACTGCTATTATAAATCTGGTGGGGATACAAAAAATAAAATGAATTTAGTTTTATTTTATATTGTTCCAAATTCAGTAGTCAGCTATACAAACGTTTGATTACTGACGCGTAAAAAATACCGTGACAATTACTTTTTGCCTCGCACGAGACATAAGACATGATTCATACAGAATAAGTCATCTCACACCAACGAAGTACAATCGAGCCGTGAAAATCAGAACACAAATACTGACTACTATTGTCCCTAATCTCACTTTTTTTCTTAACGGAATCACGAACTCGATCAGGAACGTACGTGCGTAAAGAATTTGTGACCAAGTTAACAGGCGATGTGCTTGACAACGTAATCGAGAACGGACTTTGAACTTCAGAATGCTAGTTTTTGTCAATCCCATGTTGATATTTCTCACGAACAAAAACTCTGTTTTCATTATCATTTTTTTAGATGAATTCAGCGCGTGCTTTCGAGTTCCTACCGAATTTGTGATCACGATCTGCTTTTTTGGTAGCGCTAAATGGTTCAACTCGACGAAGTCTGGACAAAAAAAATTATGCTAGATTTGCCTAGATCGGATCAATAGCAGTGTTTGAGTTTGCGGATTCTACATTTTTTGTTGGATTTCACGGCTCATTGAGTGCACAAAACCTAGGCATAATAAAAACGTGATTAAAATAGGTAGCATGACTGTTAGACTATTCAACATTTATGAGTATTTGACTACAGCAGCTAAGCAAATATGATACCTACAAACGGGATGGATCGTATAGCTCAACTCGGAACTTGAGGAGCTCAACAGTTATTATTTTATTTATTTATTAAAATCTTCCTTACAACTAAAATTACAGGTCTATTTACATCCTTGTATTTTCTATCTTCATCCTTATTACGTACCCTCTCATGATGAGATCATAAATTTGTCATTAAGATCTTAAGGAAAATTACGGTAATTTTGTTCGAAACACGACGAGAGTGATCTTTTATACATCTTCCGCGCACCGTGCCCTAACGAGTATTAATTAAAATTTACAAATTAATATGTACACATCACCTGTGTACCTATCTAATTAACCCAATTTTGTGATGTAAATTGCCGTTAAGAAATTATTTTGCAGCGGAACTTTTGTTATGCGTTATTTCCTTCGACGTGAAATATTAATATTGGTATTTAATAACCCACCCGATGTGTAAAATTTATGTGCATCCAGTGGGATTATCGTGTGTTCTCATAATAAGCTGTTTAATTATTAAATTGGAGTGATCGTAAATAAATGATGTACTTAATGAATTAATATTGTATTTTGAACTGATGTTGTGTGGTTTTTGAATCACATTCTTATTAAAAGGCTTCTGGATTCAATAACTATCTAGTAATTAAAATCACTCAAAAAAACCGTAAGTACTTCAACACTTTTTTTCATTATCAAACTCAAAGCATGTATATCAATTAAATCATTTACAAGCACTTGTCGCCTTGTTAAAGTCAACAAGTGTGTCTTGTCGTTCAGTTAGTCAGTAAAATGGAGAAGAACGGACAAGAAACTTTATCACAGAAAGTTAGCCCACTCATCATCTGCCTAGCCTTTTCGCAACTATGTTAGGGTCAGCTTCCAGTCTAACCGGATGCAGCTGAGTACAAGTATTTTACATGCAGCGTTTGCCTTTCTGACCTCCACAACCCAGTTACTGGGTTATACGATACCCTTTTGTAAGACTGGTTGTTAGACTTTCGGGCTTCTGACGACCCATAACGACTGTCAAAGATCCACGAATGACAGACGGGACGAACGGCTTAACCTGATCGATCGACCCGTGCGGCTATTATTACTTAGTCACAAAAGAAAGTTACCCCACTATGCAACAATAATTGTCAAACATATTAATGCGAGCTCTCACAAAAGCGTTCGACACGCTTTGTGTTCATTTGATAGCATCAAAGGTAGGTGATTGTCTTTTATTTTACTACAATGTGTCATACTGGCCTGAGTTCACTAAAATAAACGAGTTGATTTGTCTTGCACTGTGGGCGGGAATATGCCGATTATGCGATGTTATTTAGTGTAATATTTACGGACAAAACCCGTTGTAGACATAATTTAGGGCTATTTTGAAACAGTAACGTTATTGGATATTGTAAATGTTTGTAAATGGATAGATATGGTAAGAAGTGTATGTGATATGAATATGACACGATTATGGAATGGTAAGCAGATTTTTTATTATTAAGAAAAATACACACAAAGTAAAAGCATTTATTTCAAATAGGCACATAAAAGGCACTTTTGAAAGTAAACAATTACAATAAAATAGAATCGATTTTAGTCGCCCCTTCCAAAAGGTTGTTTCGTATGGAGAAGAAATGGTCAAGAAACTCCACCGCTAAACCGTCTTTTAAAATGTTTTACAATAGTTTGCATACATTAATAAAATTATATAGTTACCATATGGAAGATGATGCACCTAGACTAAAAATTACTATACCTACCAAAATAGGTAAAAAAAAATAAAAAAATGAAACCATTGATGTTCCGCAAGTACTTTATATCCAGTAACATAAATATATAGGTATCAAAACAATAGGGTTCGGGGCGAAGATAAAGTTTCGTTAATTGTATAACATAGATTCCCTTTTCGGTGCGCAGCCCAGTTGACAGACGTCACACGGCTAATCAAAAGAAGGATGCGCCTCATATATTTTAAAAGAAGCTTCTAGAATGTTCTAGAAGCTTCGACTCACCCTCATTGGCCGAGCTGGAACGAGAGGGGATTTTTCCGCCAGAAGCGCGCTGGTGGTGGCGGGAGCGCTTGGAAATAGTTTCGCGTTAGAAGTTTTATTAATAAAACATGACCAATCACATAGAATAAGACTACGGTTTATTCATGTTCTCAACGTTTTTCAAACAAAAACATTGTTTTTTCTACAAAGAACTAAAAAACCAATGACATTTTTAAATAGGATACCTATCATTATCCAAACAAAAACCTCTAAGTACACACTGAAAAGCAAAAACCAGTACCAAAATAAATCATTAACTTTTTGTACCACCGGAAAAAAAACCGTCAATCCAGAACCGCTCATCCGATACCAATTACGGGTATTAAAATGTGCAACCAATTTTACCTATAGGACTGCAAAGTCGACGATAAATTAAAGGGCTGTAGCTAAAATAGGGCCCCGGGCGCCAATTTCATTCTCTATAAATATGAACGCTTGAGTCTTGTTTTTGCATCGTTTGTTTCATACCTTGTTAACATATTCGCAGTTTATTTGTACACCGTACAATAAATTTTGTTGCTATCTCTACAATGGAAACGTTGCTTTGCGTGTAAAGTTGTAGCTTATAGTTTTGTGAATTGTTGTTTTTCTATGAGTGGCTCGTTTTTGGCGCACTGTGTGTAATATGTGAATTTTCGTCGATTAATTTACACTTGCAATTATATCGATGACAGAGGGTAGTCACAACTCTTGCTACGGGTTCCTTTTCTTGTGACTTTTAATGATATACAAAAAGATATTATTATATTAAGGGCTGATTTTTCCATCGCCAGATAACTTTTATTCGAGGAATAATATTGACGTGTGATATTTATTGTATGAAATATTTCAAAATTAATCCTTGAATAAAGTTATCAGATACATTGCTGTATTGTTGTAAAACAATACAGTATTTAGGTAAAATGAGGGACATACTTAAAGGGAATGTAGAACTCATGATGTTGAACAACTTTTTTTAACCCCGAAATATGTAAAAAAACAGTCAATTTTTTCCTGGGTAGTTTGGCTCGGATCGGCTTCCACCATCTCTTTCAATTCATTGTTATTCACCTGTGTGGGCGGTCTTCCACGTGGTTCGTTCTTCAAATCAAAGTTTCCATCACGAAAGCGTTTAAACCAAAATCGCAAGGTGCGTTCATTAGCAGTCCCCTCTCCAAACGCAACATTGATATTGCGACCTGTTTCTGCCGCATTAGTTCCGCGTCGGAACTCGTATTCAAAAATAACTCGAATTTTCGAAGTATCCATCTTTCTTGTCTAAGATGAATAAAAAAAAAACAACTGAAAGTCGATAGTCAAATGTTGCACATTTTTTAAAAGAAGAACTTCATAGGTACCATTTGAAAAAAGTTTCACTCAAAAATCTCAGACCATGAAGGTTCTATGTCAATTCGAAGTACCTATTACAATAAAACGGCAATTTCATACTTTAACCCCTATTATTAAGGGCTTCTTGGATATACTTATAGACTGCTAAGGTGGTGGAACGGTTTTTACGAAAGCCGCTCTGGCATTCATCAAATATATTGTATTTTTCGTCAAAAAGTATAAATACGGTCACTCATGGCTTTTTCAAAGATTTTTGAGGCTGATGTTAAGAGAGCTATTGGATCAATCAACCAGTTCCCCACAAAGTCCATTTACGCGATCAAAATGTACCCTCACCTAACCCAAAAAACTGCATTATAATCAGATCTATAATTAATAATAGTAATTTCATGAGAATATAATAATTAATTCCGCTTTGTTATAATGGAATAATATTTCCGATGAACTAAGAGTGTATCAGCTGCGTGTCATCTCGAACATGTTCTATGAGTAAATGCCCATCCCCTTTTAGGGAAGGGGATGGGCTGTATTGATAACCATGGTCGATTGGTTTGGTTGCCTTTC
Source organism: Apamea anceps (assembly GCA_951799955.1). NCBI lineage: Eukaryota > Metazoa > Arthropoda > Insecta > Lepidoptera > Noctuidae > Apamea > Apamea anceps. Next base: position 16,075,083 of record OX637519.1, on the reverse strand, counting down.
TGACATTTATTTTTTAAATGTCGCAGCATCATGCTGAGATAAGAGCCTTTTGGCCTCGTATAGGACTTTCTATTTCATGTTTCGTTTTGTTACTTTTTTTGTTTTTACATATAGTTTGGTTTTTTATTTTTGACTGCGCTTAGTTTAGTTCGTGATCTTCCTGTACGAGTAGCAATTAATACTTTTTCTTTCTAATAAGAACAAATGATTTGTTAGCGCGGGGGGCAATAAATGAGTGGACTGTATAACTAGGCAAAGGTTTAATACCGTCTGATCTACAAAATATAAACTTTCCCGGACAAACAATTAATATTTTAAGAGTATCGTCCGTCGCGGTGGAGTCCGTAGAAGTGACTGGTCATTGGGCCGAGCCGTGTCGTCGCCGCGCCGCGCCTCATCTTGCCGATGACGCGCTAATCACGCTGGCTGCGCATGCAGGCCGCGCGCATGTTGTTGTGTTGGGTTCGATTCCCATCAGATTTGAGTCCATCATGTTCTCACCCTTATCCCAATTTATTTTGGGGTCGGGGCAGCATTTCTTCTTCTTTTAAATACAGGGTGGCAGGGACATCGACGCGCAGACAGAAACCATGAGTTCAGCCATCATGAATTTTTCGTCGGTTATCAAAGAAAAAATCTGCTGTTTCATAGAAAAGTGCAATACCTACGCAGTCAAAATGTATGGAACAGCAACTTTTTTTTTCAATACCGACCAAAAATTTCGCACCCAGCGTTGAAATTTTTCTGGTTGTGAATTATGTGCTGAAAAGCGGTAACAGGTTGCGCGTTCAATATCCCTGCCATCCTGTATATTATTTCTCTATTAGTTGTCGCCTCAGTAGTTACCCCCTTCCTAGCCATATTATCTTCCACATAGTTCATCCTTCTCAGTTGCCAGCACAAAAAAGAAAAGTTTTATATTAGTTTCAGCGATCATTTTATACCCCAAAAACTAAAAAGACGGCGGCAAAACACAACTGTTAATAAACTACACAACTTCCCTCTCGAGGCCAGAGAATTCAGCAGCTATATTCCGGATATCCCAATTTAACCCACCTAGACAAAACACAGACAATGCTAAACTACCTCACTCGAACTTTCGGGCCACCGGCACACAGACGTTACACTACTTCAAACTTGCACAGTGCGCCAAGCGAGAATCATGCTGGACAAAAACAGCACTAGACTATTTTCATTCATGTTTATATCTCGGGACTCCCTGGCGACTCGCTGAGTTTTATTGACAACATAAATACTAGTGCCAGAGCAACGAATATGTAGAACTGGCAATATTTAGATAGGTAAAGTGAATTTGCATGTAGTTATTTCGGCTAGTGGAGTGTGGTATTTTTATAGAGTTTTTAATAACAATATGCTGAGTGGAATGTTTATTTTGTGGCATCTATGGGTTTGTTTAATGAAAAATGGCAATAAAACCTATATTAATACACACACAAAAAATCTCTTAAAAGTTGTAGTACTAATATCTTTTTTGGGAGTTTTGGGGTAATACAGAACGCGTTAAAAGCTTTATAGTATTTTCCTTCTTCGTGTCGCTGTCACTGCATTCTTTCAAAACTTGTTGGCTCAAAACTTCAGCAGTCACACGGCGTCGTCAGTAGCAGCGTAGAGATCTCTTTGACTGCATGTTTTGGGACACATAGCATAGGATAGAAGGTGCAGCATGGTTTGCGATTCAGCTCCTGACCTCCACCTTCCTGCCGATCCAACGGTAGCCCCAATTTACCAGGTTAGATTTACATCTTCCCACTTGAATCCAGAGACGATTCAGGGACTTTCAAGTCGACCACAAAAGGTTACGCAGTATTGAGAATGGAAAACAATAACATGTACAGTCACCCGTATCACCTACAACAGCTTTCCACGAAAACCAATCAGGAAAATGTGAGCCAATTCCGAAAATGCATTCACGTTCGGAATTTCGGGAACGCCACTTGAATTGAAGACACGTACGTGCAATTATGACAACTGGTGTAGAAGTTTCAAAGGCATACTTACCATACACTGCATAGTAATACCTTATTAGCATATTACTTTACTTTACTTTTTATTTCGCAGGGGAATATGTTAATTTCTACTGTCTTAAAACCTTATTACTGTAATTAATGTGTTTATTTTGCTGCTTTAAATTATAGCTTCGTGGCTTGTCAAATGGAAATGGAATTGCATTGTGTTTGACTTTCCTTTCATTGTTGCAAAACTACTTCTTTCAGTCAGTAAATATATTTATGTCAACATACATTCATAATTAATATTTAATTTAAGCAGTAAATCCAACTCATTTAAATATTAATTTCTCCAAGATAGTTATCAGTTTTAGCAATAAACATAATGTCGTATAATATTTCTACGAAACTTCTGACACTTTTATATCAGTGGTGTATTAATACCAAGTGTCACATATGCAAACAGCACCCTAATTGCGTAAAACACTATCAAAATCCATTGCTTCATATGTTTGAAAAATTTGTCAACTTAATAACGTACACCTCGCAATGAATGCTGTTGAACTGTCAAAATAAAAGCTATCGCTACGCCAGTACGCCAGTGTTACGCAATTATCCCTCAGTACCTGGATCGTATCTTATTAGCATTGCGATGTCGGATAGCTTCTCAAGTCTGCGATCACATGCGGGATTCCTTGTAAATTGGCGACGTTCAGCTCTTTAATTAAGTCACATCAGTTTTTAGAGTGGCATTGCACGCACGCCACGGCTTAAGGGGGTCTATCCATCTACGTATTTGGATGGGAAGTGCCTCGTTACATGACACTTTTGGATGGAAATAAATGGTAACACATTTAGGTTGATTTAGTTTTAAAAATGTTAGTTCGGTCTTAATTGTAGTTTGGTATCACCAACAGTACGATGTTTTTAATGTCAGATTTATTTCAGTAGAAAAAATTCAACCGTATTTTTTTTTGTTTACTTTTGGGTATAGCATTTTTTTTTATCTTTCTTTGAATTAAAAAGCCACTATTTCAGTATGTGGTCAGTTTAACAAAAATTTCCTCAGAAAATTTGTTAACACAATCATTGCGAATTTATAAAAAAAACCGGCCAAGTGCGAGTCGGACTCGCGCACGAAGGGTTCCGTACCATTATCTATAAAAATCAATCATGAGTTGATTGAATGAAAGATAAATTGCGGATCACGATTTATGACGTATTAAAAAAAAACTACTTACTTCTCGTTCAAACCAATTTTCGGTGGAAGTTTATATGGTAATGTACATCATATATTTTTTTTAGTTTTATCATTCTCTTGTTTTAGAAGTTACAGGGCACACACATTCTACCACTTTGGAAGTGTCTCTCGCGCAAACTATTCAGTTTAGAGAAAAATGATATGAAGAAACCTCAATATCATTTTTGAAGACCTATCCATAGATACCCCACAAGTATGATTAGATGAAAAAAAAAATTTTTGAGTTTCAGTTCTAAGTGTGGGGAACCCCCAAAATTTATTGTTATTTTTTTTATTTTTATGTGAAAATCTCAATGCGGTTCACAGAATACATCTACTTACCAAGTTTCAACAGTATAGTTCTTATAGTTTCGGGAAAAAGTGGCTGTGACATACGGATGGACAGACAGACGGACAGACATGACGAATCCATAAGGATTCCGTTTTTTGCCATTTGGCTACGGAACCCTAAAAACGACTTTCCATCCAACAAAACTAAGTGACATCTATAAAATAAATCCAAGAAAATAGCGTTCCATTTAAAGTCGTAACCTCTAAATCACGTACGTCTATTCGTTATAAATTGGCGTCGTCGAGGCCTTAATTAAGCCGCTTCAGTTTTTAGACTGTCAGCGACTCAAGCGCTGCAGCGCTGCACCGCCGTGCTGGCGCGTCGTCAACTCGTGAGGCCTGTCCGACGGCAACGTGACTTCCTTGTAGGATGATGTAGATTGATATTAGCTTGTTTTATGTAGTTTAAAAGATATGAGAGGAAGAGGATTTTTTTGTTTTATTTTTAGACATAAAAAAAGTGGCGAGTCGTGCTTGAGTGGCTCCGTAGAAATAGTTATCAACTAAAGAGGGAGAAAGAGATACAGTAAAATAATTTAAAAAAGAGTTTTTGGTAAAAGTAAAGGTATCAACAATTAAATTCGGTTTACTATCTAACCTATAAAATCAAACCCAGCGGTTAAATACCACAATAAACTCTAAAATTAATTAAATACCACCATAGAATTCTGAACCCACGCACAATCGCACGCACGGCAAACTGCTCTACTTAGTTATATTTACTACTTCACGTCTTAATAAACAACGTTAATAGAGCCGTATTTACTTACATAAATAGTTTCCTTAGAATCTGTCGGTGGCGTTGAAGCAGAAAATATCGGAAGCTTGGCAAAGATATGCACGAACGGGCAGCTTCGTGACGTCAAAAGAATATTTTAGTTCGGAAAGGAGAGAAAAAGAAAATTCCTACCTCTAGTAAAAAGAATAGCGATATTATTGATTTTTAGTAACAAACTGAAGGACAATTCTCATAATTTTAAGAATGTTCACAGTCTGATCTCAGTCTCAATGTGTCTGTGGTATTTTTATACTTACCTCTAATTTCTCTACATTTTTTTCATAGTATTTGACATCGATTGTCGCTGAGATGAGATTGCGACTAGATTTTGAACATTTTTAATTACGAGAATTGGCCATCTGGTATATGGTATATACTATCCAGTCATTATTTAAAAAATGTTGCATATTTTTTTTTAGTTTTTGTTTACTATAAAATATCAGCTTGTCCACTGTGTAACTTTCTGACTTCTACATAGTTACTGACATAAAGTATAAATGGTAAAAATATGTACAGTCACCAAAAGAGATAAGTAACCAGGGTCGTCGGATATAGTTGAAGTTTAGTAAGAAACCGGAGCTTATAGAATGAAATTTAATTTGATAAATAAACTTATTTGTTTTCTATTAATTTTATTCGAAAACATCCATCGGTTTCTTACTAAACTTTAACCATACCTGTCGATCCTGGTTACTTATCTTCTTTGGTGACCGTACGTACCTTGTTAATCTTCACTTTAAAAAAATAAACTAGAAAAAAAACCGCTAAATAACGTCTTTTCCTGGTCTTTTCAGTCAAAGCTGTTACTTGTTAATAATAAGAAGTAAGAGATTTGTCTGCCAATGAACAGCCGGCTTTACAAGCGCTTCACTTTGATGTTTTCAGGAATGTTTCCGAACGCAATAATAATTAGTAGATAGATAATAATGATGGAAGAAATACTTCGTGAAATACCTTTGTATTCACTCTTGTATTTTTAGTTAGAAATAAGACTGAAACTTTCATAATAAAGATGGATTAGTGAGTTAAAAACTTGCGAAAATTCCTTTCATCTTCATCTCTTAAATCAGCATTTTTTAGTTTTTTTTTATGTTAGCCTACGCTGCCCACTCCTGGGCAAAGGCCTCCCTCCACTCCTTCCGTCACGAGCCCGACCGTCCTCCTTCCAGTTTTGATGGAACCTATCCAGCTCGTCCTGCCATCTCCTACGTGGTCTGCCCCGACCTCGCCTTGCTGTCTCAGGGCACCAATTCTGCGCTATTTAGGCCCACAGTTTGTCCGACATGCGACAGACATGTCCTGTCAAGCGTCAGCTATCTTTGTTTTGAGCGCATTATTGTGTTTCGAACACAATCTGTTAACTTAACGCCTAGTATAAGGTTAAGTTAGTCATCATAATTTTTAGCAAGTTCCGGCCATGCCTATAAAAGTCAAAGCATTTATTGCAAGGCCTTTTTGAACGTAAAAATGTGCAATAAAATAGTATTGATTATAGTCGCCCCTTCCAGAAGGTAGTTTCTTATGGACAAGAAAGTTCAATAATGGAGTTTATTGAACTTTCTTGTCCATACGAAACCTCCTTCTTCTGTTACTCTTTAAAAAATTTTTACAATATTTTGTATACATCAATTATATAATTATATGTGAAGGCAATGATATATACACATATACCCTTGCGCATGCTTAAGACCAAGTGGCGTTTAATCTCGCTTGAATATTCCGATCTGATAATGCTAACATAAAAGGAAATGGCAAAGAAATTGAAATTGCCAAAACGTAAACCACTCAGATATCGGTTACAAACAAATCAGCAACGTTTCCCTCCAAATAAAAACTCCTCGCACATGAACGAACAATAACTTACCTTTAAACACAACATCTTCAAGTCACGAACAATGCTCGCTGCGATAAATAAAAGAGTTTCCAACGAAATATAAAAACTGGAGAGATACCAATATATTTGGCGAACGCCCTGCCCTCAAACAAAATGGGGAACTCAATATGCGCATCGAATTGTTGCCAACCCCCCTTCAAGGGGGTATGTTAGGTTCGTAACGAATGCCCAACCTTGGCAAGAGTCTCTTGGCAAATGCTTGCCAGTAACAGATACGTACTTGGAGTTGGAACAGTGGCTCACAATAGAAATGTTCGTCTCATTCGGAGTGACGGAAATTAGGTTACGAGGTTATACTCTGTATGAACGTGTTTATGATAAGTAGGATATTCTGATGGTATATAGTCTTGTGTTTTTGATTCTTTCTTTTCTGTGGGATATGGATCAGGCCTATTTTGCGGTTCATTACACTGTATTGACGGTTTTCTTTTGTGATGTTTTGAATATTGAAATTGAAACGTTGTCAATGCTAATAATATGCGGTTATATGTTTCCGTGCTCGTAGAATATATTGTACTGCTATATACTCGCATATTCCCATATTTACAGAAAATTCGACAAATTAATACTAATGGAATGAGACAGTTTCTATCTGATTCTAACTGCATTCAAAACCATTTCTTTAATTTGCTCTTTTTTGTCATTCATATTTTAGGGTCTGTAATCTACATTTTCTATCTTAATGCACAGTTCAAGTACTTTGTTCACGCCAAACTATTAATCAAGGCAATTTCACACTCTCTCTATATCCTCTTCCCAAGACAAGGCACCCAGTCTGGTCACAACGTAAGTGAGCGGCCATAATCCGACTGAACAACGCAAGCAAGCAACAAAACCCACCAAACATCAATAACTACTATTAACACAACGTTAACAGACCAAGGAATCACACAAGCCAACATTTTAGCCTCTTAGCTTGTTTCCACTGTTCAAAATGACGGATGATTTGATTGTCTTAATTAAACAGTCGAATTTCAAATTTGTTTGTTTTTTTTTGCAATTTGTAGGTCAGTGTCAGGTTATATGTTGATTCGTGACCGTAACAAATATGACTTTATAGAATTATAACCATTAGAATCAGCAATCTGAATTTCGCGGGTTACCCTGACGCCTTCGCCGTAAGGAACATAAATCTCGTATCCTTTAAGACCAGACATTTCAATGTCTCATGTGCATTCCAAAACTTCATTCATAAATATGTAAGTTTTATAGGTTATAATAGGATTTTCAATTTCTAAATGAATCTATTTTTACTAGGCTTAATCTCTAGACTTGTATTGAATTATATTTAGGATTTGTATGGGCAACTCAAGTTTATTTATTTCAAACTGATTGCTCGACGAGTAACTCCTTGAGACACTGTCTATGTCTCTAGCTATTTCACCTTTGTCCTTCAAAAACTTAACAAAGATTAGTTGAAGATTACCGTCTCACTCAGTGGAAACGCGCTCCAGGGTCATATTTACTAACATGTTTGCGTTAGCGTTAGCCGGGCTAATGGTCGGTCCTGTTCTACCTACCCTCAACTGGCTTGGCTTAACGCTAGTGCTAACTGCCGGACATGGAGCGGGTTACGCTGAGAAAATACTGGGTTTTTTGTGAAAGGACCACCAAGATGGCGGTCCCTTTGCGTAATGTTCATGGATTTTTGTGTGATTTTGTGAAAGTTTTTTTTTTTTTTGAGTTTTAAGTGTTTTTGGTTTTCTTTATTTTAAAGGATTGTTTGTTATGTTATTAATACTGATGTTGGGTTCGTTCTTTATTGTTTTAATATCTGGTTTAAAACTGTGGTGCTTGGTATCTCTTAGTGGGGGTTTTTAAATCTCATGATTACTTCGTTATATTATTATTATTATTTGTCTCTGTCGAAACTAATAATAAAGCTAAAGGGTTTGTTTGTTCGCGCTTATCTCTGATACTAACAGTCGGATTAAAAAAAAACTATTTGCATTTGATAGCCCGATTCTCGAGGAAGGCTATAAGCTATTTAACATCGCGCTAAGAGCCTTAGGACCCGAGCAAAAAGTAAAACATTCAGAAAGAACGCTAAGCGAAAGCGAAGTAGTATCGCGGGTAGGCGATGCGTCAGGTCGGGGGACCAAGCAATTTCACGCGAACGAAGTCGCAGAAGGTACAGACGCTAGCACATCAAGCTACTACAATCTGTCAAATTTCTTTAATAGATTTTCAACTTTATCGGTAAAGCATTATGGTTCAAGTTTGATTGGAAAAAATTGACAGTTTCGGGTAGCTTGACCTGCTGGCGTCTGTACTTAGTTTATTTATAAAATACAAAATTATTTTGTTATAACCTAATTTCGATAGTCAACCCCCCGGTTGACAACTGAAATTAGGTTCTAGGAATAGTAGTGAAAACCTAATAATAATAGGTACTAGGATAGAAAGAAAGAAAATACTTTTATTTGCGGCAAACATGACGCATAAAAAAGAACATAAACACACAAAAAAAAGTAACAAGTTGGGGGTAAACATACGTCACATTCACACAAAATGGCCATCGCTCAAGAAGGAATAGAGGTAGGGAGGGAGGATAGGAATTGCTACACAAGTATGGATACTTGATAAATCTCTGAGTTTTCTAATTCTATTGCAAACGTACACAAAAGTAGGTATCCTTGAATATAATATGTGTGCTCACAGATGTCCGAATCAAACATTTATGAATGAGACATACTCCAAGCATTACTTTCTATTTCACAATGTCCGCAGTAAAACTACCGTTATCTGTTATCATTTTACTTGTTATTCACTAAATTGGATTAGTCAAATATAGGCGCTAATTTGTTTGTTTACGAGACTCCACCAAATAATAAATTCAATCCTATATCCTTAACTATAGCGTCCATAATCGCATGCATTTCATATTTCAAACTTCCATTTCTCACTTTGCGAGGTGTTTCAAACCTTATTGCTTGCAAATAATGTTGGATTTCATTTGGTTTAATACAGTTGGGTTATCTGGTGTCTACATAATGAAAACTACATAGATACAGACAACAAATCTTCATAAGAGGAAACTAATTAACCGATCACGAACATACGTAGGATAATGTTATTACATTCGTATGTACGGTAGACGTACCAATTGTTCGCTGTGAAAATGGTGAATTATTTGCAGTTCCATTAGCATTGTATAATGTAACTGGATATTGGGATTCGTGCGTTTTTGTAATTTTATCGGAGTGGGTTAATTGGAAACAATTCTTTGTGATTACTGTAAAGTCCAGCTTTAAGTAATGTTACATAATGTAAAGCTTTTTATTTATTGGTTTAATAAACATAGCAGTTCAGAGAGCAGAGGGAGCAGTGGTGGCCTAGTAGTTATGGCCCTGGACTTACGAGTTGTTAGGTCGTGGGTTCGAGCCCAGCCAGGCGCTTTACTTTGTGTAAATAATTTCATCACCACTGCTCTCAACACTGTGAAGGGAAACGTTGTGAGGAAACCGGCATACCCTAGAACCTAAAATTCGAAGACATGGTGACATATACCAACACGCACTGGCCCCGCGTGGTAGATGATAGCCCACTCCCTCTCGACGAGAGGAGGCCTATATCTCAACAGTGAAAATGCTATGTTAGAGGCTGATTATTTACTACAAACCATAATAATGTAGTACAATAATAATATAATAATAATGTTTATTTCTCACCACAATATTATACAATACATCATCACTTAAAATGTTATGATAATAACTTTAACATTGTTGGAGACTGGTGCCTAAGCTAAGCTGCAAGCCTGTGTTTCAGGACACCAGGACTCCGCCTTATACATAGAGATCAAATCAATCACGTAAATAACACTTGGTATTGTACAAAGTCGGTGAGCCCGAACATAATTGTTGTTTAAAAATTAAAGTTAGTATGATTGTGTTTATGTTTAATGTGTGCAATATAATTATGTGTCTTCTTGAGACTAATGCTTAAATAAACTATTTACCTCCAATTCAACTCCTATCACCTCCATTACCAGTTTTGCTAATCTTTTTATCTCGCATTCTCTACTTCGATGGCAACACCTTATTCATATATATCATTCCGTCTCCAATAACTAACTGTTTTCTTTCTTTGTCAGTTTCTTTACCTTTCTCCTTCTCTTTATCTGCATCTCTCTTTCTTTTTTTTTCTTGTCTGTTATCTTTTTGGAAGCACTTGTTTCTGTGACAAATAAACCTAGTTTTCTTTCTTTTGTTTTTTACTTTCATTGTATAGCAAAAAACCAAGTCTAGAACAAATACTGCTATTTCTATATCCCAACTCCTGTCATAATCACGTCTATATCCTCACAAGTGACGAAACTACTTCTAAAGTTCTTGTAGACAAGTGGAACGATGGATGTAATTCTAAGACATTGGCCCGCGTTAACATGCTGAGGGGGCGTAACAATCGGCATTATTACAATTTCACTGACTACAGACAACAGTACCTTCCACCCTACGCGACTATAAATAAGACCAGTTCCAATTACTATGTTAGTTTCTTAAGATGTAGGTTCTACTTCAATTATTACAATCGGAGTTTAACCGCCACGTATTAATAAGTAATTATATTCCAGTTAACATTGAAATTCCGTTGATTTGACGGTTTCTATGTGTCGAATTTGCGGTTTGTGGATAGTTGTGAATTTAATCTCGAGTTAAAAATTTGGCGGAAGGAATGAAAAGTTTATTTGTAGTATCACATGCGGAGGAATTAATCATTATCATCATCTGCCCAGCCTCTTCCCAACTATTTTGGGGTCGGCTTCCAGTCTAACCGGATGCAGCTGAATACCAGTATTTTACATGGAGCGACTGCCTATCTGACCTCAACAACCCGATTACTCGGTAATAGGATACCCCTTGGTAAGACTGGTTGTCAGATTTTCGGGCTTCTGACTACTGTCAAAGATCCACGAATAACAGCCGGGACCAACCTGTTAACGTGTTTTCCCAGGCACAGAGGGGTCTCGGTGTGTAAAGATGGTCACCCATTCACAGACCAACCGCGGCAAGCACAGCTAGCGTAGCGTAGCGGTGGACCTTATAAATATATAAGGAATGCAATAACTAAAGAGCCAAGTCATCATGTAGGAATGCCAAAGTGACTCAGTTGTCTACGTTTATTTTTTAAATGGTTGTCTACTTGGGTGGTAAGATAAGGTATCCTTCATACTATTCTTACTTTCTCATATTATCTGTAGAAAACAATGTCGGAGGATTAACTTGTAGCATTCCGTAGTAATTTGTGATCTTCCTGAACGAGTCGCAATAAATACTTTTTCTTTCTTTTTAGGGTTCCGTACCTAAAGGGTAAAAACGGGACCCTATTACTAAGACTTCGCTGTCTGTCCGTCCGTCTGTCTATCACCAGGCTGTATCTCAAGAACCGCAATAGCTAGACACTTGAAATTTTCACAAATTGTGTATTTCTGTTGCCGCTATAACAACAAATACTAAAAACATAATAAAATAAATATTTAAGGGGGGCTCCCATACAACAAACGCGATTTTCGATATCAATAATGGCAACAGGTAGGCCCTTGAAATTTTCACAAAATACTCAGTTGTATTTTTACTTTAATACTAAATTTAAAATAAAATAAATATTTAAGGGGGGCTCTCATACAACAGACGTGAATTTTATAGATAACGGTACGGAATATTTCGTGCGCGAGTCCGACTCGCACTTGGCTGGTTTATTTAATTTTTATTAGCGTAGAGTTTTTGAACTTATGTTACTTTATCAAGCCTGTTACTCAAAACGTCTTCTTCTGCTTCTATAAACGGCTTTTCTATGATAAAACTAAAATGGTATAAAATGTTTTAAATTGAAGCAATAATTAATTTCTTCTCATCCTTGAATAATTAATTTATGGAGTGATTTTGGTTCTTAGAACACCAGAGGATTGTTCCCTAGTGTAATTGTAAAGAATGATGGGCAAATTTGTATGAAACCTGGGCGTAAGACCAACAGAACTGCAACTAGTGCCAATTGTTCGGACCTAATGCCAGAATCGTAATTATATAAATAAACCTAGCCATATCCACCGGGTTTACCTGAAAATATTAAATAAAACACGAAACTTTTAATAATCACGTATCGTTTTATTGTTAATACAACGATACGTAACTGTTAACAGTTGGATATAACTTAATAAAAATGTTATTTGAACGGTTTTTAAATGAAAAGCATGTGTAAAAAAAAAAAAACAATCAAATCAAAATAAAGTCCTCAACTAAACTAACGCAAATGACGTGCGGGGGCGATAAATGGCTCATGTCGCCCCAAACCAAGGTACGAGTACCATATTATCGAAACTATATGAGCACAAGTATCAATGGTCCTTTTTCCTGTCAGACAGGTACAGTAACAATGAATTATTGAATTTCTGCTAACCTGGTCTCTGTCAATCAAAATATACGTAAAATATGTGCGTGCTCTGACGTGCCTTGACTGAATCCGTACTCGCAGCAACCATACATTGTTAACTAATATACGAGTATTGCATTCAGAGAGATCGATCAGCACATCATCTCTGCTCATTTCAATAACGTATACACCATTGTTTAAGTGTTTTGCGACGTATGACTTGGCTAGTTTTTGCTGATAAGTGCCCAGAGCCTGTAAGATTATGTCGTCAGTGAGGCGCGGAAAATCTTCTAGGAACGGGAGATTGCCATCCAATCGAATGAAGTTTCTCCTTTGGCGGTTCATTTCGACATATTCATACAGCAGATTAGGCGTGTTCATATCCAGGTTAATTAGATTCAAAATATCCATTGCATGCCTTAAACGGGATGAAAAGCATTCAGAAGACTTGTAGCGATTTCATAATCATCAAACATGTAAGTCAGGGCGCGATTTATGTATGTTTGACGTAGAAGCTTGAAGCGTTACTTTATTTTGCCGTTCATAGTCTTCACTACCCATCGACAAATAGTTATTAAACGAGAATTATTTGCCTGTTCGGTTGTCATTCCTGTCTTTAGTTGGGGGTATGCAATTCATATCCATCTCTAAATCCTCTGTCTAGTATAATCACATCATTTTGGTGAAACAACCAATGCCAGGCGCTTTCCTCATCATTGAGAAGTCCTTGCATAATAGTTGCATCAGACATTGTCGCGGGATATGACCGCCGACATCAATGATGTAAACGTCGCTACAGACAATCATGAAAGGTTTCAGAAGGTTCTCGAATTTGTGTAAGTTTGTGTATTGAAACAAAAAGTTGCTGCTTTTTTCTATAAAAATGTATGTACTCATACCATCGCAGATGATTATTGCTTGGTGTTATTTTCATCACCAAAAATACCCTTTGGTATCATAAGATTTCTTTCAAGTAATCAAAAATCTGTCAAGTAAGCCAGCAATCCAATCAGTAGTCCAATAACGAGCAGGGATCAAGAAATCGTAGCCAGCAATCCAATCAGTAGTCCAATAACGAGCAGGGGTCAAGAAACCGTAGCCAGCAATCCAATCAGTAGTCCAATAACGAGCAGGGGCCAAGAAACCGTAGCCAGCCATCCAATCAGTAGTCAATAACGAGCAGGAGTCAAGAAACCGTAGCCAGCAATCCAATCAGTAGTCCAATAGCGAGCAGGGTTCAAGAAACCGTAGCCAGCCATCCAATCAGAAGTCCAATAACGAGCAGGGGTCAAGAAACCGTAGCCGGCAATCCAATCAGTAGTCCAATAATGAGCATGAATTCGGAATCAATTGATGATACCGAAAAAACACAACGCAGGCATGTAGTAGTAATGAAATATAAGTCTGGATGACAAGTGCTTTAATGTCACTATCGAAAATAGACAATCCACAACAAGGGGATACTCTTAAATAAGATAAAATAATAATAAAGAACCAACTTAAAATCCATTAATTCCACCTATAAGATAAACTTAAAATAATAAACATTGGTACTTAAAATAAATAAATCAATCAAACTTAGTTCTAGGTACATTATAAAAATACGTACACAAATTGTTATTAAGTCTTACTACGGTAACAAGTAAACACCGACTGAACTCGGGGCTTACCACCAGCTCTTATAGCAGGGCAGAAGTTGATCTGCACTGGTTTTATGTACTTAGTCATAGAACAAAACAGCGGTGCAGTTCAACTTCTGCTCTGCAGCTGGTAGTAAGCCCCCTGAACCGCGCGTGAGGCGGCTTACGCGCGGAGTAGTGGGAGTGAATTCGAGCATACATTGTTACCTGCGTGTGCGCCATGTTTATAACACGACCTTTTGTTTTTAAACGTGACAGATGCAGTCAAATCCTCGGTATTATACAGAAAAATGCAATTTTTTCAATTGAGTCTATCTCTGTTCTCCGGCGACTTTGGTACTTTTTGCCATAGTATGAAATATAGTACTAATTGAGAGCTTTAATTTGAGATATATTTCAATTCTGTTGGACTTACGCCCATTTTGTCCCATCATCCTTTATTACAGAGAATTTATGAAAAAATAGTTCATAGTTAAGTTGCGTTATTATCTATATTTCATTAAAGTAAATTTCCTCTGATGACACAAAAATAAAATTGTTGTTTATTACAATTATAAAAATATCTTTACTCTTATTATTTTACCTGAAATATATTTTCTTTATCTTTAAATTGTATTGTGAGGTCAGTGCCTAAGTGAAGTGTTGAAAAAAAAAAAAACGAAACATCACACCACACCACAAGCATCCCGGAAGTTGATACAAAAATCAATTACTTGCATACCACTCCAAATGGTACTTCAATTTGATTATTTTACCACCACAAGAAAACATCTTAAAATCGGTCTTACAGAAGAATTTTCGTTTACATTATTAGTGGAGTAACGGAAACGGCTATTAGAACGTCCTATTGCTCTTTTGGTCGGTCAACAGAGAGAAATGTTAGATAAATAGACAAAGCTGCAGTACTTCGGAGACAGCTTAGAGTAACTTTAGATACAACAAATGTTAGTGTAATGCTCGTTTTCACTAACGCTGGCAATCAATCAATTAATCAAAATATTTATTTGCTATAATATGGTACAGACGCCAGCAGGTCAAGCTAACCGAAACTGTCAAATTTTCCTAATCAACCTTGAGCCTTAATGTTTTGGCTGGCTATAAAGTTGAAAATCTATTAAAGAAATTTGACAGATTGTAAAGAAAGAAAGAAAAAAAAATGCATTTATTACCATTACACAAAATGACACCTTAAAACTACAAAAACAAAAACAAAGATTATAATGCCAAAAGGGCCTCAGCTCAGCATAATGTCAGATGATAACACAAGTGTATCACCTGACGCTGATTTTCAGCTGCAACCCACGAGTGCCATACACTGGAATACCAAACACAGGGAAGTGTGTGTCCGTAATAAAAAATTAAGAGAATTCATTTAAATGCTAGAAATTATAGAAAAGCTCATGCAAAATCAAATAAAATGTCGTGACATACATGTATGTGTGTGTGTGTGTGTGTTGTATTGTAATGAATGAAAAACTAAAATAAATACCCAACATGTGCGTGCGTTGTAGTAGCTTGATGTGCTGGCGTCTGTACATAAGGTGTTACAGTAAATTTGTTTCAGCATATCCTGCCATGACATGGCGTGCAAATGTATTTACACTCAGCCATGTCACCCAATCTAACTTACAGATTCTATTGATTTGTCTTCTGGATAGTCCTTAATGGTATAATTATATCTTTTAAATATTAATAGTTTGAAAGGTATTTTTTTAAACTTGGTCAGCGGTAAGTCTTGAAATCTATTTGGTAAATAATAATTGACATGCAGTATACATTTTTCTTAAATAATTTTAGTTTTATTGGTGGCAGCCGAAGTCTATCTTTATGCCGTGTTCGGCTATTTGGCCTGTCAGTGTTGGTTTCAAATAAATTGTAGTTGCTCTTAATAAAAATACATATTTCAAAAATATATAAACATGGCAAACGTAGAATTTTAAGCTTTTTAAATAGTGGCTTACAGCTGTCTAAAAAGTGAACTCCACAAATTGCTCGGATACATTTTTTTGGAGCTTTAAAAACTCTCCCAAAATCTACTGAGTTACCCCATAACATAGGATCATCATTCTCCCGCCCTTATCTCAATTTATTTGGGGTCCGCGCAACATGTCTTTTTCTTCCATACTCCTCTATTAGCCGCCATCTCGACAGTCACCCCATTTTTAACCATATCAATAGCATAATCGGCTTATAATATTCCCACTGCTGGGACACAGGCCTCCTCTCATTAAGACGGATTGGGCTGTAATCCACCACGCGGGCTCAGTGCGGGTTGGTAAATCTCAAATATCTTTGAATTTATTGGTTCAAGGACATGCTGGTTTCCTTCTCCGTTTTGAGAGCAGTGGTGATGAAATAATGTATATAAAGTAAAGCGCCTGTTTGAGCTTGAACCTACAACCTACAACCCGTAAGTCGCGTCCGTTCCCACTTGGACACCACTGCCGATCGATTCTGTAAAAATCTCACCGTGAAAAGTTAGGTGAAGTGAGCTTAGAGTGAGCTGTCAATAGTGTCAATCCCTAGCATTAGTTGGAAGGACAGCTCACTCCACGCTCACTTCACCTAAGTTTTCACGATGAGATGGTTACAGAATCGCACTGCAGCAGTGTTTTCTGCGTTGAGCCGAGTGTTAAAATTCCAACACCCTTTTATTTAGGCTTTCATGAGGGGGTCTTGTTTTAGTAAAAACGAGCAGTAGTGTAAGTGTCGTGGGTTTTAACATTGACGGGTAGGTACAGAAGTAACAGTTGATGTTAACGTTAACATCATTCTCCTGCCCTTATCCCAATTTATTTGCGGTCGGCGCAACATGTCTCGACAGTCACCCCCTTTCTAACAATATCATCATTCACACATTCCATCCATCGTTTCTTTGGTCTACCCCTACTCTTATAGCCATCGACATTCATACTCAAAACTCTCCTCTTGATGTTAACGTTAACACGGTGTTAAAAAAAAAGATGATGTTAGAGTATACACAGGTTGTTCAAGTCTAGAAGAAGAAATACTACTACATTACATAGATAATCCTTTTTCATACTTTAGATTTATTCGTGTTATAACCGGAAGCGGTTTGGATTGTACCAGGGTATAAACAGACGGACGTTGTCAGTCCTATGGGAAATGGCGCAGCCAGTGCAAAGTTCTTTTAAATCGTGGGCATGACGGCTTTGTCGACGTTATAATATTAAGATGACTTGGTGATGTTGGTGGACGGTGGTGTTTACGTAATCTCAAACTCAAAGCATTTATTTTCAAAATTAAATAGTCGGTCAGTTTGTCAGAAAGTTGAAACTAGTTGCCAATTCCAAAACGTAGATCTCCATGGAGAAGAACGGGCAAGAAACTCCAAGGACACTCTTTTAATTCAAGATATTACAAAATCCTGAGTACCTACATTATTCTTGTTGTTTCTATATGTACCATGGAGACTTAAACACACACTTGGAATTTATCAGCCTCTTGTAATTTAGGAACAGTCACGTGTTACCGTGATTTATATATTTTATGTTATATTTGAACACAAAGAATTGTACTACTGGTTTCCAATTGATCATAAATCTTTAGAAAAACGGTTTATTTACATCGTCCATTATACTGTGAACAGTTCTAGCTTCCTGTACTCATTGTCACAGTTACACAATGTTAAGCGTTTAATTCTGACAATGAACAAACTATAAACTAAAAATGACCATTTTACCCAGGCCCCTAACTCTTCACATGGTCATTTACATTACAGCTCCACCATCAATGGGCACTTTGATTTATTTCCTATCGATAACTGTTCTTTAAACAGTTATCTTTACGCCTTCATCATTCAAATATTGAAGCAAAAATAACTAGAGTAATCATTACCGTAATAATTGGAATGGCATGGCTCGACCTTGAGACCTAACACGTATTGTAACCGTTAGATCTACTGATCCGCTGTCAAAAGGAATGACACGGCTAGCTATCAATGAGTCCAAAATTTTAAATTCAATGATCTAAGATTGTCTTATTCAAATTTTATTCAGGTATACAATAAATCTTTGGCTACATAAATAAACTTGAGTTCAACTTACTGTCATACTTTACCTACTGTAATATACATAAATTACATTGCGGGTATACTTCCATAATTTTACTCAGCACATACCTAACACTTCTTTACAACACCAATCGATTCGATTCGAGTATTTATCTCGTCTGCTCGACGTCCATAATTCCGCATGTCACTGCAGGGATCCAGCAGAATATCAGCGTTATTAAAACCACAATATTCTAAATTACGTATTTTAAACATACACATTTAAAATAATTAATAACAATTAACATTTTAGCCGTGCGAACTTTTTTTTCATTTTAGTATTCAACAACATTAAACTTAATTTGTGATTATTTGGTAACAATATCATAAAGTTTGTGTTGAATTATTGATACCATCGCCCCTTGCCCGTCTAGTGTCTTATTATCAAGGGTAGTTTATTTCGTGCCAATTTTTACGCTATTTATTTTGTTTGAAAAAAATTCAGTTTTCTATTTTTAGTAAAATTGTTATTTTATTATTTTAATAGGCTGATAACTACTTGTCATACTCGTCACTGTGTTATTTAATGTAATAACCTAATCGTCACTCAGTACACGTCTGTCACATACTGAGCTGGACTCCCATTTGGTGCACACCCTTGACATGCACATCGCACTTTATACCTAACCAGCCAGCTATTTCAGCTATGTACAGTCACGAGCAAAAGTATGTGTACACTCGGCTTTATTCAAAAGCGATTTACTCCTTTATTTTTTTATGAAATTTTATGTTGTTACAAACATATCATATTCGAACCCATATGTTTATGTAATGTGTGGTATTTCCGCGTTGCGTTCATTATTTCACGAAAACACTGCAATTGAAAGTTGCCAAGTGTTGACATATTGGTGCTCGTGACTGTACGAGTATGTACGTTATTTGATTTGAAGTTTGCCTTAGTCAATAGTCACTTTACTAATTTTGGCACCTTATTTTCTTTATATTCAATTATTCATATTTCATTAGTTTGTTGTCATTTATTAATGCTTCTGTGTGTTGTGCTATTTCATTTGTCTGCACCAAATAGATGGTTGTACTATCTATCTACTATCATGATTGGTAATTACAAGGTAATAGCCAATACACAAGTTAATGCTGCTGTCAATTTTCGGGATAAATTACAAATTCCAGATAACAATCAAACACCCACAACAGCTGATTGGTTGAAAGCTAATCTCAATTCTACTATTCGACCTGCCGAAGCAATGCCACCACAAAAGCAGTTAACCAATGAAGTGACTTAAATTGCTTACCTTATAAAGAAAATCGACCACAAGTATAAATAAAACCAATGAATGCTACTTATCTTGGGGCGAAGCTTGAAATTCGATGGATTTATTATGATGCTCAGGAGTAATAAACCTTACTAGTGTGGGCAGTGGGCTATTACAAGGCTCATGATAAACGGCCAACTTTACGAATTACTACTCAAACTTGTTGTGTTTTCCTGAACTTGATGCATTTTGCTGAATGTCTTTTGTGTGGGATGACGTTGTTCTTTCATAAGAACAAAATTCATGTTCTTTCTGTAAATTATGAGAAGAATAGGTTGGAGATAAAAGGGTTGAAGTAAAACACAGCGCATGCAATAGCCTTCAATAATGTTATATTATTATTGACAAACATGGCTGAATCATTGATTCGACTCATTTGAGGTCATACCTAAGTATCGTATTAGATCCTATCCTACTTCCTATTAATAGTATAAACGCGAAAATTTGTGATGGATGATAGATGGATGTTTCTTACTCTTTCACGCAAAAACTACTGAACGGGTTTGAATGAAGTTTTGCCCACGGATAGTTTATACCTAACCAGGATTAGGATACTTTATATCCCGGTATTCCTACGGGATCAAGACCTAAGCGGGTGAAACCGCGAGGCAGCTACTAGGCATATAATTCAAAGAAATCCGGTGTTCTTTAATTAAATTATATTGTTCGACTTATGTCGTTTCGGTGGCTCTATATGGATACTGTTACTAACTAGGTATTTCTTTGATTAAAAAAATCCCAGAAGTTTATGATTCTCTCATATTATTTATTTTGCTCAGAGAAATATTAATCGGACTTAAAAACCGATCAAACGCAGGCATTAAAAACTCATAACCCACTGCTCCGCTATTTATTTCGCTCGTCCACTCCACGCGATCGATCGACACACATGCGACCCTTCGCAGACCGTTATCCACTAGCAATAATAATTCACGTGAGAAAATCCATAGAATGGGTTCGTTAAGTTCCTTAAGGGCTCTTGTCGAGTATTGTATCGCTGTCAAAGTTCCTCTGACAGCTATCGAGTGGCCACTGAGCGCGCCAAATGTTAATGAGACGTGGAGTATCGGAGATTACGCCTTCAATGCTGTACACTGATAGACGATAGACTGCAATGAATATGCAAAAAGAAAATGATGCTATAATGTGTAATGGACAGGTAAGGTGTGAAGATGACGTTCTCATAATCACTGCTGCTTATAATAGTACTGTTATGGAATGTAATGAGAGTAGGCAAACGATATTTAAATAAAAGGCGCAGTCGACCAAAGAATACAGTATAATAGCTACACTGAGAAGCAAATTAAATGTAGCTTTGTCTTCGTGATATACAACTTAAGCTAAATAACACGGTGAAAAGAAAACAGCCAACAATAATAAGTGGATATATTACTACGAAAATACTTTATTAATTGACTGTGGGTACAAGAAAACTTGGACATGAAACATAAAGATAATACTGTCCTTAATAGAGAAATCATTAATGAACTTACAAAAGAAATAACAGTCCAAAGAGAATCAGTGTCAATCACCGAAAGAATGGTCATATTATTCACTTTCAAGATGTCCATTCAACGGTTCTTTAAACATTCATAAATCGCATCTAAACCCCTGTTTTGTATGCCATAACACCTCTCAATATTTTATTCGCTGGTACCTTCGGGTTATCTGACGCTGTTGACCCTAGACCTCGCAATCTTGCGGTACCTCCTCAGAAACGCCCTACGCATGCATAATTGCGTACTCAAGGCACATCTCTATCGAAAAACATTTGAACGAGCGCGGAAATGTTTGTAGAAAAATACTATTTCTTCCTGTTAACAGTTACAATGAATGGGTTGACTATGTAAATATGATTTTGTAAGTGGTTTTGCTCGGTAGGTGTGTTTTATGTTTGTACCTCTTCCGTAAACCCGTATTTAATGATTGTTTTATAGCTGTAATTAATATTGACGTCAACCATTAATTTGTTCCGGAAGCCAAACCCATGTTGGTAACAAATCACGTTTGATACTTTCCCTCTTTCTACAATGTCGCTACTCAACTTTTTGTCCAACAAAATAAGAAATCAAAACCCAATTATTCGCCTACACTCAACCGCAGTTTGATCAAAATTAAATATCAAAAAACGATGAACTTTAAACTTTCGAAACCGCCTCACTGACGGGTACATCGTGATAGCGGCGGAATACCGAGTGCATAGCTAGAAACCCGTCCATCCAATTTGATGCGATAAAAAATAAATTAAAATAACCGGAGAACGTAGCACCCGATGATATCGATACCAGTCCCTCTCCCATTGTACTCACACCAATGGTAGGTTCTAATTGCGGGTGCTTTGTTAAACAAAATGAGGTGTTAGCTCTTCTATTAAATAATAAGTAGTTTGATACCACTGTAAAATCGATACGTTGTCCGTCAGATAAGAAATTGGTTTAGTCAGTAATGGCCTTTCGATTTAAGCGTTCGTTTATAAATAAATATGTTTTTATTGTTGCAGATAACTTGGAAGAAGATTGCGTATGGCCGAGAGATTCAACAGGAGTCCAATTAAAGCGTCATCGTACGCTGTTTGGACATATCAAAATGTTTTCAATAGATACGACAAATATAAGCAAGTTCGTGACTTGAATGCTGACAGTGAGAAAGAAAACCAAGATGTTCTTAGAACTACAGCTGGAGGAGACAAAAACTCAGACTACACAGACAGAGTCAGCGATAGTGTTATAGCGCCACTATACGATTCTATAGAAGACACTTTAGAAGATGAGGAGGTTAGAAAAAACGTATGGAGCGACGTGGACGACGAACTTTACATAGCGAATTTAATTAAAGAGAGGACTTCAAATGAAGTGAAACGCGACAAACGTGATACTAGTGGTTATTTAAGTGACAGTGATATCAGTGAGAAGGTTGTGAGTAGTGTTAAGTTAGATTACGCGATGTGGGAGATTGAGCCCACAGATCTGACGGAGTGCGAGTGTCTTGGCCCTCCGCCAGAGTTCCTGTTGCCGCCACCTCCTAGACCACCATTCCTGCAGGCGGAATACTATTGCGGGGACGACCCTATTCCGGATTTGGAAACTTGCGACACGGAACCAGTAAGTGATTTGATTTTTCTTGTAGAATAAGATTTAATTTTGATATCATCGAATGCTCCATGTAAAATACTGCTATTCAGCTGCATCCGGCTAAATTGGAAGCCGACCCCAAGATAGTTGGGAAAAGAACTAAGCAGATGATGATGCTTTGGGTGGATTTAGTGAAACTATCTTTTGAAGAAGTAACAAAGTACGATATAAAACAAATGAAGTTTTTAGTTAGAAGGTGCAGGGAAAAGAAACAGTCTATCAAAATTTTAAGTTTTCTACTATACTAATCCCAGCATGTTTAGTTTCAACAAAAGCCACTATCTTACTTTATCTTCACACTTTGTTCCACAATTAAGCAGTGAGACCTCTTAATACACCATTTTTAATTAATCCTTATCTGTGGGCCTAATAAAAACGGTCTAAGCGACCCGGATTAACATAGAGGTCTTTAAAAATTCCCTCTTTAATCTTGAATATTTTATACGAATATTCCTAACATTTTGACGGTATATATTTTATCTAATCTGATGTTTAGTTTTGTTTTTTTTTTATGAATAAACAGCTTCGCCCTGTTGTATCAAGTTAGTAAATATTTGTCATAATGTGGGTACTAATGAAATAGTGCAGTGCTCCATCTTAGGATTCGTTTTAATGAATCTTGATTTTGTATTTCGCCAACCGAGTTTTGGTAACGAATTTATGTTTGTGTCAAACAAATGAGAGTTTTCATTGAAATATCTTACTAAAATCGTTTGTACGATACGATTATTAACAGGGTTTATGAAATTAGTGGAAAGCTGTCAGTTGTATGTCATGTTGCTTTCGGAACCAAAATCGGAGTACGATTTTGACCAAATATTAGTTTGTATTAAAATTTATAAGTTCAGCTAAGTGGGGTATCTACCTGAGTGTGTATTAAGTTAATTCAGTCAATTATAATTCACTCTTTACTTCTTCATCTTCGCGTCGCTGGTACGACTGTATTTTAAATCTTGCCATGTTTTCCCAAAACTTTGCCACTTCCACGGCGTTGTCGGTGGCAGCGCAGAGGTCAGTTTGACTGCATGTTTTGGGACAGAGAGGTCAGGATAGGAAGTGGAGCATGGTTTGTGACATAGTTCCACAATCACACCCTACTGCCGTTCCGTTATTCTTTACTAAAAGCAAGTCTCATCTAAGTTGACTTAACAAAATCTTCCAGCAAAAGGTTTCATAATCCCTTTGTCTTTTCCAAGAACCGTAGAAATTAAAATTCTCAGTACACATCTTTGTAAGTTTGTCAGTAAACATTGTTAAGAACTCCGAATCTGCCGGCAACTTAACTGTATCTATTTCGAAACACTGACATTCTGAGGGCAAAATTCACAGACCGTACTTTGACTTTACATTGTTAAGTAAACTAAACATTCCAGATGATTCCTTTTTCTTGTGGATGTATACATTTATCTGTTCTCCCATAGGTACCTGTTTTTTTTTTCGTTAGCCTACATTGTGCTCCAGTCCTGGGCAAAGGTCTCCCCTTTTTCTTTCCAAACCTCCCTATCTTGAGCGATCTCTGGCCATGTTGGCTCGGCAAACCGCGCTAGATCGTCACACCACCTTCGCCGTGGCCTACCTCGACGGCGATGTCATTTTAGATGTAATTTTAAAAGCCCATCTAATTTAAAGAGTAACCGTGGAGTTACTTGCCCGCACTTCTCTATAGAAAACGACCTATTGGTACCGTGCACCTAGCTCCTGCCGTTTTATAAGTGCCCGTATAGGTTTAAGTGAAATAAAATATTATGAATGTGTATACAATAAAATATTGTGTGTTACTGTTAATATTCGTACAAACGATAGTAAGCAAGCGTTTTATTCGAATATGAACATGAATACAATATTGGTAGTGTTCACATTCGCTTATACTTTACAGTATCTTGATTATACTACAGTACAGTATTGCGTGCTTTACTTGTGGTAACGAAGTCTACAAACACGCTGTGAATGTGTGCGTGAAGATGAGTAGCGTCAGCACATAACACACACACACTTCCGACTTTGTCATTGTCTCGAACGTTACCGAGAACTACTGCGCTTATACACACATTCACATCGTATTTATACATTTGATAACCACAAGTAAAGCGCGTCTCGTGAGATAAAATACTATACTTGTAAAGTCTAGAATAGAATATATTTATTTGATTTAAAACACGGTACATTAAGGTCTTATAAATTAAAGTTATGGTCTTACCATGTTTCGCCATTCTAATATTTAAAGATGTTAAATGTAACAAATTTAACACATTAATTTGGTAAAATAAAATTATAACATTTCTAATAACTTTGGTTATTAGGGTTCTGTACCTATTTGAACACTTAAGAATAATAGATATATAAAGTAATATAATTAAATCTCAGTATCATATCTTAAATTTATCTGCTAATTTTTTATCAAAAAAATCTTCTAAAGGCGATCTGTGAATCTTGCCCTGATAGTCGTAGAGTCGCATCTATCACTATAGTGTTGTTAGCTTTCTCTTTACTTTTCTTGTCAATTTTAAATAGCGGTACGGTAATGACTTGAAAATTAGGCGTTTTGTGTAGTTTATACGTTCTTGTATGCTAATCTTTGTTTACGTTTGAATATAGTTAGAATACTTGATGTTTTGAGTTAATAGAAGATGGTTTCTTATCAACTGTTTTACAATAATAATAATAAATCATTTATTTCGGACTCTCACACATCCATATTATTGTTAGTAGCAAAAAAAATAACTTATAAATTAAGTTAAAACACAGAACAAAAAAAAAATCGGATAATAAATAATAATATTAAAATTTTTGGAGACAGTGTTAGTTTACATAGTTTTTCTTCTGTTATGATGAACATAATTCGAAGTCGTTTCTTACATTCATTAACAAGACCTTTTTTCTATCATCGTCCACTGCTGAAGATAGACCTCCTTTCAAACGTCAACCGATGGCGGTCCATCGGTTGACGCTTGAAAGGAGGTCTATTCTATTCTACAGAGAAAAGATTTTGCTAGATGCAAGAAGCACAGGACCGGTGTCCTGTGCTTCTTGCATCTAGCAGAATCTTTTCTCTGTAGTATCCTATTCCTACTAATTATTATAAACGTGAAAGTTTGTATGGATGGATGGATGTTTGTGACTCTTTCACGCAGAACGGATTTGAATGTAATTTGGCACACAGATGGTTTATAACGAGGATTAATATATAGGATTTTTTATCCTGATATTCCCACGAGATCGAAACTTATGCGGATGAAACCGCAGGGCGCAGCTATTAATACATAATTATGTCCATTTTATGATGATTACCATTTAAAGATGATTATCAAACAGTCGATTATCGAATAGACGATTCGATTCATGTCGTGTCAAAGTATTTGGAATGTGCAGTGCAATCCCATGGGTTCCTAATTAGTCTAGATGTATAAAGGAAAGTCATTCTTACCATTTCTCTAAACTAGAGATATTATGGATATGATATTTCGGATCTGGATATGGATATGGATATAGGAATAAAACTATATCGGTTTCGGATACGGGTACGGATATGTAATCATTTCGGATTATCCATCAGTTTCGGATAGTTTCAGTTACGGATATTAGATTGAAGTAAAATATAAACACAAATAGTATGTAATGATTTGGTTTTATTTATAGGTTTTATCTAGTCAAGATTATTATTTGGTATTATAATCAGTCAGTAATTATTTAGAGATGTTACAAAAACCTGTCGAAACATGTCGTTTTTTGAGACTCCGCCCTTATACGAAACTATCCGAAACTTGTGAAGCGGATACGGTTACGGTTACGGATATATTTCTATTTCGGATATCCGATAGTTTCGGTTACAGTTACGGAGCTCCATAAAATCCCTGCTCTAAACCAGCTAGTAACTAATACTTACTATATTTTGATCACCAGATCACCACAGATTTATAGCGGTAATACCAAAATACCACGGATTTAATATTAATATATTTTATAGCTCTGATACATCGTAACATCTCGCATACGCTACTGAATTATGTTATTAATCACTAATATTAAACGAAATCGTTGTTATAAATATGGTGATAACGAGCTTTATTCCGTTATTATATAGATAAGATATTATAACTGTTGAATGATCTGGTTTCTGCGTCTTTGGTCTAGTGGTCGGAAGCGCTACTGCTAAGCATGAGGTCCTGGGGTTCGATTCTCGGGTCGGGCAAAATGTTATTGGGATTGTCCATCTGAAATTGGTACATTGTGACGCATTATGCGAACATAAATGTAGAGAAAAGCTGATTTTTTTTTCGCGATTTCAGGTTTGTTCCCATAGTAAAAGTTGCCAATAATGATGAGTGCAACGACCCCTTAAAAGGAGGCCCATGAATTTAATTTCACCCTGTAGAAGTTGGCAGGGACATCGACGCAGAAACTGTAACTAAAATAAAAAAATTTCCCTTCCATACATTTTGACCACGGACGTATTGCAGTTTTCTACGAAACATCATCATTCTCCTGCCCTTATCCCAATTTATTCGTGGTCGACGCAACATGTCTTTTTCTTCCATACTTCTCTATTAGTCGTCATCTCGGTAGTCACCCCCTTTCTAACCATATCATTATTCACACAGTCCATCCAGTTTTCTACGATACAGTTTTTTTTTTATATTTGACGAACTTTTCATCGCAGGGGATCTGAAATAATGTGCTGAATTCATGGTACCGTTACCACGAATTCAGCGTGTCTATTTCCCTACCACCCTGTTGAATCAAAATCAAGATTTTTTTTTAAAATGTATTTATTCAAAATCTGTACATTATCATACAAAAATTCTGCCAAACTGCAAAACAGTTTGTCGGCAGTTGTTCTCGTTACACAATATGGTCTATATTTAATTTATCTATCATATTGCTGCATTCTGCCAAGTAAAATAATAAGTTGTACTTAAATTGCTTTTTAGTATATTTAAGGCTGATTTTTCAATCATCTGATATCTTTATTCGATGATAATTTTGAAATTTTGACAGTTATTTCATACGAAAACTGTCAAACGTCAATGTTATTCCTTGAATAAAAGTTATCTGACGATGGAAAAATCAGCCCTAAGATAGTAATCAATAATTAAGAACTCCAGTTCTTATACAGGAAAAAAATGCTTTATGTAACTTAATTTACATTATTTTTAGAAAAAAAATCAGATAAAAAAATTAAAACCTATGAAATTTCTGACATTCACGCGGCCGCGGGCAAATCTATTTAACAATAAAAATAACGCTTTCCTGTACCATCAAATCATTTGTGAATGAACCTCTGACTCATCCGACAACGCGTCACCACTCAACAAGATCACCTACCGAGCAATATCCTGCGGTCAGACCTACCTCCAACATGATTAAGACATCAACAACTCCACATAATTACTTATCGATAAAAACTGACACCTCACTATGGGTGTCCCGATCCGAATTTTATCGATACGAATCAAAAAGAAATAAAATCGATGAAACTGCTTAGCCTACCAAGCTTGAAATTTGCGGTCGTATACCTACCACCGAAGGAATGTTTTTAATAAGCTACGTTTATGGCGACACCTAAAACACACGGAGATTTTTATTAAGACACTTCTATAAAATTAAAACCGTTTCGGGTTTGTTTTATATACCATTTTCTTGGAATTAAAGCAGTAGCGTCTCAATTCTGTGGTTAGCTCTACCAGCAAAATAATTAATATGTCAAACACTTTATAATTATGCCTAATTCAGACCAGACATACGAGTAGCTCCTAGAAACTGGATATTTTATTAGTAAAGAATAATGAACTTTATGCTTCGCCAAATATGGTAGTAATTTTCTCGTGCGAGAAAACATCTTGACGAATCCGCGTACGTTTGCAAATCTTGAATGGGATGCACTTTAAATGCTTTCCTATAAGGTTAAATTTTCACTGAATGAGGGTTAGTTTAAGGTGCAACATGTATAGACGTGTATTATTATTTAAATATGAACACCTATTTTACAAGGAAAATAAATGTTGCAGTCGAACTTCTTTGCTATTCGTCACCTTTCGGAGAAACATCGGGTGGTCGAAGTTTATCGGAAAGTATTTAGCAGTATGGGATAATCTTTACCTTTAACGATTTTTGTACAAATTGGTTGTTTGGAAAAATGTCTACGTTTATTTGTTGCAAGAGATGGACCACCCCCTGGCTTCCTGTAGGTGTCAAAAGCCGCCTGAGTGGGTTAATCGGGTGGGTGAGTGGCAGTATCCGCCTCGGTAACTAAAATCGTGTCAGTTTTAAGTAGTGTAAGGTAACAAAAGCAAAAACAGTAGGTAGTCAAGAATAACAAATTGATCTTTATAGCAATGGTGGCCCAGTTGTAACGGCCGCGACTTACAAGCTGTAAGCCGTGGGATCGAACAGCAATCAGGAACTTTGTGTAAATTAGTTTATCACCGCTGCTCTCAAAACGGTGAAGGAAAACATCGTGAGGAAACTGGCACGTCCTTTTTTTTTTTGAGGATGGGAAATCATCAAATGACCCCTCCCGCTCTGGGTGGAGCAGAAGGGAGTGTCAGACTCTTACTGACTAAAACCCACCCGTGTTCCTTCCTTAGCCCTTGATGTTCCAGGGCAGCGGTAACCCTTTCGGACAATCCCGCTACCCTGGAACTGGCATGTCCAAAAATTCGTAGACATGTGACATCTACCAACCCGTACTGGGCCCGCGTGGTGGATTACGGCCCACTTCCTGTCGAAGAGAGGAGGCCTGTGTCCCAGCAGTGGGAACATTATAGGCTGATTATACCTCAGTCACTTACCTTTTTTCTTCTTCATCGTGTCGCTGGCGAAATCTGTAGTAGATTCCAAATAGGTACATATTGGTGGTCCAAAACTTCGTCACTTTTACAAGCGTCGTCGGTGGCAGCGCAGAGGTTACTTTGGCTTATTTTGACACAGAGAGCAGGATAGGGTGATAGATGGAACCTAGTTTGCGACACATCTCCACATCCACAGAAGTTATTAAACTTAAAATAAATATTTCAGAAATTCCGTTAAAGAATTTTTCTCGCTCGTGTGACTTTAACTCGTGCGTTAAGTAAACGGGTTGTGAGCCTTTCCTCAAAACAATCATGAACGCATTTTGGGACCTTTTTAACGCCTCGTGACATCCAAATCGCAAACACAAAAATGAAGAAATAATAGGGAAAACTGCGGATGGATGAAATATTTCAAACAAGTTGTAATTGAAATAACTGAAGCCTGAAAAGGGGTCATTTTTCAGACGCCAGTAGGTCAAGCTACCCGAAACTGTCAAATTTTCCCAATCAACCTTGAACCTTAATGCTTTAACGATAAAGTTGAAAATTTACTAAAGAAATTTGACAGATTGTAGTAGCTTGATGTGCTGGCGTCCGTACCCATCATTATGAACGAGTTTAGAACTAGTCCAAAACGGAAATCGTGGAAAAAAATCTGCTTCTCCGAGTACATTCATTTATGTTTGCATAACTCGACAAAATGCAGGAAAAACCTACAATTTTTTTTCGCGATTTCATTTTTGGTCCCATAGTCAAATTTTTTAATAATGATGAGTACAACGTCCCCGTTCCAGCTTTTCAAACACACCTTTTAAACACAACAGAAGGACCAGTGGTCCACTTTCGAAAGAGCTGGAAGTCATGGGGAGAGACCTTTGGCCAGCAGTGAAGGTTTCAGCAAAGTTTTTGGTAAATACGGTTTTCATTAGCTTGCAGTTAGCGCGGCTATCTATTCTGTACTATTAGTACATAATATAATCGGCAAATAATCTGTTTAATTACATACAAACGGACTGGCTAGCACATATTGACATGATCGGATAGCGTTAGGTAGTACTATCTATTAAACTGTATCAATATTTGAATAGTTATCAAATGTACATATAGATAGGGACCTGCGATTGCTGCATGTTTCTGTCTGGCTAGATATGGGGATACCATCAGCAATTATAGTACAAACTTGTTAAAATATTTTATAGAAACTTTCATAAATATCATTTCAAATACAAACTTTCATAAATATCATTTCAAATACAAACTTTCATAAATATCATTTCAAATACAAACTTTCATAAATATTATTTCAAATACAAACTTTCATAAATATCATTTCAAATACAAACTTTCATAAATATCATTATCACAATGTCGACTTCATCACCATCATCAGCCTATAGCAGTCCACTGCTGGACATAGGCCTATCCTATTGTACGCCATTCGAATCGATTTTCGGCAACTTTCATCCAGCTGCTACCAGCCAACCTGCGACTTACGATACCAAAGAATAGTATCATAACTTTCTTTAGAAAATAATAAGATCCTAAATGAATACTAGTATTAACACTACTACTACAAACTACTACACTAGTATGTACCACTACTACTTTGTACCTACTTTCCTTTCTTTTTTCTTTCTACTACTTCTCTAGTATTTAATACTGTTAAAATACAAAACCACACTTCCGGTTTCTTCTCCAAAAATACAATATTTTATTTCAATAAGTAATTGTTACACTTGTTAATGTAGGCATACAAATAAACTTAATGTAAGTGTTCTGTAAACAATTGTTGGCTAACCAAATAAATAAATAAATTCAAAGAATATCCATGGAGTTTCTTGCCCGTTTTTCTCCATTGGAACCTCCTACGACTCCTTGACAATTGAAAAGTGTCTGTAATTGGTTGCATTAAAATAGAAATTTTTACTTTGAAAAATTGACTCATCATCATCTGCCTAGCCTTTTCCCAACTATGTTGGGGTCGGCTTCCAGTCTAACCGGATGCAGCTGAATACCAGAAAAATACTACTACTCTCGTCTCGTCTCTCGTCTCTACTTTGAAAAATTGACTATTGTAAAGAAATGTCCGGACCACCTATTTCCGGACTTTCATATACACATTGACATTGATAAATTTTACGTACATTTTTTTTATAAAGTAACATGAATATCTACTTTGTACAGTATTTTATTATTTTAATGATTGTGAATGTGAAGACTATGTGGGTTAAATCTTTTGTCTATATTTTTTCTCAGTTACTTTTATTCGTGGTCTGGCAATTTGAGTTATTTATGTGGCCTACCCAAATGTCTTTTCTTTGGTATTATTCGTCGAATCGTTGAGCTCCTTAAGTTTTGAGCTGAGCTGCATGATTGCTGACAAATGCGTGCACTGACTGGACAGGTCCACTCAATCTGTGTGGTTCTTTCCACAAAAGACCATTTCCGACACCGATCTACATGGTCGTCACAACATGATCTGATCAAGATTATGTCTGACTGTGACCTCTGAGTTTGTTTCGGCGTTTCTTCTCAGAGTAGTCAGTTAGGAAACGCCGAACTCATCTAGTTTTTAATTAAAAATATGATTGACGTGTAAAAGTGTTTTTACAATGCTACTTAGAGAAATAAAATCATTTATCATTAACAGCAAGATCATCACAAAGTCTTACTCACTCAACTTCAACCGTCAACCCTAAACCCTTTGAGACTTACGAACCCAAGAGCTAAAACAAAGAATGTACAACACTAATTGTTCTAGATGAGACAGCACTTCTTAAGTATGCGCATATTATACGAACTGTGCCTACGTCTCGCTCAAAAAGGCCGTATGTAAATCCAGACAAGTTATTATTTAAATACTTAAGATATTTTTCTTTTTTTGTGGGTTTAAACTTGTCTTTAAATAATGAGTTAATTTTTCTTTGTGTGTCGTTTTTCTTTAGTTTAGTATGTGTGGTCTCAAAATTAGTGTCATTGTAGGCACTGAACTTTACAGTTTAAAATCTTATGCACATCTCATATTTTTTACACTTGAATGAAATACTTGAATTAGTTAGACTTTTATTTGCTCACTAGCTTCTGCTCACCACCCCGTCCTTGCGGAAGGATTTTGTCTTTAATGAAAATTATTGCAAATGAGCTGTCCCACTCCTCGGGGCTTACCGGTAGTAAGCCCCGAGGAGTGGGACAGCTCATGCAACGTTCAACTTCTACCCTGCTATAAGAGCTCACCAGCTCTTATAGCAGGGTAGAAGTTGAACTGCACTGGTTTTTTTTTTTCAATTTTTAAAAGGGGTGTCTTTCGGCCCGCTACAAACAGCAGCAGCGGTCCCAGTTTGTAGCGGGCCGAATGACACCTAACCCAGCCAAGTATACCAAAAAATATATCCTATGGCATCCGGCAATAATGTAGCTTTGAATTAGTGAAATCGGATAAGCAGTTTCAGAGATTACCTCTTACATCCAATCTTACACACTTTACAAGTTCTTTTTTTTCTTGTCCATTTTATTGTAGATTAACAACACAAACATAATATAAACTCACACCTCATTCCCATAGGGAGAGGCAGAAACTAAGATCCTTACATACTCTTTTTGCCCCCAAATCAAACAAATCCTTTCTTTAATCCGTATTCTTAATCAAACATGTTTTCTTAAACACCAACGCATTTCATTAAGACAAATAAGCCTCCCCAAATATTTTATCCAGCCAGCTTTATTTCAATATCCTCACCAAAAAATACTAAAATACCTTACAATTGCAAATCTTAAGGGGCGACCGATGATCATAATTTACGAAACTTCGGCCGACCCAAATTAATTAAGATTTTCATTCATTTTTTTTTTCCTCTCTCAAAAGAAAGAGTCTTTTATTAATTAAAGAAGGGGCATTGACGAATCGGCTACCGTCGCCAGATAGACAAGCTGATAAAAAGAGCTTGCTTTCTGAATATAATTTCGGAGATCTTGGGGACCCGTGTTGCTTTAAGAAAGCCCTTTTGGGTTTTTTAGTTGTTGTCTTGTTTGTAAGTTTTATTATTAAGTCTGCACTTCTTTTGAAGGTTCGAAAGGACTTGAAAATAGTTTATCGAAGTAATTACTACAATTGTGGATAATAATCGTAGCTATTACAACAGGTTTCATCTGTAAAAATCTCACTGTGAAAACTTAGGTGAAATGAACTTGAAGTGAGCTGTCATTCCACGTGATGTTAGGGATTGACACTATTGACAGCTAACTTCACTTTAGTTTTCACGATGAAATTTTTACAGAATAGACCGACTGTTAGCTTTCATAGTTTTTAGAAAACATTCTCCAGCATATCAGGAAATCTAGTGACAAATTGCTGTACGACAACTACAGAGAATATACCATGATTAAATCTGACCAATATGAAAACCTCGAACCAAAAACCGATAGATCCTAACCACTTACCTCAGCTCAGGCTTACCAGATTTTTTTACCAAGATATCGTTTCTAAGATTCCGTGAGATATGCCCAATATATTGTCGCAGTCCCGATGACGGATTCCCGTACCGATAGTGCCACATTTTGACAAATGGACGACCTTTTTTTAGACTTAATGCATTTTGGGACATGCGCTTAGATTGTTATCAGTCTAAATTAGGGCTGTCAAACCACCCAAAGTTCAAAATATCCCAAAAAATACGAAGATTCGTAGTAGGAACCGACATTATGGAAGGTCTCCAAAATTTAGTGGTACTAAAAATCTGGTTACATGTGTCCTTAGCTAGAAAATTGG
The DNA here is from genome assembly GCA_951799955.1 of Apamea anceps. Taxonomy (NCBI): domain Eukaryota; kingdom Metazoa; phylum Arthropoda; class Insecta; order Lepidoptera; family Noctuidae; genus Apamea; species Apamea anceps. The sequence goes on along the minus strand of OX637519.1, from coordinate 16,040,811 downwards.
GGTCTTAACCTTTGGTTTAGCTTGACGGATTACCTTAACCTTATACCTGGGATATCTTGAGCAATTTTGTTCTATGACAACCCAACTCGTAAAGTTTTTATGTCTATGGCCGCTGACTCCGGGCCCGTTCATCTTTGCTCGCATTTGATCTGTTTCATCATCTGATATTGTTCTTGTATATTTTTGCTTGTTCGCTTTTTTTCATGTATTATTTTTACACAGTTTATTTTTTCCTAAACTTTTATGTTATTGAGAAGAATTTTTCTTAGTTTTTTTCATTAAAACAATATTCAAATCTTACTAATATTATAAACGCGAAAGAATATATGATGGATGGATAGATGGAAGTTTGTTACTCTTTCACGCAAAAACTACTGAACAGATTTGGATGAAATTTGGCACACAGATAGTTCATAACCCGGATTAACACATAGGATACTTTTTATCCCGATATTCCCACGGGATCGAAACTTGTGCGGGTGAAACCGCGGGACACAGCTAGTACTAAATACAAATCGTGGCTATACAATAAAGGATTCCGAAGGAAATTCAACTTATTAACTGCTTTTTTTCAATGAAAACACGATTTTTAAAAGAAGTTACCTCAATCAACTCCCACACGTCATGTTTATCAATAACACGGAACAAACTCGTCATCCATCATTTTTTCAGGCCCGCACTTTACTCCGGTTTTCTACGTAAATTCAATTAGGTAAAACAAAATGGTAACTACAAGGTGGGGCGGGGATGTAAATGAATAATACATGCGGCTTCGATATGATCTATCCAATTAACACAAATAAATAATCGTGCTATTCTTCCCTTCTCGGTCGAAACAATGAGTTATGGTCTCATAGTTTTATACGTAATTACATAAATATTGTAGTTATGTGGTTCCTTGCGCAGATTATTAATAGGACTTGGTGTTTTTTTATGGATTGGTTGTAAAGAATCTGGAATCCATAGTTTGTATTTGGGTCTTTTTGACTACTCACTCTTCACCTCTGCGTTAACATGGTTTAAGTCACTATCGCACGCGTTGATAATAATATAAAAAGTTTTGACATTTTTATATCAAAAATAATTATTTTAACTAAAGTTGCTGACCTACTACAAAACCTCAGTCTGAAGAGCATATGATAAGTCTCCTTATTTTTTAAGTAGATAATGTACAGACTCCAACACATCAAGCTACTACAATCTGTCAAAGGACAATGCCCATGGATGCATGGAATCCCGTACCATGCTGCACCAAAGTCAAACTTTGTTTTTTATAGACAACAATTATCTTATTAACTCGTACAAAAATTCTTTTTGTAAAAAAAAACCCGGGTCTCGGAGATTTTCAAAACATTCGATATAACCTAAAAACTAATCATGACACTTTCAAAATTCAAGGTTATATTAAACATATTATATGAAATAGAACGTCATGTAAAAGGAACAATATCAACACTTTGTTACTTTAAATCCAATTCCCTGTTCAAAAATAAAATCTCCGACGCGTAATGTCGTAAAAAATTATGATAATAATGACTATAATATTTTGATCTTGATATATGAGACTTTTTGGTGCGATTTTTGCTCATTCTCCTTTCTTTAATAGATTTTCATCTTTATCGCTAAAGCATTAAGGTTCAAGGTTGATTGGGAAAAGTTGACAGTTTCGGGTAGATTGACCTGCTAGCATCTGTACTACATCTTTAGCAAAGCAAGCGCTGAAGACAGTATCAATGCTCGTGCTTTCTCTGTGAGAAGAGACCCTGCGGTGGGACACAAATAGCCTGATATTATAATATACTATGCAGAAAATATAAACATGTAGGTACGTGGTTATGTAGCGAACAGTCTTTTGTTAGTCATGTTTCAATGTAGAAGCCAATAAAGTAATAACTATACCAAAAAATACATAACCCTAAGCAATAAACTTGCCCATACCCCTTTTAATCATAGCGTATATGTGTTATTACAATTACAAAAAAAAAACATTATTATTCCAACCCCATACAGATCTTACTGATATAATACTAACCAGCTAACTTACCCCTTCAACCCTATCATACTTTTGGAATAGCTTTCAAATATTGTCATTAGAGCGCGTTTTGCGGGTCTGATTAAATTGGACAGTGGAAGTAAATACGAGTACATTGTTTGAAACTAGATTAGTTTTTTTAACGTAATTAATTTTATTGTTTTGTGCTGATTCAAATTATTACTTCACTGTAACTGCCCATCATAATTGTTGTAAGCAAATAATCAGTTACAAACTATGAGTCGTGAAGTTACACAATAAGTTCTGAATTTCAATTAGATCACTAGGTCTATAGAAAGAAACCACATTTACTTAAATCTAAAAATGCTAAATTTATACGGAATACAGCAATTTTTTACTGATTTAGGTATTCCGTTTTCTTTTAGTAGGTACTAATCATTACAGGATTATCTAACGACTAGCTGTGCCCCGCGGATTACCCGCATAACTCTCGATCCCGTGAGAATATCAGGATAAAAAGTATTCTATGTCGTAATCCAGGTCACGGGCTGCCCATGTGCCAAATTTCATCCAAATCCGTTCAGCCGTTTTTGGGTGAACGCGTAACAAACAAGCATACGAAAATCAAATCTTTTCTCTTCATAATATTAGTTCTGATGACGTAAACCTAGAACCTATCTAACTCATCTTTCATTGGCTAAATAATAACTACACTAAAAATTCAATCAAAATGAAACATTTCTGCTCAATAAACTGTATCTCCAAATTTCACAGCACTTTCAACTACCTACCAAAAACTACTTCATTGAGTCTGTAACCGTACACCATAATAGGCAATTCAAGTAACGTCCGACACAGTCACCCAGTCCTCAAGTAGTATTATTGTGTATCGAAAAATAAATCAGTTCTGTACAGAAAAATAACATTACGTGAACCCGAAAACATAAAATATATGATACAGAAGGCTGGCTCCATGCAACACATAAAAACAGGCGCACGCACACAGTAACACTTTGACCTTTTACTAGCCTAGCGCTAGCGTAGTACCTACGGATTTCTAATAGAATAAGAGGTACTTACATCAAGAACAACAGGTTTTGCTACCACTGACGTGTGGGAGGGGGGTTGCACTCGCTGTACCTTGAAGCGTGTCTAGAATACTACAAAGATCTTTTGGTGATCCTCGGCGTTTTTAGTAAACATTTTTGTGGAATTGTCACAGAAATTGTATTGACAAAACAAGATGGCGGCGTTAGTTCCGATCTTGGCCACGCGCTAAATGGACCTTGTAGCGTTGTATGTATGCGTGCGTTCTCGCTCGTTATATGAAGCCAACCTTCTGTATCTATCTCCTTTGTGCCCAAAGCGAGTTAACGGAAAACGTGAACCATTTCACCTTTTTCTTTTGAAGAATAAATAAATAAAAGTCAAGTTTCGAGGAGTGTGAAGGGTTTTGAGTCCTCAATTCCTTTGATAAAGCATCTTCATGCATGGTTTCGTGAGTGTACCTAAGTGAAGAATGTTAATCGAGTGACTGTGGAGTTGGTGAATTACGCGGATTCTGTAGGTGTCTGTATATTTTTGACATTTTATTTGGGCTTTTCTTTTACATGTTTTCGAGATCTTTTCACGGACAGACATTTCACATTTCTTCACTCTTAAAGTGAATTCTGTGAGCAAATGTACTACGCAATACTTTTTTTAAGTGAGGTACAGACGCTAGCACATCAAGCTACTACAATCTTTCAAATTTCTTTAATAGATTTTCAACTTTATTGCTAAAGCATTAGATTCAAAGTTGAATGGGGAAATTTGAGAGTTTCGGGTAGTTTGATATGCTGGCATCTGTACTTATTTTGCTCCCGTTTGATAGCAATAGGTTTGCCCCTTATTATATGGCAGTTAAACATAACCGACGGAATGTGGGAGTACCATAGGCGTACGTTTGACTCGCCATTTGGATTAAGCGTGATGTTATTTTATGTTGTCTCTTGTAGTTCATTATGACATTCATTTCTTAAAAAAAATTCAATCGATTGATCATTTGAAATAAATAATCCAACATAACATACAATCATAAAACACATAACATCCAACATAATTACAAGACATTGCAATTACTCCGAACAAAAAACACCTAAGCTATTTAAATAAAGAAAAAAATGCTATTGTGTCCAAGTTGGCTTTTTTCAAACAATTTATCAGTTGCGTGACGCTTATTCCACCAAAAAATTAATACATAAACCCGCCTACCAGGTTCCCCTATACACCTTGCCACCCTCGGAATAACGCCTTTAGTAATTATGTGAATTAAAAATATGCCATATGCTGCATCAGTTGATTTTTTCAATTTGTACGTCATGTTTTTCAATTTTAGTAAGTACATTTGGTAACGCCTACCTTGCATGTATGTGATGGATACATTTATTATTTTAAATGACTTAAATTAGTAGATCAAATATTATGTGTTCTTTTTTGGGAAAGAACAGTCTTTTGTTTAGAAATATCGAATATTCAAAGAACTTTTTTGGTTGTCGCGAAATACTTAATGCTTCATGGCGTTAAATATGATATAACACTCGGCATTCACATAACTATAGTTTAACTAAATTATGTAGGTACTTATCAAAAATTAACACAAATATTCTGAAAGACTGATCAAATTTGCTCATCACCCAGAAAAATAATCTCTTCGTCATAATATTCAACTAAGCTTTACATAATTCACATCAGTCAGAAAAAAATCTCTTCGTCACAATATTTTACTAAATAAATATTTTATTAAAATTATATTAATCCTTCTTTTGTCTACAAGCTGCGCTGTCATATTACTATTCGCAACAATATAGCGCCCACATTAAGCACAGAAAGAAATAAAATCCACATTAAGCCGTAACTCGTAGAGAATGTAAAATTAAAATCTAAAGTGCCTTTATATTATAATGCATATGAAATCATTTTAAGATAAGCTGAAAATGCAATTTCGTTAATGTTGTTTAGTGCGGCTCGGCTAGATGCATGCTAAGTATTAGATTGAAGTGATATGAATGGAATATTGCGGTTTCATCCTTTTGAAGGCAAAAAGTTAAGCCGATTGTCAGATGTTTTTATATGATATGATAAAGTTAATTATAAATTATTTCAATTATATTTTTATATAATTTTCATTATTGAGTTTAATTATTTTCGTTGGTTTTTCTTTCTGAATGAATCTACATATACCATATCACACCAAACCACCACCACCACCACCACCATATCTTCTTACTTTATGGTCGCGATTATTTAGATTATAAGCAATCGTATTAACTACAGCATTTTAAGTTTTTCACATTTCAATGCAAACTTGCTAAGTGTTTTAAATGAGCATAGTATTATCATTAGTATTGTCCCAGTGCATTTTTTTTTTAATTTTGATATTAATCGTGGTGTTGAAAATTCAGATTTCATAATTTGTAAATTAAAATTATTAACATTAGTCTGCACCCTTATTGCGTACCACACTATCAATCTCAACCTGAATCATTTTGAAGCATAATTATTGCTAATCCATTCCTTCATATGTTCGAAAAATGTGTCTGCTCAACGACGTAAATAACGCAATGAATGTTGTTGAACTGTTAAATTGAAACCCATTGCTACAGATATTATGTTACGCCCCGCTGGTTTTCACATCTTTTAATTCCAATCATAATAGAATACGTGTCCAATTCCAAAAGCTGTTCTCCTGAATACCGTTATTTTAATAGAAAGGTTTTATGATTCCTCTTCATCTTCTAGAAGTTCATCCTCGTCCCATCGATTCGGTATTACCTTTTTTATGCCATTACATTGTAACTATTTTTACCCAATGTTTTTTCTCGAAAGCTAATCATTGTCACAACCATTATCTCATTCCATTCCAGTAAAAGGGACAAAATTAGCGAAATGATCCGCGAAATTCTCGATAACTCAAAGAACGCCAAATACATTTGGCATATATATATATTTTGCTTATAACACAAATTAACTATGATTCTTTACGTCTCTTGGAAAGGATCCAGCGTCGTTTGTGAAGCCACTTACTATCATTATTGATACACTCTCCCTGATTGATATTTTATGAATAGTATTGGTTCGTGAAAAAAACTTCTGCTTTTGTTGTAATGGATATTTTTAACCGACTTCTAAAAAAGGAGGAGGTTCTCAATTCGGATGTTTGTATTTTTTTTTGTGTTTGTTCGCGTATAACTCCGTCGCTTGCCAACCGATTTGAAAAATTATTTTTTTTTGAAAAGAGTATACTTCCCGAATGGTCCCATAGAAATTTCATCAAAAACGGTTCAGTAGTTTGGTTTTTATTAAACCAAAATTACTGGTAAAAATTGCAACTTGAAGAGTGAAAAATAAAAACTTTATTGAAAAAAAAAACAACCGACTTCCAAAAACGACACTACAAAGTGAAAAATAACTTTGATTTCGAAAGTCGGTGGCAAACAACGAAAATGCGAACCCAACGACACCGACTTCCGAAATTAAAGTTATTTTTCACTTTGTAGTGTCGTTTTTGGAAGTCGGTTGTTTTTTTTCTTACTAGCTTCTGCCAGCACTATGTATTTCTTCGTTTTTGGTTAGCGTTCTTTCTGACTTTTTTTTCTCTTTGCTCGGCTCCTTAGGGTCGTTGCGTGATGTTAATGTTAACCTAAGATTACCTTCCTCAAGAATCGGGCTATCAAATGCAAATAGTTTTTTTTTTTTAAGAATTTTATTATTATTAATTTCATTATTATTATTATTTCAAATCGGATTGGTAGTTTCAGAGATTATCGCATCATATCAGGTGACAGACTTCCACTGTTGGTCATAGCCCTTCCCCAAAACCTACATTTCGACCAGTTCTGTGCTTCCCGCAGCCAACGGATTCCTGCGGCTTTCACAAGGTCATTGGTCCACCTCGCGTGAGGCCTTCCAACGATACGTCTTCCGGTATGCAGAAGACGTAGATAGATTAGATATATAGATTTTCAAGAATAGCGCGTTCAAACAAAAAACAACTCTTCAACTTTATTTTTAGGATAGTTTTTCCATTAACATCAGTGACTTGGTTCATAACTGATCGTTTCTCTTACCAATTGTGAGTAATATCTTTAAGATTAAAGTGATTATATCATGTGACAACAGTACTGTGAGCCTTTCAAAAACTAGCGGCAAAACCCCAACGATGATACTAAAAGATTCATCTCAACTCTATTTATCCCCAAAATTAATTAATGACTATTATATACGAATCGTATAAATACCAAAATTATATTGTTTCCTTGATATTTTCCAAATAATTATTACTCTGTGTGTTCCTGACAATTATATGTAAACAAACAAAATGCCGTTTACGACAATAATATTTTAAACATTATTGTGCAAAATGAAGTGCCCTGTTACACGGTTTAAATTTTGATTGACATTAATTGAGAAAGGGCTACGATGATATGTGACCGCATCTGGTTAATTCAAAAGTAGACCTCAACATAAATCTAGGAAAAGACATTTACATTGGTCTGAATTGTAGTGATACTAGTTTACCCCCTTGCTTCTCACGGCTTTTATGACGAGAACATCGAGACACCTATCTTTATTGTATGTAAGTTTAATAATCATGTAGGTAGTATACACCTTCAGGAATAAATTCTCTTAGTAATGATGAACGAAAAAGAAAGAGATGGTGAGATGACCCCGACGCGTACCGCGAGGGCTGGTTCGAGGTGGTGCGGGAAACGAGTTCCTGAAAGGATTTGGGGGGTGCCTTTGCCCAGTAGTGGGATAGTATGGCTAATAATAAAAATGGTTAATACTGCATCAAAATCGGCACACAGACAGACACGAAAGGTGATTTAATTGTTAATAAATATATATAAAAGTAGTATGCCCTACGCGACCGTTTTTCTGCACATGTTTAGCAATCCATCCGTGTAGCGCAAATTAGCGTAGTAGAGCATACTCCACTACGCTAATTTGCCATAAAAAAATAATATAATAAATAAATCAATAAATATTTATCGAAACATCATAATTTTTCAATAAATATTTACGTCGAATGAAATTCATTTTTGCTTTTATGAAATACTAGCTGCGCCTCGTGGTTTCACCCGCGTAAGTTTCGATCCCGTATGAATATCGTTATAAAAAGTAGCCTAGTGTAAATCCAGGGCATCAGCTACGTCCATACCAAATTTCATCAAAATTGGTCCAGCCATTTGAGAGTGAAGAAGAAACAAACATACAAACACACGCGCACACACACACTCACTTAAAAACTTTCGCCTTTACAATATTAGTGTGAAAACAATGACAGATCAAAAACTAAAGTAGTTCTTTCAATTACGTATAAATCTGAATGTACGAGTGTTAAACAATAAACGATAATTAAAATTACTTAACACTTACACACTTAGCCTTATCGTCGCTCATCACTTAACTTATCACTTAACTTTAAGCAACGTGTATGATTAAAAGGGTATGAATAGAGATTCATCAATCACCTTTGAACCAAATTATTACTAGGCATAATGTTAAAAAATTGTTACTGAAAACGTTAAGTACTCTAATACTTTTAGAACCCCTACATTTAAGCCCTACTATTCATGCTCGATTCATAAAACTCTTCTAACGTATTTATTTTCTTTGATTTTCAGAAGATAGACGCATACAACCACAGCGGGCCTTCACTACAGACGTCAGCGGTGATCGCGTTGTGCTCCATAGTCCTGATCGTCGGGGTTCTCATCGGTGCCATCCTTGTTTGGAAGTAAGTGCCTAATATTTAGCTAAAAATATACCTACTTATATATACTGCAGTTAATATTAAGTGTTTTGTAGGACTATCTATAAACTTGTCAACTTCATCCAGGTTTTCTGACAGGTTTTCAACTCCATCATGAGCTGTTCAATCAGCGATGTTACAAACGGAATCCAGCTCAGTTATGAACTGAGTAATATGGTCATATTTATTGTAGCGAATATTTGCTACAATAAATATAACCATAATTGACATTGGTCTTAATGATGATGGTATTGATGCATATTTTAATACTTTTAATGTGATGTAATTTTGTCGGAGATGTTTATACGAGACTCTGTCCAATAGGTAAACCATTTTTTGACAGATGGAACTAGTGATTGCAGAAACACACACTACATTGATTGATACACATACGGTATTATAATGTCTGTAAGAAGCCATAAATAAGATAATTCAATAAGATAAGGCAGTTTATATATTTATATTATTACGCATTTAAAAGTTAACTTTTACGTAATCTGGAATATGTACGTTCTAAGACAGCTGTCAAAAAACGGTAAACCTAATGGACAGTATAGCTGTGTTCATGTAAAGAGAAAAGTGGCTGCTATGACGTTGTACATAGAGAATAAATTAATTACCTAATCTAAAAAAGAGCTGACAAAAAAGTAGTCGTATAAAATATTATAATTTAGTTGAGTACTTACAGGCATATCAAACAGTTGGCCGTTCAGTCACTAGGTACAAAAGTATTAAGAGCTAAAGTATTACTTTCCACCATCAAAACCTCTTCTTAAAAGACACACCTAATCAGCCACCAAAGTTATGAATCTACAATAGAAACAGATTCAATTCAAACGCGTCAACAATGTCTGTGACAGTTTAATCGTTGGAGCCGTCGTCACATACTCGTATATGGAGGCAATGGCTCGAGAAAGTTGATTAGAGTAGCTGTCACCTTAAGATTAAGGTGCGGACTTATTGTTGTGTGGGACAATTATTAGGCTGGCGTGGTAGCGGGTTTAGAATGGAACTATTCTTTGTATCATTGGGCCGTATAGCTACAGTAGCAGTGAACGTAGGTAAGTACAGCGGATATGGGTGATACTCGTAATGATGAAGAAACATGCAATTACAAGTGCCAGTAATCGTCCAGTTTGCTCTATAGTAAACTATGGCACGGTTGGCGCAGTGGTTAAGCGATTGACTGCTGCGCTGCGTGTCGAGGGTTCGATTCCCGCACGGAACAAATATTTGTATGACCTACATGTATTTGTTCCGAGTCTGGGTGTTTTTCTATCTATAATATGTATGTATTTACAAAACAAAAAAAATGTATATAAGTAGTTTATCAGCCATCTTGTTACCATAACACAAGCATTAGGTTGCTTAGCTTGGGACTAGATGGCGCTGTGTGAAATGTCCAGGGATATTATTATATTATTATTAACTAAAGCGCGTATTGAGACTTTTTTTTCTAAAGGTTGAAAAAACAGTACGCCCGATCCAAATCTGAATTCAAGATCAGAGTTCAATCCGAATTGGGAATGTTCTAAATTCGGGCGGACTGAGTTCGGATGTAGTGCGCAACCCCTCATACAAATAATACTATGGCTACTTTGAACCGTCGTTTCTCGGATTCGGATCGGAGGTGGTGCGAAACCGCTCTTACTGTCCCACTGCTGGGAAAAGATTTTGCCCATTGTTTTTCTAGACACGTTTGCAAGAGATTAGTCGGAGAAGGTAACGTACAAAAAGAAGATTATGTACGAAAAACATATTTGTTTGCTTTATGGCGTCCAATTGAGCATAAAGCCATCCAGGATCGAGACACGTGGGGATAATAAGGGGTGACTCATTGCAGATTAACGAACAGCTGCATTATACAGTAGTAACATAATTCCTTCTATTAAAGCCTCAAAAATGTCAAAATGAAATCAGTGTCAATTTTTATAGTTCTCTTGTGATGTGTAATTTGCGAGGCAGATCTCGAAGACAGATCGGTTAAGATTTTTTGCTTGACAACCTTAGCCATTTTGCTGGAGGCTAAATCAGTACGAATTTGTTTAACGGAAGACGCATTCCACTTAATCCCTCCAGACAAGTATTACAATTAAAATTCTAAATCAGATCCTCATCAAAAACTAATTTAAAGGTAACACCCGCCAGATCTCGGAAATTAAAAAGCCAAATAATAAAATAATCGTCGGTGTCACAATATCCTTGTCAACGACTCAGACTGACGGCCGACGGGTGGATTTAGAAACCCGACGCGTTGAGAAGGTAGCTGTCGCGTTATATTCTGTTAATTAGATGTTGAAGAGATTATAGGGGACATTGGAGTTGTATAAATAACAGTGTAAAGGATTTTGCTGTGTTTGGTTCCGTATAAAGGAAATTAAGTTCAGGTTAGTGGTCTAGCGGGGCACTTGTGTTGACAGAAAAGTTATAAGGCAAGGAAGGAGGAAATGAAAAATGTTTAATTTTCCTTTAAAATAACATAACCTATCATGACGCCCATGTTCCCCAAAGGGTTAGGCAGGGACGTACCTAAGAGACAAAACATACAACGGGGGCTTAAAAGGAACTTTAACACTTTTTGACAGTTATGTTTAAGTGTCATGTAATACCGGGGTAGCTTATTGCCATCAAGCGGGCACGGATTCAGACTTCGGGCTGTTACTGAGAAATTGGTGATGGAAAAAACCCAATAGCACTTTGCTTGACCTGGGAATCGAATCCAGAACCATTCTCAGTAGTAGCGCTTGCGATTACTAGACCAGCAAAGTAGTACAATTTTTTTACTAGCCTACGCTGTCCCACTGTTGGGCAAAGGTTTCCCTCTATTCCTTCCATCTTTTACGAGCCCGTGCGACCTCCTTCTAATAAAAAGTGCCCTAAATAGCCTTATTTCGGATTTCGGATCCCTCTAGTACTTCTTACCTTAATTCAAAGAAGGAATTGATAGAAATTCTAATCAATAAAAATTTTCTCCTACAATAATTTCTGTTTCCATTAAGTTTCGAACATTTATCTAACAGCTTTTACTCCAATACAAAATCACCTCCACCTTCCAATAAACATTTCAAAATAAATAACAACAAAGTGGAAACAATAATAAACGTCCCACTTTCTGTAACGGCTTAATTGTCCACCTACGTCCTCTCTCTCACTCACAGTGTGCAAGACAAAGATGAAAGATTTACGCCCACGTAGAATGAAACACGCAATCTTGAGGAGCGAGCGAAATCTATCAAATAATGACACAACCGGGAAGTGAGCCCGGAATAGATAGTAAAGCTGTGAGATGAATGTTAGGATTTTGTCCTTTGTACGGAATATAAGATACAAGCGATGGTTTTAGAAAATTTATTTTCAACAAATCTGAACTGAACTGAATGTACGATGCCATCGCGGCAGGCCCTGTCGAAGATGGCGGGACGAGCTTAACTCTTACCGTAAGAACTGGCCGGCAATCGCAAAAGACATAATCAGTTTCCTGGGTAAAAAGATAATTATTATATTTAGTCCGTCAGTTAGATTATCGAAAAATAATGGACACGTATTTTTTCTTTTGTCAATCAAACAAAAAATGACAAAGATAAAGCGCGTCAAAATTTGGGAGTGGGGGTCGTGACGTCACGCCATGCTAAAAAGTGTAGCAAGGCAAGGCGGGCAAGTGACGTCGTCACGCGGAACTTTAACGGGCGATATCTTCATTATTTTTTATATAATTGACAAAAGAAAAAATACGGGTCCAATATTTTTTGATAATCTAACTGACGGACTAATTAGATTTTTTTAGGAAACTAGCCTATTGTGTGGAAAGCGGAGAGAGAGGCCATTAATAATAATAATAATAATATCCCTGGACATTTCACACAGCGCCATCTAGTCCCAAGCTAAGCAACCTAATGCTTGTGTTATGGTAACAAGATGGCTGATAAACTACTTTTATACATTTTTTTTTTGTAAATACATACATATTATAGATAGAAAAACACCCAGACTCGAAACAAATACATGTAGGACTTACAAATATTTGTTCTGTGCGGGAATCGAACCCGCGACACGCAGCGCAGTAGTCCGATCGCTCAGCCACTGCGCTAACCGTGTTGTCATTGCCTAGGAGTGGAAGAGAGTAGGCTAGTAAAAAAAGGGCACTACTTCGTTGGTCTGTTAATCGCAAGCGCTACTACTGAGCATGGTTCTGGATTCGATTCCCAGCCTAGTTAGAACAAAACTGAAGAAATGTGGTTATACTGTATCATCATCATCATCATCCCAACATAACTTCGCCCTCTGCTGGGCATAAGACTCCTCTTCATGTGCCAATCAGCACGCTCCTGTGCTAGCCTCATTCAGGTTTTACCCGCGATAGTCTAACGTATGTATACTTCAGCTTAACACTTCGGAAAATACAAGCAGAAGTTATATTACTAACTTCAAGTCGTTCGTGGTGCGTGTTCCGACACATCATCTCGAGAAGTTCCTCAAGGAAGAGTTCTGGCCGAAGGGTGTTGTGTACCGCCGGTTTCGTGGCCGGCTACATGATACCAGTCAGCGAAACACGACGCAGACACTTCGTGTGCGTTAGTTAGTTTTATTAGTTAGTTAATTTATTATAATGTTATACGAGTATGTATTTATAGTATTTTTAAGTTACATTAATATTGTATTGTATGTGTTTATATGGGCCTTGATGCCTGAAATATATGGATAAATAAATAAATTACGTTTTTGAGCATGGAGTCCTGAGTTCGATCAGGTCGGTTGGTAATTTTCCTGTATCTCTGGAATCACTCTGTAGCAGCCGGGAGTCTGAGTTTGTGCCTAAACATAAGTGAAGAAATGTTGTACTAATATCATCCTAATTTAGCCTTTTCCCAACTATCTTGGGGTCGGATTCCGGTCTAACCGGATACAGCTGAATACCAGTATTTTACATGGAGCGACAGCCTATCGGACCTCCACAGCCCAGTTATGGGTAACACGATACCCCTTGGTAAGAACCAAGCAGAAGAAGGAATGCCGTACACTCCTCTGCTTTTTCAAATGTATGTGCGATGTTATTTTATCTTTTAGCTACCCGAAAGCAGACAAGAGATAAATATCTCCATCTTTCCCTTAAAACAATGCCTCTACATCACGCCACAGCTCACTAAACACAACGAAATAAAGCAATCGTACACCGGAACGCATCAGCACTATAACACACGTATACTCACGGAAATAAGAGGGTGGGCAGACTCGCAACGAATCTGTAATCAAGTCGCCGCCTTCTGTAGTTAGCGAAGCAGAACTCGCTCAGAACCACTCGGAAGTATTCGGAGGATTTCGTGCGTATTCGTGACTGTTCGTCCACACTACTCGAGTGTGTCGTGATTGTAGGGTTCATGTGTTCTGGGATAGGTTTTTCGTGTTTAAGTTTTAGTTTAGACTCTTTGCTATTATTGCTGGCTAGTGAGACTGCAAAGACCGTCGGACTGGTGACGTAGAGGTTGTCAGTTCGAACCTCGCTCCAAATATAAAACCTCTTTTCTATGTTAGATGGATCCATGAGACAAATGGGTGTATTGGAGGCTGGCGCACGATGACCGACCTCAGCACATGTGTAAGGCGTTAGGGACACTGAATGAATGTCTGGTGGAACACCCACACTCATTGGTAGTTGCTGTGCTACACTGAGGGCAATGTCTCCAGAGAAACTAATTTTCTTCCACGGTGACGAAATTACCGACCCTACCGTTCTTCCGAGGGTTGTACAAGAGACACGTTCCGTCTTACTATAAAACGAGTTCCAAATTTAGACCTAGCCTAAACCTTTGAGCCATTTACACTTCGAGACACTTCCAGATAAACGTAAAGTTCTTAATACAAAATTGGCAACTTAGACTCGGGCTTAGCGTCAGTTTTTGTCACCAAAACTTTGACTTGGTTATAGTTCAAAATTTTAAAATAGCTCGAGGGTTTAAGCGTGGGTCTAAAGATAAACCTTGTTTTGTAAAGTCCGTGGAAGTCTAACGTATAGGAAACCTCAATCGTCTCTTGTACAACCCCTTTGCCATTCGGAGTACGACCCTGAAGATTCCTCCGTCCTAAAACTTTAAAACTTAATCACACAGTAACAGACATTACAATTCAAACTCAAAACGCCATCACATACGAATTCTAAATTCATACTCGAAACTAACTCAAACCGTATCGCATCGCTATCGCCACGCATATGAAACTAACCTATTTTAGAACAATATGGTGGAGCAGTGTTTATTGTTCATAAATCATATGGAACGTCAATATTACATGGCTAAATCGGTAGCCCCGCGGTTACAGCGCCCTCTGTGTAATCTGAGCGGAGATAACGTTAGTTCTGGAAGTTAACACGAATTATATTGGGTCCTGTGTGATTTACTACGTGAACTATTGATTTTTGGTGTTCTTTTTGGTAGTAAGGGTTTTGATAGAATACTTTGTATAGTAATTTAGTGGGATAGACAGGATTGTAAAGGGTTTAAAAACATATAAAAACATAAAGATTGTTGAAAAAAAAAAAAAGAAATTTATTGTAGTCTCTCAAATGTATTATTTATCACAAATTTTTTTATTAGTCCCAAAAATTGTATTACTTACCTCTAAAATGCTAACAAACTTAATATTTAGCCGTCTTAATTTTATAAAGGATCAAAATTAAGTTGAGAGACTAATTAATTACTCCCAAAATGGAAGCAAGGACCTGAAATGTCATGAACTCATGAGTCATAACAGATTCCATTTTAGATTTTCCCCAACACCCTTTGATTAAACGATATTATAAGTTCTAGGTATGCCAGAAAATTGCAAAAGAATAAATAATGAAGAGGATCATAATAACTAAGATAAAAAAATAGTTCCGCAGCTCCTAAGATAGTTTTCTTTTAAAAGTCTTGCAAAAACCTGACCTTTTCTCGTATAAGTTAAAAGAGTTGCAGGAAATTATTTACCGCGTGCAACTGACTAGCGAGTAAACCTTATCGCAATTTTCATACTCTGTAAGGTTTTTATTGTCCAACTTTTCTACCTGGATATTAGGGTCTTTAGTTCTTAAATTTAAACTGGCATTTTCTTGAGGTTTTATATTTATCTCTGCTTGTGTCAAGGATTTTGTGGAGATATCGAATTACGGCTATGTTATGTCATGAGGCAAGTTGAGTTGAGTTGTTGTGTGAATGAGGCTATTTATTTTTTCATTTAGTATCTCCAACAAAAGATGAATACAATACATGACACATGTAATAAAAGACAACATCAGGTATTAAATCAAATCAAATCAAATCATTCATTTATTTGCTATAAATATGGTACATGAGTTGTTAGTGACAGTTATAGACCAAGACATATTTCACCTAAGTTACAGGTATGCAAATATTAAGGAATAAAATTTATAAATACATGAATTAATGAAAATTGATTAAACAAATAAATTTAAGTTTACATTATTGATTATATTACCATGTCAAAATAGATTAAAATGAAATATGAAATAAATTTATGCATACTTAAAAAAATTGTAGCAGCATGAGCTTTTTTTCAAAAAATCTTTTACTGAGTTAAAACTTTCCTCTATCAACCAGCCCCGTAAAACACGACAGAATTTATGATATGGTAATTCGGAAATATGTTTAGGTAGGGAGTTGAAAATAAGTGGCGCCATATATGCACAGTTCCGTGTAAACCGTTCTAATTTTGGGAGCGGCATTTTGTAGGTATTAGCTAGTAAATATCCTATGAGTGAAGGAGTACAGCTTCATTTATAGGACACCACAACATGCACGATAAAATGAACAACTAAGCTGGCTAAAATTAAAATATTAATAATTACGGTAACATTTGGAATAGTTAATAAATCATTAAAGGGCATAAAATAAAGAAAATATAAGATGTGAGAGATAACTATATTAAATATAATAATAGGGGAAGGCCACAGAAACGATGGATGGATTGTGTGAAAGATGATATATGCCTAGAAAGGGGGTCACTACCGAGATGACAATTAATAAAGAAGTATATATATTATCGTTGTATGTAAGTTCGTTTCGCTGACGTCGACTCTAAATAAATTGGGATTAGGGCATGAGAATGATATGCAATAAAAATTCGTTGGAGTTAGTACTACAAGCTTGGCTGTACTATGGCTTAGACGGATATGGGATGGCGTAAATGGTTATGGGAAAATCAATACAATCTTTATACCAAGTAGTTATTTTAGCCTAAAGACGTGGCAAAAACACATCAGTAGCTGACCCCAGCGACTTATCAAAAAGCGTAACGGATAGCAAAAAAACCCGCTCTATCGTAACAAAAACTTTGAAACTCATCCTCGATGACTTCTCTAGATATTTCAATGTCTTAAAAACAATATAACAATTACTCTTGAAACAATACAACATAAACTAGCAGTGCCAAACAATGGATCATGTCAGCCAACAAACATATGAATATTTTTTGCGGAAAGCACAACCTTACTACTCCGATGCGTGACTAATTATGCCAAAATTACACGTAGCGTTTCCCGCGCGAATGCGATTGGCCAATTCAAAATTGGCTGGCCAATCAGCGTCGAGGGCGGGCCAAGTCTTGCGCACGTTCTAGGCACACTTATAGCTTTCGTCGTATGAATATTCAAGCTGATTTGTAATTGAAATAAATGCGATTGAGACATCAGCCTGTTGTCTTTTTGCGAATTAATGCTGGGAAAGGTTTAATTGTATATTAGCAAGAGGGCTCCGGGAATTTTAAATTAAGATGCGGCTTTTTCGCGTGGAAATGTTAAGTGAATTTCATTACTCGTATTTATTTATTCTTTTGTCCTAAAAGATCCACTTGACAGTACACAAAACATCTCTTTTAATATTACAAAATAAAAGATATTCTTTAATTTCATTCCTGAATGTCAAAGTCAAATTACCAAAACAATGAATTGATTGTAGTCTATACTTTTTTACTTCAATAAAAAGACGTTTTTATTCAAGGGTTCATACATAAACGCACACACTCCAGCCTTAGCTAAAACTTATCTAATACACAACAACTACCATATGTAAGATAAGGTACCGTTCGGCTGAAAACAATCCCTAAATAAACTTCTTAGATAGAAATAACCTCATGCTAGACTAACTTCGGCTAGAAACAAACTAGGTTATCACAACACTTGATTTATCGACTCACCACTTCAGCCTACCCCAGTAATCTTTTTAGGTCAAACTCCTGGGTCCTGAATCCCTCTAAAATAGAAAGGACTAGGAACCACAGAGAAAGCTAAAATAACAAAACACGATCCCTTTCAAAAACCTTACTCTAAATACGAACTTAACAACCCTTTTAGAATAAAAATTGTGATCTTGAAAACCCCACAAACTTGTTAGGGGCTCTCTGGCTGGGGCTCTAGAACAATGCACTATTTACGGCTCTTTGTTTAGGCCCTCTAAAAGAGCCGACCTGGGTTATAAAGGTTTAGCAGTCAAGTGGCTGGAAAGTTTATTTTTTAAAGTAAAAAATGCTATTTGATCGTTTTGTTTCTAACTAGGCAGAGAAAGTTGGCTTGCAATTTTGAGGTGGTAATTATTTTTTAGATTCAATGTGTAATTAAAGTACTTTTGTTGGGGAAATAATTAAGGTAGTTTTTGTTTTAGATTTTTGTTTCAAGGGTGGACTTTTGTTTTAATGTTTTGTTTTATTTTGAGGTTTAATATGTATACAATTGATTTTAACTGCAGCGGTTTTTATTGAATTCATTTAATAGAACTATTAAATTAATTTTACTGGAAAGAAAGAAAGAAAGAAAATACGTTTATTTGCGGTAAACATGAAGCAGAGAAAGGACGCAAACACCAACAAAAATAACAAGTTGGGGCAAAATATGCGTCACATCCACGCAAAACGGCCATCGCTCAGCATAATGCTACGACCCTATGTCTTATGCGAGACAGAGCCCAGCGCTGGATTTATAAATGGAAAAAATACACTATAAGTTAACATGTCTAAATTCAAAAACACCTACCTCTTTGTTTGGGTCTTCGAACTTATAACCAAAGGTTTAACATCATTAAAGTCACGCCTCAGGTACTCAAATGATATAGTGTTTTGTGTTCTCTCAATCATATACCCCGGTTCGGCCATGCCGATATTAGGGACCACCTATATGCAGCAAAAAACCAAATAATTACGGAATATCCCATGCAACGTTTACGAAAACTCACATGATATGTAAATTATGTACCGAAGGTTACATATTCTACCCCTGACCCCAAATAGCCACTAGAGTGTAACGTTTTTTGTGAACAATATCCACATGCCATGCAATTTCTTAACCACGCCCACCTCACAAGCCAATTACCGGCACTATCTCGATCAAAACCTTGTATAGTCAACGGCTTTATTAAGGCTATTGTCTTACTCATTATGGAGAATTGAACGTCGATTTCTAAGTGTAGCCTATTATCGACCATCTGCATACAATCAGGTATTTGCATAATATCTCAATTCTGTTTTTGTGGCTTGCGCTGATTTGAATAGCTTGGGTACGTTTCACGCATCGTGGGTTGGACACACTGCTTGTATGTTTGGGCAGTAAAATATTAGAGATATTTGATTATGATAAACTTCATTGGTTTTATTATTGCTGAATGGGCCAGCTCTTCACCTCTATCGCGCCTGGGCCCTAATTCACTATGAACACTTAACGATTCCTTACTCGAAACCACGTCAGTTCGTTAGCTAATCCCAACAATCTCGCGTTCGCGCGGTTTTGTTCCTTGTGTCATAGAGAATAAGGCCCCTGATAGAAAGTGATGGATATGGTCTATGATAAAACAAGCGTGCCCAGAAGATGCCCCGTTCACTTTTTTTTTTTTTCCCCAGTTTTTTTCTTTAGAGCAAAGACATCTACCTTACTTAGAAGTTCCCTATATCATACTATAATAACAGAAAATCAAGGAATCGGATGAAAGATTATAAAAGCATCATTTACAATTTTCCAAAGCTGTAGGCTTTAGTACCTACCTACTTATTTTCTATTACAACCAAAGTAAGAAATTATATGATTTGGAAAGCACTAGATAATATGTTATGGCAGTCCTTCAGCGGACATTTTTCGGCTGATGATGATAATACTTGAACTACTATCGCGTTCAAAAACGCGACCGTAGGCGCTCGTTTTTCTAAATAATATGACGTACTCATGTGATCAATTAAGTCGCGTTTGTACTTCAAAATTCATGCAAACAATCGCGTATTCGCGCAAGAGTCGTTTTCGGCTAGGCTCCTTTTCATAAATATAATTAGTTCTACAACTTCAAAAAACAAACTCATTAATGTCACAGTTAATTTGCTAACCAAACTCCTCGCACCTGTGTCTCAGTGCAATGACACGCTATATTCAAAGCAGTCGGTTTCTACCACCATTGTTCGAACCTTTGGTTTTAAAAGTAAATATTTTGTTTTGTTTACAACTTATTTTTATGTTAATTAACAAACTTGAAATAGCAGTTGTGTTGTGAGGACGTTAGAACAGGTGAAAATCTTGTTTTAAAATTCTTATGAGAAATACCTACTATTTGAATAAACTAGTTAGGTACAGAGCTGACATTAATAATATTTCCTGACCTTTAATAATTACGAGGCTTAGGGCGGGTTGTTTTACGTCCACTTGATACACGCGTGTACGTCAAAAATGGCGCTAAGTATCGTCAAACAAAAAAAGCTTTGTTTTACAAAAGTATGGCCTGGACTTATCTTTATTATTTAACCAACCGTTTGAAACAACCGGCCCTTAGAACGCCTGTTTTCTGCATAAGACATAAGGTAACTGACATCAAATTCAAATGATTAATATTTCTTTTCAGAAACAATAGCATCATTTATCATCTTTTTCTTTCTTTCTTTCATCATATTTATTTAGACACGCTTAAAAACTAAGTGACACTAGTTTGTGAGAGACTGGTATCTGCACTAGAAATACTTACCTGTATAGAAGATCACAAGGGTCCCACCACACGGTATCCAAACATATCCAATCTGTTATTTAGTAACATCAATCAAAGACAAGACTATAATCAGTCTCAAGTCAGTAACTTAGAGGTCACAAAAACTTATTTAACTCCCCTAGTCTTATTTCCTTACAAAACTATACAGATAACACATCCAAAAACAATACAGAGCAAACACAACAGAACGAAACAAAACTTTTTATGAAAATATCAAAAGCAATTTAGAATATTTTCTAAGTAGCTCGAAACAGTCCGACGAACTTCGATTTACCAATTTCCTCTTTGAAACTTTCCCGACTTGACAAAATATATGCCGTAATAGTGTTTGTGAAAATTGTAGCAGCTGTATTTTATTTCCACGTGTTGTTATGGCGTAGGTGAGTTTAAAAAAGTTTCAATATTTTTGCAGGAATTTGGGATTGTTTTAAAAATACTGGTCATTTTGCTCACCTGACTGATAACATTTTTGACGTTAGAGGACACATATTTATTTGGTAGGTATGTGTGTTGGTACACGGTACACCATGCTTTTGACCAAATACTTCTACCAGCTAAAGAAACGTATTAAAAAAAAAACACTACAAAATAAAAATAAAATACTTTAAAATCGGAAGTCGGTGTCGTTGATTCCGCATTTTCGTTTTTTGAAAGCGACTTCTGAGTACTTTCCGAGGCACGGAGGGCTCTTGATATGTAAAGATGGTCACGCATCCACGGGCTAACCGCGGCAAGCGTGGCTTAACCTGATCGATCGACCCGCGTGGCTGTTATTACTCAGCCACAAGCCCCTCTAATGAGCGTCTAGATATACTACAAATTATTTCAATCAAAAACTTTCAGGTTAGTCATAATACAAACAAGGTCTTACTTAGGACATCAACTAAGGTCCTTTAATCAATTTAGATACTCAGTACATACCTTCCGAGATCTAAGTCTAGGTTTATAATAACGGTATTAGGTTTATGACACTTGTCAGCTTTTAAGACCTTTGACAGCCTTAGTGCTAAACACTGGCTTCTAGTTGACGTGGATATTAAAGATAAATGGGGATCCGATAATTCAAGCTCGGCACCCTAATTGCGTAACACACTATTAATCATAACTTGAATCATTTTGAAGGATATTGCTAATCCATTGCTTCACAAATTATATTCTAAAAATGGCTTATTTTATGCAAGGTCAAAGGACACTAAAGTTGTCAAAAAATAAGAGGCCCGTTTTGACATTGACAGTTCGATCAAATTTGCAAAACACGCATTCGTTTGTATGAAATTGACAGATGTCAAGAACGCATTCTCAAATGTCAAAACGGGCCTTTAATTTTTTGACAACTTTAGCGCACAGAAATAATAAGAGTTGAATTCCGTACTTTTTTCTTAACTTCATGGCATAAAATTCAAAATGTGCCAATTCGTGCGAGTCCCCTATAGGAAAAATAATATTATTTAAAAGTGACGATTTGCCCGTTTCGTTTCGTAACGTACCTACATAAGGTAATGAGTGTTGTGTTACGCAATTACTCCGCTGGTTTTGATTTGGGACTTCTACCCTGGTTTATGAAGTGTTATTTACACATTAGAAAGAAAGAAACAAAGAAAATACGTGTACCGTAAACATGACGCATAAAAAGAACACAAACACAAAAAATAACAAGTTGGTGGAAAAAATGCGTCACATCCACGAAAAACGGTCATCGCTCAGCATAATGCTAAGACCCTATACGAACTGAGCCCCAGCGCTAGTTTTCAGCGACAGCCGACGTTGACATGATGACCAGTGCCGCAGTGCATTATTACTTATTAGTAGGTACTAGGCAGTCGCCCCACCTCAAATACAATATTCAGCTATATCCGGGTAGACTGGACGCCGACCCCAACATAGTAGGGAATCATCATCGTCATCTACTTAGCCTCGGGTAGATGATAAGTAGGTACTGCAAGTTGTCTTTTTTCATCTACATATTATATTGAATTTGTTTGCTCGCATTTCCATGATATGATTTTTCTGCTTAAATCTTTCCCTATTTTCCACTGTATATACAAAACCCGACGCCAAAATCTCCACCAGTCTATTGGCTTTTAAAATAATATGTGGTTTGCCAATTCTCTTTACTGAATTTAAAAGGAAATCCCACATCGCGTTTTCCTACCCCATTGTCTCTGCTCCCGAGCGCAAAATCCCATTTACAGTACCTTTAAGAGCGTTATTCGGCGTTCGGAATTTTCCGTCGTGAAAATTCTCCTTGAAAGCGACATCCAGAGCAAATATTCACCTTCACTAATACACTTAACGAAGTCTCTTTGCTAACCGTTGAACAAGTGATGCTACTTAAAACTTACACTCGGTAGGTAGGTACATTGAACTCACACTCGGCTAAGTGCCTCCAAACTACGTTGTCTGTATCACGCAGAGAACTTAATGGTAACCTAATCTTCTTTTGTTTAAGCTGCAACTCAGGTCAACACTTCCAACCCCCTGTATTTGACGCTGTAGAATTTTGACGCCTCCTGTTCACCAATTATGTATGTGAATTTGATGACGGGTGGTTGTAATTTGAGGCTGTTATAATTTTGACGTTTTGTTTTACATCTCACCTTGAAAAAAAAAAACTTTTATTGAAACAGCCGTCTTCAAACTGCGGTCCTATGTATAAATAGAAATAAAATAATATCCTCATCCCTGTAAAAGGAAGTAAAATAAGCGTTGCATTAATCTTCCTGATTACTCGAGCAGTTTATTAAAGCAGTCGGCAATAAAAACTGTATATTTACGAGCTACTAAGTCCATTAATGTGGCTGGAAAAGCTCTACATACCATGCCTTAATGACTTCATTAATTTATTATTCTGAATTTCAGTGTCTATTCTAATAATGTTTTGAATTAGTTCTCATGCACTTAATTTTTATCCGCATTTCTTTTGTTTTCTAGAATGCCAAATTAAATTTCAAAAATATTTTTTTATAAATATTAAAGTATTTTTATAATAATTACATTAATTACCTTACCTAAGTAAATTAAAAAAGTCTATGATTATATTTCATACAATTTTTTATTAACATTATATTTTTAGTAATAAATGCCCAATTCTCCCAAATATTTCAACATAACCCATTTATGACACGTCAAATTCCTATCAAATTCCAAACGACACGTAATAATGTCCAACTAAAGGCACTCTCACACTTCCCAGGCGCCACCTAACGCGTGTTCAGTGAACTGTTATCAACGGATGTTGCTCTAATTGGACCCCCATCAATGTTGGGATACCACCTGACGGGATTTTATGGTGTCAGAGATAAGATTTGTTAACATGTAAGACTAGTAGATACACTGACGTAGAAAGTTCATCTCTGTACACCTAAGATCGATCGCAGTGGTCGGCAATGTACTAATACATTCCTCAAGTTACAGTAATATGTTTATTTTTACCCGAGAGTGTGACAGCCAAGACAGAGTTATGTTTTACATCAGTGTTACAAAATAGTAGGTAACTTTAATTTAAGACATGTAAGTCGAGGGTGGCAAGGACATCGAACCACAACCTGTTACCATAGATTCAGTACATGATTCTGAACCCTTAATTATACGTATGCCTTCATTGAATGTGTACATATATGAGTAATTAGCTTTACATGTTTATTTATTTATTTTACCATTTATGTACAGACGCCAGCAGGTCAAGCTACCCGAAACTGTCAAATTTTCCCAATGAACCTTGAACCTTAATGCTTTAGATATAAAGTTAAAAATCTATTAAACAAATTTGACAGATTGTAGTAGCTTGATGTGCTGGCGTCTGTACACACAAATATAAACAGTCAAGAAAAAAAAAACGGAACAGGAAAATAGGTACAAAGGTGATGTATATTTCATAAGAAATCTCTTCCAGCATACCTGCGATATGACAATAGATAGAGAGATGTAGACAGCGTGTGAAGAGTAAAAGAGACAAAAAAAAAACATAAAATCATAAATAATTCACTTAATAAAACTAAACAAATATTATGAGAATATACTTATATTATTATATACATATACCATACTTCTAAAATAAATATCACTAAAAAGTTAATAATGATAGCGTAATCAAAACTATGATGAAGTGGAAAGACAGTGGCGCTGATTCCCTTGTTCACAAACTAAACTAAATATAAGTTCAGTGCATCTTTTTCTTTCTATTTCATTAAGAAAAGGACAGAAGATAAATACGAGTATTAATTTAGTCCTGTCAAATTAGTCACCGCCTGACGTAAATTGACGTATTTTTAGTCGCCATGTTTTTAATCACGTCTAAACTGTCTAAAGAGTATCTTAATTTGACAGGACTAAACTAATATTTTATCTTCTGTCCTTTTCTTAATGAAATAGAAAGAAAAAGATGCACTGAACTTATATTTAGTTTAGTTTGTGAACAAGGGAATCAGCGCCACTGTCTTTCCACTTCATCATAGTTTTGATTACGCTATCATTATTAACTTTTTAGTGATATTTATTTTAGAAGTATGGTATATGTATATAATAATATAAGTATATTCTCATAATATTTGTTTAGTTTTATTAAGTGAATTATTTATGATTTTATGTTTTTTTTTTGTCTCTTTTACTCTTCACACGAGGGAATCAGCGTTGCCAGTGTTCTTTTATTCTTCTTAATACTTCAAACACACAAATGTATAGATAGGGATTTTCTACCAGTCAACCTTTGGTTGATGCAGATACAAACAGTGGTAGGGGCAATCGTGAAAATTGAGGACTAACTTGTTCAATACAGGGTGGCAGGGACATCTACGCGCAAACTGAAACTTCTTCTTCACGTCGCCGTCGCTGGCACGACTGTATTTTAAATCTTGTTTTCCCAAAATTTTGCCACTTCCACGGCATTGTCGGTGGCAGCGCAGAGGTCACTTTGACTGTACTGTGACTGCACAGAGGGCAGGATAGGAGGTTTAGCATAATTTGTGACATAGCTCCACAATCACACGCTACTGCCGTTCCGTCAAAGTAACCCCACTTTACCAGGTGTTCAGGCACCCACTGTGTAACGATCCAGGGGCCTTACCACGAGCTCTTAACGCGATCCAGTTTAGGCTGTTGGAAAGAGACAGAGCTATACAAGTCGTCTAGCGCCATCTCGATCCCTGAGCGTAAATTGAATCGCGTTAAGAGCTCGTGGTAAGGCCCCAGATTACCGTTACTGTAAGCCTGCATCATCCCACTCCTGGGCAAAGGCCTCACCCCATTTTTTTTTTTTTTTGAGGATGGGAAATCATCAAATGACCCCACCCGCTCTGCGTGGAGCGGAAGGGAGTGTCAGACTCATACTGACTAAAACCCACCCGTGTTCCTTCCTTAGCCCTTTATATTCCAGGGCAGCGGTAACCCTTTCGGACGATCCCGCTACCCTGGGGACGATCCCGCTACCCTGCCCCAGCTCCCCATGACTTCCAGTTCTTTCGATCCAAGGCTAAAAGTGGACCACTGGTAGTTTGTTTTGTCCAGCTCGTCCCGCCATCTTCTAAGGGGTCTGCCGCGACACCTAGCTGTGTCAGGGCTCTACGTAGTGGTTTAATTTGGCCCACAGCTCATTGGGCAGACAGCAGACGTGGCCGGCTCAGTCCCAGATTATATACACCATAGTTCATCATCTGCCTAGCCTTTTCACAACTATGTTGGGGTTGGCTTCCAATCTAACCGGATGCAGCTGAATACCAGTATTTTACATGGAGCGACTGCCTATCTGACCTCCACAACCCAGTTACCTACTGGGTAATACGATACCCCTTGGTAAGACTGGTTGTCAGATTTTCGGGCTTCTGACGACCCGTAACGACTGTCAAAGATCCAAGTATATACAGTTATAAACCTAAACATTCAAACACTCTAACCAAAGCCGTTAATTCTACCAACCACACTCGGGATAAAGCTTGAAGATACCAGTTAGCAAGTTACTCCTTTGTGCGGTTACTTTGACGTAAATCTAATTACATTAACGTGTACTGTAGGTACGTATATACGGGTATATGCGTATGTGTAGGAGTGAGTAGGTAATATTGTGTGTACCATTTTATAAGAGTAACCACAACTTTACATGGAGAGTTATCTTGTACAAAGACTGTGACATGAATTAAGTATAGGAGACTTGTAATTACTGATAAATCTTGGAATAATCCTTGGGAAGCAGTTAAAGGCGGTTTTTTTATGAATACTCGGCTCGTTGCTAAATAACCATTGCACGGTTTGATCGAAGGTTAAGTTACCCTTGCCGCGGTCAATTCGTGGATGGGTGACCATTCATTACATATCGAGACCCCTCCGTGATTCGGAAAGCACGTTATGACACCATTCATTGTCATAACGTGCTTTCAAAATTACGGAGGAATCTCCACGAAGTGATTTACGAATGACGTCAGGACCTTTCCCGACTGTCATTTGTAGATATTTGAAGATGACGGGGTGTGCTTGACACCAGACTGGATTGGTCCGCACTAGCTCAAGGCAGAGGGGAGTGGAGAGAAAGGTACTATGTTATACCACTGCTTTACGCTGCAGTGGTATAAGATAGTCAAAAAATAAAATAAATAAATTTTATTCGGATGATGAAATAAACTAAATTAAAATACTGGTATTCAGCTACATCCGGTCAGACTGGAAACCGAAAATGCTTCGCAGAATGATCTGTAAAATACACAAAAATACTGTATTCTGTTCCCCTAAACTTGCCTCGTGCGATACGTTTCAAAAACATGACACTGCATTTCATTACGTCAGACCCACTCATAATATTCTGAAATATTTAACAAGCAGCACACCTTCTACTTTACTCCTATAGTCTTTGTAAAGACTTGGAGTTTAATTCTAAATTCTTGGAAGTAAAACTTTCCTGGGTTTAATTCAAGAAACGATGCTTACCTACCATGAAAATTATATTATAAATACAGAAATAATAAATTAAATTTATCAGACGACTATCAAAAAATTAAAATAATTACCTGTAACAAAAAATACCTAAACGAACTGACATGACGGGTCCCAAAAAAAAAAAATTCAATACGATATTACGAAAAAAAATTAAAACAAAAACGCGTGACAAGCACGCTACGTCATTTCACGCGTCAAGCGTCACGGATCACACCTGTCACGAAACGAACACGTCCTTACAACTTGAAGTATACGTCCATCAACCTCATAACATGTCGTATAGACTTAGTGACGTGTCAGTAAACGGATCGAGTAACGTGACACCTGCGGTTGGCGACAAAACGCTAAGTCTACGTACATCGATTTAGCAGTAGTGTGATTAGGCAAGTGCAGGTTATGACAGAGTTGGTGTGAGTACTTGTAAGCCGATTATTTTGAAAGCTTCTAGGGTAGGTGTGTATTTCGATCTATATCTGCAGGGTCAAATAAAATTAGCTAGCAAAACTCCGCAGATGTGATGGGTGCAGATATCTAAATATGATAAAACAAAAAAAATGTATTAATTTGATTTATTTTTTAACAAAAATGTTTTGAGGTCTACCACCAGGCACAAATCTGCCTAACCCTTCAGGGATAACCGGCGTGATATTATGTAATGTAATAATAATAATGTAAATTATTAACCAGAAAACAGAGAGGTAATTCTCGTAATTTTAAGAACGTTCACAGTCTGATCTCAGTCTCAATCTGTCAAAAAATACTTGTAATATCGCTACATTTGGACAAATTTTTGACGTTTGTTTGTCACCGAGATGAGACTGCGACTCGATTTTGAACGTTTTATATTACGAGAATTGGCCTTCTGATATCGCCCACATTCTCAACAAAAACAGTCTCATAGTCGGAGTTAATTATAATGTACTGAAAAACTTGTTTTATAACAAGTCAAAATTGCTGTGTCTAGGGATACACAAAACTACTTCTTTTTTCGTGAACGCACTGTCTAATATTAATATGATCTGTTAATGAACTCAGCCTATTGCAGTTCACCGCTGGGCATAGGCCTTTCCCAGGCTGCGCCACAAACCCTCTCCTCCGCCTTCCGCATCCAATCTGTCCCAGCCACTTTATTTAATTATGATCTGTAATATCTTTTATTTAGGGCCGATTTTTCAATAGGCAAATAATTTTTATTCGTAGAATAAAATTGACGTCTGACAGATTTTGAATGGAAGAACTGTCAAAAATTCAAAATTATTTCTCGGATAAAATCATCTGGCGTTGGAAAAATCAGCCCTTAGTTAAATAACTATAGCACATTTAAAAGTTAGTTTAAAACGTACTTATTTAAGTACCTAACTTGTAATGTAATGCATTCTCATTAAGTTTAAATCTGACGTAAAAATGCGAAAGTTTGTATGGATGGATGGATGGATGTTTGTTACACTTTCACGCAAAAACTACTGAACGGATTTGGATGAAATTTGGCACATAGATGGTTTATAACCAGGATTAACAGATAGGTAGGACTTTTTATCCCGATATTCCCACGGGATCGAAACTTATGCGGGTGAAACCGCGGGGCGCAGCTAGTAAATAATATATTATCAAATACTTTCCACTGAAATAAATATTGTAGAGTACCTTATAAACCCACCACTAAAGTCAGGACTGATTCTAATATTCACGACTGTTAAGGCCAAACATTTGTATGGATAAAAACGTTCATTTCGGGATATTAAAAGGATATAAAATTTAATATCGCAAATGGCCATGTTCAGCCATTTTTTTTTTTCAGAAAATATGTTTTGGTTAGGTACTCGTAAATATATTAAATATTGATGGGACTATTTGCCCTAACTAGAATATGGTTTAGTCCCTAGAGGCTAAAATGTGTCTGTCAACTCTAAGTTACATTTTCGTAGTTTGTATAATTTGTACATAATGGATGATCAAAACTAGATGTTTCGAAAGTGTAAAATATTTTGTTTATAGTATTTTGGTAACATCACAAATATAATATTTTCATTTTAAAAATTATTTAATATTTATCATTATTTATGGTTCAACCAAGGGGTATCGTGCTACCCAGTAGCTGAGTTGTAGACTTTAAATAGGCAGTCGTTCCATGTAAAATACTCAGCTGCATCCGGTTAGACTGGAAGCCGACCCCGACATAGTTGGTACAGATTATTAATGTTTACCATATTTTTGGTATACGCGTCATTTATATCTTCCGATATTTAATTAAGTTAGAAACTACATACAGTAACTGGTATTTAATTACATTTATTCCGTTCATATGATCATCATTAAGCTATTTCCTTTAACACACGTTAACCTCAAAAACCAGCCCAAACGTCCTACATTTTCTTATAAATATTTATAAAATTACCCATCTACTTTAATAGAACCAGACGTAACAGGAACAAAACCAAGCATTCCTAATCGATTAAAATCAGATTCGAATAACCTAATCGATTCCCATAAATTGGTCTAATCTGAATGTCATTAAACATTCGATTAACCTAGTGTACATTAATAACAGCCTTTTCATCGATATCGATGGAATCGCGACATGAAATCAAATTATTGGTATCTACTGGTAACTGTCCGTCTGTATTAACTTGATTTATCTTATTGACTTTATCGATGGGCGACAGAAAGTTTCGCTTCCCACCACTAGTTTGTATAAGTCATATGTCAATGTAGAACTTCAATAGATTACCCACTTTATCTGGATGATTATAGAGATTAGTTTGGATTAATGTTTTAAGGAAGCTAGAATAGTTTTATCTTTAAAAAATGAGATAACAGATAAGGTATGCGACGTGGATTTCGTTGTATGTATCGTAGTCTGCGTGCAATGGATTGGACTATCGAGCTAACTGGCTTAAAATACAAGTAGCGTACTACAAATGCAAGTGAATCTTTTGGCACATGCAGGCATTGACAGGCGTTGTTGGTAAATAGTTCGGCGTTAGTTCCGATTTTTGCTACTCGTCAAAAGGACCTTATAGCGTTTTATGCTCTTAGACAGCCGAGCTATCAGGTTATGTTATTAGATGGCCAATGCCACCACAAGAGAAAAGGAATAATCCTATTGCAAACATTATGTAAACGTAGAATTCACTGTATCTATCTAAAACAGCCAAAAATGTTTCAAACAAAACAAGACAACAGGTGCACCCAACCGAAAAATTGTCACTGGCCATTCCTCTTCTCTCCGACTACGATATCCGCGGGTCGCATTCAGTGGGTGGTCGACAAGACTTGTCGAGCGGTTGCGTCTTTGTCGCACCGACATGTCGCATGTCGCATGCAACAGACGCCATTTGTACACGAAAAAAAAAACAAGTTATAAAGGATTACGTAGAGTTTATTGTTTGGATTTGGTTTTTAATTTTATGACTTTTTGAGCGGTTTTGGGTAGAGAGCTTTTGAAAGCTTAATGTTTTAAGCTGGTTTAGTGAAATTGGAATTGTTTGTTAGTGTTTTATTTTAAATCCTGGGTAGAGTAAAAACATGGCATGTTGGCCTCAAACAGGATCTAAAAAAAAAACATGTTTTTATTATTAGCAGTGATAGGAATAGGTAGTGCCTATTTGCCTAAACTTCGAAGAACAGAGACAAGAAACGGAGACTTCCTTAGGACTAAATTATTTCCGGCACATTTGTCCCGAAATTCGGGACAACACTTAAATACATTAAAAAAATATGTTATTTGGAATAAGTAATTCGTCTATATTTACCTAAAGTTTGCGACTAGACATAACATTTATAATTTATAACTCCATAATAATAACTTATCCTCTATGGGCTCTAAAGGAAAAATAAAACACATAGAATATTGTTGTAAGGTACAACAATATACTATGTGTTTTTTTCGGGACAGGTGTCCCGGAAAAAATTTAGTCCTAAAGAAGTCTCCGTTTCTTGTCTCTGTTCTTCGAAGTTTAGGCAAATAGGCACTACCTATTCCTATCACTGATTATTAGGTATGTATCTCGGATTGTGATAAGTTTGTGATCTTCCGGTTCTGCTGATCGATTCTGTAAAAATCTCACCGTGAAAAGTTAGGTGAAGTGAGCTGTCAATAGTGTAAATCCCTAGCATTAGTTGGAATGACAGCTCACTCCACGTTCACTTTACCTAAGTTTTCACGGTGAGATGGTTACATAATCGCACTGCTGGTCCCAATTTCATAAAGATTGGTCCTTGGCAGCTCTGGACAGAGAGAGGTGGAAAGAGAGTAGGGAGGGCTTTGCCCAGCAGTGGGACATTAACGGCTAATAAAAGAAAAAGTCTTAATAAATAATGTTTCTTTCTTTCTTTAGGATTGAGTTTATTTTTCATATAATCTTAGGTAGGTAACTCAGATGGTTAACCTCAAATATCCCAAACATAGTATAAACCGATTCTGACCAACCCCAAACCCGAGCCCCAAGATACAGACTAACTGTCTAGTTTGAGGCACACTGGAAAATAATATAATTATAACTCGAACTCAAAGCATTTATTTCAATTAAACCATTTACCACTTTTGAATTTTCAAACAGGCGGTCAGTTAGTCAGAAGGTTGAAGCTAGTTGCCCATTCCAAAACGTAGATCTCTATAGAGAAGAACGGGAAAGAAACTGTATTACAAAATCCAGGGTACCTACATTATTCTTGTTGCTTCTATATGCTAACATTACTATTCTAACCTAGCTGTAGGTAATATTTTAAGCTACTCATGTCGTCTCAACTTGCTGATAAAATGTGAACCTGCCTAATGTATTACCCAGACAATAAAAAAAAAACTATATTCTATTGCATTTTAAAATCCCATTGAAAATAATCGAATTACACACAACACTAATCTGTGATATTAATACCAACAAGAACCACACATCCTCCACTCATAATTCAAAAGCTTTTAATATTTCTGAGACTAATACCATCTTGAAATCACAAAGCAAATATCAACAAAAAAGGTAAACCGCAAAAAAGAGCAGCATATGCCATTTTTTACCGCAACATCTCAATCAAGTGGACCGTACTTTTCTCGAATTATACCAATTATTCCAATCAAAACTACCCTACGATTAGTCCTTCGTATAATAAAGTCATCCGTACTTAAAAACCGCTACCTGAAATTAGAGATCCGTAATAAAATAAGTAAGAAATTGCATTGAAATTGCAAGGAATATAAAATAAATCGATATCAGTTTATCAGACATAAAAAGCTAAACTTACTCCTTATGGTTAAAATTTAAAATATTTTGTGTGCTTTAGTACCTATTTATTGATTTTTCCATCGATGCGATACTTATTCAATCATATGCATATCCTTGACAGGTCCTGAAAAGTAAGAATTACCGACATGGACATTTATTTCAGGCATCAAGGCCCATATAAACACATACAATACAATAAAATACTATAAATACATACAATATTATAATTACACTAAAAACTAACTAACGCACACGAAGTGTCTGCGTCGTGTTTCGCTGACTGGTGTCATGTAGCCGGCCACGAAACCGGGGCGGTACACAACACCCTTCGGCCAGAACTCTTGGCTCATTTGGCAATGCTTTCTTTATTAAAGTTACACTCATAGGAAACCTTTTGTTTCGTAGTCTGTTAAAAAAAGTAATTAAAAACCACAGCAAGTACAACAAATTCAAATTTATTTATTTTAGGACAACTAGATCTAAAGGTTAGTATACAAAAACTATTATAAGTACTTAAATACACACACAGGACAACACTCTCATCATACAATTCTATACACAAATGCACCTGTGCTGAGACACCCCGCCCCGTCAAGATAACCAACAGGGAGATACCTCCCCAAAAGATCACCAGACAACGTACAACGTACTTCTTAAAATTTTATTTAATCTTTCGATTAATAATAAATATAGAACCCAAAGAAAGTTCTACACACAGTTTTGTCAAGTTTTTTCCACAAATATTAAAACATCTGCTTTGAGAAATTAAGTTACCGTATCTAATGTGCTTATAATAAGATCCTTTTCTATTATAATTGAAAAGTATAGCAGAACCGATGTGGAACTAATGTACTATTGATAGTGGGTATATTACTGCCGATATTACGAATAAAAATTTATATTATAAGTACAGGAGGCCTCACGCCAATGATTATTAACCAGTAAAACATAATCAGCTTATAATGTTCCCCCCACTGCTACGACACAGGCCTCCTCTCGGTGAGAGGAAGTGGGCCGTAATCCACCACGCGGGCTCAGTGCGGATTGGTAGATGTCATATGTCTTCGATTTTTTCTGGTTCTAGGACGTGCCGGTTTCCTCACGATGTTTTCCTTCACTGTTTTGAGAACAGTGGTGGTGAAGTAATTTACACAAAGTAAAGCGCCTGTCTGGGTTCGAACCTACGACCAATAACTCTTAAGTCGCGGCCGTTACCACTGAGCCACCACTGCTCGCAACCAGTATAAGCTGGTCTCTTATTCTCTTGAAACTCCGTACTACGCTAGACCTGCCACCCTAATTGCGTAACACACTATAAACCACAATCTGAATAATTTTGAAGGATATTGCTAATCCCTTGCTTCATATCTTTGAAACATTTGTCTGCTCAACGACGTAAATAACGCAATGAACATTGTTGGACTGTCAAAATGAAAGCCACTGCTGCAGAATGATTAAATACCAAACCAAAGTTTCAAATACTCAATTCTTCATCTAAACGTCCCACATTACTAAGTGCGACGTTTAGAATTGATTTTAATTTGATTTTAAGTTCGATTATTTTAGCAATCTAAACTCAATCACTTCGAAGTGCTTCATAATAAAATCATTTTCTTTAATTACTTCTAAAAGCTAATAGCTATTCAATTCAATGGTACAACCATTTGCATAAGTAGTATGGCTCCTAACTTTATTGAAATATAATTTATGTATAGTTTTTAAGTAGTTATTATAATATTTTGTACCGCAAAAAATAATAATAGTACCCGAGACGTTTATTAATAGGCATCTTTTGTGATACCAGGACACAATAAAACTCACGACCGGTGGTTCCCGTATCATTGCAGATAATCTTGTTTATATTATTAAATAAGTGAGCATTTTATAGTAATATATTTATTTGGGCTTCATCCGGGTCATCACTGATCTAAAATTGATTAAAAAGTAGTGACGTCTTCAAGAAAAATGAACAAAATTACAAAAAGGTTTTTTGTATTTATTTGTATATATTTAGTTAGCTATACTCTGTCCACTAGGTTAACCGTTTTTTGACAGCTGTCTTAGAATGTACAGTCAGCAAAACAGATAAGTAACCAGGGTCGTTGGATATAGTTGAATTATAGTAAAAAACCGATGGACGTTTTTGAATAAAATTTAATTTAATTATTAGACAGCAAATAGTTGATTTATCAAATTAAATTTCATTCGAAAACATCCATCAGTTTCTTACTAAACTCCAACTATATCCGAGGTCCCTGGTAACTTGTCTCTTTTGGTGACTGTACATATTCCAGATTACGTAAAAGTTAACTTTAAAATGCGTAATAAAATAAATGTATAAACTGCCATATCTTATTGAATTATCTTATTTATGGCTTCTTACATACATTATAATACCGTAGGTGTATCAATCAGTGTATTGTGTGTTGCTGCAATCACTAGTTCCATCTGTCAAAAAACGGTTTACCTAATGGACAGGGTGGTATATAGTCATTTAATTTAGTACCAAGTGCAAATAGTTAATTGCGTTATACAACATATCACGGAATTAACGCTCACCACCAAATACCCAAAGAAGAATATTATGTTATAATCATAATACATACACTGAATTTTTACTATTACGTTCAAAACATTGTTTATTTACTAAAGTATTTATACTGATTGTGGAATAAAATTGTGGTCACATTACAAATCTACGCACGCACACAGTCGAACATGTATAAGAATCTTACGTAGTAGGTACGGTCAGCAACAAAAGTCGGTTAACACTTTAGTTGTTTAAATCTTAATTATTGAGCAAAATATTCTTAAAAAACATATAGGAATAGAATATTTAGGAATAATTAACTCTTTGCTATTACATGAAATAGAGAAAACCAATGTATCGCATCATTTTGTATCAATTTAGATGATTTGTAAAAGTAACAGTGTTAATCGACTTTTGTTGCTGACTGTACTTCGTCCATTTTCGTTTGTTTTGACTATACAGCGAAAGTGTGACTGTAACTAACGTAGTTTTAATTACTTTTTGGAATAATTACCTTTATTAAAAATTACGGGAATCGATTCATAAACTATTCTGAACACTATACTGTGTTGTATAAAAGAATTTTAAAGTTTAAGAAAAAAAATGTTTGTAACAATTTTAATAAAACAGAAAAGGAAATGATTTATGAAACATTAGAGAGCATATTATTATGACAAGATACCTCTTTTGGTATATAAAGGTTGTGTAGATAAAACCTGGTGACATCATTGTTATCTTGGAGAAACTGATCTTAGTAAACAACAATATCCTTTGGGAAAATAACAGCATGGTCGAAAAGTGTTGGAAGTCACTAACAAAAGACTATTGTAATCAATGCCAAAATTGTTTGTATTAGCATCAAAACAACAATAACACAAGGTTTCGAAAAACACATTTTTCCGGAAACTATTAGTACTTTCCGCATTAGGTTGGCAGGGACATCGACGCGCTAACTAAAACCATGAATTCAGCACATGATTGCAGACCCCCCATAATAGCGTAGAATTTTATCGTCGGCTATCAAAAAAAAAATATTACTGTTTTATAGAAAAGTGCAATAATACAGGGTTATTTGTAAAACACCAGCAATCCCTTAAGAGGTCATTGTACTCATCATTATGAACAACTTTTACTATGGGACCAAAACTGAAATCGCAAAAAAAAAAATCAGCTGTTCCCGACACTTGTGTTCGCATAATTCATTAAAATATGGGGAGCAGCTGATTTTTTTTTCGCGATTTCAGATTTGGTCCTATAGTAAAAGTTGTTCATAATGATGAGTACAATGGCCTCTTAAGAGGTTTTTGGTGTTTTACAAATAACCCTGTATATACGCAGTCAAAATGTATGAAATAACAATTTTCTTTTTTTAATAACCATTACCTGTTTTTTTTTTTTTGTAGTAACCTCGCCCCTGCTACTAATAGTAAAACTGAAGTGTGTGAAAATAGGTACAGAGGTGATGCTTATTTCATAAGAAATCTCTTCCAGCATACCTGAGATAGGATGCCTGCCAGGGTAGCGGGATCGTCCGAAAGGGTTACCGCTGCCCTGGAACATAAAGGGCTAAGGAAGGAACACGTGTGGGTTTTAGTCAGTAAGAGTCTGACACTCCCTCCTGCTCCACCCAGAGCGGGAGGAGTCATTTGATGATTTCCCATCCTCAAAAAAAAAAAAAAAAAGTGTGTCAATAAACGACATATAAAGTTTAAGTTTTATATAAAAACAAATAAATAAAAGTCAGAAGAAGGCATATGATATCTATGACAATAAACTAACAGAACATTTTTTTCCACAGACACAAACGGAAAGTCACAAACCTGCTTCCATCGAAGTCATCGGCCCCCACGCAGAGCAGTGGCTCCCAGCGCAGGGCACCACCACCAGCACCCTTATACGAAGACCTGCAGGACATGCCCAGAAGGCCGCCCCTACCGCACAGACCTGAACTGGAACCACAGTTGGAGGTAAGATATTTGAAACCCTATCCATAATTTAGGGAAGAATGTTGGTTTTGGTGTTCGTCGATAAAAGTGTGGAACTCTCTACGAGCATCTGTTTATCCTTCCACGTCTGCTTCGAAGTAACAGTGAATAGGCATCTTCTTGGCTTGCTCGTTTCATCATGGACCTCATCCATTGCTTTCCACCAGGCGAGATCGAGGTCAGCAGACGGCCCTCATTGCAATATAAAAAAATCGTGTTACAAAATGTACATATAAATCCTTGCAAGGATTCTTTATAATATAAAGCAGTTCTTAGACTGCCACAGTCTAATCTCTCAAGATCAGACCATGCCTTGTAATATTCCTTAGATAGATATTTCTTACTTAAAAAATACCCCACGGCCGAGTTAAATATAATTTATATTCAAGTTAGTATCAAAGACAACTGTCAGCTCAAACAGATCAATACCTTAAATAACTATTCGAACCTCATGTTATATAAGTGAATTTCTTATTATTTTTGTAAACATTACATATCCAGTCTACAAGCCAGCAAATAGAGTTGCTTTAGTAAAGAAATAGTGTTTGGAAATAAGTGATTGCTAGTCAATCACTTCAGCTGGATCAATTTTATAAATAAAATATCTCAGGCCGAGAAAACAGCTCCAGTGTCGAACATTTTGTTTCAGTAAGTCGGGAACAAGACAGGACGTCCATTTTTATTTTGATAGTAGATTATTGACGGCGCAAAGTTCTATCAAAAGATGACCAAAATAATGTCTCTGGACTGCTTTAACAAAGATTGGTCCTTAGAAACTCTGGACAAAGAGAGGTGAAAAGAGAGAAGGGAGGCCATTTCTTAGCGTTGGGACAAATGTAATAGAGTTATGCCTAGCTGTTAATGAAAATGGTACAGTCAACAGCAAAAGTAGATGATCAAAATCAGAAATTCAATACTAATGAAAGGAGTTCGCGTCAGAACTGTGTGGCATCGAAGTGATTCAAAAGTATGTGATTGTAAATTATACCAAAAATTTACTACTAGTACAGCTGCCATATAGCTGCGAACTCCGTTCATTAGTATTGAATTTCTGATTTTGATGATCTACTTTTGCTGTTGACTGTACATAATAATAAAAATGAAGTTTTTTTTATATTGAAACAAAAACAAATTGAGATAATAACAATGGAAACCATGATAGCTACAAAAGCTAAAAACTGTGTCGCACCTATCAACGTTCGTCTAAACATAAGAAATAAGACTGAACTATGACAAAAGTAAGAAGTTATTTATAAACATAACTGTTACTAGAATACGTATATACCTTATTAATAGAAACTACGAAGGCAAAACACTCAATCTGACAACAGCAAATACACCATACCTACCAAAACCCAGATAATTGTCTGTTCACGAAACCAACGCACGATTTTCTCAAAAGCACTACTTTTGGGCTCCTGATATTGACAGAGCCCAAACTAAAAACTTCCAGACCGTAAACTGTATGCCTTACTCTAGACGAGGGTCTAAGGGCCTTCAAAGTTAATCTAGTAGATGACCTGACATATCTTTGAGGAAGAAGTAATGAAATGGATCGTGTCACTCAGTGTTAGTGACTCCATTTGTCCCGTCCATATTCATTGCAGTCATTATTTGGTTAAGTGTACCCTTTTCAGGATGTCTACATTGATGGTAGGCGATTGAATATGTTTCTAACACGATGCGACATACTTCTGTAAGCTCAAATATTGTAACATTGTGAGAGCAATAGGCGTAGTGGTAACAGCCCCGACTTACGAGATGTAGGTCGTGGGTTCGAATCCAAGCAGGTTTACTTTACTTTGTACAAATAATTTTCTCATCACTGCTCTCAAAACGGCGAAGGAAAACATCGTGAGGAAACTGGCATGTCCTAGAACCAAAAAATCAAAGACGTGTCATTTAATAACACGCACTGAGCCCACGTGGTAGTTTATAGCGCACTCCCTCTCGAAGACTGGAGGTCTGTGTCCCAGCCGTCTAAACATTACAGGCTGATTACACTATTGTAACATTTCTAAAGGTGGACTTCGAATAAACCAACGTATATTTTCTAAAATTTAAAGTAGGCCAGAACCTAATATCAAATTCAAAAGACAAAAGTAGAGCAGCTTCTATCTCACGAGTATAACAATACCGTACTTAGGTTTGTTAA
Organism: Apamea anceps; assembly: GCA_951799955.1. Classification (NCBI taxonomy): domain Eukaryota; kingdom Metazoa; phylum Arthropoda; class Insecta; order Lepidoptera; family Noctuidae; genus Apamea; species Apamea anceps. The sequence continues at coordinate 16,001,213 of OX637519.1, read as the reverse complement.
CGTATAATAGTTTACAATGAAACCTGAACAATCCCAAAAACCTTGTAGCCTTGAGGCCATTAGCAGTGTCAAAGTTTCACGCTATATTCAACACCGACGAAAGCTGTCCACATTAATTTGTCACGACTAACACGACTGTTGGGACGTGTAGTTTCGCCTAACATCTGTCAAACTACAAACTTAATTTCGTCTAAACATTCAAACGACCTGTAAACTTAGTGCACGTTAACTATAAAATTTTGAGAATTAGCACTAACTTTTGAGATCCAGTTAATCTGTCAAAAGTTTCCCTTTTTGGTCTGTATTTCGGTTTAGATATTTAACTTGAGATGTTTATAATTGACTTTGAAATAGATGCCGTTAGGGCTTTTCGTTATGATCCACTTTGAAAAGATTTGTGTGATTAGGCTTCAAAGAAATTATTAATGCTTTAAATATTAGTTATTCGTGGACTTTTGCTGATTGTTTAATTAATATTTGTACGGCTTTTGAGATAATTCGTCGTATTTTATATTAAGTGATAGGTCTGGTATGCAAACACTAATCAACAAGGGTTATTGTAGTCAGACAGTATATTTCATGTTAAGCTAGCTAAATCTATGTCAGCATTCTCCAAAATACTCTGAAACAAAACTACTAACTAACTTTGTTCAGTGTTAAATCAATCTCCTAAGAATTTCTTAGTTGTTGCTGCGAAAACATTAATTTGACGTAATTTTCTTCTCTTCACAGATGGTGGAGACGAAAAGGCCGAACTGCCCGAGCCGAGTGTTCGTCTGCGGCTCCGGTGGTACCTGGCGAGGTGGGAACAGCTGTGGTGGTGACACCTGTGGGGCCCCACTTTACGAGGAGCTGCCCCACAGGTCAGACGACTCCCTCCACAGTGACGACCACTTCGCCGAAGACGAACTCAGCCTCGTCGGAGAAGCAGCGCCATGTCGAACCTGCTCGAGACCACCAGCTCCACAGTCGCTCCCCCATCGGCCAAGACAACAGCGAATGGACAGAAGACCCAAGTCTTTGGAGAGAAGACGGGCGCAACATAGAATGCAGCAGCGTCATATCCATCCGCCTGGACCGCCTGATCCTACGGAGTTTCATGAAGGAGTACTCTTGGATGCTCTCTTGAGATTGTATCCTCAAGTTGGGACCGTTGGTGCGAGGCCGCAAGGGCCTCTACCAATGAATGCGGGAGGTGCCTGGCCTGGTGGTGAGCTGCCAGGAATTGCTTGTTGGAGAGGACCCCGGGCTTCACCGAAGCCTCCAAGTGGTGATTCCTCATTCGGCTCCGATTCCGGCTATAGTAATAATACGTGCGGGACGTGTGGTACGAGGGCATCCTCCAGGCACCGATTGTCTGCGGAGATACCGATGTCATGAACGGATATGTCGTGTTCACGGCTACTCATGTGACAGTCGTGCCATAACTGTTCCAGTGACGAAGTGAATGGTGAAGAATCACAGTTAATGTAATCAATTTTGCATTTAGTAGTTTTACTTTATCTTTCATGGCCTAACTTATTCAGCGGCCTCAATTCTCTCATGCCTTCCGAGACGGTGAACCTAATCGTTGAATATTAGTTACTGTCGAATATTTATGAACCTTAAACGTCTTAGGGACTACTTTTCTACACAATTGTACAAAAATTTATTGCTTCGTAGAAGGTCGGTCCCTCTAGATTTTAGCGATACGATATTTTGATGAAATCGTTATTTTTATTAGCTGGTATAGCGATGATTTTGTACAAAATTCATGTGACCATATTTTTAGGTAGCTATAGCGGTTTCGTCCTAGTAAGTTTCGAACTAGTCCTTAAATTATCACAATAATTGTGAAACCTATCAAGTAAATGATTGAACACGTGTAAAAACTATGAAAGGATGATGTAAATGAATTTCTGAATTTGTAGATAATGTACAAAATTGTAGGTAAATGAATTATTTAAGAATAGTAAGTTGAATTTTATAATCATATCATATTAACGGTACCACTTTTCATTCGAATATTATATCACACCGATTTTTTTTTTTTTGAAGGGATTGTACTATCTTATTTTGTCATTTGGTGCTAAAGTTAATGTATCGAATTCCTATCCGTCGATTTGTTTTTACAGCTCTTAAAAGTATTCAAAGTTCCAAGCTTTTTGTTCAGCATCAATTTTATTAAGTCTTTCGTTCTCCTTTTATATTTCTCCTTTAACGTTTCTTTCCTATCGTAAAACCAAGCATTTCGTTTGTATTGTAAACGGAAAATATTATTCGATCGTCAAAAATGTTGTTTTGTTTTTATTTCTGTTTTCTTATTTAATTTAAGTAATAACTATTTATTTTTTATTCAATTTTATTGTTTCATTTTGCATAGTATCGAGAGTTGCAACACTTATGTAATTAAAATTCATGGACAGAATGTCCGTTTAATAAATATTGAAGAGCACAATAAAATGAAAAATAAATACATTTTTAAGAAAAACAAATTGTTTTATTGAATACTCTTGGAATACCTATAAAACTTTTACGATTTGCTGATTATACGAGCGTTTGATTCCCAGCATTCAGGTGGGTATTATTGTTTTAAAAATGAAATCGCATTGGTAGGTGGGTGGGTATATACTAAAGCCTGCTCTTCCTGCCTCGCTGCCTGATCTCTCCCCGGTCGTGTCGGACTTCCGTCCCATCGGACTATGAGAGTAAAGGAACAGAGAGTGCACCTGTGTTTGCGCACATACTTGTGCATTATAATTTATCTCCTGCGAACCTGGCTAATATTCGTTGAGATTGACCACCGTGACCGAAATCGGTCGGGAGGATTACTATTTATTACAACATAATAAAGATAATGAAAATGAATGCTATGCTAATGACGTCACCCTATATCCGAATTTATAAACACAGTAATTGAGGGGCCCGTGGCTAAATAATAACAGCCGCATATGTCGATCGGCCAGGTTAAGCTACGCTTGCCGCGGTTGGTCTTTGGATGGGTGACCATCTTTATATACCGAGACCCCTCCGTGCCTCGGAAAGCACGTTAAGCCGTAGGTCCCGGCTGTCATTCGTGGATCTTTCACAGTCGTTACGGGTAGTCAGAAGCCCGAAAGTCTGACAACCAGTCTTACCAAGGGGTATCGTATTACCCAGTAACTGGGTTGTGGAGGTCAGATAGGCAGTCGCTCCATGTAAAATACTGGTATTCAGCTGCATCCGGTTAGACTGGAAGCCGACCCCAACATAGTTGGGAAAAGGCTAGGCAGATGATGATGACGAACACAGCAATTATGGTAATAAGCCAACTTAGTCCACGTTCCTTATCAGAGAGAGAAATAAGAAAGCCTCCACACAAAACAGACTCTTGTAAGTAATAGCAGATTTACACAATGTTCGTAAACATATTGATACAATGTCATCCATTGCCGGACATAGGCCTCTTCTATTGCACGCCATTCATCTCGATTTTCGGCAACTCTTAGGGCCGACATACACAGACTGCTTGCAGCAGTCAAGATGGACTGCTTCAAGCTGCGACTGCATGGTGAACTACATGGTCTTCTACGTACACACATACACGAAAACGCTCGAGCAGTTGCAACTGCTTCGGGCGGTCGTGCGGTCAAGCAGTCGCCAGGCATACACTGACTGCTCGAGCTGTCGACTGCTCTTGCGCAGTCACCTGATTTGAATGACGAGCTGTTGGTATCAACTGCTCCAGAGCTATCAATAGCAGCTTCAAGCTGTTGACTATGACTGCAAGAGCGGTCCGCCTATGTTGATCAATCGCTAACTGCTCGAGCAGTCCGTGTATGTCAGCCCTTATTCCGCTGCCACCCTACAAAGATCGCTCCACCCATCCTGAGCCCGCCTCCTACATTACGTTTGCCGATTCGCGGTCTCCACTCATGGACAAATCTTCCCCAACGGTCATCGGTTCTACGGCTAATATGGCCAGCCCATTGCCACTTCAGCTTTTTCAGATATTTGCAGAAACAAAACACGTGTGAATTATCCTCAGTCATCAACCACAGTCATCATCTGCCAAGCCTTTTGCCCTATGCTGGGGTTGGCTTCCAGCCTAATTTGATGCAGCTGAATACCAGTATTTTACATGGAACGACTACCCATCTGACCTCCACAACCCAGTTAATGGATAATACGATACCCTTTGGTAAGACTGGTTGAAGGCTTTCAGGCTTCTAACAACTGACATAGATCCACGAATGACACGGAGGAATTTTGGTATGTAAAGATGGTCACCCATCCACGGATCAACCGTGGCAAGTCTAGCTTTACCTGTGCGGCTGTTATTACTTAACCACAAGCCTCTCCAATCACGACCACAGAACACAAACAATATCTTCCCATACACTGAAGTATCTACTTACCCAAACACGCAACAATCAAGCCTCACTCCAGCCGTTTGTTTTGGATCTATTCTCCTTTTGTTCGTCATTCAATTGTAAACTATCCCTTACCTAAGTAATTTCTAACGGAAAACCCCTTAAATTTTATCTTTATTGCGTTTACATAAAGGATGGCTTTTGTCACCAAATAATATAGTTTAGAGAGGTATTATTAAGCAGTGAAAATAAATTGCCAGATCTTTTTGATAGTGGGTAATATTTTTAAGTGTATTGCTCACTTTTTCAGCCTTTTGGAAAAGGCTTGTGAAATGAAAATGCTTTGCTTTTATACTTGAAACAATCGAGACAAGGATTTCTTTAGCTTCAATACTAAAGGCGGGTTATATCACGTCCACTTGACGCACGGCGTATACGTCAAAAATGGCGCTAACTATCGTCAAACCAAAAAAAGCGTTGTTTCAAATTACAATTACAAAATTATAGCCTTCACTTACGTCAAATAATTACGATTACGTACTCGTAATTAATTGACGTACTTACGTATGTTACGTTAACCAACCGTTTGAAACAACCGGCCCTAAGCCTGTCTGAGTTGTGTTAGCTACTGTGGCCTCCGCGGTAGTGTGTTTGATTTGGGCGCCATATTTACGATAATTATTTAGTGTTGTGACTGTCCCGTTGGTTTGGTAGTCGCAAGCGCAACTGTTGAGTCCTGCGTTCGATTCCCAGGTTAAAAATACCAACCGTTTTTGCATAGATCAAAAAATTTGTCACAGGAAAGTTAGAATTTGGGTGCATGGTTCCAATTGATTGTTGACATGTTGATGGAAAAGGATCGGCTAGAACAAATAAACAAGACCAACATAAAGTCAAAGTACCATCTTTCTATTTTGGTCACAATTCATAACATTTTGCGCGAAACAAGTTTTTAATAATACCCTCCTACCGTCTTTGAGAGGCGGATACAAATAGAGTCGTCCTTTGTGCACTTGTACAGTCAACAGAGAAGAGATGAAGTTGATTCGATTTGTTTTATAGTTAGGGTGTATTCACGTCGAAAGCTGGTTCCTACACAACTTCCTATCTGTACCCTAATTGCGTAACACACTATAAATCACAATTTGAATCATTTTAAAGGAGCTAATCCATTGCTTCATATATTCGAAAAATTTGTCCGCTCAACAGCGTAAATAACGCAATGAATGTTGTTGAACTGTCAAAATGAAAGCCGTTGCAGCTACTGTTAGTATGTTACACAATTACCCCGCTGAATTAGTCGACGCCGATTCGCACTAGTTCGCGCTGATTAAGCAAAAAGTATGAGAACTGCTTGCGCCTTGTCAGCGCCGACAAACGCTGGCGTGTCGGCGTCGGTTACCAGTCACGTAGAATTCCATAATTTTCCAACCAACGACCAATTCCTATAATTTACGAACCGTTATTGGTTAAAATTAAGACTCTTGTATCTTATTCTTGTCCCAATAATGAAGCAAAGACCTCAGCTTTGCGTAGTAGACCGTCCCATATGGAAATAGCTATCACAGGTAAAATTAGCTTACGAATCTTTTAATATTAACAGTTTGGTAATAAATATTGATATTTGATTAACATTTTTAATTTTAATTCTTGACATTTAAATTTATTGTATTGACTTTTTTTTAAATGTATTTTTAAATGTTTGTTAATTTTTATAATCGGACAATTTAAAGTATTGAAATGCATCAATGTTATTTTGGTTTGGTCTGTTTATGTTTAATTTATATATGTTCACGACTTGCGTTTTGGGTATGATGTGAAAATGAATGAAACCTTATTATTGAGTGTTATTTGCACGCCTGCTTGCTGGCAGAATACAATAGCTCTTAGGCTTTAAAATCTTCCCTTGTTGAACAATGTATTTTCTATCAAATAAATATTTTGAGTTTGAATTCGAAAAAAATGTTACCATTGGTAAGCAAAACGAGTCGTTTTTGTTTGCAGGAACCGAGCATCAGGCAATGGTCTCTTTGCTGACATTTTTTGTTACTGGTAGATTTACATATTTTAAGGGTTATTTTGGAATCACAGTACCTAAGTGTTAACAACGTGTTTGAAAGTCTGACAACCAGTCTTACCAAGGGATATCGTATTACCCAGTAACTGGGTTGTGGAGGTCAGATAGGCAGTCGCTCCATGTAAAATACTGGTATTCAGCTGCATCTGGTTAGACTGGAAGCCGACCCCAACATAGTTGGGAAAAGGCTAGGCAGATGACGAGTACCTAAGTGTAAAAAAAAAAAAATCATTTTCCTCTGAATATCACTAAAGTCATCTACGAATATCTATGTTACCCTGAGGTCAGAAGAAGCAATTCAGATGCGGTTTGTCTGTTATTTTCTTTAATTAACCTGCCTGAATGTTTGTGACATCATCAGCAGTATTAGTCACAATTATTATAAAACCTTGGTTTTAGAACTCAGAAAATAACGTGGTAAATTTAAGTTGCGTACATGATAAACTCTCGCCGAGTGTACCAGCAATCTTGCATCTTCCTCAGAGTGAAAGTCTCAACAATCGCACCTCAGATACAATCTTATATTATTACCGTCACATTTCATATAACCACTGGATACGACTCTCATATATCGTGCGGAGACAACAATACGACAATATATGAAAACACTGGCCATAATAAATGCCTAAGAGTATTTTGGAACTATCAGGAAGAAAGAAAAAGTATTTATTGCGAATCGCACAGGAAGATCATAAAACTAAACTAAACTAAACACAATCAAAAATAAAAGTTATATAAAAATAAAACAGAAAGTCCTGTACGAGGCCAAAAGGCATCTCAGCATGATGCTTCGACATTTAAAAAAGTTAATTCTAGCATCGAAATTTAAAAAGTGTTATTTTTCAAACAAACTAAATAGTAGTGATCGGCCAACTATGGATTTTGCCAATCTTTGACTAAACTATTGGATATATTTGATTGCATTTTCGTATGCAGTCTGGGAACGTCATTAGAATGTACGCAGTTTAATTTGTTGTTGTCTTATAATATCATTGGTTGTTGTATTGTCGTCTCCACCTTGTATATTAAAACTTAAAAAAATATAAGTGTCATCAGCAACCACAGACAAGGAGTTGTGGGCTGAGACACCCGTATGACTCAAGCATACCGATAAGGCTTTATAACATATCAGCAGTAATTTATACATGGAGAATTCGGGACATGTCAGTTTTGAAATTTAACCTCGGAAAGCAGGATAAGCCGTTGGTTTCGAGTCAGTCGTATATCTTTTACAGTCGTTATGGGTATTCGGAAGCCTAAAAGTCTGAGAACCAGTCTTAACATGGAGTATCGTGTTACGCACAGGGTTGTTGACGTCAGATAGGCTAAAATACTGGGATTCGGCTGCCTTTGGTCAGAGTGGGAGCCGACCCAACATAGTTGGAAAAAGCAGTTCTTCTCATCCTTTAATGTTCCCACTGCTGGGACACAGGCCTCCTCTCTTCGAGATTGAGTGGGCTGTAATCCACCACAAGGGCCCAGTGCGGGTTGGTAGATGTCAGTCTTCGAATTTTTGGTTCTAGGACATGTCGGTTTCCTCACGATGTTTTCCTTCACCGTTTTGAGAGCAATGGTGATGAAATAATTTACACAAAGTAAAGCGCCTGACTGGGTACGAACGTACGAACTCGTCGCGGCCGTTACCACCGGGCCTCCACTGCTCCATTGCAGGCAGATTGATATTTACCCATTTTTAGGGTTCCGTACCCAAAGGGTAAAAACGGGACCCTATTACTAAGACTTCGCTGTCTGTCCGTCCGTCTATCTGTCACCAGGCTGTATCTCAAGAACCGCGATAGCTAGACAATTGAAATTTTCACAAATTATGTATTTCTGTTGCCGCTATAACAACAAATACTAAAAACAAAATAGAATAAATATTTAAGGGATACAACCCCATAAAACAGACGTGATTTTTATAAATAATGGTACGGAATCCTTCGTGCGCGAGTCCGACTTGCACTTGGCCGGTTTTCGAGTATTTTTGACAGTTTTACAGCTCATGTTATTAAACCTAATGGTGACAGCATTTAACTAACAATCTCTTTTACTTTCACAAATCCCACTGTCATAGGATCTAGAGTTAGTGGTAGGTACTTGAAAGTGAGATTTAGATATTCAAACAGTAGCTTGATGGAACAAAGAGACATACACAACACACACACTTGAATGCAATAAAGAGTTTAAGTTTGAGCTTAAAATGCACTTAACAGCATGGTCCTCACTGGTACATCATGAGTGGTTCTGAAGCCAAGATCGTATTTTGTGACTACTTAAGCTTTGGATCCCTCCGAAAGCGGTTCCGTTTGCTAATTTGACATAAAGGTGGCAAAAAACGCTTTCTCAGAACACCGAAGCTTTGCACCAGCATCATGCTAAGATAGGAGCCATTTGGCCTCGATTTTCTGTTTCATATTTTCTTTTTGTTACTGTTTTAGGGTTCCGTACCTCAAAAGGAAAAAACGGAACCCTTATAAGATCACTTCGTTGTCCGTCTGTCTGTCCATCTGTTTGTCCATCTGTCAATACCCTTTTGCTCAGGAACGCGTGGAGTTATCATGTTGAAATAAATATTAAATACTCAAGTCTGCCATTCCTTGAAGTCAATGTGTCATGTCATTCCAATGTCATGTAGCACAAGTAACAAATTTTTACGGAACCCTCGGTGCGTGAGTCCGACTCGCACTTGTTTTTTTTTTTAAGTAAAATTAGTTTTTTTTTGTCTGTGTTTCCTTTTATGATCTTCCTGTAACAAATACTTTTTCTTTCTTTCTTTAGATATTCCTAGTCTTTTTTTCGTTTTCAGCCAGATATTAAAAGTTAGTGCAGCTAGAGGAGCTAAAAGCAATAATATCACTGCGCACAAGGCGCACAACTCGTATGTAATTAAGCACCCGAAAATTTTGTTCAGGTGGACGAAAATTATAGCACCGTGCGTACATTTCCCGGGCACATCCAGCGCAGCAACATCATAAAGTTAATAAGCCAGTAGGCAGTGTTGATTTATGTGCAAGCTGGAGTGCAAGAACTCGTATATTTTAACAACACAGACAGACAAACAAACTAAGAGATATGATGCATGTCCTGTCACCGACAGAATTGTCGCTGGTACTAAATGAAGGTATTAATTGTCTACTGAATGTTTTGAAGAACTTTGGATGTTTTGAGTTTGTGGGAGAGCATTACTGATTAGTTTTGACTTAGAGGGTTCGTTGGTCTAATGGATAAGAGTCAAAACTTGCCTTAGAAGAAGGTTTCGGAAAAACTATGCCCTTTTCATCATCATTGCTGTCAAAATGGTGAAAGAAAACATCGTAAGGAAATCGGCATGTCCTAGAACCAAAAATTCGAAGACATGTGACATCTACCGACCCGCACTGGGCCCGCGTGGTAGATTATATCCCAGGAGGAGGCCTGTGTCCCAGCAGTGGGAACATTATAGGCTGATTATGATGCCCTTATAGATTCACAAAATCGATTGTTTTCACAAAACAATGAAGTTTTTTATGTTGTCAAACCTCATTACGTAAAATATTTTCGATTTGATTGTTTAATTTTCGTATTATCTTATCAGCTCCTGGTACCTATTGAACTTCCAACGACAAAAAAAAAATTCCTTTGATTATTTGAGAACCAAGTTTAGCGACGTTTGTGATAACGGTTATTATTATGGTCTACATATAAAATAGGGACCAATTACCCTGATTTTAGACTATTCAATAAAAAGCAAGGCATTCGTCTTATCTTTCCTTACAAGATTTTCGTCCGTTACGGATGTTGGCTACAAGAATTTACTTTTAGCGATAAGACTGCCATTTGTACTGTTCAAATGTTTGCATACATGTAGATTTTCCCCTATCCCCATATCTAATACATATCACTTAGTTATTTGCTTAAATCGCTAATGGTTTACACAGGTGTTAAGGCACAGAGCTTATTCTAATAAATTATGACGTCATTGTTATCTGTCTATCTAGGACACCTGACAACCTACAATAAGTCTGCGCAATATAATTGAATTTGACAGTCCAGCTGAGGTTGACGCTCGATGTTTGAGAGAGAGCTATGAAACGGAGTAATCTGGATACTAAAGGAGATTGGCGAATCTCTCTCTCTCTTTACCCTGAAGCCCAATAGCGTTAAGACACATACCAATGGAAAGATCTCACCAGTTAGAGTATTTCTCATTCGGACGATATCTCTTGATTGTCAGTACGTAAGGAGCTATAGAGCTCGAAATGTGAGTAATTAAATACTGTAGAAACTCTGGGTATTTTGTCAATTAATTAACTCTCATTAATTCTGTGTCTTTCAAACTTTGTCTTTTAAGCCTCTAAACGGGCATTTTAAAATATTTGCACCCTAGATGCCGTTTTAGGAAAAATGTTTAGTGATTTGAAAATAAAATATTTTATTTATTATTTTCTTAAGGGGCCCGTGGCTAAATAATAACAGCCGCACAGGTTGATCGGTCAGGTTAAGCTACGCTTGCCGCGGTTGGTCTGTGGATGGATGACCATCTTTACATACCGCGGAAAGCACGTTAAGCCGTTGGTCCCGGCTGTCATTCGTGGATCTTTGACAGTCAAATTATGCCGGCCGGCCGGGCCGGAGTCATTGCTCCGGAGTTAACCCAACACGATTTTGAATCGGAGAACTCCCGGCAGGTCACATACCAGTCTGCTACATCTGCCACAGATGCTTTGAAGAAGGGACAAAGAGAGAGGGAAAGATTGATACAATCATAAGAAAATAATAAATCATCATCTGCCTAGCCTTTTCCCAGCTATGTTGGGGTCGGCTTTCAGTCTAACCGGATGCAGCTGAGTACCAGTATTTTACATGGAGCGACTGCCTATCTGACCTCCACAACCCAATTACTGGGTAATACGATACCCCTTGGTAAGACTGGTTGTTAGATTTACGGGCTTCTGATGACCCATAACGACTGTCAAAGATCCATGAATGACAGCCGGGACCAACGGTTTAACGTGCTTTCCGAGGCATGGAGGGATCTTGGTGTGTAAAGATGGTCATCCATCCACGGACCAACCGCGGCATCCGTAGCTTAAACTGATCGATCGACCCGTGCGGCTGTTATAACACTTATTACCTTAGCCACAAGCCCCTAGTTTTGAAAGCTGGTAATAAAATATAATATCCTAGTAGGTACTGTTAATAAAACAAAATTAAAGAAACCGAAATACGGAAAAGTAAAACAGTATTTCCGATAATTTTCTCTTCGAGGACTTTTCAGTTACTCGCTGATGACTTTCACCGGTTCACTGGACAATCGGTAGATTACTCTCAATCTTAATTAAAAACTAACTAACTGTAGCTTAGTGCGACTTCGTGAAGCTTCGGGGATTCTCGGGAATCTTCGGGTTTAAGATGGCTGGCGACTCGTCTGATAAAAGAGACTTTTCAGTAGATGTAGGTAGTTGTATACTGAGTAACTTACGTACTATGTAGTACCTAGTAGTTATCAACTGAAAGTGAGGTCTTGCATTTGATGGTCGAGTAAATAATTTAAATTGGTAGATTTGTGGGTAGATCTCTTGAAGTAAGAAAGCAGTGGATTGAAATTTCTGGATATGGACCGTCTTTCATAATTGACTGGTATGCTTAACCTCGAGCTTGCCTCTGTATACTTGACTGCAGCCAAGCAAAAAGGAAACTTAAGGAAGTTTTTCATTATGCAGCTTGGAGTGGCACATACATACTCAACCCTGGGACACAGGCCTTCTCTCTGTGAGAGGGAGTGGGCCGTAATCCACCACGCGGGCCCAATGCGGGTTGGTAGATGTCACATGTCTTCGAATTTTTGGTTCTAGAACATGCCGGTTTTCTCACGATGTTTTCCTTCACCGTTTTGAGAGCAGTGGTGATGACATAATTTACACAAAGTAAAGCCTGTCTGGAATTCGAACCAACGACCTACAACTTGGAAGTCGCGGCCATGACCCCTGGGCCACCAGTGCTCTAGAGTGGCACATGCCATGCATGAAAGAGAATTAGTTAAGAAAGAAGATGAATAAAGTCACAGAAAATTGAGAGTTAAGCAAATGCAATTCATGAAGTCTACATAAATAGCTAAGCTTTATTTGTAAAGTTGTTTATAAGAGAACGACAAGAACATTATTATTACACATATTCAGATATTCGCAAATTAGTTATCATTAATTCTACATTCGCGACACCCTCGGCTCCCTATTCCTAACCAGATATTTCTAATCCGTACAAATTATTTGTTTTGCAAACTCGAATATCTGTTGTACACTCACCCTGTTCCATTTGCTTTTCTAAAATAATATAACAACTCATCTCCCAGTTTAATTTATTAGTACACGTGTTAATAATTTCATTAATTATGGAGTTTAAATCTTGGGTGCCTGAGGATAAGATTCAGAGTCCTTTGTTTAAGCTCCCGCTCTTAACTTCGCGATTTGTCGCGCAAGTTTGCAAGACCCGCTAGTAGTGTTTCCAAGCGTTTGGATTAAAGCGGGAATGTGATATTCAGTTAAACAATAATGATCGTAATTGAAAGTATTAGTAGACAGAGTACATAAAGGTACACCCACACAGGTCGATCGATCAGGTTAAGCTACGTTTGCCGCGGTTGCTCTGAGGATGTGTGACCGTCTTTACATACCGAGACCCCTCCGTGCCTCGGAAAGAACGTTAGGCCGTTGGTCCCGGCTATCATTCATGGATCTTTGACAGTCGTTACGGGTAATCAGAAGCCCGAAAATCAGACAATCAGTCTTACCAAGTAACTGGGTTGTTTACAAACACTTAGGAATATACACTATACACTATGTTGGGGTCGGCTTCCAGTCAAACCAGTCCAAGTCGACTGGTTTGACTGGAAGCCGACCCCAACTTAGTTGGGAAAATCTGGCTGATGATAATGACAGAGCACATAGAGGACTGTCATATACAGGAGAATAACGGTTTGTGGCAGACATTTATTGCATCTATACATTATAAATTGAAGTCGTTTTTCCGTGTTCTTCAAAACTACGCAACGGATTTAGAGACTTGCGACTGCAAACTGTGCATACTTCTGCCCGATTTATATAACTGATATTTGACTACAATATTTTCACCGCAGGGACTGTTTCATGAAATAAACTATCAGTTTTTAACCGACTTCTAAAAAAGGAGGAGGTTCTTAATTCGGCGATTTGTACTGTTTTTTTTTTTAAATTTTTGTTCGCGCATAACTCCGTCGCTTGCCAACCGATTTGATAAATTCTTTTTTTGTTGGAAAGGGTATACTTTCCTAATGGTGCAATAAAAATTTAATCAAAAACGGTTCAGTAGTTTGGTTTTTAAACCAAAATTACTGGTAAAAATTACAACTTAAAAGTGAGAAATAAAAACTTTTTTGAAAAAAAAAACAACCGACTTCCAAAAACGACACTACAAAGTGAAAAATAACTTTAATTTCAGAAGTCGGTGGCAATCAACTAAAATGCGAACCCAACGACACTGACTTCCGAAATTAAAGTTATTTTTCACTTTTTAGTGTCGTTATTGGAAGTCGGTTGTTTTTTTTTTTTTTCAAAATCGTTTTTTATTAAATAGGCTCCAGCGGAGTGATTGCATAACATACTATCAGTAGCTATCGCTTTCATTTTGACAGTTCAATAACATTCATTGCGTTATCTACGTTATTGAGTAGACAATTTTTTGAACATAATATGAAGCACTGGATTAGCAATATCCTTTAAAATTATTTAGTTCGTGATGACGTGTATTGCGGTCATTTCTAACTCAGCTCTTCCGCTGTCTAGACACGTCTAAACAATGCGTTCCAGAACGGTAGAAAAGTCCAGCAACGCTAATAGAACTGTCCAACTTTCCCCAATCACCTGGTGCCCCTACTTACAAAGTATAACACGTCTTACATTAAACTAGAGTTGACGGTACACATAAGTACGAGGATGGGTCACATTAAACTGGTTGGTTATTCGTATGCCTGAATTCATCAAATAGGACGTGAAGCTATAATTCTTGTTCCACGTACAGGCCGCAAGGAATGTCATTTATATGAGTTTATATGAGGCAAGTTTGTCTCAAAATTCAGTGTAAGCCGGTGAGTCTTTAAACTGAACGATTATAAATAGCTGGTCGTGGGACGGCGGTCGTAATCTCTTGGGAATTTTTGAGCGGTTATAAAGTGCTGAAGTCTTTTAGTTGGGTTTTGGTTTGAATAATATGAAAGAAAATTTAATTTCTACATTATACTAGCTAACCCGGCAGACGTCGTTTTGCCATATAAATTATTTATAGCTGCCCGGCGCTACTTCGTTCGCGTGGTGTCCTACCCCCTACCCTACCCCTACCCTACTCCTACCCTACTCCTACACTACACCTACCCTACTCCTACCCTACTCCTACCCTAATCCTACCCTACTCCTACCCTACTTCTACCCTACTCCTACCCTACTCCTAACCTACTCCTACCCAGAAACCATCCAGGAACCCAATGAAATATACACACAAAATTTCATCCAAATCGGCCCAGCCGTTCTCGAGTTTTAGCGAGACAAACAAACCGCAATTTTTATATACGAGTAATTATTAGATTATATATAGATAACTAACTATTTACACTAAGTACTAAATTAAATGACTAACTATACAAATAAATACATAAACAAAAGGACACTACATAGGTGTCGAAATACTCGTCTGCATCGCTGTCATCCGGAAACGTGCCCAGAAGACTGGCAGCATTGCCACGTTGAATGGCAATGCGTTCTTTGGCCAATAAACGACCCAGCCCTGGTCACATGGAAAATCGCATTTCTCACTTTGTCTATTAGTAAATCAACATTTCTGAAACAGCACTTCAAAATGTTTCCAATTGATTAGATTGTGTAGCAATAATAATATAATAATAATATCCCTGGACATTTCACACAGCGCCATCTAGTCCCAAGCTAAGCAACCTAATGCTTGTGTTATGGTAACAAGATGGCTGATAAACTACTTATATACATTTTTTTTTTTTTTGTAAATACATACATATTATAGATAGAAAAACACCCAGACTCGGAACAAATACATGTAGGTCATACAAATATTTGTTCCGTGCGGGAATCGAACCCGCGACACGTAGCAATCAGCCTATTATGTTCCCACTGACGGGACACGGGCCTCCTCCTGCTCTATGAGAGAGGGAGTGGGCCATAATTTACCACGCGTGTTGGTAATCCAGAAAACAAAATGACAAAGCGTAGGTATGTTATAGATTTGCATGATAGGTTCTCGTTTCAATTGCAGCCTTCGCTACTATAGGATTCTTGGTCAATTCTACGCAAAAGGGGGCTCCTCATGGCTCGATTAAAATTTTCTTGGATCCTTGGTTGTTATTTCCAGTATGTGCTTGTTCATGTGAGACTATTCATAATTAGGTGGACTGCGCAACACATTTAAAATGCCATAAAAAATTAATTCCGTCGCTTAACCAGTCTCTAACAATCGCCTGGAAAACTCGTTCTTCCTTAACAGTATCGTAATTAAAAAGTACAAATAATAAATGATATTTATTTCTGTAAATTGATTCCAAATAATATACTTGTACACGTCAAAAGTAAATTATGTTTTAAAACTAAGCCGGATAGGAAATATCAATTTCCTATCCGGCTACTCTGAGAAAAAAGGCCGAAACAAACATGTCTTGATATAATCTTGGTCAGCACGATCAATCGGAATCGGTTTCATTTTGACAGTTCAACAACATTAAGACAAATTTTTCGAACTTATGAAGCAATGGATCAGCAATTTGCTTCAAAATGATTCTGATTCCGATTGATTGTGTGTTACGCAATTAGGGTACAGATCATATCCCTACCCGACCAGCACCCTTATTGCGTAACACACCATCAATCTCAATTTGAATAATTTTTAAGGATACTGCTAATCCATTGCTTCATATGTCCGAAAAATGTATCCGCTCAAGAACATAAATAACGCAATGAATGTTGTTGACCTGTCAAATTACAAGCCAATGCTACTTATAGTGTGTTAAGCAGTTACCCCGCAGGCCAGGTCATGCCTCCGAGGTGGTCTTTAGAGAAAAGAACCACACAGATTTCAGTGGACCAGTCCAACTGGTGCTCGCATTTGTCAGTAATCGTGTAGCTCAACTCAGAGCTCAACGAAAACTTTAAATCTTTTTCCTCCTTCGAACAAAAATTTAAAATATCTTTTCCCCTCCTTCCTTCAATCAGTTCACCACTAAATCTTCACACAATTTGCCCGACAATAGGCGCATCGCTTGATTAAGGAGCCCACCATTTAATTTTAGTACTAAGACGTTTACGATCTTTGTCGCGTCTTCTTTGTGACGACAGAGTTAGCAGCGTTGTACTTTTTCACTATAAAAGTAAGCTTCAGAAGTACAAAATTTTCATTGATAGTAAACACTGTTCTATCATTTGATTGGTTGACGGACTAACAGACAATCATCATTATGATTTAAGCCCAGAATCACCCACTACTGGGTATCACCTCCCGTTTCATCATCAGCCGATCGATTCTGTAAAAATCTCACCGTGAAAAGTTAGGTGAAGTGAGCTTAGAGTGTGTTGCCAATAGTGTCAATCTCTAGCATTAGTTGGAACGACAGCTCGCTCCACCCTCACTTCACCTTAGTTTTCACGGTGAGATGGTTACAGAATCGCGCTGCAGGTATTTCCCGCGACGATCTCATCAACTTTACGCGCTTTTGGACGGCCCTGGTTTCTTTGGCCTAACATTGGCCGCCATTCGGTCACAGCTTTACTCCATCGGCCGTCTCCTCATCTAACTAGATGTCCCTTACTCCACTCGAAGCAAAATAACTGACTATGCAAGATAGAAACGTGAAAAGGCACTAATATTTTCGTAACCGCCGGGAGCGAGCCAAAAAACAGGGCTGTGGTTGGAATAACAGCCAGACACTGGATATTATAATGTTTTAAAGAGTGGGTAAATTTAAAGAGTGTGAGAAATTATCTTTGTACAATGTATGTAGAAAATCATGGATTTTATTCATAGACTTGAATAATGCAAAAGCAGCTTTTCAGATAGCTTTATCTGCAAAGCAGCTATTTCTTCATCATTCATGGTGTCAAATTCCACAAGAAATATTAGTTATCTATTCTACTATTTTGCGATTAAAATCAAAAGTGTTAATGGTAATTTCTCGTTTAACCTTTTAGTTAGATATTAGTATATACCGCATCGGTTGACGTTACGTTGACGCTGGCTACCGCTGAAAATGCGCAAGCATTGGGCTCTGTCTCGCATAGGATTGTAGAATTTTGCTGAGCGATGGCCGTTTTTGTAGCTGTAACGCATAATTTCCCTAACTAGTTCTATTTGGTTTTTGTGTTCTACGTCTGCATCATGTTCGACGTAAAAAAAAATATTTTTATTCTAATGAGATGATGTGAGAGTAAGTTAGTGCATCTTTAACTTCTGATTTATTTACCTATTGTCTCCAAAGTCCCCTTTGATATGTTTTATTTTTAGTCAATTTCCATGACACGCTAAGTTACCAGGTGCCGCCAGTGTTTTGTTCTCAAAATAATGCCACAGACACACTGTTTATTTTCCCACTACATTTGTTAAAATTGTTTGTTTATCTTATTGCAGCCAAACGGAATGGAGCGATTGGGAATTACTCAACGTTTTATTAATGGGCCCGGCATAGTTTTGTAATTCATTGAGTAAACTTTTTTGTAGATTATTCTGGTAATATGTGTGTTCTTATTACTGTATGGCAATGAATTGGCTAGCTTTTTCATAGTTTTCATGTAATTCGATCATTTTAGTTATTTATGAGCCATTCCATTCACCAAACTAGCATCGAAAGGCGTGTATTTAATCAAACCTTAAATACTTATTTCCCATTTTGCAATTAAGCATAAGCAATAATCAGCCTACAACGTTCCCACTGCTGGGATACAGGCTTCCGCTCTGTGAGAGGGAGTGGGCCGTAATCCACCACGCGGGTCTAGTGCGAGTTGGTGGATTAGGTACGTTGCAAATGCTTTCCTAAAATATTATTGAACGCAAAATGATATAGGTAATTAATTGTAATTATTATTGAATATTGAGTGCGAGCATCTTTTTGTGAACCTCAAACAATTCCTATTTTGGTCTCCAACAATACTAAGAAGCCAAGTCACTACGACCAACGTGACTGCCGCTTCGCTCGCTCGGCTCGCGCGCGGTTTGGCACAGTTCTAATCTATTCCATTTAGTCGGGGTACCCCAGCTTAGTTACTGCGACCAATTGTGAGAAAAAGGCCAAAAAGAAAAAATGATGCTTAGTTATTAACAAAGTGTGCATCATTAGACCCCAAAATGTTTTTAGAGGTTCATTATTTAAAAATAAAACCGACCAAGTGCGGTTCCGTACCATTATCTAAAAAAATCACGTCTGTTGTATGGGAGCCCCCTTAAATATTTATTTTATTTTAATTTTATTAAAGTGAGAATACAACTGAGTATTTTGTGAATATTTTAAGTGCCTAACTGTTGCCATTATTGATATCGAGCAAAAAAGGGCAAAAAAATCGCGTTTGTTGTATGGGAGCCCCCCTTAAATATTTATTTTATTTGGTTTTTAGTATTTGTTGTTATAGCGGCCACAGAAATACATAATTTGTGAAAATTTCAACTGTCTAGCTATCGCGGTTCTTGAGATACAGCCTGGTGACAGACAGACGGACAGACAGCGAAGTCTTAGTAAAAGGTCCCGTTTTTACCCTTTGGGTACGGAACCCTAAAAAACCGTACATCATCAGAAGGTCCGAAGGAAGGATATTTTTTTAAAAGAGCAGTTACATATTTCCCGGTTTTGAATCCTGCGTTATATTTGATACATTGAACAGATCCATTTCCCAAGCATAATTCAAAAATAGCCTTCTAGTATATTTTAAAAGATGTCTTACCGAGCTTTCTCCTCAGCTCCAACTTCCGCCGTCTAAAGAAATCCTGACCTTTCTTATCATTACGTAAATGCCAACTTGAAATAAACCGTTTTAACTTATTTAATATGGATTCTTTGAACTTTATTCTCGTCTCTTCAACCCACTCCTTCCACGTGGGTGTAGGCTGGAAGATGTTAAAGGTTATGTCAAGTGGATGAGCAGTACCGATTAAAACTTTGAAAAGTATATTCATGCATGGTATACAGGGTGGCAGGGACATCAAAGCGCAAACTGTATCAATGAATTCCTGCACACGATTCTAGACCTTCTAGCGAAGAATTTTTTCGTCATCGAAGAAAAAATCTTCGTTTCATAGAAAAGTGAAAATATACCTACACGGTCAAAATGAAATAGCTAATGTTTTTTTTTTTATATGCGACGAAAAGAAATCTGGTACTTATATAATATTTAATTTTGTGATTGGTTATTTTTCTTAAGCCCAACAAAATACTTTGTCAACATCTTCGAGATGATTCTGATATAATAAAGCTTAGTTTTCAGAAACGAAAAATAAAAGTAAAAATTAAAACAAACATTAATAGTTATTTAATAGTTATTTACCTTTGCTTAGCTATGTTCACCATCTCTTATTACAATAACAAATATCGATACCTCTGGTCTCAAAGGGCGTATAGCACATTTTGGGCATTTTGACATTTTTTACTTTTCTTATTCAGTTTTTGGTTCTCTATCGATCTGTGTAATCCACGTGGCGAAATTCGCAAAAAAATGTCGAATACAACCTCATAATTTTCGTTACATAAACACAACTTATTTGAAAATTAGGGGCATAAGGAACATATTGCTGCCTCCACAATAATTTGCAGGTTGTATAAACCAACTTTGGTTGAAAATTTTGGGTGTAAGATCGTAATTTTACAAGTTGCCTTTTACTTCTTCGTTCGAAAAGTAATATTGATCTTTACCTCCTTAAAAAATTTCAAATAAAAATGTAGTTGTGCTATACGACACAGATACCTGATTAAAATTAATTAAGAAGATTGTAACTAAAAAGTTAAATAAACAATTTTTATTTCTCACTATAATTTTAGTTTCTATATCCTAAATAATTATCGAAGAATAGATGCCTAATAAATAAATAAAATATCAATTAGGAAAATAATTGTAAAAGTATTATCCTTTACTACGTTAAACACCAATTCAAGTAATTTATACGCCCCTGTATCTTTGCACCATTTATGAAAAGTTGGGCTTACGCCTTTGTGTACCTGCTCAGAGCGTATTTTTATGGGGTGTATAGGACATATATTGAAATTTTTTGGTCGTAAAGCACATGCTATCTCAGTCAATACAAAACCAGGGCCTTCTTTGAAAAAACCTTCTTAAACACATCAAAAAGCTAAGAATTTTGTCCCTTGGATACTTTTATGTAGCTCTAAAAATGAGAGAGATATAACGAAAAATCTTTTTTTTTTGTTTTTTCCTTCTCCTGAAAACCTATGTTTTGTGCTATACGCCCTTTGAGCCCAGAGGTATCGATATGGTAACTACTAGCTTCATACATAAACAAATCAAACAGCAACACCAACCTCCGTAACAACATAACACAAAATCAATATTTGAATTCAATACCTATTTATATTCCTTTGCAAAATAACCAGCTAGCCAGAAAAACAACACACCAATTAACAAAACAATTTAAAACTCACAATAATAATTGAATTATTATTTTTACTCATATCCTAATACTAGCTGCACCCACGGTTTCACCCGCATAAGTTTCGATCCCGTGGGAATATCGGGATAAAACGTATCCTATATGTTAATCCTGGTTATAAACCACCTGTGTGCCAAATTTCATCCAAATCCGTTCAGTAGTTTTTGCGTGAAAGAGTAACAAAAATCCATCGATCTATCCATCCATCCATCCGTACAAACTTTCACTTTTATAATATTAGTAGGATAGGATTATGAATAAATAGAATTATAAATAAATGCGAAAGTAAGTTTGTTATGATTTCACGCTAAACCGGCTGAACAGATTTGGATGAAAGGTACACAGATAGACCATGACCTGGATAAGGACATAGGCTACTTAACATCCTCGATGGCAAACGAAATCACGGGAAACATCTAGTATTATAATAAAGCTGAAGAGTTTGTTTACTAGAACACGCGTATCTCTAGAACTATCAGTAGGATTTGAAACATTCTTGAGGAAGGTAATAATGCTAGGCCCCAGTTTCTCAGGGTCGTAGCAATATAATCTTCCTCAAGAATGTTTAGAAGAAAAAAGAAAAACGTAGTCAGAAAGAACGCTAAGTAGAAACGTAGAATAGAGCTTACGAGTTTGTTTGTTTGCACGCGCTAATCTCAGGAACTACCGGCAGAATTGGATTTTTTTTATTTGAAAGAAAAAGAAAAAAAGAATGAAAAAACATTTATTTAGCACATACCAAAAGACACACAATACACCAGATACATACATCAGATAGTAATTAATAAAAAAAAAAAAATCAAATAGAAAGTATAAAGACCGATGCAAGAAATTAGCAGGTAAGTGTGCCTCACGGCTGCACCAAAAAGGCCCAGTTCAGCAAAAAATACCAGACTATATTTGCGTTTGATAGCCCAATTTTTGAGGAAAATTTTGAGCTATTTAACATCGCGCTATGACTCTAAGAAAACAAGCAAAAAAGAAAAGAAACTCAGTAAACTCGCTAAACGAAAACAAAGTAACAGACCGGGCGGGCGATGCGATGTGACATGGCGGATCGCGGACCGAGCGAGTTATATAAAAATGTGACTGTTATTTTATTATATTGTGCATCTTACGACCTCCACGCAAGCGCAGTCGCGGGCAGAAGCCAGTTCAAATATAACCAGCTAGCCAGTAAAAACAACACATAAATTAACAAAAACAATTCATTTAATATTATTATTTCGAACACAAATGATTCATATTGTTGTTAGTAACACTTATAAAACTACGTTAGTAACATTCTGAGTAAAATAAAATATAAAAAAGGGTTGTGTGGTTTTATGAAACCACGGTAAAAGTGAAACTTTTTTTCACATTATAGACATTTATCTAAAAAATTTCGGAATAATTCACTTTATCCCTACTTCGCGGCCGACCGTCACGCGACATGCAACACACAGACGAAAAAGTTTGAGACGATGTAATAAAAGTTTCACTTTAAAACACTAATTCATAAACCTATAACTATGACTATAACTATGCCCCGTTCCCGCTGCACCAGACCTGCAGCTGGGCATACGGGTCCAGTGCCCCAGGAACGGGCAATCTGATTTAGTCGATATCACCCTTAGAATGCTGTTGGTGCTCGTCCGAATCCTACGCATCAAGGATGCTGTTCTTTTTCGCATAATAGCATGAAAGCCATCTGTTTCTGCTTCTGCAAACATCCCCGATGCGCTACAGAACCGCAGGAGCCCCAACAGCACTCTAAAGGCGTTATTGTACTGGACGCGAAGAACGTTGTAGGCCCTCTGCGTATGTCTAACCCACAGGCTGCACGTGTAGAAAGACTGCCAAAACGCCTTGAACAGATTGAGTTTCACTTCTCCAGTACATCGTGCAAACCTACGGGCCAGCATTTATTACATCGGACCGCCAACGCCTTTCGCTCACTTTCAATATCACTACATAATACCCACAATAATAAATCAATTATTATTTTATAGAAAACCAAAATGGCGGATCGTACACACACCGCGTCCACCGCATTTCAATCAATATGATTGGAGTTAATTGCGCCAAAATTATATGCTGCCATGACAGGGTATTGTATCAGCCAATCAGAAGCCGGAGAAAAAATTACGACATGCAACCTCAATTTGAAGTGAATTGTTTAATTATTATATCGTGTTCATTGTAATTTGTTGGAAGCCGTTGAGTGGGGCTGTTGATTAATTTGTTAATGTATGGTGTGTTCTAGCCCTTCATAAGGCTGCTATTCTGTTTTGTGTATTGTTTTCTGTATTGAGGGGCTTGTGGCTAGATAATAACAGCCGCGGTTGGTCCGTGGATCCATTAAATATCGAGATCGCTCCGTGCTTCGGAAAGCCGATGGTCCCGATTCTCATTCGTAGGTCCTTGACAGTCGGTACGGGTAATCAGAAGCCTGACAACCAGTCTTATAAGCAGTATCGTGTTACCCAGTAACTGGGTTGAGGAGATCAGATACGCAGTCGCTTCTTGTAAAATACTGGCATTCAGCTACATCCGGTTAGACTGGAAAACCGAACCCAACATATTTTGGAAAGCACCGACTTCCGAAACTAAAGTATCTTGCAAAAATTGGAGACGTGATCATATTTTTTAAGGTTATAAACAAAACGAATACAGATATTTTGACTAGGTACTTAACATTTTATTTATTTCAGGTGACGCAGGCCCATAGATAACCAACAAACTTAATCTAAACATACATATTTTTGCTATAAAATAGTACTTCACTAGCTTGATGTTGTGCTGTTCTGTGCTACTGGTCCGCGGAACACCACGGAACACCATGTCCTGTGGCCAGAAGTCTTCTTCCATGACGACGGGCAGATAACAATTCGGTACGCGCACCACGAACGCTATGAAGTTGACATTGCGGTGCGATTCCAATAACTATACCATCGTGCTTATCCAAGAACATTATGATAAAAATACAACAACAATAATTTATAATATCTTTAATTTTATGGAAATTAAACAATAATATGTTTTGCGTGTGTGACGGTACAGCATAACTCTTATGTACTAAATACCCATGTTTGCAAACCAAATTAATCATTTGATTTGATTTCAAGAATTCCAAAATCCTCGTTCTTAGAACCAAGATTTACAAAATCGTAAAAGAAATGATAACGGAATCTGATCTTTTTTCTAATATAATCTTTTATGCGAATTCTGGAAAATATATGTGCGTAGCTACTTACATGAATAAGAAAGGAAAATTCCCGTAAACCTGACAGGATTTAATATAATACCTTCTTGTATGGAAGATACACAAAAGCGTTGATAAGTAGGTACGTTGTAACAGAGACGTCGCGTCTCGTCGAGTTATTTTAAGAACTTCTTTACACTTATTATTTAATACCTATACGAAACATACATAATTATATTAATTTCCATTGGGGCACGCATGTTGCTAAAATGGTTATTATCACCACTTAGGTAAGTTAAGAATTAGCTGACAAATTCACCGTCAAAATTTAGGTTAGCTCACTTCGAGCTGTCAAAATCAAAACTTTGATTTTGTCAGCTCAGTCATTTATTCAAATTAGGCAGATAATCAGCACTTTTCGAACGTCAAAATTATATAAGACAGTCCCCCAAAACACCCGCCCTTCACACTTCCTAGTGCTTTCGCTGGGAAGAAGAAGTGGCGCAACAAACTTCCCCGTAGCACAGCTGTCTGCATCCCTAGCCGTAGGTGGAATGATAGCTTACTTCAAATTCACTTCACCTAAGTTTTCATAATACATGCCTACATAATTGGCATGTTCTTTCGCACACACGTGTTCCTTTCTTTTGTTCAATGAATCTATAATCTACAGCAGTATATAATCTTGTTTCTGTCTCTTGGTTTTGTTTTACCAATGACGAGGGAGCAAATCTACTAATCAGTAAGTCAAGTACATACAGTTATTACTATAGAACCGGGGTTTGCTTTAAATAGTGTGCCGAATGTATCTAAACACCACTTCATTGAATACAACTTTTTGTGAGGTGCCTTTAGAATGTAAATCAAAATATATTTCACTATTTACTAGTCTTAAGAAATACAGTAAACTTGTTGTCTATATCTATTTTAAAATAAATAATAAATTATCCGTACCTTGTATTTGTATCGTAGCTGTTCAGCGGTTAATTTGTCGCGTCAGTACTAATTACATCAAACTGGTAATTATACGCGTCGCCGATATATTTCCAATGGCAACCGATACCCCGACTATGTCTGGTTCGTTTTGTAATTAAATTAATTGTGGAGCTGGTGGAAAATTATGCAAACTGAGGGAGTAACATTGCCATGAACATAATTATAGTTGGTCAGTGACGAGACTGTAGTGTGGGGTGATGTGCGCAAAACAACAATTATATAACAAATTGCCCAATGGTAACGGCGTCTAGGTTGGTTTAAACCCAGACAGGCACTTTACTTTGCATAAATAATTTCATCACTATTTCTCTTCAAACGGTAAAGAAAAACATCGTGAGGAAACCATGTCCTAGAAGCCATTTCCTATGTTGGGATCGGCACCCAGACTCTCAGCTAATGCAGTTGAATACCAGATTTTTACATGGAGCGACTGCCTGTCTTACCTCCATTATCCAGTTACTGGGTAATACGATACCATTTGGTAAGAATGGCCGTCAGACTTTCGGGCTTCTGACGATCCGTAATGACCGTCAAAGATCAAAGAAGCCGGGACGGATCGGGGTAAAGATGGTCACCCATTCACGGATCGACCGCGGCCAGCGTACCTTAACCTGGTCGATTGAACCGAGCGACTTCTATTACTTAGCCACGAGCCTCCCACATTTCCACGACAGCTGTTTAATAATGAAGAAAACTATGCAAAAAAAAAAATGGTCTGATTGTCATCTGTCGGTTTTATTGAAATAGCTCCCTGGTGGCCTGCCTTTGAGCGTAAATCACGGACTTTTAATTTGCCAATCCTTACAAGAGAAAACCAGTCCAACACTACTGCAATAGTCTTAACAAGGTGATGACTAACAACTCATCTATTGCCCATAAAACAACCAAAATAAATTGAACTATTTCATAATTTTATTGCAAAATCTAATTTAATTTAGAGCCACAGCGTGGTGATTTAACGACGGCCATAAATATAAAAGATTTAATTGAGTTATTATTATGGGGATGTTATAATCTCCAGTTTAATGTCTCTATGTCATTCGTGATTATTGTGTAGTGATGGGCAAAGATTATCGATATTGCCAATTATGATAAAATTTATTGGTAATTTCTCTGTGATAGGGAGCGGGCTGTAATCCACAACGTGGGCCCAGTGCACGTTGGTGGATATCTCATGTCTTCGATTTTTTTTTTTAGTTCTAGGACATGCCGGTTTCCTCACGATGTTTTCCTTCGCCATTTTAAGCGCATTGGTTATGAAATAATTTACACAAAGTAAAGTGCCTGGCTGGGTTCGAACCTACGATCCACAACACGCGACTTACCCGCTTACAATATGCAGTTACTCAACTTGTATGTAGTATGTACTTGTAACTAGGTTGAATAGGGAAGCACTCTAAGTATTATTTCTAGTACAATTTTAAGACACATGTCATCTTTTTTATAAATTGTTATTTTTTGTGGTAATCCGATATCCGTTCTACTTCTAGCGGATGAGTTGGAGGTAAACATTGTGGTTGGAAGAAGACAATAAAAAACATTTTTATTTACTTAAAAATCTTTTTCTTTCAAACTTTCCAGTTGGTATAGTAAAATAATCATATTAAATATAGGTTATGATTAATCGACTTCCAAGAATTTTTGTTCATGCTATTTGCTGAAGACAAACTAAGCAGCATGTACTCTGTATTTAAGAGCATAAAAATATAATTTAAAAAAAAAAGGGTCTGGAATAAAACAAAAAATCAGATAAACATTAATTTATACATTTCTTGGAAGGCGACGACTGCCTTAATGTACTTTAAGTAACGAGGTACATTTCAAGTTTAGGCTGACATCTCATTGTACGAAAAGCCTATACAATGCGAGGTCAGCTAAAACTGGAAAAGTGTCAGTTGTACGTTGTGTGTACAACTGACACATTTTACAATAATACCTACCTTTGCTTGAAAAAGGTATTTCGGTTGTGTTACAGAGCATTTTTTAATTTAAAAAAAAACTTTTTCCATTTGATAAAATCAAGCGGCATGAATTACAAGAGTTACAACGCGGGCACGATTGAAAAATGAAACGAGGAATCTTCCTATATTTCGACGAAAAACCTGAAAATTGCTATACCAGTGAGTAAGTGCCTATAAATTAGTATAGGTAATTCTGCTACCAACGAAAAACACAAAATATAATTCCATCAGCCGCATGCATGATGACTCCGCGCAATGAGTGCCTGAAGACGGACGGCACCGCCGATGACGGCCCAGAAAAGTAGTGGCGAGATGAACTGGACGTGTACCGCGAGGGCTAGTTCGAGATGGTGCAAGAAAAGACTTCCTGGAAGGCCTTAGGGGAGGCCTTTGCCAGTATAGACAGTATAGGCCAAACCACAAAAAAAATTTTTACCCTTAAAATCTCCGATTTTTTTTCCAAGGTTGGACAATCTAATACTTGCTACAACCAATAAAACCATCCTTACCTGAAGTCACGTCAGAATAACTAAAACATTTCCACCGCTATCGACTTAGCAAACATCGATACTCCCAAACCATAGATGCACCCTCCTCCCTATGCATCGTATTTCGGTCGACGGCGCAGCTGTTACAATTTGTCCGTACTGACATCACGACGCGTGTCGCGGGCGCCGAACAGAGATGTTAACAACCTTGTTTTGACGTCGCCTCTGTTTTCAGAATAGAGCTTGTAGAAGAGACTGAGGATTAAATTGGAAGTATTATTCTCTTGGAGTTGGAGAAAGATTGTGTGACACCTGTCCCAAGGGACAGGTTTGTTAATTGATTAAAATGTTTTGCACCTCTGACAAGGGGTTGTCTTAAAACGGAACGGTTTAATTTAAAGTGAAACGAAGATTCAATTATTTGTTTCTGGCTGATTTTATTGAGAACATGGCCAGTCATTAAGGGCAGATTTTCTCAACGCCAGATAATTTTATCGGAGTTTTGACAGTTTATCCATACAAAATCTGGCAGACGTCAATTTTATTCTACGAATATAAATTATCTGTCGATTGAAAAATCAGCCCTAAAACAATTTTATTTAAGTTACTGATCGTATGTGTTTCTTCATTATTCAATAATCTGTCTTTACAAACGATACACATTTTTATCAGTGATTAATCGAGTCGTATTATCTCGATTCTATCACTATTTTCGGTTCCTTTTTATGACTTTCGAGCTAATCCCCGCAGTTTCACCCGTATAAGTCTCGATTCCCTGGAAATATAGGGATAAAAGGTAACGTATGTCTTAATCCAGGCCATGGTCTACCCATGTGCCAAACTTCATCCAAATCCGTTTAGATGATTTAGCGTGAAAGAAAAAAAAATATGCAAAAGTCTAAACTTTCCTGTTTATAATATTAGTTTAGATTAATATAAAGAAAGAAAATACATTTATTTAGCACTGACTAAAAGACACACTGGGGTCCCGCTTAATGACAAACGACATCGCGGCAGGCCCTGACGGAAGCTGGATTCCTTTCATAAAGATTGGTCCCATAAAGTTGGTTGATTGGTAGAGAGAGAGGAAAGAGAGTAGGAAGTTTGCCCAGCAGTGGGACATTAACAGCTAATAATAATGATAAAAGATCGACAACACCAGATACATACATCAGAAGGCCAATTCTCGTAAATAAAAACGTTCAAAATCTAGTCGCAGTCTCATCTCGGCGACAAACAAACAAATAAAACGAAAAAGTAAAATAACAAACTTGTCAAAATGTAGGGAAATTAGGAGTAATTTTGACAGATTGCGACTGAGATCAGACTGTGAACGTTCTTAAAATTACGAGAATTGCCCCTGTGATAAAAACAAATGAAAAGTGTAAATTCAGATAGATGTAAGAAATTAGCAGGAAAGTGTGCCAATAAAATATATAGATTGTAGTTCTGTAAATCCATAACTAATATTATAAATGTGAAAGTTAACGCACAGTTAACGTTTCGGGCCTATACCACTAAACCGACCGTTATCAAAGACAATCTAATATCGAGACATATTCTCCAAAAATGTAAACAAATATGAGTTTATGGAAAAATAACTTAAATTCCTACACAATAAACTTCAGTTTACGCTACAACTTCAAACATTTTTATAACTTTTTCAATAGTGCTAGTCACTCTGATATCAACTTAATTGTCATTAAAATAAAGTTGATATTGGTTTAACTTGAAATAACGTCCATTTGAAACATAAATAAAATTTGAATATAGTTAGTCTGGGACCTGAAGAAGGACATAGATTGCTCTACATTCAGGATATCTCTATTAAAAAATAATAAACATAAAAAATCACGCGGATAAAATCGCAGACAACAGTGAGTATTTACTATAAGATAATGATTTCACAAATAAAAACCCCGTAAAAAAAATTGGTGCCAGAAAATACAAAAACACAATGAATAGAATAACAAAAGGTAGAGAAAAACTCAATTAATAGAACAAAGCCATTCTATGGCACACGCCCTAAGTACACTCAAATCAATATTGAAACCAATACTTATCTCCCTTATCAAATTAACAGAACTAAACGCCCTAATCTAAAGGCTCGTCGAGATAAAGGCAAATGGGGAAAACGTAAGAAATTTTCCATTGTTACGGGGAAAAATCTTCATTGTCCGAATTACGTGAGGGGCATGTCTGCTCGGGATGGCTCCCCGGAATTATTATTTCTCTAGATTTCTTTATTCAGCACATTACTGTGACGATAAATTGTTTGAACAGTTCAATGGAAGTGGCTTCAGTAGGTAATTATTTTATATCTATGAATATGTTTTCGGCAGAAAGGTTTTCTCTGCTTGCTCTTTTTCGTGGGCGTTGTGAAATGAGGGTAAGGGTATATTGTGATGATTATGAGGGTCTGAAGTGACAAGGATATTGTAATGAAACATGATGAAAAAAACACAAACACAAACGGTTCTTTAGCCATGTCCTTTGTTCCATATTGAGTTTGAGTATTAAAACTGTGACAACTTCTTTGAAAAAGAAAACGGAAGAAGAATCCAGTTGGGTGACGCCTCGCAGCTAAATGGTCCGACGACCTCAAAAAAGTGGCTGGAATAGACTGGATACGAAAGGCGCAGGACAGACGGTTGTGGCGCAGCATGGGAGAGGCCTATGTCCAGCAGTGGACTGCGATAATAAAAACTGAAGCTGACTATTAGAATCTTGCACATAATGACTGGGAAAGTAGGTATGATTGATTTCAGATACCAAATTAAGGGTTTTGTTGCTGATTGAAGTTAGAGTAGCACTCGAAGGATTTTGAAGAAAATAGCAAAACCATTCCTTCATTACATATTATGTTTGAAAATGTCGTCAGCTCAGCAATCTAAATAACGCAATGTATAATGTTTTTTTTTTTTCTATAGCCTGTATTATTGTGTTCCACAACTGGGCAAAGGCCTTATCTTTTGCCTTCCAAACCTCCCTGTCTTGTGCGATCGCTGGCCATGCATGCACTGCAAAAAAAAAAATCAAACTCCCTGAAACTGTAAAATTTTCCCAATCAACCTTGAACCTTAAGTTTTAGCGATAAAGTTGAAAATCTATTGAAGAAATTTGACAGATTGTATGTAGTAGGTAGCTTAATGTTCTGGCGTCTGTACTTATTGTAGTGAGTGAGTAATATATTGTAGTGAGAAATACATCACTATCTTATCTTGTCTTAGTATTATTGTTAGATATTGGCGCCGATTCCCTTGTTCACAAACTAAACTAAATTTAAGTGCATCTTTTTCTTTCTATTTCATTAAGAAAAGGACAGAAGATAAAATATTAGTTAACTCCTGTCAAATTAAGATACTCCATAGAGAGATTAGACGTGATTAAAAACATGGCTGCTAAAAATACGTCAATTTACGTCAGGCGCTGACTAGTTTGACAGGACTAAACTAATATTTATCTTTTGTCCTTTTCTAAATTAAATAGAAAGAAAAAGATGCATTGAACTTAAATTTAGTTTAGTTTGTGAACAAGGGAATCGGCGCCATTGTTAAATTGTCGAAATGAAGGGCACTGCTATTATGTGTTTTTGAGCATGTGATACAAACCATATTAGAAATAAACACTACACATGTAAAATATGAATATAAGTACTTCCGATGCCCCTTCTAGAGCGAAAACGTCCAACAGAGGTTGGACGGAGACGCCCACTGTAGTAATACCCTCATTAGTACCTATCACCATTATCATTTATTTGTGTGGAAATCATCATTTTTTATCTCAAGCAACCTTGGCACATAAGTCACGGGAATAACGACTTTATTTCCAAAGTTACTATCATTATATAAGGCCGTTTTAATATCAAACACCGCTATAAAATCTAAGTGGTCTCCTTATGGCAATTAGGAAATTGATGTCGTAATTTAAGAAGTTATTTTTACGTAAGGTAAAAATTGGGAGTTATGTAATTTTAATGCTGTAATTTTGTGGTTGTTGAAATGAGTTTATTGTGGTCATATTTTTAGCAAATAGGGTTTTTTTTTACTTTTAATTACATAATGTTATAAAGATGAAAATACCTGAAAAATGGTTCATAGATTACTCTTTTTGAAAGAAATAAAGAAAGAAAATACATTTATTTAGCACAGACTAAAAGACACACAATACACCAGATGCATACATCAGATAGCAACTAATAAAACAAATAGAAAGTATAAAGACCGATGTACGAAAATAGCAGGAAAGTGTGCCTCACGGCTGCACCAAAAAAGCCCAGTTCAGCAAAAATGCCAGAAACCTAGTGCCTGACGCTGGTTTTCAACTGAACCTGACGTGTGAGGTGACGGATGCAAATCAGTTTTACACTGCAACGTGACGGAAAAAAAAACGAAACGGTAAAGGAGAACATCGTGAGGATACCGGCATGTCCTAGAACTAAAAATGCGAAGACCTGTGACATCAACCAAGAAGCACTGGGCCCGCGTGGTAGATTACAACCCACTCCCTCTCACAGAGACGATAGGCCTGTGTCCCAGCAGTGGGAACGTTATGGGCTGATATTGCTATATACCTAATTCGTGGCTTCTCAAACCATTTCATCGACGTAATTGCAATATTGTTACTTACAAATCAACCTCCCACAGAACAGTTCCACGTTCCCTCAGCCAGTGTGCTATAAATTACACACAATAGCATGTCATATATAATATACATTACGGTACATATTTACATAATACTCTACCTACGTGTCACTACAGCAGCGCTTAATTAAGCCCGTCACACACAACGTCAAAGCTAAAACAATGTATGCGTATAATGCTTGATAACTAAATTAGCTTCTAGTTGTGTGTTGTGTAGCTGTTGGAGGACTTGAACTGTTGTGTTAATTATTGTTGTAATTACGTAATGATAGTTTGGTGGTTAAAGGGTTTGATCCTCGAACTGGTGATTTTTTGTGGGTTCAGATTCAGACCTATCTTGGCAAACGAAATACGATTTTTTGTATGCCCAATGACCTCATATGGTAATCTTAATTCGGTGTGAGGATGAAATAATACTGCTATAAAAGGTGGTGCTGGGCCCCCAGAGCAAACTAAACTTCTTCAATTATGTGTAAAATAGGCAAAAAAAAAACTTAAGTTTGATTTGAATTGTGTGTGTTCACTAAAGTGAAAACATGGAAAGAAAACCGACATTGCCTAGAACCAAAAAATTCGAAGACATGTAAAATCTACGAACCTGCAGTGCGATTCTGTAGCTACTCGTATCTAACCGTGAAAACGTAGGTGAAGTGAGCGTGGAGTGAGCTGTCATTCCGACTAAATAAATGCTAGGGATTGACAGCTCACTCTAAGCTCACTTCACCTAACTTTCCACGGTAAGATTATTACAGAATCAATCGGCTACACTGAGTACAGTCACGAGCACCAATATGTCAACGATTTTCTTATAATTGTATTTTTTTCGTGAAATAACGAATGCAACGTTGAAATGTGACACATTACATAAACCTATGGGTTCGAAAATGATATGTTCGTAACAAAATACATTTTCATTAAAAAATAAAGGAGTAAGTCGCTTTTGAATAAAGCCGAGTGTATACAAACTTTTGTCGTGACTACAACGTAGATTACAACTTACTCCCTCTCGACGAGAGGAGGCCTGTGTCCCAGCAGTGGGAACATTTTTGTTCGATTATACTACACTAAAGTGAAGTTTACTTTACGGAATCTGATATGTTAGTGTCAATGAGGCGTTTCAATTTATGTCTACTTTCGTAGTACCCACCCAAGTTTTTTTATAGACATCGTCTGAAAAAATCGTAACGAAGCTAGATCTTCAAATCTAAAATCTGAACCTGAAGCAACAGTGGTGATAAATGCTAGTTTCTTGCCTAAATAAAAATACGTCTTTGTATTGTAGTGGGACAAATACTGGCCGATAGAGTAGATAGAGTATACTTACTACTTATACCTTGACGAGTAAGGCCGTCTGTCCACCGCCACGTCAACGGGACGTCAACAAGAACGAGATGACGGCTCTGAAGTAGCGATACATACATTTACTATGTCCGCACATCCGTCAATGGGACGTCACGTTCGGTTTGAATAATCTCGTTTCTCGTTGACGTCCCGTTGACGGTGGCGGTGGACAAACGCTGTAGCGATAATATTACCTACTTTAGAACATCCGGCACACGCTGGGCAACCGCCCAGGAGAATTAGATTACCAAACTAATCTTACTATGCACTAACCTTAGTTAATGGTTAATCAATTTACGTACATCCCTTGCTGAAGACTATTATTATAAAATTAGGCTCCTGGCCAGGATCCAGAAATCATTACTATGATCTGTTGATATTTTGTCTACGTTTCAGTAGCAAACTAGTCCCAAGATTTTGACCTTTTTATCGCATTTATCATTGTTTCGGACCACACTCGTTTCCGAACGCTTTTTTTAGGACGGTTGGCGGGCTGTCACTGTCATTTTTCTTGTCTGTGCTTCTTGTTTAAGTTAGTTGGGAATAATTGGTAAATCCGAGTGAATCCTTTTTGTTTTTAAGATTTTGGATAAGATTAATTGTTAATTGGAATTAAAACCCCTATTGTGAAGACAACATCGGGTTATTTTGTGTTGTTGAATAAAACTGAACTGTGAAGGTTAAGTGGCCACCCTCGTGTTTGTGTGAACGTCTGAGTTCAGGCCTGGGGCCGCTTGCGATCGCCTTGAACAATTATTGTGGTGCATTCCGAGCTGTTACATGCTGTAAGAAGCAGCGTCCTATTGGAACATCGTCGGATCGGTCATCAAACTTCTCATTCATTACACAAACAAACACACACATAACACATACAGCAGACCCGGCGTGACCAAGGACAGGACTTCATCACCAGCACTAAGTAAGTGACACTAAGGCATGAAGATTGTTAGTTTGGGCTCCACGTTTCGCGGACATTCGACAGACCAGAACTTGCCCTGGGCTGGCGTCGAACAATCATTCTGAAATTGATAATAATACTTTGTTGTTTCATTTTGAGCAACAACGCCGTCTCCCCCATTTTCTACTCACAAACTTACACATGAAGTAAGTGCTTGTGATGTGCGACGCTCGAAAATTTCATGTCGGACTAATTTGTATAAGTTCCGTCAAACTACCGGTAAACTTTCCGAAGATAATATTCGCAGTTTTGACTACAACCCTTAGGTACATTTAGGCAGTTTAGTAGTGATGTGCCGAATGAATACGTTTTGAGGTTTATTTATTTATATAATAGGTCAGGAAACTTAATGAAGCCGAGAATCACAATGTGGGGAGTACATTGTAATTCTCGGCTTCATTAAGGTTCGTAGTACACCTGTTATTGTAGGTAATAATCATTTTTTGTACTGGACCATGCCTGGGGACCTTCTGGTTACGGAGTTATTGAAAGTCAACTCTTACTGACTGTTTTTTTTACGAAAATAAGTTTTTTACCTTATAAAACAATTTAGAATACCTCCACGACCCCTGTACGTTGCATGCACCTCACAAGCACAATGTTTTGCGTGTGTGAAATTGCGCACTACCGCAAACAGCAAATTATCACACCAAAAATAAAAGTCTAATAAAATAAATCATTTTTGTGCAATGTTACTTAGTTTGATGTACAAAATGCGTAGTTGACGGATATGTGATGTGTATTTTTACACCCTGAATACTTTATTATCCTCCTGAAAATACATAACAAAAGGAATACATTGCGGTTGTTGTTGTGTGTGTGTGGTGTTTTTGGTTTCCGCATTTTTTTAAAATGTTTACGATATTACCTCTTTAAAAAAAACCATGTTAATTACCAATTACTTGAATACCTTTTATTAATTTGCATACATAACATAACATCCTGACTGTTTCCCTGAGTGGTAGGGTAGAGGTGGACTTGCATGATGAAAAATAACGTACTTTTGATTTCTTCCTAAATATCTGTTTTTAACGTGTTTTGTTTGATCAAACTCTTCCTTTCTTATATAGTCCCAATAAAGACGAAGAGAGAGACGAGAGAGAAGGAAATGTAAACATACCATTGAATAATGACGATTGCTTACAAGAACCTCGAGAATCGAAGAGAATTTTGCCCTCGTCATTTTTACAATAGTTTAATAATGTAGTTCTAGGGTTAATACTATGGGTAGCGGGATCGTCCGAAAGGGTTACCGCTGCCCTGGAACATAAAGGGCTAAGGAAGGAACACGGGTCGGTTTTAGTCAGTAAGAGTCTGACACTCCCTTCTGCTCCACCCAGAGCGGGAGGAGTCATTTGATGATTTCCCATCCCCAAAAAAAAAAAAAACCTCAAATGTTTGATCAATGTATAACAAACTCTTCTTCCCTTTTAACATAAAGCTTGTTGTGGTAAAAATATTAGACAGTCGACAAAATCAAAAGTCATTTATTCAAATTAGGCTGAGGATCAGAACATTTCGAAAGTTAAAATTACAAACGACAGTTCCCCAAAAACGCCCGCCCTTCAAAAACATGATTGGTTACGAAGCTAAAAATAGAGACGTCAACCAATCTTCCTAGCCTTTTTTAGCTTATGACTTATGACCTAGCCTTTTTTTAGTAAGCTTCCAGTCCGGGTAAGCCTCCAGTCTAACCGGATGCAGCTGAATACTAGTTTTACATAGACATAGCAACTGCCTATCTGACCTCCACAACCCAGTTACTTGGTAACACGATACCCCTTGGTAAGACTGGTTGTCAGACTTTTGGGCTTCTGACTATCCATAACGACGGTGAAAGATCTACGAATGACAGTTGGGACCAAAGGTTTTCCAATACACGAAGCGGTCTCGATATGTAATGGATGGTCACCCATCCACGAGCCGACCGTGGTAAGCATCAACCATCGATCGAGCCGTGTGGCTGTTAACATTTAGCCACGCCAACAACATTTCCTGTCCCATGAACCACAAGGTTGAAATGAGTAAAAGTGACCGAAAAACACCAATAACTGCCGACGGACTTTTTGTATTACGACGCTGCCACCATTTTTGACGTTCACATATTGAAAATATTGCCACCGTATATAGTGCGATATCCATAGTACATTTTTTCACTTTTCAATTCAAAAACTATAAAGAGAAACTTAACTTATATTTTTTACTTTTTCGCCGAGGTGCTAATAACTGGCAGTGCTAGTAATTGGGTGATTGACCCTATTTCTTTAAATAGTCCCGATAAAAACACAAAATTTTGAAGCTAAACTTCAAACATCACCTGCTCACCGCACCATTGCATACAAAAGCAAGCATATATTCTCAAATATTCCGCCGAGAACTTGTTACAACACTATTATAAAAGCACTATGTAGGCACTAAAATAGTTAAAGCGTGTACCTGAAGTTCGGAGCGATTTAAACTTTCCCAGTTTTTGATTGGAGTATCATGTTTTATTAAGAACTTGGGATGAACTGGTGAACTTTAATTTACACTAGAATGCATCGCGGTGTACAGCTTGAATAACTGGGTTTTCATGTGTTGTAAAATCTGGTAGTATAATTTTGGACCGGTGTTATTTGTTTATCGTACATACTATTTTATAGCACTGCATGACTAAAACCCGCACACAAGTCACGGATTTCTGTGTAAAAATGGACTAATTAAGTCACAGAAAAGTGTGACTTAAGTGCGGGTTTAGGTCACACAGTGGTCATCATCATCTGCCTAGCTTTTTACCAACTATGTTGAGGTCGGCTTCCAGCCAAACCGGATGCAGCTGAATACCAGTATTTTACATGGAGCGACTGCCTATCTGACCTCCAGAATGTTGTCATACAGTGGTATAAAAGTTATGAATTCAATTAAAGTACACGCAGATATAGAGAGAATTCGTTATGTTTGCCAGGCAATAGGTTTGCCCCCTATAACATGGAACTTAAACATAACTGGTGAAATTTGTGGGTGTTATAATTATATGATGGACAAAGTACGTCTCTCTCATTATCATCAGCCATATTTTAACTACTCTAAGCATTCTAATGGTAGTATCTATTGGTTATTACGCAATAGAAAAACCGTTTGCAGTTCAAATCAAATTATAATTTACGCACAAATTAATCACACTAGCGAATTACACATAATTAGGTACACAACACATCTATACGGAACGCGCGACAGTTTCTAAACGTGTTCACTCCTTGACCGCCACTGACAAAGTGCACTTCACACTGGTCGAACGGTATGTTGTAGACTCTGTCGAGTGCCGCTTGGTGGCGCTAGCGTACCGAATAATCAAACGATTGTCTAATTTATTTCCGACATATAAAAGTAAATATTATCTTGGAAATTTAAAAAGACTATTGATATAACAAAGACTATAATATATTTATTGTAAAAAAACTATAGTCCATTTACAATAGCATTAGAAAGAAGTTAAAAAAGGTTATTTTTAATGCACACTTTGTAACAAAAATACAATAAACATTGTTACATTATGATAGACGCCGAATTTAT
Source organism: Apamea anceps (assembly GCA_951799955.1). NCBI lineage: Eukaryota > Metazoa > Arthropoda > Insecta > Lepidoptera > Noctuidae > Apamea > Apamea anceps. The sequence goes on along the minus strand of OX637519.1, from coordinate 15,963,009 downwards.
TATGATCTATTTTTACAGCAGCTGTCACACTTAATTGTAACCATTTTAACTATTTATCTTATGAAATTATGTGGCTTTAATTTATTTATATTATATAACTCCAATTTAAAATTACAGTGTCAATGCTAAAAACCTAAAAGAAGCAGGGATGAACAATACTTGGAACGTTATTCGTTTCACTATAATTCTACCGAATTTTATTTTAATTAAGGTGGATGCGCTGCAGTAGCCCGCGAAATCAGACGAATTCGGAGCAATTCTAATTTAAAGGGATGTATTGATGATTTTTAAGGTTAAAATTGTATTATTGCCTACATATTTCTTATTGTTGCGCATCATATTATTTTTATTAAGATACAACCTTACACTGACCTGCAAATTGCAAAAAACGCAAGAAAATTAGAATTTAAGCATCTCCCTTAAAATTGTTTTATCATAACTTTGAAATAAAATGTTTTGCATTCCTGCTTCTACGAGCCTCTTTTTTCTAATGCTATTATAAATGGACTATAGGTATTCTATTTATCCATAACATTTGACAGACAAAAACATTTGAACAGTTAGTTCAAATGTTTTTTTCCGATAATAATATCCATATAATTCTAGCAAACACGAGTATTCCTTTCTGTTTTTAAAAACAAAACCCGATCCTAATCAAAACGAAATTTTTGTTTATTAGTTCGGACTTAAAATGTTTATCGACAATAAGTATTTAAGTAAGAAGCTTTTAAGGGATTTGCGTTTGGTAACAATTATTTTGTTCTGCTTCCTTAACATTCCTTAATAAGTCGATGTTGTTTATATTTTGACTTCCCTGTTTCCTGAGAGTGGCTAGTATAATGAACCGTTCACATCGAGTATTGGAAAGTTGTAACAAGTTTTGTGTGTGGTCTCTGGAGACTTATTTTCGTGTATGTAAATTTTGGTGAGGGTCTGTCTATATTCTGGGTTATAAGTGTTATTCTATGAGGTGGATTCCAAAAGGTGACTTTGAGGAACGGCAATTAGGAATGCCCACAGGTGTTGTCAACAAAATATGGGCACAAACCTAATTCTCTTTTGTCTGGAAACCAATAAGGTTCACAATAACTTAAAGTGGGATCGCAGAAATCTTACTTGTTTATTTAAAAATCTTACCATTCTATGCCGCATGTCTGATGACATTTGGGCTAAGAGAACCACCGATTGGGTTCCACAAAGGCGTGACGCCATCGCGGCAGGCCGAGACGAAGGTGGTGGGACGAGCTTGACTTCTACCGTAAGGTCTAGCAAAACACAGGGAGAGGGATGCCTTTGCTCTGCAGTCGGACAATACAGGTTAGTTAGATAGACCATTCTATGCACAGTATTAGCCTTGTCAAAAGAAGCCATGGCCATGCTAATTTTGGTGTAAAATTCATTCAGTAATTTTGCTCAAATCAAACTTTTTAATGCAAAAAAACATCCTTTTTATCCTGTCCAAAAACGAAGAAACCAAAACATATTCCACCTTATTTATAAACGTTACTTAAAGTTAAGTAATGTAAGACATTTTTGACGTCTAAACGTCTCTTAACTTTAAACAACGTTTATAAACATACAATTAAATTGTAATTTTATAGTAGGGTTTGGAAACGTGATATCGAATCATTTTGTTGTTTATTTAAGAATCACTCAACAAACTAAAATAAAGTAACAATTATTGGAAGGTAATACTTAATTTAACGTTGTGCATTTTTGATATTTTGGAACGCGGTCTACTCTCTCTCCGTCTTACGAATTTTCGATCAGGTCATGTGTCCTGACGCGAGCTCCGTCTTACGAATTTTCGATCAGGTCACGTGTCCTGACGCGAGTTTAACATTTTTTACCCATCACAACAAAAGTGCACAACGCCGCTAAAGAAGTTTTCACTTCAAAAACTGAACATTGGATAGAGTATATTTTTGTACCTACATGGCTTCGATCTTTGGGATACTTACTTCTTTTGTTTTTTCCATTTTAGTTTTGGTCTATTGTTTTTCCAACCTGTCGCTAGAAAATAGGATTCACTAAAACAGTTGCTCGATTCGATAGCAAGTAAAAGCTAGTCCACACTACGGCACAATTAGGTGTCACATAGTATTTTCTTATGTCGCAATAGATTAACAACATTATTTAATTGCAAAAAAGAGTTGGTGCTATCGGCCTTATATAGCTCCATCTCTCTCTAGATAAATAGTGGCATTAATACGCCATAATACGGCTGTCAAAAATGGTGAAGGAAAACATCAAAAGGTAACCGGTATTTCCTAGAACCAAAATTCGAAGACATGTGACATCTACCAACCCGCACTGGGCCCAGGTGGTGGATTACGGCTTACTCCCTCTCACAGAGAGGAGGCCTGTGTCCCAGCCGTGGGAACATTATAGACTAATTATGGTAATACTGCAGCGCTGGTATTCTGAGAGGGCCCGTTTATTCTTGTTCTTCCATGTTTTATCCGAGCGTAGATGCTGTTACACCAAAAGAAGATGACACAAATATAGATACTTTATAACCAGGAAAGCTAGGTGCAGGAAGCTAGGCTAGCTAGCTACTTTCCCTTACATATCCACGAGCGTACCTACAAAACTCATAAAACGCTCACCTATAAATATCACCCAATCGCTAAACACGTTACTGCCCACACAAATACTGCCAGATGCCTCCTGCAAATATCATTAGGCTCCTGATTTGGCGTGAATAAATAACGAGGATCGATGGCCACTGGCCAACGGCCATCCGTTGGCGATTAGTGTCCAAATCACTAATGATATGGAGGTGCAAATTGCTGGATTCCGGATGCGAAGTTTTGGGTGTGTGGTGTATGGTGGTGGATGAAGCGGGTTTTTTCTATGACCGATTAGGGCGTTGGAAGGCCGTAAGGTGGACCGACGACCTTGTGAAGGCAGCAGAAACCTATTGGATGTGAGAAGCACATAACCGGTCTACGTGGCGGTGCTTGGGGGAGGCCTATGTCCAGCAATGGACGTCTTTCGACTGAAATGATGACCAAAGGATGGTAAGATATCTTTTGGACAAAGTAACTTTAGGTCTCTTATGAATTTTGATGGATCATGTATAGTTTGATGATCTTGGGCTAATCGCATGACCAAACTGAATGATACCTTGTCTTCGTTCTGAAATAAACGTCTATTTTTAGTCTTTGAGAGAGCGACTAGCATCCCACCTCGATGGAGGTATTGCATAGCTTGCTGTTCATTTTTTTTTTTTCGTTCGCCTATACTGCGTCCCACTGGTGGGCAAAGGCCTTTTTCCTTCCAAACCTTGAGCGATTTCTTATAATAGAACCACTTAATATCACCTAGATTACACTGGTGAAATGGGTTAGTGGATCCTATTAGCATTTCGCTACTGCTGAGCAAGAGATCTTCTGGGTTCGATTTTTTGGTCGGGCAAAAATGTTAGTGGGTTTTCGGACCTGGAATTTCTCAGTAGCAGTCTGAAACCTGGATTGGTGCTCGGTTGATGGCAATAGGCTCGCCCTCTATTACATGACACTTAAACATAACTGGCGAAATGTGTGTTTGTTAGGGTACAACTCTGCGTATCCCTGGAATTCAGGTGTGATGTTATGTTATGTCATTAGCAAGAACACCATACGGCTTATACATAATCAGCCTTTAATGTTCCCACTGCTGGGACACAGGTCTCCTCTCTTCGAGAGGCTGTAATCCACCACGCGGGCCCCTGCGGGTTGGTAGATGTCTTCGAATTTTTGGTTCTAGTAAATGCCGGTTTCCTCACGATGTTTTCCTTTGCCGTTTTGAGAGCAGTGGTGATGAAAGAATTTAAATAAAGTATAGTGCCTGCCTGGGTACGAACCCACGACCTACAACTCGTAAGTCACGGCCGTTTCCACTGGGCCACCACAGCTCGGTTCGGCTCTAATCTCTTGCAACTTGAACCAATCCCAACGTCGTTATGGGAGCGCGTGTCCAGAATTTTATGAACGAACAAAATGAACAGCAACTGTTATTCCTTGGAACATCTGTTTAATTATTCTGAAAGACCTTAGATATTGCTTTTACATGGAAATTGTTTTCCGCTTTCGTAGAGCGTGTGGAGCTTTTTATTAAAGAAGGCTTTTAAGAGTACTTGAAGCAACCGGGAAAACGCTAAACTCTCTCTTTCGTCAAATCCCTTCATCATTATATCCTGAGTATTATGACGAGCAAAAAAAACTTGTATTTACTAATCATATTTTTTGTTTCTTTGCGACTGTATTTTGGCCAATTGTAAAAAACTCTCAAGTTAAGCTAAGACCATGTCTATTGTTTAGATACCTATGTAAATAATCTTATACATAAAATATGTACCTATGTGATCATTTCGAACCTTATGAGGAACACAACACTGCGAGCCAAACCCAAGATTAAGGACGTTACCTAGAAATCCGCTAAGCTTTAGTGGGACTGGGCCGGATGAGAAATGCGCTAAAAGAAACACCGGTTGGGTCCCACTAAACGAACGACGACATCGCGGCAGGCCAAGGCAAACTAATGCGGAATGAGCTTGACTACTACCGAAAAACTATTTTCAACCTTAAAAAGTATGATCACGTCTCCAGCTTTCGCAAGACACTCAAGTGGCTTTAGTGACTTCGCAGGAACTCGCGGATATTGTGTCTGTTATTCAATCTCCTTCACAATCCTAAAACACCATCCTATCTGCGGGAGCGTTTTTCCTACGCCCGTCCTTCAGATGCACCTTGCAGATCGGATCTTAAAAACCTTCTCAAGTCCCCTCCCCACTCCACCGACTTCTACTCCTACTCTTTCACAGTGCACTCGGTTCAGTTGTGGAATTCACTACCGCCTAATATTAAGGACTGCCAAACTGCCGCTCGATTCTGTAAAAATCTTAAAGTGAGCTGTCAATAGTGTCAAACCCTAGCATTTGTTGGAATGACAGCTGACTCCACGCTCACTTCACCTAAGTTTTCACGGTGAGATGGTTACGGAATCGCACGGCTGTTGCAGTTTTTAAAAGAAGAGTAAAAGAATACTATCTGTCCACTTAAAAATAAAGTAAGTAAAATAAAAATAAAATAAATAAACAAAACACTACCAAACAAAACACAATTCGTTTTCAACGATCATCCAAACTCCAAGTCTTGTATTTCATTCCAGTCATCAACAAATTACGTAGCAGAGTGTAATATTCAGCTAAGTTTTAATTAGGCATTCATTAAGGGTAGACTTCAGGACTGTTTTATTTGCAAATGGTTTTTGTAACGTCTGCATTTTATGTCTTAGATGCTGGGTTGTATGCTTTTAAGATTTTCCCGGGTGAAGTCAGGATTAAATGGATCCTTTTAGAGTTGTTTTTAGTTTTTCTTGTTTTGTTCATTAGTTGTAATGTTTCTGGACCTTTTATATTATATTGTGTGAAAAGGTTTAATTAAATAAATTGAAGTACTTACCCAAAGGAAGCATCTTCTTCAACATGATAGGATCTGGGTAAAAACTTAATATTTCTTACGTTTTTAGAGCTGGCAGTTACTTCAATTCTGGCATAGAAAAAAGTAAGTACAAAACCAAAACCAACTTCTAAAAAATCACGCTCTAAAAAGTATGAAACAAGAAAATATTGTCATCTGAAATTATTAAGGAGGATTATGATTTTGACCGTATGTACTCGTATGTATGGGGGTAGGTATGTACATATGTTCATATTTATGCGCCCTCAGAACAAAACAATAAATTCTAACAGTACTAGAATAGTTTATTATTCAATATTTATCTTCTATTAGATAAGCGTTATACGTAGCCCCTCGTCTGTTGAGAAGCCTCCTAGAGGCCGGTAACAATCGAAAAGGAATTGTGTCCAAGTAACAGTTGAGCTCTTATGTAATCTATTTTAATGTATTTAATAACATATTCATAGTGATGTTCAGAGCATATCCGTAGTCATATGCCACTTTGCTTATGATCGCTTTGTACTGTTAAAATGTATTGTTTTGTTCTGGGGGAACATATGAACATACATACCTACATACCTGTCAAAAGCATAATCTTCCTTTTTGCTTCACCGTAGTCGGGTAAAAACTTACAAAATTATCTTCTGAGATTTCAAAGTATCAATAATTATGACACAAATATAGGAAAAAGAGAATCTGCTTATGAATAGGATTAATTCTTTCAAAGCCATCAAGCCGTAGTCTTTGCCAGACTCATCAAGAATGGATAAACAAAGAATCCAAATGTACAAAGGTAATGGCAAATACAAAAAAAAATATCAACCACAAATGTTACTTTTGTCCTTCAATTCACAAACCAGTATCTCAATAAATGTATTTACTTCTTCAGTAAATGTAGGGACGATAAATAATTCAATATTCCGCAATGAATTGTTATAATACAAGTCAATTCTATACGACTATCATTGCTTACTTTTATCTTATATTTCACGTATTTTGCCACTTAATATAGGTACTTATTGTAACAAGCTGAAACAAAAGGCGGTAATACATAATACGTTTTGCGTTCCTTTTTTCTCTTTCTACTTATATTTAATGGAAAATTATGAAATCTTAAAGGATGTAAGAGCAAACCATCGCGAGCGATCCATTTATTGAATGCCTTAAAAGCGCCTGCCAAATAAGTTATAGCAAGTCGTGAGAAAGAGAATTGAATATCAAGTTGTAGGCGGTACCGCTATGATCTTTTACATTAAAACTCTTTCTTTAATATTACATTATACTAGTTGTAAATTATATCTTTAATCAAGATACTCAAATAATAACTGTTTTAACTTGAATAACGTGCGATACTTGTATTTTGTAAAGAACCGGAGTTACCGACATAGCTTGCAGAGTAAGCAAACTGAAGTGGCAGTGGGCTGGCCATGTTTGTTAAAGGACCAATGACCGGTGGAGCAGATGAGTCCTGGAGTGGAGACCGCGTGTCGGCAAGCGTAGTGTGGGACGCCCCCCAGTTAGATGGACGGACGACCTAAAGAAGGTGGCTGGGACAGACTGGATGCGGAAGGTGGAGGAGAGGGTGTTGTTGCGCAGCCTGGGAGAGGTCTATGTCCAGCAGTGGACTGGAAAGGCTGAGTGGATTGATTGATTGGCTTGTATTTAGCGTTCAACTACTCTCACACACATTGTCTACATCTCTTTTTATGTACTCTCCTATCGCAAGTATGCTGGAAGAGATTTTCTTAGAAAAAAGCTGATACTGTTTTCCTTTGCACGTATTTTTCTACTGTTTTATTCTTGACTGTTTATATAATATGTGTACATAAATCATCATCATCATCATCATTTCATCTAAAAGACGTCCACTGCTGGACATAGGTTTCCCCCAAGCATCTCCACTGCGACCGATTCTGTTCTTCCTGCGTCCAGCGGAATTGTACATAAATATTTAAACAAAAATAAAATAAAAAAACTAACATGATACTTAGGAACTTTTATTTTAATATAAGGTCCCATTAAAATAGATGGACAAACTTTTAGAAATCATTCAGAAATCATCCCTCCATTGTCTTTAAAATTGTGATGCGAGCATGCGCACAGTGGGACGGAGTGCAAGAAGTACTTACCTACCCATAATGGATGGATGTGTTTATTAGAGTGTCAGGTATTTATTATTTTAGGTCAAAATAAAATCATTTTAATCAGTGTTTTTTTTTGGTTGGATATCTTTGGTTAGACGTACGAGCGCTGTGGTAAAATTTGTCCATCTATTTTAATTGGAACCACTATAAACACAGCAACTAAACCAATTATTAGATACAGGACAAGCTTAGATAGGTGCCTTACAACAAAAGCATGAATTTAAGTTTACGATCATTTCACACTGAAATGAATAAAATTCCGCTTTAAAATGAATACCGCAATGAACCTATACCTCGCTAACAAGGCACCTAACATAAAATAAATATTATACAACATGCATAAACATGTACATAATTGCATCCCCAAAATTTATAACAGTCGCAGCATTACATAAAAAATTCAAATAGCGAAATTAAGCGTAACAAACAGCTGACCAATTACAGTTTGCCTAACCATACGAAATTAAGTCTTTGGCGATTTAGCTGCTACATTGTGGTGGGCAAATGTACACCAATTTTGCACACCACAACAGCCTAATGGGTCATTCTGTAATGTACTGAGGCCTGTTAATCCGTATTAAATAAATGGACATGGTTATTCTGAGCAAATGGAGAATGGAACGCATTAAACGCCTTTGGAAGTTATTTCGGTGAAAAATGAACGCCTGATAAAAAGGTGAGAGCATTTGCATTTTGCGGCGTTAATGTATGTAATTTATAATTGCACGGAATGTTTTTTTTTATGCTTTCTTTTAATCGTTATTGTCTAAGATTTCTTTCGACATTATTTTTTATTGATATTAAAATATAATCAGTACCTAGTACTGGTAGGTTCTTCTATACGATTTTCTAAGAATCTATTTTTCTTACACATTTTTTTCCGATATTACAAGGGGCTTAAACATAATTGGCAAACTGTTGGGGTACTATAAGTACAACTATGCCCAAACCATCCGCAATAAAAGGACTTGATCTTATTAAATGTGTTTTTCTTCCTGTTTCAACGATTTGTTCATAATTTGAATCATCAAAGACTTTGATAATTGGGAAGACAAGTATTGCTAACATATTTTTTTAGGAACTTACATTTTCTTTACAAAACTAAAGTTGTTATTTCGGATCGTACCGTATTACGTTTAATGTTATGGCGTACTGAACAATCGTTTGTGGCTTTAAATCTGACCGCGTTATTTAGCTAAACGATGGTTAGATAAACTAATGCATTTGCTGTAACTGTATAAAATGTACTAATAAATTACCTATCTATTTATTTAAGAGCAGAGGGCTCGCGACTCTGACCACGAGAAAATTCTTTTAACATAAAATATATCCTATGACATTCTGCAAGTGTCTGTTGTTGCTGCTTTCTATTAGTGTTTTTTTTTTTTGTGCTTGGTTCAATTCCTCCCCACAGACAATGGCCATCCGAATGCTGTCATCTGTGCACTTGATGATCTCATGACTGCGTCAGTAAGCGGAGTACGAGCAGCAGAATTTTGGGTCAAAGATGTTTGAACTTTTGTCATCGATACGCTAAGCAGAAGTGCCTTCTTCCAGAGGTAACCAGAAACCCGCGCAGTCATTACAGGTGTTCAAAAGACTTTTAAAGGAGCACTACTTGTCGTTGTGATCTTGTTGTCCTAACTGCAATCATCTACAGTCTTCTTTTATTTTTCGTTGCTTGTATATATAATATGTATGTATTTATGTATCTATAATTTTTAATATGTATAATAATATATTTGTGTATCTATTTTAGTGTATTGTATACATAATATTTGCACCAACGACAGTCCCATTTTATGTCAAGGAAAATCACTATCCATTCTAAGGTTGCCTGGAAGAGATCGCAGTAATGCGATAAGGCCGCCCAGTGTATATTTTGTAAGCTTTTTGTGTCATGTATTTTATAAGCTATGTATTTTTGTGGTGTATAATAAAGTATATATAAATATAAATAAATAAATAAGTAACCAGGTTAAAAGGTTGTTTAATAAACAACCTTTTTATAATCTTAGTTAAGATTAAGATGATCTTATGTTGGCTTCTGTTGGTACCAAAACTTTTCTTTTTTGTCTAACCTCTGTCAATTATAAGGTCGGTTACCTTATGCTTCGAATATTTGTACTAATACAAAGATGTAGTAAACAAGATAATGGGATATACAGCGTGTCTCACTGTCAGTTTTACCCAGGCATTATTTTTTATTCATAACATTGATCTTACTGATGGCAAGTACAATACCTATTTATTTAACCACTAGCTTCTTTCCGCGATTCCGTCCACATGAAATTTCTTGTTTTAACATAGAATATATCAGACGAGAGCCGTAATTAAAGACGCTCAAAATCTAGTCGCAATCTCATCTCAGCGGCACTCGGATGTCAAAAACTTGTCAAAAATGTAGGGATTTTAGATGTATTTTTGACAGGTTGAGACTGAGATCAGACTGTGAACGTTTTTAAAATTACGAGAATTGCCCCTCTGACTGTCAATGTTCTTAAAATTAAGATTTGCCCCTCTAATATTGGCTACTTTTTAAAGTGCTGATTCTCAGCCTATTTTGATTAAATTCTTTTGATTTTGACTAAAAACTTTTTCTATTGCTCGTCTATCGCCCAGAAGGTCGGTTACCCATATCCTTGAAGTATTTAGTACTAAACAAGATAATAGGGTATACCGCTGTCAGTTCTTGGCAAGCATTACTTTATTCATAAGATTGAACTCTGACATACAAACTTCGAGCGTTATATACAAAATATTCCATATTCTGACACATTGGTTGCTATCGAATTTTCCTTTCCCACACACAAATACGGGCTTACGCCTTAGTTCTATAAATATTTGAGTTTTGTATTTACCTACACGTGGCTTCGGTTGTTGCATCGTCCCTGGAGGAGGGTCGGCAGAAAAAGTTACACTTTTGTGTGAAAAATTAAAATGTGTCGGAAATTGAGAGTTTGATGGAAACTCGAGGTCGTGGTATCTAGGTCTGTCGATATTATTAGTGATAGTGAGTTAAAAAATATGGGTAAGAGTGTTTTTCTTCACAAAACTACATAGGTATATCCAACTAATAAATGCGAAAGCTTGTGAGGATGGATGGTTATGTATGGATGGTGGTGATGTTTGTTATTCTTTCACACTAAACCTACTGAACGGATTTGGATGAAAATTAGCACACAGATAGGTTACGACCAGGATTAACATATAGAATACTGTTTATCTCGATATTCCCATGGAATTGAAATTCATGCGGAAGAAACCGCGGGGCGCCGCTAGTGATACTATGAAGGCAAATGTGGTAGTTGCACCAGTTGCATGGGAGACCAGAGCAGTGGTGACCCAGAGTTGTCGGCCGCGACTTACAAGTTGTAAGTCGTGGATTCGAACCCAGGCAGGCACTTTACTTGTGTATTTAATTTCATCACCGCTGCTCTCAAAAGGGCGAAGAGAAACATCGTGAGGACACCATCATGTAACCTAGAACTTAAAAATTTGAAGACATGTGATATCCACCAACCTGCCCTGGGCCCGCGTGGTGGAAAACGGCCCACTCCCTGCCACAGAGAGGAGACCTGTATCCCAGCGGTGGGAACAATAAAGGCTGATTAAAATGATGATCGTAGTTATGCCGAAGGAAACGTAGTTAATAAACTAACAGAATGACTCCATTAAGTACTCGTAAATTTTCTAATATACATACTTTACAATTAAAAAATAACCCTTAGGGCCCTCGCCCATGGCGACTTTTTGTCGCATTTACGAAACCCGCGACAGCATCGGTACTAACGCGCGTTAGTCGCATTTGTAACGCGCTATAGAAGCGATGCCAACGCTTGACAGCATCGCGACTGTATCGTTGCAAACGCGCGACCGTGTCGGACGAGATCGGGGAGAGAGCGGAGGGAGGGTGGCGCGTGAGTCGAAAACCGAGCATCAGTGCAACTCGCATCGCGACAGAAGCGTGACAGTATCGCGTTTGCATCACGACTGAAAATCGTGGTGTGGGCGAGGGTAAACAGCTAGCGAGCACATCGCGACTGCATCGATGCGAACGCGTAACAGCATCGCTACAGAAAGTCGCCGTGGGCGAGGGGCCTTAATAAAGCTAGTCGACTTCAATCAACTCAGACTATTGCAGTCCACTGCTGGACATAGGCCTCTCCCAGGCTGCGCCAGAACACCCTATCCTCCGCCTTCCACATCCAGTCAGTCCCAGCCATCTTGTTAGGTCGTCCATCCATCTAGCTGAGGGGCGTCCCACACTATCCTTGCCAATACGCGGTCTCCACTCCAGAACTCGTCTGCTCCACCGGCCATTGGTCCTTCGACAAACATGGCCAGCCCACAGCCACTTCAGTTTGCTTACTCAGCAAGCTATGTCAGTAACTCGGGTTCTTTTCCGGATAATTTCATTACCGATTTTATCCTTCAAAGAGACTCTGAGCATAGCTCGCTCCATAACGCGCTGAGCGACCTTGAATTTGTGATTTGCAACATCGCTTATCTAAGCCGATATTACACAAAAAAAAAATCTGAAAAAAAAGTTGAAAATCAATTTGATTTACCTGCTAACGGTACATATCCTTCCTTAATATGTAGCAAACATAAGAAATTCCGTATAAACCATTTATCTTCGTCAAACACGCATTACCTTCTTAATATATTTTGTAAAACTTATTTTACCAAAGTGAATAAACAAAGAGAAAACAGAAAAAAAAACAAAATATACAGGGTGACAGGGACATCGACCCGCAATCTGTAACCTGTAATCTGGATTCAGCACATGAGCTTAGACCCCATAGCGTCGAAATTTTTCGTCGGTTTTTAAAAAAAAATATTGCTGTTCCATACATTTTGACCGCGTAGGTATTGCACTTTTCTATGAAACAGAAGATTTTTTTTTGATTACCGACGAAAAATTTCGACGCTATAGGGTCTAAACTCATGTGCTGAATCCATGGACATGGTTACAGTTTGCGCGTCGATGTCCCTGCCACCCTGTATAATATCACGATTCCGTTCCATGAATTTTGTCTGCTTACTGAATTACCCAATCAAGACCTACTTACGCATTTATGATTGAACTAATTCAATTTTAAGTGTAGGTACTAATTCATTTTTTTTTTGTGATATAAACTAGTGCTTGACTGCGATCCCGCCTGATGGAAAGCAGTGATGTAATCGTTGCCACGTTGGTGGTAAAGCGCACTAATTTATTATGAGCCTATTCACTCTAGCCTTATAGACACTTAAATTATAATCGGACGGGAAGACCGCTGCAGGCAAATTGTCCAGTCCTTCGATGTAGGCGGTATAAACGACGAGGCGAAACGCTTCGTCCGGGTCGTAGCGGTGTCGACAACGTAAGGGTGGACACTCGCCGTACGACGGGTTGTCTGATGATGGAACGTTGATGGTGGAATTAAGTCATATTATTCCCGCGCGCACTCTTCAGAACGTAATTTATTCATTAGGCTGAGAATCAGCACTTTTTGATCGTCAAAATTATGTAAGACAGTCCCGAAAACGCCTGCCCTTCACCAGTTCCTAGTGCTTTAGCTGAGAAGAAGTGGTTCAACAAACTTCCCAGCAGCACAACTAGGTATCTGTGAGAAAAAGAAGTGGTTTAACAAACTCCCCAGCAGCACAACTAGGTATCTGTGAGAAAAAGAAGTGGTTTAACAAACTCCCCAGCAGCACAACTAGGTATCTGTGAGAAAATGAAGTGGCCCAATAAACTCCCCAGCAGCACAACTAGGTGTCTGTGAGAAAAAGAAGTGGCCCAACAAACTCCCTAGCAGCACAACTTGGTATCTGTGAGAAAAAGAAGTGGCCCAACAAACTCCCCAGCAGCACAACTAGGTATCTGTGAGAAAAAGAAGTGGCCCAACAAACTCCCCAGCAGCACAACTAGGTATCTGTGAGAAAAAGAAGTGGCGCAACGAAGTCCTCAACATTCTAGTTGTATATTTAGTTAGAATGACTTGATTAAATATATAATAAATTCAAATTCAAAATATTTATTTGCCAGAAAATACATTGTTCAACAAGGGAAGATCTTAAAGCCTAAGAGTTATTGTATTCTGCCTGCAAGCAGGCGTGCAAATTACAGTCAATAATAAGGTCACATCATACCCAAAACGCAAGTCGTGAACATTAAATAAATTAAACAAAAACAGACCAAACCAATATAACATTGATGCATTTCAATACTTTACATTGTCAGATTATAAAAATTAACAAATATTTCAAAAAAAAAAGTCAATACAATAAAATTAAAAATGCCAATCAAATAAGTTTAAATGTCAATATCTGTAACTAAAAATGTCAATAAAATTAAAGAAAAGAAAAAAACAATTACTATTCAATGAAAATTACAATTTTAGATAGTTAACCAATCTGTCCAATTATTCATAAATAACAATTAATTCATCATTTAACATGTCTATGTTCTATAAACTCCTTAAGGCTATAAAAGCAACTATTTTGTAGCCACGCTGTCAATTTTATTTTAAAAACATTATCATGCAATAATTTGAATTCATTTGGTATGTTATTATAAATCAATATACACATATTATACACATTTTTCTTGTAAATATCTTTATGACTAGATGGATGATATAATAAGTTGCGAAACCTAGATCTTTTTTGTCTTGGCACAACTTCGGTATGTTGCTTAAAGTAATGCATGTGTTTCTTTGTAAAGATGCAGATGTCTCGTATGTACATACAGGTCAGTGGAAGAATTTTACTCTTTTTGAAGAGAGGTTTGCAGCTATCTTAAAACCATGCCTTGTTTATGACCCGGATGCATCGTTTCTGGAGCTTGAAAACTCTGTCGACATCGGTCGAATTACCCCACATGATAAGTCCATAGCTCAGGATAGACGACACATAGCCATGGTAAGCTGAAAGAGCAGCTTCTACAGAAACATTTTGTCGTAGCTTTTTTAATGCAAACACAAACCTATCAAGTTTCTGACATATATGTTCCACATGGCTTTTCCAATTGAGATTTTTGTCTATATTAATACCTAAAAAATTTATTTCATAATAATAACTACATCAAGTCAATATTACGTCTCTAGCTAAATTATTAAAAAAAAAATACTTAGTAATGCTTTTCCAGCACGTTATCTTCTTATATTTAATATTTTTTTCAAGAAAACTAAAAGAAATATATCATCCTACCGTTTTCCCAACTATGTTGGGGGCAGCTGCCAGTCTAACATGTATTCATCATATCAGTATTTTACATGGACCGACTGCCTATCTGACCTCCACAATCCAGTTACTGAGTAATACGATACCCCTCGGTAAGATTGGTAGTCAGACTTTTGGGCTTCTGACTACCCGTAACCACTGTAAAATATCTACGAACGGCAGCCGGGACCAACGTATTACGTTCTTCCTAAGAAAAACATACTTATTATAAATTGCGTCTCCTTAGTAAACCTAATAACATTTGATTAACAAAATCATCCCCTACCCTATCTCATCTCTTAACCCATAAAAACTCCAACGCCGAACATGGTCCCCCATTCTCCCCAATCCTGGGGGGGAACAGGGGTAAATGCAACCGATTTAAATGCATGCATCTTGCCTACAAGTCGTAATTAGGTGAACCTGAATTTCGACGAGGAACCGTTAATAAAATGTTATCGTCTCCAATTGTCGTTTTAAGAGCATTCGTACAGCAGAGCTAGCATTGGAATGTTGGAGAATAGGTAATTTTCATGAGTAGCAATTATTATGTGAAATGCTTTAAGGATGATTATTGCTTGGCAAGTTTTCATAGCAGAAATATGTTATTTTCTTATTTAATTTCATTTTTTTACATTATATTGAGGTCAAGTTAAGTTGGTGGTTGATCGTTTGGTTGTTAGTATGTTGGTTGGTGGTTTGTAGTCGATCTTTATCGGATTAATGATTATTAAAGCTAATCTTCATGAGAATTTTCTAACATTAATTATTGTGTTTAAAAGGGGGTTTCTCATCCCATGCTGTCATAAAAAGCCACACCTCAACTGCATGGGTAGCCAATGGTCTAATGGCTATAAAAACAATACCATCGCTAATATATACATAATATGTCCAGGGCTCAAAAGAGAATGCCCGATGTTGGCCACGAAACGTCCAACAATTTGCTTTTGTTAAAAAAAAAGCATATATTTTTATGTTTATTAATCACGGTATTCATTTGTCCAAACAAGATTGCAACATTTATGCACAAAAAGTACTGAAAAGATAAAAATGCAATTATAGGTAAATCCGTAAGTCATTGGATAAAATAAAAAGTGTTGCCAATTACGAATTCCGTTCAAAATATAATCGATTTTCTTTTTTTCTTTCTGTTTTTATTATGTAATTATTAAAATGGTATTAATTGTTTTTTTTTTCGATAAGTATTAAGAGGACAAAACAAGCGAAATGCTATTTGATTTACCATGCATTCTTTAGGTCATAACAAAAACGCTAATGCACAATTTAACCGTCATTCTTATCTGTTCATAGAAATACATTAAAAATATAAATTAAAAAATTATTAGAAACAAAATAATAATCTATGAGGCGCTTTTAATTCATTCGCGCGCTTTTAATTAATTCGTATGCTAATAAATCGAGTTAAAAATCGATATAGATTTTATATCTGGTAGGCGGCAACATTGAATCTGACATTATGACAGCTAGGCGGCACGTCAACTAAGGTGGATGCTCCAAGGTAGCCCGCGAAATGCAAATTTTCTTATGTTTTTTGCAATTTGCTGGTCAGTACTAAGTTGTACGCTGATTAAAATATGATTCGCGGCCGTAACACTTAGGTATTTAAAAATTAAAAGAATGAAATGGTAAAGTGCACCCAGGGCCGAAGTGTCTATGGTCGGCGGGCATTCCCCTTTCCATTCGCCTTAAATCCCTAACATTTTTTTCTAGAAGCCAATATGGCGTTCCTTCTATTTACCATACCAAAACAAAAACGAATCAACAAACAAATCATCACTAGGCCACAAGTTAAAAGCTAAAAAAAAGACACGGAAATGCTTTTGCGAGCATCAGCAAACATTGACATAAAACTAGAATGCTCTCTGGCTCACATAAAAATGCAACATTTTATCGAAAAACGGTTCTCGAACTCATCGATCGATCTTCGCCACTTCAACAGGCGTTTCGAGTTTGTTTGCCCCTATCTAGTGGAGCTGGAGGTCAAAAATGTGTGTGTTGGAATAGTTTGCAGAGCCGAGCTCAGGAAACTGATTAAGTCGAAGACTGTTTTCAAAGTCGGATTGGAAAAGAAGAGGGCCTTACTTACTGTAAAATAATCGGTACTTTTCTGTCTCCGTGTCTAGCACCATTTTAAATTCTTTAAAATGTTTTGGAATCTTATCTTCATCATCATCATCATCAGCCTATAGCAGTCCACTGCTGGACATAGGCCTCTCCTATTGTACACCATTCAACTCGATTTTCGGCAACTCTCATCTAGCTGCTTCTAGGCATCCTGCGAAGATTTGTCGGTCCACCATCTTCTCTTATCTTAATTTACCTATATTATAAACGCGAACATTTGTAAGGATGGATGGATGGATGTTTGTTACTCTTTCACGCAACGACTACTGCACAGATTTAAATGAAATTTGACACACAGAAACTATACGTGTGTCAAAAGTATCCTATGTGTTAATCCTGGTTACAAACTTGTAACCAGGATTAACACATAGGATACTTTTTATCCCGATATTTCCACGGGATCAAAACTTATGATAGTGAAACCGCGGGGCGCAGCTAGTATTATCAACGCGAAAGTTTGTGAGGATGGATGGGTGGATATTTGTTACTCTTTCACACAAAAACTACTGCACGCATTTAGATGAAATTTGGCACACAGATAGTTTATTACCAGGATTAACACCTAGGATACTGTTTATCTCGATATTTCTACGAGATCGAAACTAATGCGAGTGAAACCGCGGGGCGCTAGTTCTATTATACAACTGCTACTTGCGACGGTATGTCCATATTTTTATTTATATTTCCATTGGTCTCAGCTGCACTGCGTAATGGAATCAAAAGCCCAAAAGTCTCAGAACTAATCTTACCAAGGGGTATCGTGCTACCCAGTAACTGAGTTGTGGAGGTCAGGTAGGCAGTCACTCCATGTAAAATACTGGTATTCAGCTGCATCCAGTAAAACTGGAACATAGTTAGGAAAAGACTAGGTCTTTATTTTTAGCTCCGTTACCAATCACATTGACTAATCATGCAAGACGTTGACAAAACATTTTAGGTTCTTGTAAGCAAGCGTCGTTATTCAAAGGTATTTTTCAATTTCCGGCCTTTTGATAACAAAAATAGCACTCTGTTAAATACCGAATACGGTGTGGCTGGTATGGTACTTAAATGTTGACCTTATGTATATACTAGTAGGGTTGAAGGTCTGAATAAAACAACCAAACTGTATAGAGTTCTATAGCTGATTATATTTGCTAAAATTGACACGAACCGTTTAGATATTTTCATGAAATCACCTTTTTCATCATCATTGCTTATTCGGGATCGGCGCAACATGTCTTTTTCTTCCATACGTCTCTATTAGTCATCATCACGGTAGTCACATAAAATCACCTTTTTGTTGACAACTAGCAGCGCCCCGCGGTTTCACACACATACGTTTCGATCCCGTGGGAATATCGGGATAAAAAGTATCCTATGTGTTAATCCTGATTATAAACTATCTGTGTGCCAAGTTTTTGCGTGAAAGAGTGACTAACATCCATTCATCCATCCATACAAACTTTCGCGTTTATAATATTAGTAGGAAGTAGGATTGACACACGAACAATGGTCCACTTGGAGGACTAAGTGCGGAAACTAAACCCATAACATAAACATCAACTTTTGGTCGGTAAAAATAAAAATCCTCCAACTGTAATCATCTTTACAAAGCTGAAAATCTTAACATCTTGACCGAAATATACTTCGAATTGCCTGGTCAAGGGTAAGCGGTTTTATAAGAGCCAAATATTGGCTCGTGCTCGCGCAGCCACTCGAGCGCAATGTGTTCAAAAGACTCTTAATTTCTTGACACACATATTAGGTCATGGCTAAGAGTCTTAAACATTAAAAATACATCTACTTTGTCGCTATTTTGTCCACTGTTGAGGAGCAGTGGTAGCCTAGTGGTTAAACCTAGCCAGGCGCTTTACCTGTGTAAATAATTTCATCACCACTGCTCTCAAAATGATGAAGGAAAACATCGTGATTACTCGTAAATTGCAGCCGTTACCAGTGTACCACCAGCTGCACCAGGTCTTTGGTTGATGCCAATCTCGTAGCCACTGCATTCTGCAATACACGTGCCATCTTTTCTCACAATTTTAAAATAAACACAGCACTGCAGCAATTAATAATAAATCAGTACAAAATGGAAGTTCTGAAGGAACAAAATGGCGCCGATGTCATTGAGCTATATTCGTCAATTTCTTTGAGGAAATTCGATTTCCTCTTACATCTAGCGATTGTTTCCACAACGTTCGCGATCCTTCGTGCTCACTCGTACATTCATTCTTCATTTGATTCGCTTTCCTCAAGATATTAAGCTGAGATTGGAAGAATTCATAATTTTAAACATCGAAAAATTTCGCTCTTTCATGTTGGAAATGTTTGCAGGAAATTCAAAGGTTTGGACAGTCGATTGATTTTGATTTCTTTCGTAGGAAAAGCTTCTTTAGATTCTTATCATTGTGTGCACACCTGAGCTTATAGGTAACTGCGTAATTCTTAGTACCTATGCTTCAAGAGAATGTGTCTGTGTATCTCCTAAATACAGATTACTCAGTTATCTAGCTAAGAGAGTAGCGATTTACCAATTCCATGTACTATCGCCAAAATAAACATATATCTGACCATTTTAAAAACAAAATCCCGTGCACATGATGACGACAGCTGCCATAAGTAAAACAAAACAGGGTCCTTTTTAAGTCGACTAAAACTATGCGCTGCAAGCAGGAATAGTCCTTGTGTGGTCAGATATAGATTTTGGCGAAAGTACCTACACAAAAAAAAAATTACAGGAATGTGTACATCATGTTTTGTGTAGCTATATGACTGGACTTACGAAACTGTTCATAATAACTGCAATATCTCGTAGCTCTTCCGGTTTTTTGGGGCAGAAACCCTCATTTATATGTTCGGGGTTGAGAAAGTATGGATATTGGGTAAGTCGGGATTCCAGCGAGTTATGTCATACTCTGGCCACGTACAGCTATATATTTACCTATCAAAATGTCCTATGTGAATGCAATTTCACTACTCAAAATCGTTGAAAAATCATCTTTCTTCTTCATTAGTAATGGCTCGGGCTTTGAGGAAAACCATGGAGCGAAGCTATCTACTAACACGCACTTGGTAGATGGAGGAGAGACAGTAGGTGGCCACGTTGATGGTGGCATCACATGGTGATCCGAGGTGTAAGAAAACGGACCCTGCGGACCTCCAGCAAGTGCAACATGGTCTGTTCAGAAGCACAGTACTCGCACTGGGTGTTGGATGGTTCCCCCATTTGAACAAATTGTGTCTACTTGGTTTCGCAACTAGAAAAAACGACTTCCAAAAACGACACTCGACACGAAGTCGGTGTTGTTTGGTTCGCATTTTCGTTGTTTGCCACCGACTTCCGAAATTAAAGTTATTTTTCACTTTGTAGTGTCGTTTTTGGAAGTCGGTTGTTTTTTTTTTTGCAAAAAAGTTTTTATTTTTCACTTTTAAGTTGTGATTTTTGCCAGTAATTTTGGTTTAAAAACCAAACTACTGAACCGTTTTTGATGAAATTTCTATGGGACCATTTGGGAAGTATACCCTTTCTATCAAAAAAAGAATTTTTCAAATCGGTTCTTGCCAACCGATTTGAAAAATTCTACGAGTTATGCGCGAACAAACATAAAAAAAATACAAACATCCGAATTGAGAACCTCCTCCTTTTTAGAAGTCGGTTGAAAATACTCTTTATTGCACTACACAAAATACCAACTAAAACACAGAAATACCACTTAATATGAGAAGTAGGTAGGTTACACATGGTTCTATAATTATATCTGTAATATTTATGGCGATGTGATATGTACATAATAAATAGTAATATCTATCAAAGTGGTACCGATTTTCTTAAATAATCTTTTTCACAAGTAAGCAACAAGAATTAGAGAGAAGAATTAGAAAAAAATCTCAATTACAAAGAAACAACCGATCTCAATTTACGTAACAAAACTTACATCTAAACCTTTATAATAATATAAATGAAGTACCCATTGCACCCTTTACCATTTTATGAATTTAGCGTAACCCAGAGCAGATGGCGCCACCGACTTGGCTTATTAAATTCAACCGTTGTTATTTTAAGTTGGGCCCGTATTTAATAGCCCATATTTCCCTATGTAATTTCATAGTGAGTTTTGTATTAGTTTACTTTCAAATGACTTTTGTTTAGGGTCAAGTCGGGGGACGCAATGTGCTGGGTTTTAGTTTTGTAAGTTATTAATATATACTAATCATAAAGCTAATGAGTTTGTTTGCTTGATTGAACGCGCTAATCTTTGGAACTACGGACGGATTAAAAAACATTTTTTTTGGTTTTGATAGCCCAATTCTTGAGGAAGGCTATAGGCTATTTAGCATTATGTTGTGACACTTAGGAACCGAGCAAAAAAACCACGCGGCCCAGTGCGGACTGGTAGATGTCACATGTCATGGAATTTTTGGTTGTAGAACATGCCGGTTTCCTCACGATGTTTTTCTTCACCGTGTTGAGAGCAGTGATGATGAAATTATTTACACAAAGTTAAGCGCCTGCCTAGGTTCGAACCTCCGACCACTGCTCTATTTCCGATCGCTCAAGACTATTTCAGTATTTCTATTAATTATTGCAATTTCAAGTATTCATTATCCAAATTAAAAAATAACCAACTTCGAGTAGAATCAGGACCGTAGTAATATTCATTAATTAAACCACGCTGCCATTACTTGATTAAAAAATTCTCACCTCAACCGCAATCGTGCCCCCAAATCGACCATTTAGATACCGAAAAATGTGACGTATTCCGAGTTAATGCTTTTATATTAATATTCAATATCAACAACTTCCACAATCACATTAACTGCAATCGAAGTAGATACACGGTGGCAGGGACATCGACGCTCAACCTGCAGTGCGATTCTGTAACCATTTCACCGTGAAAACTTATGTGAAGTGAGCGTGGAGTGAGCTGTCATTCCAACTAATGCTAGGGATTGACACTATTGACAGCTCACTCTAAGCTCACTTCACCTAACTTTTCACGGTGAGATTTTTACAGAATCGATCGGCTGTTTTCCCAACCGACGTAAAATTTCAACGTCAAGTTTTTCCCATACAGTTTAACCGCGTAGTTATTGCTTTTTCCTATTAAACAGCTGTTTTTTTTTTTTATAACCGACGAAAAATGTCTTCATTGTACCCTTTTCATTAGGTTAACCGTTTTGTGACAGCTGTCTTAGAGCGTACATATTCCAGATTACGTTAAAGTGAACTTTAAAATGTGTAGTAAAATAAATATATAAACTACTTTATCTTATTGAATTATCTTATTTATGGCTTCTTACAGACATTATAATACCGTACGTGTATCAATCAATGTATTGTGTGTTGCTGCAATCACTAGTTCCATCTGTCAAAAAACGGTTTACCGAATGGACAGTGTATATGGGTCTAGAATCATCAAATCAAGAGATATCACTACATAGATTGTTGAGCAGACAAATTTTTCGAACGTATGAATTCATGAATTAATAATATCCTTCAAAATGATTCAGATTGTGATTCGAGCTGTAGCGTGTGGTAAGGTCATTCTGCACCCAAATTGTAGTGGAACAATTTGGGTGCAGAATGACCTTACCATGTTTACCTCACCTTGGGTAGCTTTTATACCATAACCATAAGCTTTCCAAACAAAAAATCCACAATAATATATTTTTATGGTGCACCTATAAAAATTTAGACGAACATTCAACCACGTTAACCCTTTGGGTTTGCTGTAAAGATCCGAAAACCAAGATGTTATTAGGCATAAGTGGATTGCTTTTGCCTTTTAATCAGGTGGGCGGTTCTTTTGTGGGAGAAAATGTTGCATTGTAGTCACGCCACTACTTGCGCCCTTGTAGTAAAAAGTTACTATTAATTCATGGTTAGTGCTTAGAAGGTTGATATCGTAATGGGCGATGGACTAGAAATTGTCTGTATATTATGCAAAGTTATGATTTATTCAAAAGCATAATGACTTGGTTCACTTTAAGTAGTGTCTATTTGAAATGATGACTATGACCCTTACATAATCAGCCAATAATGTTCCCACTCCTGGAACACAGGCCTCCTTTCAGAGAGTGGGCCGTAATCCACCACGCAGGCCCAGTGTGAGTTGGTAGATGTCACATATCTTCCAATATTTGGTTCTAGGATATGCCGGTTTCCTGGCGATGTTTTCCTTCATCGTTACAATATATAATTTACACAAAATAAAGCGCCAGTCTGGGTTCGAACCTACGACCTACAACTTGTAAGTCAAGACCGTTACCACTGGGCCACCACTCCTCTTACCCTTTACTAAAGACTTATTCTCGGTTCAAAGAGGCCTGGGAATTAAAGATTATCCAGCCACGAGAGATTAGTAGAATAGGGAAGATTTTAGTAGAAAAACATTTCAGCTTCACCAATTAGTTGATCAAAATCAGTTTTTATTTTATTTTTCTCTCTTTTATTATGTTCCTGCTTTTTATTATATTTCTCTATAAACCAGCCTAATTTTGCATTTTATCTTTTATGTTTGTTTTTTTACTATTTTACCTTGTATATCATTGTGTCCTATCTAGGTATAAATTATAAGGCTTATTACATCCATGCATAATTTTGAAGGTACACTGACTTCTAAGATACAGGTTTTTTACCTAGTTTAGAGGTCAGAGTCTTTTTTACAGTGAATCACTTAGCTTAAGCCAATTTTTAGGGTTCCGTAGCCAAATGGCAACGGAACCCTTATGGATTCGTCATGTCTGTCTGTCTGTCTGTCTGTCCGTCCGTATGTCACAGCCGCTTTTTTCCGAAACTATAAGAGCTATACTGTTGAAACTTGGTAAGTAGATGTATTCTGTGAACCGCATTAAGATTTTCACACAAAAATAGAAAAAAAACAATAAATTTTGGGGGTCCCCATACTTAGAACTGAAACTCAATTTTTTTTTTTCATCATACCCATACGTGTGGGGTATCTATGGATAGGTCTTCAAAAATGATATTGAGGTTTCTAATATCATTTTTTTCTAAACTGAATAGTTTGCGCGAGAGACGCTTCCAAAGTGGTAAAATGTGTCCCCCCCCCCTGTAACTTCTAAAATAAGAGAATGATAAAACTAAAAAAAATATATGATGTACATTACCATATAAACTTCCACCGAAAATTGGTTTGAACGAGATCTAGTGAGTAGTTTTTTTTTAATACGTCATAAATCGTAACGTAACGGAACCCTTCATGGGCGAGTCCGACTCGCACTTGGCCGGTTTTTTTATTTTGTTTCTTTTTCAAATAATATTACAATAATAGCCCTCGTCCTCTATCTTATCTTGCTGTGCCCGACAGGGTCCACAATGATCTAAAATGATGTATATTTTATAATGTACCTACCACCTAAGTTCACATTGTGGAATGCAAATAAATGTATTGAGTATTGAGATTACTATATTTCCAACGGAAAAAGTCAATACCAATTGTTATAAAGTTCATTTATGTACAGACGCCAGCATATCAAGCTACTACAATCTGTCAAATTTCTTTAATAGATTTTCAACTTTATCGCTAAAGCATTAAGGTTCAAGGTTGATTGGGAAAATTTGACAGTTTCGGGTAGCTTGACCTACTGGTACCTACGTGTTTTAAAAGGATCGCGGTTGAACATTCATTGTATTGCGCATTCGCGGCTACCACACTTCTTCGTTTGCCTCTTTTAAGTCCTGGAGGGTGTAGCTAGTCGTGCATGATGGGCAGGAGAGAAGGTCTGTCACTGAAAACCAACGCTGGGGTTCTGTCTCGCATAGGGTATTATTAGGGTTAAGTATGCTGAGCGATGGTCATGATAAATGATAAATGATTTTATTTTGTAAGTAGGTTTGTACAAACACTTTTACACGTCAATCATATTTTAAAACTAGATGAGGCCGGCGTTTCCTATCTGACTAGCCTGAGAAGAAAGGCCGAAACAAACTCAGACGTCACAGTCTCTTTTAAAGTCCAGACATAATCTTGGTCAGATCATATGAAGACCATGTAGGTCGATGTCTGAGATGGTCTTTTGAGGAAAGAACCACACAGATTGAGAGGACCTGTCCAGTCAGTGCACGCATATGTCAGAAATCGTGCAGCTCAACTCAAAACTTAAGGAGCTCAACGATTCGACGAACAATACCAAAGAAAGGACATTTGGGTAGGCCACAATAATTACTCAAACTGCCAGACCATGACAAAAACTAACAGAACAGAAAGTAAAAATAAAAAATAAAATGACCCACATAGTCTTCACATTCACAATAATTAAAATAATAGAATACTTTACAAAGTAAGTAAATGTCATAGATCAAATTCATTAATGTCAAATTGTATATATAAAAAAAAAAAAAAAAAAATTCAATATGTAAAAATTGGAAGCAGCTTAATCCCAAGCCTTTTTGTCCTCGATATAAGCCTCAACGGTATAAAAGGCCTTCTGGCTCATGGATATGGATCGTTTAGCGTGGATGTGACGCATGTGTTTCCCCAACTTGTTTTTTTTTTTTGTGTTTGTGTTCTTTATCTGCGTCATTTTTACCGCAAATAAACCTATTTTCTTTCTTTTTTTTTCTTATAAGATTTGGCATATCCTGTGTCGGTGCTCCATGATCACACTGTGTTTGGGATGGGTCGATTATACCCCATCTGGTCAGATTGGATCTGGGGACCTACTCTCTAAGTCCGTCAACGAAGATACAGGCCCATTCGAAAGGAATTCTATACTTTGGAGTGAATCCTCCTCCCGATTAAATACCTTTTTCGGACGAATAACTGTCAAATCGTGTTGTCATGCATTCTTATTTCGGTCCTTAAACTAATCTTATATCCGTAGTTGATACTTAGTAGGATACGCCCGTAACTTCGGTCGAAACTAAGGATTTCGTTCTTAGGCAGTAGACCGCCTGCAGTGCAGTAACTTGAACCCGCGGTCGGGTCACAGATTTCCATATTGGGCAATGCAGTTGACTGGGGGATAGTTGGTTTTTTCGAAGTGATGAAGTGGTGGTAGGGATATTTATTTCTCCACAGTGTGCATCTTTCGTCTGCTGCATTGTCTTCTAAAGAGGATAGAATAGAATAGAATAGAATACTCTTTATTGTACACCATACAAATTACAGAACATAAATATAACACATTTTATAAAGGGTGACACAATGGGCGGTCTTATCGCTAAGAGCGATCTTTTAAAGACAACCTTTGGATGGATTAAAAATTAAGGAGAGACAAATATAGTAGGTAGTCTGTGGTGTACCATTTACATTATACTATTAATATAATACATAAAGTATTTATTTTTAAATTTTACTCACCTAAATAAATATATACATATAATAATAAACATGAAACAAGAGCAAGGAAAATAATAATAATATAATAATGATGATGTTTATGGAGAGACTCATGTTTTTGAAAGCGGACAAATATTGAGCACGCCTTACCGACACGGGCAAGTCATTCCATAACCGTACTGCTTGAACACTAAAAGATTTGTCAAAGAAACTGGAGAGGATCAGACCAATAAAATTTTGTAACGATATTACTTTCGACAGGATACTTGGCAAGGTGCAGTGATGGAAGGTGGAATAAGGGAGTAACCAAGCCGCGTCCAAAACTGGATGACGAGGTGTTGGTCGTCCGGCGGTGAGATAGGCGGACGATATTGTTGCCATCGGGGGTAGAACCTGGATGAGGCTGGCACAGGGGCGAGGGGATTGGCACAAAGAGAAGCCTATGCTCGGCAGTGGGCGAAGTCAGGCTGTTGATGATGATGATGATGATAATATAACCTACTACGAAAATATTTAGAAAATAGATGAAACTCCTTAAAAAAAAAAAACCTATGTTGCTTCCATCAATGATCCTAATTTTATAGAAGAAAGAAAAAAAGAGAAAATACGTTTATTTGCGGTAAACATGACGCAAAAAATAACATAAAAACAAATAAAGAAAAAAAAAACAATAAGAAATGATTGACATGCGTCACATCCACGCAAAACGGATATCGCTGAGCATTATGCTGCGACCCTATGCAAGACAGAGCCCTAGCGCTGGTTTTCAGCGACAGCCGGCGCCGACGTAATGACCCCATGATGATGATGATGACGTCGTCCGGTGGAGCAAACAATTATTCATCAACAAGTGTTAAAACAATTATCATATTTATTAATCGAGAAAGAAAAACACAATGTATTTCATAACTAAATAAGCACACAAAAGGGTCCTATATGATTTGATTACATTTCAGCTCGAATGCACCCCCACAAAGCAACAACAGATACCTATCTACCAGATATGTATTATTAATATTACTTCATCTTCTATGCTATCGATTATGTTAACTGACCGCAATTCCAATTACTTAGCCGCAGTCAATTCAGATAATAATGGATACGGTTGGATTGAACTGAGTGGGTAAAATGTATTAAAATCATTGTGTCAAGTCAATAATACTCGTACATATAACTTGCACTAAGGTAAGCAAGTAACTTCTGATTAGTAATGACAGTATGTGACAATGACATGCAACCTTCTTGCATACAGATCTCCCAGAAAAAGTATGCTCTTCGGCAATCATCGTATATCTTTGGAAATACGAACATGTAATGACAAAATATAATATAAAGCTGTTGTTATAGCTGATCAGCGGCTGGAGTAAGAAACACAGCAGAGAGAAAGCTTAAACACGCAATGCAGGTGCTGTTCGGGAACTGAAACCAATAACGATAAACTGTTCCTCCGAACCGCACGTTACCAAATTTTGTTTCAGTGAGGTTAGTGGAAGTGCTCATGTGCCGTTCGCGGAAGTACCGTTCAAATCTGTGCTCTAAGTGGAATACCTCATTATTGCAAGACAGGAAAAACAAAATTAAAATCAAATGAAATAAATATTTTAAAAAATTAACACGCTATAAATGACTTTCTGCGGGCTACCTTACAGCTTTCGTCTAACTGTGCCAGAAAGACTTGCACGTGTTAATTTATAAGTACCTATAGTACAATTTTCCGAAATACTAAATAGGTATGAAGTGCCTACAGACCCATTTTCTCATAAAACAAACGAGTGTCCTCCATATAACAAATACTTTAAATTCCTCATTTTATTCAACACTGTAACCCCCGAAAGCTAATATTATTGATCTTTCCCGACCCTTATCACACCACTCACTGATGACACGGTAGGGTTGACTTTATGAGAACACATCCCGACTCCCGTTACCAAAGCACGGGTCCAATAGGCCGCGATGCTAATTGTGAGGGTTAACTGAAATTAGAAGCGCCAGACGACGGGTAAAATTGACTATTTCTATCGATGTAGCTTGTTTGTGTTTGTACCCGTTGTTTATTCTTAGGTGGATTATAGACTAACGGCTGTACATTGTGTTTCGATGTAACAAGCGAACAGAAATAAAATTTACGTGAGTTTGTATCAAAATCTTGTAATGCGAAAGTATTTATTGAGCATTAAAAGAATACAAGCCTTGTTTTATTCAATTATTATTTATATTATTATAAAACCATAAAACTATATTTACAGGTTGCCCTAATGCGATAGTTAGGTGCTATTATATACTATTATTAGGGCCAATTTTCGTAATAAAAACGTTCAAAATTTAGTCGCAATCGCATCATAGCGGCAATCAATGTCAAAAACTTGTAAAAAATGTAGAGAAATCAGAGGTATTTTTGACAAATTGAGACTGAGATCAGGGCCCGTATTCCCGTAATTTAAAACGTTCAAAATCTAGTCGCAGTCTCATGTCGGCGACAAAAAAATGTCAAAAACTTGTCAAAATGTAGAGAAATTAGACGTATTTTTGACAGATTGAGACTGAGATCAGACTGTGAACGTTCTTAAAATTACGAGAATTACCCCGCTGACTGTGACCGTTCTTAGAATGATGAGAATTACCCCTCTGGTGGCACTTTACTACAGGAATCTCTGAAATTTCGAAACTACGACAGTGACAGCTTGAACTCGAATCGGATGAAACACTATAGTGTCCATACAAACAGCAGTGTGACTCCATAACTTCGAATCGTGTTTGCTTGGCTCGAATCGGACGCAGTGCATATACACTCAAGCATATGGGACCATAGCTAACTCGATCATGTAGCTTATAGTTATCGTCATAGAGATTTAAAGCTTTGGTATCTTAAGTAAGCGATGAGTGGTTACACAATGACGACACGGTTGGCGCAGTGGCTGAGCGATCGACTGCTGCGCTGCGTGTCGCGGGTTCGATTCCCGCACGGAACAAATATTTGTATTGCCTACAGGTAGTTGTTCCGGGTCTGGCTGTTTGTGTATGTGAGTTTAAATATTTGTAAACGCACCCACGACACAGGAGTAATTCCTAGTGTACAACGTTTTTTTTTTTAAAAAAAATAAAAAATAATGGTTGTCCAAATACAGAGGGTTCTTTTTTATCCCCCGTCCCACTGCTGGGAAAGGCCTACTCCATATTCTTCCACATTTCCTTGTGCTGTGCCTACTCCATTCAATCGGTTAGGAACGAGTCCAAACCGTCACGCCAGTGTTTCTTACGCCTGCCTCGGTGACGACGCCCGTCTTCAGGCACCCACTGTGTGACGACTTTAGTTCATCTGTCTGGATGCATCGTATAAGTGTGACCTGCCCAGTCCCATTTCAGCCTAGCAGACTTGCCGCCAAAATCGGCGATGCCTGTCTTGGAGAGTATTATGGTGTTGCGAATTTGGTCGGTGAGTTTAATTTTTAAGATACTACGCTCCATCGCTCTCTGGCAAACCTTGAGTTTGGACCTCTGAGCCTCTGTCAAAGACCAAGTCTGAGCACCATAAGTTAGGATTTTTTGACACCTTACCAAAAACCAAAACCTAAGGCACTAGATAAAATCGTTACAAATCAAGTTGAAAACTTTTTAGCAAAAAAAAAAAAAATACTGGCACATTTAAAAAATTGACTCGATTTTTAAATCTACAAAAGTGCAGGTCATGACGATAACCAATTACAGTTTCAAGTGACAACTAATTGATGTCGTTTTCCGGGAAAAAAAAAATGCTTTCCAATTAATCTATTCTCTTGGAAACTAGACGTTTTCCAACTGACTAATTGATTCGGATATTTTTCCAGTTATTGCAAGCGAACTTTATGAAGCAGGTAATATTTGCCAATAAAACAATTTGTGCTTCTGAAAGTCAATGTTAAATTGAGCCTTTATTTTTAATTAACGCTATTTAAGTTACCTTGAAGTCTGAATATAGACGACTAGCCTCCGCCCGCGATTTATCCGCGTAAAATTTCTTGTTGCCCGACCCGGTCCATCGCATCGCATCGTCTGCCTGCGCTATTACTTCATCTTCGCTGACTTTTTTTTTGTTCAGCTCCTAAGGGTTCAACCATGATGTGAAATAGCCTATATCCTTCCTCAAGAATTGGGCTGACAAATGTAAAAATCCTTTTTTAATCCGAACGGTAGTTCCAGAGAAAAAAAAATATAAGTTGCATAAAAATGTCTACAAACAATGTGAAGCCATGACTCCTGCGCTAGGTAACAACACCTGTGTTACAGGAGCCAAAGAGATAACCCCGTTCAAGCAAACAAACTTTTCAGCTTTATTATTAACTAGCTGCTCCCCGCGGCCGCGGTTTCACCCGCATAAGTTTCGATCCCGTAGGAATATTGGGATAAAAAGTATCTTACATATTGATCCTGGTAATAAACCATCTGTGTGCCAAATTTCATCCAAATCCGTTCAGTACCTAGTTTTTGCGTGAAAGAGTATCCATACAAACTTTCACGTTTATTATTAGCAGGACATATTCTAAAGTCTGCCCCGTGAATGAAATAACTAACAAACTATAGTAAGCATCGTAATAGGATAACAAGATTACCTTGAAGTTTCCTTGACCTAAATATGAAATAAGAGTTTTTTAAACAAATAAATAGTCTGTAGACCTCCTTAATAAATAAAAACAAATTCTGGTATTTTCCCTGCAGAAGGATTTCACCGGAAAATTACTCAAGTCTTCTATGCCTATGTTTTGTCATGAAACACCAATGCAGCACAGATTTGTTTCGACTTTTAAGTACGTGATACAAAGTATTAAACTGAACAATTTTCTGTATGGGATCAACGTATACCTACATAATTAGCCCATAACGTTCCCACTGCTGGGACACAGGCCTCCTCTCAGTGAGAGGGAGTGGGCCGTAATCCATCACCCGGGCCCAGTGCGGGTTGGTAGATTTCAAATATCTTCGAATTTTTGTTTCTAGGACATGCCGGCTTCCTCACGATGCTTTCCGTCACCGTTTTGAGAGCAGTGGTGATGGAATATTTTACACTAAGTAAAATGCCTGTCTGGGTTCGAACCTACGGTCTATAACTCGTGAGTCACGGCCGTTACCACTAGGCACCACAGCTCACCAACATCTCATAATCGCGAAAAAATAATCAGCTGTCCCCAACATTTAGGTCAGGTATGTATTGAAATTTTGTATTGAGAATTTTATCGCAATTACGATGTTGGTCCCTTGGAGTAATTCGTTCAGTATGATAGTCTCACCCAGAAATATGACCCCGCCTTTCTGATACATGCTTTATATTTATTACACACTTTTTTTTTATCCCTGACCTGACTGTTTTTCAGCTTTTGACCTCGATCTCGCCTGGTGATTGGTGGTGGTGGTGGTGAAGCTGGGTAAGTTCTATGATTTGTAAATAAATATGTGAATAAGTTTATAAATAACTAAGGGCTGATTTTTCCAACGCCAGATAACTCCGATAACGGAGGAATAACTTTGAATTTTTGACAGTTCTTCCATATAAACACTGTCTATTCTATTCCACGAATAAATAAATATCGATCTATTGAAAAATCAGCCATTAGAAGTAGTAATAAAGCCAACTAATATTTTATTTCAAAGTCGAACCTGAAAAAATCGTTGGTCGTATTGAATTAAAATCTTTTAAACTATAATTCCTCAGTCTGGGCTCTCGTGTTGATGTCAAATCGAGATGACGGAGGATTTTCGATGCAACTCCAGTTAATGTCAAGGAATTGGACCCTAAAGTGGTTAAAAATAATAAGCTGGCATGTGAAATGTTGGATTCTGGCAATCCATTCATCCATTCCATCCAATTTATTATTGAATAGTCCCTCACCGAGTTGCAAAAGTTCCGCCTTGGGGTTTGCCAAAGAGCAATAGAGCGCAGCATTTTAGGCGTAAAACGAACTGGCAGAAAACGAAACACCACACTGCGCTCCAACCCGGGGATCCTAGATGCAGGTAAAAAGGCTGCCAAACTGAAATAACATTGGGCGGGTCACGATAGCCGTATGCATAGTGACCTCTGAGCAACATTCACCATTCCATTTCTATGTGGTTAATATTGTTCTAGTAAGTAATGTTTTCACTTGCTTGAGCTTTCTTGGTATTTCTAGTAGGAAGTCTATTCTCAACAGTAGATGTTTTCGTGTACTGTTAAGAGGTTCTGCTTGAATGGCTTTGCCAACCTCCACAAATGTTAATGGCATAGTGATGTCGTGATGGCCCCGTGGTTAAAGCCTCGCCTTTAATACACGAGGTTGTGGGTTCAAATCCTGGCAAGTACCAATGTGACTTTACTTTGAATGCTCACGTGCCTTCTCTGTATAAATAATCAGCATACAATGTTCCAACTGTTTGGACACAGGCCTCTTCTTTTTTAGAGAGGAGTGGGCCGTAATCCACCACGCGGCCCCAGTGCAGGTTGGTAGATGTCACATGTCTTCAATTTTTGGTTCTAGGACATGCCGGCTTCCTCACGATGTTTTCCTTCACCGTTTTGAGAGCAGTGGTGATGAAATTATTTACACTAAGTAAAGCGTCTGCCTGGGTCTGAACCCACGACCTGCTGGGCCACCACTGTTCTCAACACACTCTTACACTCTCTCTCTCTCTCTTAGACTTTATGAGAAGAAGTCTTTGCCCGGCAGTGGAACAATAGTAGTATGTTATAATTCTAATGGCATATATTAAGCGGGATCGTCCGAAAGGGTTACCGCTGCCCTGGAACATAAAGGGCTAAGGAAGGAACACGGGTGGGTTTTAGTCAGTAAGAGTCTGACACTCCCTTCTGCTCCACCCAGAGCGGGAGGAGTCATTTGATGACTTCCCATCCTGAAAAAAAAAATGGCATATATTACGAGATAAACACTATTTCATAATATGTTTAAAATAGGAAAAGATTCGAGGGTCATATTTTAGTAAAAAAAAAAATACTTCTGTTGAATAATAATTTTATTAACGATATATCAGAGTTTCCTCTTAGAAGCTTAGAGCCTCACGATCCTAAGGAAACTCAAAAAGTCACCAACAGATTGACAATGACCAAAAAAATAAGGAAATAACAAAAATGCAAAACAAAATAAAAATTTTGTATTTCACATAAACCTACATGACCGCTTATGAAACGTCAGAAGCTAGGAGCACGGTTCCAATTGATCGTTTCCTGTGAGGAAGGGCCGGCCAGAAACTCTACGGTTACTGTTTTAAAAATAATTGGCTTCAAATCACACAACCTTAACCCGAGCCCAATTTTCTATCGTCCCATACACGGCCACCATTTTGTTCTTACTATTTTCGGATAAAAACTAATTTTGTGCTTTGTTGACTTTAGTTATGTTATATTTTCATTCCGATCCGCGACCGGCTGGGGCCGGCCGATAAGACTCCATTCGAACGAAATTCATTTTACGATTTTCATTAGATATTTTTTTTTGTTTTGTATTTTGGCCGGGACTCAGAAGGGCTGGTTGAATTTATTGTTTGTATTTTAAGAGGTATGTGGCGGAGTGTGTAGTTAGCCTTACGAGGTATGAGATGCAGAGTAGGAATTGTAATGTTGGTAAAACTATATCCATGTATATTGAATAAACGTTGGCTAAATAAAGAAAGAAAATAGATTTATTTGCGGTAAACATGACGCATGAAAAGAACACAAAACAATAACAAGTTGGGGGAAAACATGTGTCACATCCACGCAAAACGGCCATCGCTCAGCATAATGCTAAAATCCTATAATAGACAGAGCCCCAGTGCTGGTATTCAGCGACAGCCGGCGTTGACGTGAATAAGAAATAAAATAAATATACATTCCAAAAAGACGTTGAAAATATCGCCTTCGTTTTACTATCGTAGACCTCGCCACAGTGGGGTAATAAGGAAGCGGTTTCAAAAATACTTCTTTTGCTTCGTCATGTCGATGACACGACACAAAAAGATGGTATAAACATGAAATATATGAAGGCAGGGGAACTTAATGGTTCTTCCATAGTTTTTTTTTTTTTTTATAACAGTCCGTCACCAACCGGGGGTTCTCTTTAGGTGCCCTTGCACAGTGCTTATAGGGATAATCGTCATTTCATTAAAAACGTCGAACCTCTGTGAGTTGGCTTCGGCTCCCAAAGGTCTGTGACCTTTGTTTTTTTTTTGAGGATGGTAAATGGTCAAATGACCTCTCCCGCTCTGGGTGGCGCGGAAAGGAGTGTCAGACTCTTACTGACTAAAACCCACCCGTGTTCCTTCCTTAGCCCTTTATGTTCCAGGGCAGCGGTAACCCTTTCGGACGATTCCGCTACCCTGGCAGGCTTAGTCCCTATCGGGCCCCATCAATCTTGCTGACATCTCTTTGAGGCGCGCGTGGAACACATACGTGCCGTCCGGCACGGGCCTGGTCCTGATCGGACGGTGAGTTACCCATTACTCTCCCCCCGCAGGCCCGCGCCTACGGTGGCCGGGAGTCGTCTTGCGGCTCCCGACGCCCGGAGCGTCTCCCGCGATGGCTGAGGCGTGAGGTCCTGTCACTCGTCCACCCCGCCACCTCCTTCGCTAGCGACTAACTGCTTCGCAGAAGGAGATGACTGCCTCCCACTCCCTCTCGCCCCGGACCATGGCTTGAACCAGGGCCGGACGCGAGAGGTTGCCGCCGCTGCCGATCGCCTCTACGAGGACACGGCGGTGCTCTGCCCAAAAGTTCCGTGACCTGCAGTGCGATTCTGAAACCATCTCACCGTGAAAACTTAGGTGAAGTGAGCGTGGAGTGAGCTGTCATTCCAACTAATGCTACGGATTGGCACTATAGACAGCTCACTCTAAGCTCACTTCAACTAACTTTTCACGGTAAGATTTTTACAGAATCGATCGGCTGACCCGGTCTCAAAAAATGTCAAAGATGTGAAACTAAAGTATTTAATAAAATATTATCTTTTTTTTTAAATTAGAGTATTGTAAGATTGGTCGAACTTAAAAGTGTCTTTCGCGTTTGCAGTTCAGCTGGGAAGTTTATTGCGCGACTTCTTCTTCCCAACTAAAGCACTACGAAGTGGTGGAGGGTGGGCGTTATGACTATCATAATAATTAATTTTGACGTTCAAAAAAACTTTTTCACAAAAAATTAAACCGCCGAAAAAACTGAAAAGCAAAAAATAATAAACCTTTTTTATTTAACCTTAATAAGGTAAGTTCTTAAGCTAATGTAAGTATACCTAAGTAATTTTGAGTTTTTTGTGACTATACCTAATCTAATAATTGTTTGCCAAAGGGCAGGAGGCATATGTGGCACTGAATAGAGTAATAATACACCACTCGGCATTAAAATCTGTGAGTGAACAATAAATCACCCCTATTTTCCCACCCTTAGAGTTGGATTTTCTTTTTCAAATTTATATGGGAACAACTTTGGCGTATACCCTTTCCAATAAAAAAAGAATTATCAAAATCGGACTACGCTGTAAAAAGTTATGCTTGGTCATACATAAAAAAAAAATATATACGTGTCGAATTGAGAACCTCCTCCGTTTTTTTCCGTCGGTTGTAAAGTGCTTTATCTCACTAGTGACTTTTGATTTCGAACCTAGTGCTAAAAAAATACGTACCTACAGGCGTAGGTATCTCGAGTCAGCGTGGGTGGCGAGAAATCGTGAGGCGAATCATATCAGCCCCTAGACAGGAAACTACATGAAGACCACGACCGCTCTAACAAAAGTGCTACGAAGAAGATTAAGAAGGTATCTCGATCATATTCTGGCCTTTTCTTTTTCCTTAGCCTACACTGTCCCACTGTTGAGCAAAACCTTCCCCAAAAGCCTTCTAGGCATCCTTTTCTAGAGCCACATCGATCCTTTCGTCATTTACTTCCTAAAATTGTTTTATACATATAAGACTAGCTGCGCCCCGCGGTTTCATAAGTTTCGATCCCGTGGGAATATCGGGATAAAAAGTATCCTGTATGTTAATCCTGGTTATAAACCGTCTGTCTGCCAAATTTCGTCCAAATGTGTTCAGTAGTTTTTGCGTGAAAGAGTAACAAACATCCACCCATCCATCCATACAAACTTTCACGTTTATATTATTAGAAGGACTAGCTGCGCCCCGCGGTTTCACCGGCATAAGTTTCGATCCCGTGAATATATCGGGATAAAAAGTATCCTATATGTTAATCCTGGTTATAAACCGTCTGTGTGCCAAATTTCGTCCAAATCTGTTAAGAATTAGAGAAAATAGAATTTACTCTCATAGTCCGATGGTACGGTAATCCGACACGACCAGGGAGAGATTAGGCGCAGGACCAACGGCGTTACGTGCTTTCCGAGGCACGGGGGTATTAAATAAAAAATAAT
Organism: Apamea anceps; assembly: GCA_951799955.1. Classification (NCBI taxonomy): domain Eukaryota; kingdom Metazoa; phylum Arthropoda; class Insecta; order Lepidoptera; family Noctuidae; genus Apamea; species Apamea anceps. The sequence goes on along the minus strand of OX637519.1, from coordinate 15,926,419 downwards.
GAAAAAGTGTTTATTCACGGAAATAACGTTAAACAGAAAAATGTTACCTGTGCCAAACTACAAAGCAGTTTGTTGGCAGACGTAGCTCCTCCTCGTAAACCTCCAACTTCCAAACTCCGGATTGTTACTAATAAATTTCCAATGGAAAACTTAATAACACATTACCCGACCTGGGATTCCAACCCAGGACCCCATGCTTAGCAGTCGCTCTTGCAACCACGATATACGGGGCAGTCAGTCTTTGCAAACCTGCTATTGTTTAGAAGAAAGTTTTTCTAACTGAACAGACAGCTGTGCCGCTGGGGAGTTTGTTGCGCCACTTCTTCTTTCCAGCGGAAGCACTAGATAGTATAGTGAAGGGCGAGCGTTTAGGGGACTGTCTTATGTTATTTTGATGTTCGAAAAGTGCTGATTCTCAGGCTAATTGGAATAAATGATAGTGATAAGGCCGCATTGTATATTTTGTAGTGTTTGATGTAATTTTTATGTTATGTATTTTTGTGGTGATGGGTGAAATGAATTTTGGAAGTTAGGAAGACCTTTGGTGTGGGACGCAACATGTGTCAACACTCTTACGCCATCCCCTCTTCCTAGTACGGTGGGCTGTGTTGGAGCGGCTGCTTCTGGTGTAGAAAACCTCAAACAGCGAAAATATTCCAACCTGATTGGGAGTTATATGTTCGAGCCGTTTGGGGTTGAAACACTAGGGCCATAGGGTTTTTCGAGATTTCTCCAAGCGGTTAGTCGACTCTTCACGTGACCAGATAGGGCTGGCCTGTTTCTTGGCCAAAGAATTAACATCGCCATACAACGTGGCAATGCTGCCAGCCTTTTGGGCACTGTTCCTGTTGACAGCGATGCGGATGAATGTTTTGATGCCCTATGATTCTTTTGCTTATTTTTTCACTTATGCATAAATTATTATTTTAAATATTAGCTTATGTACTTAATGAAAATAGAATAATTAAAACATTTTGTTTTTGAAAGTACCCTCAAAGCTCATCAGTTATGTAAATAAAAAACGGGTCAAATTGAGAACCTTTTCCTCAGACTCAGTTTAAAAGCACATCAGTGTCTATTTTTATTTTACCACTGGTCTTTTCTCAATTTATTCTATCTCGTGCCGGCACGAGCTACACGAGGCAAGCTCATGTCATGTTGTAAAGACTAGCCTTTCGGCAATTTGTTTTACTGAATGCCCAGAGGGTCCTAGGTACCCATAATATAAACTCCACTAGGTACTAAACAAAACCCAAAAACCTACCAGAATTTCTACACGTCAAACAAGCAAAATAGTATGCGGATAAGTAGTAAATCGCTCCGGTGAATATATTAGTTGGGGCAAAACGGCATAAGTCTTAAGTTCCAATACGGACGCTGACTTATGAACGCTAAGGTTTTCGCTAACTTTTCTTGAGAGTTAACCCGTAACTGGGTTCCGTGGAGCTATAAAGCATGAGCTGTTTGGAGGGAGCTCTTTTTTTATTGTAATTAGCCTTTTTTATTTATAGAATACAACACCTACACCTAACTTGATTATTGTTCACTTTCTTTCTTGATAATAACACAAGTCACTGTGTGTCTAAGCCGTTTCCTGCGCGTGTATACAGGGTGGCAGGGACATCTACGCGCAACCTGTTACCATGGATTCAGCACATGATTCTAAACACCCTCACGTCGATAGATCTCATCAGTTATTAAAAAAAAAAGTTAGCTGTTCTTTACATTTTGACCGCGTAGGTATTGCATTTTCCTATGAAACAGCAGATTTTTTTTTTTTGTTAACCGACTGCAAATTTCTACACTAGGGGGTCTAAAATTATGTGCTAGATTCATGGTTACATGTTGCGCGTCGATGTCCCTGCCACCCTGTATTTGAAACATTACAAGAAACGTTAAAATAAAGAGGCGTGGCCATATTTGTGTACGAAAACACGATATTTTTGTTTTTCAAGCTGCATGGAAAACATTCCCCGCACGGTTGATGAGGGTTAGGGTTCGTTTCATTTTCAACCGCCCGCGCCCCGCGCAGCGCGCACCTATAATATTTAGCATTTTGAAAGCTAATTCCAACTGACACAGGTTTTGAGGTTATATTGTCTTGTGAATAGTTGACACTAATCTAAAAATATTTTAATACGAAGGAGACAGCTTGTGCATTAAAACAAATGTTTATGTGTAAAGTTTTGTGTGTAATGTTTCGAAAAAACACGCGCAGAGCACGACTACTTATTTGTCATTTGTCCTTTTAAAGATTCATTAGAAAACCAGCATCAGACAGAATCTGTCTGGGAATAAGGCTGAAATCGATGTGCCTCACATGAGGCACACAGTGGCGCCGATTCCCTTGTTCACAAACTAAACTAAATTTAAGTTCAGTGCTTCTTTTTCTTTCTATTTCCTTAAGAAAAGGACAGAAGATAAATAATAGTTTTGTCTGCGCCTGATGTAAATTGACGTATTTTAAGTAGCCATGTTTTAAGTCACGTCTAATTTATCTATGGAGTATGTTAATTTGACAGAATTTAGTTCTGTCAAATTAACATACTCCATAGATAAATTAGACGTGATTTAAAACATGGCTACTTAAAATACGTAATAATGGCTACTTAAAGCACTAATATTTATCTTCTGTCCTTTTCTTAATGAAATAGAAAGATAAATATGCACTGAATTTAAATTTAGTTTAGTTTGTGAACAAGGGAATCGGCGCCAATACATTGCTGTTATGGTTAAAACATTTTTTTTTTTTTTAATATTTGTATATTGTGTTACACGATCTGTTGCCAAATAAATGTTACTCTTTTTTTCATTCTTTGTCGAAAACATATGGTATAGCGCTTTCTAACATTCATCCGTGACAACTTTACTGACATACCGACTACTTTAAGCAGCTTACAGGTGCCTTAAATATCGAGAAGCAATTCGCGTATCCGAAATATTTATAGCTCGAAGTAACCAGGAGCTGGAACAGCAGTGACGTACAAGATTTATGTGGAAATTCACTTAATGTACCGACTCCAATTTTATTAGTTTATACTTTTCAATCACACTTCTCGAGATTAAACTTCCTCCTTCACATAGCAAATTGCATTCTTGGAATATTCTGCTTACCGTGATCATGACAATTTGTTTAGTTTACTAGATCCCCAGAATGAAATAATTCCAGAAGACTAATATGTAATAGTAGTATAATTTATATTGTACTACTATGGTACATTTTGTACAGGGTTAAATTAAATTATTTAGCGAAACTCAGCAGAATTTTAAATTTTATGAAGTAAAAAACAAAACGACCTCAAATTATTTAAAAATTAACTAGGAACCAACCCTTATCTAATCAGTCCCTCAGCTGGAGGTAGATTTTACCAGGCTGTTTGTGTGATAATGATGTTATAAATATAAAATCTTGATTTACGTCAAATAATTACGAGTACGTACTAGTTATTATTTGACATACGTACAGACGCCAGCAGGTCAAGCTACCCGAAACTGTGAAATTTTCCCAATCAACCTTGAACCCTAATGCTATATAGCGATAAAGTTGCAAATCTATTAAAGAAATTTGACAGATTGTAGTAGCTTGATGTGCTGGCGTCTGTATATATGTTACGTTAACCAACCTTTTGAAATGATCGGCCCAAGCGGCAAGCGAGCAGCGTCCTTGTTGCACAGGGTGCGTGCCAGTAGCAACAGTCTCCTGAGTGTCATTGCCAACAAACTGGATTGTCCTTTCATCTGGTACTTAATTAAGTCGGCTACATGCTTCTGTAAATATTGGTAATGTCTACTAACATAGTTTTTAAGTTTTTATGTTACTTACATCTTGGTACCTTTTGTAATTATGGAATTGTATTCTGAAATAAAGAGATTATTATTATTATAAGGCTTTTGAGGGCCGAGTGTCTGACTCAAAACAAGATGGCAACGATAGTTTCGAATTTTTGACAATTCAAAAGTGCCTGAAATGGTTTAATTGAAATAAATGATTTGAGTTTGAGTTTTCGATATTGACCACGCGCCAAAATAACCTTGCAGTGTTAGTTACTAGTTAGTATTAGTAGACAAGACGTGTTACTATTAAAGTCAAAAGTTTTACTTTATTCAAAAGTCGTTTGATCATGTTTTGTCGTTTGTCTCAGTCAACGCTCTCAAGTCGACGGCAAATTAAGATAACGGAGGATGGAATTCCAGTCTATGTACTTAGTCAAAAGCTTAGTTTAACTAAACAAGCATCAGGCTTTTGAAGGAACGAATGTCTGTTCCACAATGTGTTCAGATCAGTGAAATCTGCTATCAAATAAAGTAACGAGGCAAAAGGAGTGTGTGAGGTTCGTAGCAGGTGGCATTTGTAGTTTTTGCTTACCTCCTTGGAAAGGGTAGATTTTCAAAAAACTTTGATACACATTATTCTTTACTTTCAATATTCTAGCTTAATTGAAGTGCCAGCTACAACATCATTTTTAATGGTACCCATTCAAATAATTATGTAGTTTTTTTTTATTTGGAATTAAATGTCAAATTTTGGGTAAATATCGAAAAACCCTTAAAATTCAAATATCTCGAAAACTATTGAATTTCGGCCAGAAAGAAAGCGCAAGTTTATATATTACTGCGCTCCGCGGTTTCGCCTGCATAACTTTCGATCCCGAGGGAATATCGGGATAAAAAGTATCCTATATGTTAATCCTGGTTATAAACCATCTGTGTGCCAAATTTCATCTAAATCCGTTTTGTAATTTTTGCGTGAAAGAGTAACAAACATCCATCCATCCATCCATACAAACTTTCGCATTTATAATATTAGTAGGATAGGATGTATGTAAGTACTCGTAATAAGCACTGTGATTGATTGGCAGAAATAAAAATAGTCAATCAAATCACGAAAATTATGAAGTGTGACAAGAGATCGAATTGGATTTCAGTAACTAGCGTAAAATCGTAATATTTAAATTACTAGAAGAAAATAAAGTGTTCGTCATACTTTCGTAAATTATCTTCTTTGATAGCCTAATAGAAACAAAACAATATCAATTAGGTGTAAGCTAAGTAAGTATTGCCATACAACGTGGTGACGCCGCCAGTCTCCTGGGTACATTTCAAGTCGATAGCGATACGGAGGAATTTTTTCAACGCAATATTTTATTTTATTGTGTTTGGGTGGCTTACAGCTAATAGTTAATAGATAGTTAGATCGTTTGTTAATAGTTTTAGTTAGGTTTGGTTAATATATATTTATTGTAATAGTTTGCTTGTTAATTTTTTAAGCGTCAGATAACTTTATCTGAAGAATTAATATGGCGGTTTGACATAACCCCCCCGACCGATTTCGGTCACGGTGGCCAATCTCAACCAGTGGCCAGTGGCAATCTCAACGGAGATTAGCTAGCTTAGGTACGCAGGAGATATTATAGTGCACAAGTGTGTGCGTATACACAGCGGCACTCTCTGTTCTTTTACTCTCATAGTCCAATGAGACGGCAATCTGACACGACCAGTCCGAGAGATCAGGCGCAGAACCAACAGCTTTACAAAGAGAGAAAAAGTTATCTGACGATTGAAAAATTGGCCCTTGGTATAAGAAGTTTATCCAGTGTATATATTTTTATCCTCTTTAATAAATAAATAATTATGCATTAAATTGTATCCAATATCAATCATTGTGTGAAAGAAATCATGAGATAAAACCATATTCTTTCAATAAATGGTGCCAAACACGTTCAGCAATAATGTGTCAATAGACATGATGAGTATACGTGACTAGCTTCATTGTAGTGCCTAATAAAAAATGTATTATTATCAAAAGTAGCAATGTAGGTAGTCAATGAGTCTATAAAATATAGGGTTTACACTTACCATAGCAAGATTCACAATACAGGAGAACAGTGTTGGGTCAATAGTAACAGCACTGCCTTACGAATCAGTCAGGCGTTACTTTGTGTAAATAATATCATCACCACTGCTCTCAAAACGGTAAAGGAAAACATCGTGAGGAAACTGGTATGTTTTTGAACCTAAAATTCGAAGACACGTGACATCTACCAACCCGCACAGGGGCTGCAGTCTCGACATTCATAGCGATCGCTTTAGGACCGAATTCGGTCGCAAAGTCCCGGATTGACAGGTGTAATGTATGGAGTGACAGGACTTTGCGGTCGAATTCGGTTGTAAAGCGATCGCTATGAATGTCGAGACTGCAGCCCCTGGACCCGAGTGGTGGAATACGGCGCACTCCTTCTCGCAGAAAGAGAAGGTTTGTGTCCCAGCAGTGGGAACATTATAGCCTGATAACATGATTCACAGTCAATTTTCGGAACCAATACGATAGGAATATGTTCTGTCTGTTATCGTATCTGAGATTCATATGAATCACTTCTTTTCTATCAAAATCGTAGGTCCTTGACCTGGGAACCAAATTCAAAACTGGACATACTCGTGATATCAAAAATATCTAAACCACGTAAAATAACCTTGGTGTCTACTCCGAAGTAGTATCGGCCGAATGTTCGGCCGTTTCCTGCTACGAAGTTACTATTTGGTTCGGTCGGTTCCGATCCTACACTCCTACACTCTTTCGAATATTGACTATGGTTCCGACCCAACTAAGCCGATCCGAACTTTTTTCGCATTTTTCAATAATATTCGGTTTGGCCATGTGTCGGTCCGATCCGAACATTCGCACTTTGCACTTCGGAGTAGGCCCCCTTGTTTGTTACAAAAGTAGTTATTTTTCCACTGGGCAATCGTCATCTTATTTTTGTATTTTTTTTTTGTTTTTAAAAACAGAATTATAATACTATACTATTATGAATAAATAGAATTATAGTACCGGTATATAAAAATAATGTAAAATATTTAAGTACATTTAGCAGATAAAACAATATATAAATTAAAGATAAGCGAAATGTTAGTATCTTATTCGCAATCTCCTGACTTTGATTATAATTATGTGCTAAAACTAAAACTTGTTCCCACAAAAGCAACTTAATTATCTCCTAAAACAGGGCTTCCTCTCTTCTACCCTTTTGCTGTGCCCTACAGGGTCCATAATGATCTAAATTATATAGTTAGCACCTAAAGTATGACCATTTTAATAGGTAACATTTGACGTCTGTCAGTTTTATCTTTATAGTGAGGTGACCTGCTTAAAAACATCGATTAAAGTGAATGAATCGATACGGGCTTGAAACATATGTGAATTTTAAACAAAACGAAAAAATATATTATTTTATGCCCGCCGTTATAAGGTTACGTTGTTGAATTTTTATGAATTGTCAAATGTTACCTATTAAAATGGCCATACTGTAAGTACACAACATTATGGTAAAGCAATAAAGATATTGAGTATTGAGTATTAATATTGTCTTTGCTCCCCTGAATCTGTCATCAAGCAATGGACAAAATTGACCAACTTTAATTGGTTGAATACGAGGCTTTTAGCTACTTTGTATGTGTGTACTTTGTGTCTTTTTTATTGTAATGTGTTTTTTGTTCGTGCAGAATAAACCATTTAACTTTCTTTCTTTTTTTTCTTATGTTCATTATAAAACCACTTTCTCATAAACTGTCAAGGACAACGAAGAAAAAGAAGAATAATTTTTAACTTCTCTCGTTCCACTAAAACCCATAACACATAAACAATACCCTAATCCCTGCAGGTTTCCAAAGATAAAACATTTACAAGTAAACACAAATAAAGTAAGTTTATTCAACACTTAAATAAAAATAGCGACGCGGAAGCTGGGGGATTTCCTTTGACGATAACGTGGCTGTTGAAACTACTGGGGCCATGTACCGACGGTTTAATCAAACCAGCAACTTACGTAAACTTAGTTACATTGATGTTATGGATGACTGGAAGGGAAACTGCAATTAATTTGTTTTTGAAAGCTTCGCTTTGTGTGATTAAGGTCTGATTTTTCCAATGTTAGATAATTTTATCCGAGGAATATTTTTTTTTATTTTCGACAGTTCTTCCATAGAAAATCTGTCAGACGTCAATTCTATCCCACGAATAAAAATTATCGTAGATTGAGAAATCTACAGATAATTTTTATTTTTCCATTTCAACAGTCAGATAATTTTTATCTGAGAAATAAATATTGCGGTTTGACAGCTTTTATATAGAAAATATGTCAAACTGTCAGATTTATTCTTCAGATATAAGTCATTTGAATATTGAAAAATCAGCCCTTGGCAAAGATTTAAATCGTAGATTCGCCTAGTCGCGTGAAAATATGATCGTGTTTTTGTTTCGTTTTAAAACCTCTGACACACACAATGTCCCATAGACTTGTCAAAGTCAAATCATTTCTTTCAAATAGGCAAGGCATTTGAATGTTAAAATCTACAAAAAATAGTCAATTATATATTCTAGTTCTGATTGATTCTAGTTGCCCCTTATGGCCCCGGCTGATTATGATGATGAGTGTTTTAACAGTAGCTTGTATCGTTGAGTGCCGATACGCGAGTTCGGGGACCCTTGGCATTAATTTACATTGCCACCTTGTAGGCTACCTTTTTTAACGTAACACAAAGTTGTCAAAAAATAAAAGGTCCGCTTTGACATTGACAGTTCTAGTAGTTAATAAAGATCAAATTCGCAAAACACGTATTCGTTTGTATGAAACTGACAGGTGTCAGGAACGCATTCTCAAATGTCAAAACGGGCCTTTTATTTTTTGACAATTTTAACGTCACGCTAGTTTTCCTTGAAGGTTTAGGCAGAGGTTTGCCCACATTTCGCCAATTATGTTTTTTTTTATCCCATTCCCATTTTCTATTTTTCCAGGGGCGAGCCTATTGTCATCAACCAAGCACAAGTCCAGACTCCAGGCTGCTAATGATAAATTCCTGACGGAAGAACCCAATAACACTGTTCGCGACCTGAGAATCGTCATGGCTGGCTCTTGGTTGGCATTATACAGGGTGGCAGGGACATTGACGCGCAAACTGTAACCATGGATTCAGCACATGAGCTTAGTCCCCATAGCGTTGAAATTTTTCGGCGGATATTAAAAAAAAAATATTGCTTTTCCATACATTTTGACCGCGTAGGTATTGCACTTTTCTATGAAACAGAAGATTTTATTTTCAGTTCAGTTTGCGTGTCGATTTCCCTGCCGCCCTGTATTATGTAATCGGTATTATACTCCACTTAGGCAATAAACAGATCTTAGAAATATTCGAACCCAGTTCCCCATTACATAACTCCAAAACGTGATATAATTTATATTCTCCCCAAAATCTAAAATGTTTCTTCTAGTCGTTCTAACTCAATGATGTTAGTAGATCTTGTCTGAACGTTAATACCTCTTATCTAGAGATAAGCTCAATTACACTGGTTATAAGCGGTTTGTTACCGGTTCAAACCGGTTTTAGTGCAATATGTTTGTGTAAACTAGCACTAGAATTTGGGTTGTTTCACTTAATTAACTCACTAAATCCTTTATTTATAAACTTGCTTAAAGTTAAGTAATGATTAGCGACTGTTCAACCATAACTTTTTGACGTTTAAACATCTCTTAACTTTAATCAACGTTTATAAATAAACCCTTTATTGTTTACATGTTGTCGTAATTTAGTCCAAAAGTCTGACAATCAGTCTTAGTAAAAGGGGTATCGTGTTACCCAGTAACTGGGTCGTGGAAGTCAAATCGAGCTGAATACCAGTATTTAACATGCTTCATGTTAAATACTACGACGGCACGGTTGGCGCGGTGGTTAAGCGATTGACTGCTGCGCTGCGTGTCGCGGGTTCGATTCCCGCACGGAACAAATATTTGTATGACCTACATGTATTTGTTCCGAGTCTGGGTGTTTTTCTATCTATAATATGTATGTATTTACAAAAAAAAAAAAAAAAATGTATATAAGTAGTTTATCAGCCATCTTGTTACCATAACACAAGCATTAGGTTTCTTAGCTTGGGACTAGATGGCGCTGTGTGAAATGTCCAGGGATATTATTATTATTACTGGTATTCAGCTGCATTTGGTAAGACTGTAAGGTGACCCCACATAGTTGAGAAAGGCTAGGCACATAGATTTTGCTGTCATAATTTATTTTCGCAGGAATATTTAAAATAAAACAATTTAGATTGTTCCTAATTATTGTCTACGTATTTTCTCTTATTTTATACTTGTACAGACGCCAGCACATCAAGGTACCCGAAACTGTCAAATTTTTCCAATCAACTTTGAACCTAATGCTTTAGCGATAAAGTTGAAAATCTATTAAAGAAATTTGACAGATTGTAGTAGCTTGATGTACTGGCGTCTGTACATAAATTAAAATTATTATTTGAAGACTGTTATCTTTTTAAATTATGTAAATATAATGTAATTTAAACTATACAAATATTTTATTATTACTAGTCTAAAATGTAAATGTCTTTATGTTGTAATTAAACTACGTATTATGAAAATTTCAAAAAATTTCAATAACCTTAGAAAATTATCCATTAAATTAAATCTAACCCCGAATCCTTTGTACCTAAATCCTAAGAGAAAGTGACATTTATTTATCTAAAGTGCTAAGAAATCCGTTCCATATTATAATAAAAAAGTGATAAAAATCGGCGGATGACATAAAAAGTTTCGTCTAAACTTAGGGAAAAAATTGGCAACATCATTTGTTGAAATTGAAAGAACATATGATATTTCTTTAAGCTATAAAACTGCCCCTAAAAGTCTAAGAACTGTGCCTAAAAGTTTTAGATAAAAGGATGTAAATCTAAGTAGTTTCTTGTGTCGTAAAAGGTGGGTCACTTTGTCCCCGACGTCGCCGTATCGTTGACTTTCTACCGAACAGTGGATTTCGGTGTTGCGCATTCGGTCTTGTAGGGTTAAACTAAGCATGGCTCGCTTCATGGCCCTTTGTGCTACTCGTTTGCAGTGGACAGTCTCTTTGTGAGCATATATGTCTGGGCACCGTACGTCATTGTTGGAAGGACACATTGGTGGAAAAGGCGGGTTTTTAGGCACTGAGGTATGTTTTTGATCCGAAAAATATGGTCCAGCTTACCAAATGCCCCCCAACCAAGCTGTATTTTTCTGGAAATCTCTATGCTGGAATCTTCTTGTTAAAAATAGAACATGTACCAAATAAACGTAATGGTTAACCATCTCCTGGCGCTCATTTTCAACTATTACAGCTGTATTACCGCATGCTATTACCGTATTATTACTTTTACCGCATTATTACTTTAACCGCGTGCTATTAGCATATTATTACTATTACCGCATTATTACTATAACCGCGTGCTATTACCGTATTATTACTATTACCGCATTATTACTATAACCGCGTGCTATTACCGTATTATTACTATAACCGCGTGCTATTACTGTATTATTACTATAACCACGTGCTATTACCGTATTATTACTATAACCGCGTGCTATTACTGTATTATTACTATAACCACGTGCTATTACCGTATTATTACTATTACCGCATTATTACTATAACCGCGTGCTATTACCGTATTATTACTATTACCGCATTATTACTATTACCGCGTGCTATTACCGTATTATTACTATTATAAATAATAATAATATCCCTGGACATTTCACACAGCGCCATCTAGTCCCAAGCTAAGCAACCTAATGCTTGTGTTATGGTAACTAGATGGCTGATAAACTATTTATATACATTTTTTTTTTTTGTAAATACATACATATTATAGATAGAAAAATACCCAGGCTCGGAACAAATACATGTAGGTCATACAAATATTTGTTCCGTGCGGGAATCGAACCCGCGACACGCAGCGCAGCAGTCAATCGCTTAACCACTGCGCCAACCGTGTCGTCATTATTATATTATATTATCACGTGCTATCACCATATTATTACTATTACCGCGTGCTATTGCCGTATTATTACTCTTACCGCGTCCTATTGCCGTATTATTATTATCACCGCGTGCCATAGGATATAAATTATGGTGTATGGTATTATTCGAACCAAACGTGACGTTACGACCGTACTCAGCGGTTCAGTGGGTATTTTATGATAGACAAAACATTATCCGGGTGAACGGCACCGGTGCCGGTGCGACGGCAGTGTGTGCACAAGAATAAACGTGTTTTGTACTGCTGGCACAATCTTGAGCCAAGTTCTAGCGGTCACGCCGTATTCGAAAATTCAGGGGCCGGGATCCCGACTCTTAGTTGACGAACGTGCGGTGGACACGCGGCCGTAGTAAATGTATATATCGCTACTTCGCCGCCGTCATCTCGTTCTCTTTGATTGTGGTGGTTACATGCTATTAAAACCAAGTAAACATTACCCGGTTTATAAGCCTACTACAACCAAGCTAAAATATCTCCTCCTTCATAAAAATTAACTTCGCAAAAATTTACATTCCAAAATCCAACAACAGAGCAACCAAAAAGTACAATCGTCAACAAAAGTGTTACAGAAATAATTAATTTCTCTTGCCCACTAGGTCCTGGGGAACTGGGTCAGTTTTGGCCGTTATTAATGCTAAAACTGTCACCGTCACTCGCACTGGCAATTTGCACCAATTAAAATTCCGTACGTGTCGCCTGCCATACATTTTGTTTGAACATCCGCCGAGAAATACAGTACCAGTATTGTCCTGTGTACTTAAACGGACGTGTTTAACGTTTACACACACGTTCAGGGTTAAGTTACAGGCGACTTGGTTGAACTTTTCACATAGACTTTTCTTCACACCCTTTGATGTGAAAACCTGTAAGAATGCTCTTTGCACTCTTTCTGAACAGTAAACGAAACTGTATACTCGGCGCTGAATCGCTTATACTCGGATCCATTTATGTAGTTTACCAGGTGACTCAAATCAGTGTAATTAGTATAAGTTGGTGTACAGACCTATATGTATAATTGGCCAACGCCTCATTAAATTATGATGTGAAAATCTTCCTCTTTTTCTCGACCATAATATATTTGACAAATATAAAAAAGTCGGTGGCAAACAACGAAAATGCGAACCCAACGACACCGACTTCCGAAATTAAAGTTATTTTCCACTTTGTAGTGTCGTTTTTGGAAGTCGATTGTTTTTTTTTTTTTCAAAAAAGCTTTTATTTTTCATCACTTTTAAGTTGTAATTTTTACCAGTCATTTTGGTTTAAAAACCAACGTACTGAACCGTTTTTGATAAAATTTCTATGGAACCATTTGGAAAGTATACCCTTTCCAACAAAAAAAGAATTTTTCAAATCGGTTGGCAGTGACGGAGTTATGCGCGAACAAACATAAAAAAAAAATACAAACATCCGAATTGAGAACCTCCTCCTTTTTTAGAAGTCGTTTAAAAATAAAAATAAGTCCGTTTCCAACTGGAATAAGTTCGATGATAATTTTTTAATACATATAATGATAGACAGACAGTCTTGATCAATAGCTTCTGTAAACGTTTCATCACCATTCTCCTGCCCTTATCCCAGTTACACGACACGGTTGGCGCAGTGGTTAAGCGATTGACTGCTGCGCTGCGTGACGCGGGTTCGATTTCCGCATGGAAAAAATATTTGTATGATCTGCAAGTATTTGTTCCGGGTCTGGCTGTTTGTGTATGTGAGTTTAAATATTTGTAAACGCACCCACGATACAGGAGAAATTCCTAGTGTGGGTGTCAAAGTTTTTAAAAACAAAAAAAAAAAATTTGGTTTCGGCGATGCTTGGCTTTTTCTTCCATACTTCTCTGTTAGTTGTCATCTCGGTAGTCACCTGTTATCCAGCCATATCATCATATATAATTATCTATCATCTTTCACACATGACAGTCTCCCGATCGTTTCTTTGTTCTTCACCAACACAAAGGCATTCACAGTAAACACAGCTGGGTGGCAGGGACATCGACGTGCAACCTGAAGGCCAATTCTCGTAATTTAAAACGTTCAAAATCTAGTCGCAGTCTCATCTCGGCGACAAACAAATGTCAAAAACTTGTCAAAATGTAGGGAAGTTAGAGTTATTTTTGACAGATTGAGACTGAGATCAGACTGTGAACGTTCTTAAAATTACGAGAATTGCCCTTGTGTTACCATGGATTCAGCACATGAGTCTGAACCCTCTGCGTTGAAATTTATCGTCAGTTATTAAAAAAAAAAAAAAACTGTTCCATACATTTTGACTGGGACTTTTTCGAAAAATTTTAACGCTATGGGTCTAGAATCATTTGCTAAATTCATGGTTACAGTTTGCGCATCGACGTCCCTGCCACTCTATATACTTGCTCCGCCGTCTCCTTTAACTTACGCCATAAACAAAAGAGCAGAACAGCCAACATAATTAAAGGATATTTAATGTAGACAATAGGTAAGTGCCGCGTACACAGAATTTTAATTCTAAGCTTATGCCCATTTAGATTTGTCGTTAGGACTGTACCTACGTGGTTAGAATAAGCCGCGTAGGCCGTTATAACCACTTTTTGTCTGCATTTTGGGTAATTTTTTCAGATGAATATTTTGTAGGATTATTGCGGGGTTATTGTACTCTGAATTTAGGAGGTTATTTTTTTGTATGATGGTAAGGGTCGTTTGAGAATACGGGGATGAGTCAGGTTTAGTATAATTAAATAGATCGTATAATAGCACCGATTCCCTTGTTCACAAACTAATCTAAATTTAAGTTCAGTGCATCTTTGTCTTTCTATTTCATTAAGAAAAGGACAGAAGATAAATATTAGTTTAGTCCTGTCAAATTAGTCAGCGCCTGACGTAAATTGACGTATTTTTAGTCGCCATATTTTTAATCACGTTTAAACTGTCTATGGAGTATCTTAATTTGACAGGACTAAACTAATATTTATCTTCCGTCCTTTTCTTAATGAAATGGAAAAAAAGATACACTGAAATTAAATTTAGTTCAGTTTGTGAACAAGGGAATCGGCGCCAATAACTATTTCGTTGAGAATGTAAAAAATAATATTTATTATCAGCTTTATACCCTTACTAATGTACAGACGCCAGCAGGTCAAGCTACCCGAAACTGTCAAATTTTCCCAAACAACCTTGAACCTTAATACTTCAGTGATAAAGTTGAAAATCTATTAAAGAAATTTGACAGATTGTAGTAGCTTGATGTGCTGGCGTCTGTACCAAACCCATAAATAAACCATAATTTCGTTTTCATAAACTCTTTTGTTAGTCCTGCGCTACGAGCCGGTCTACAAGCTACGGTCTACGCGCTACGTGGCTACGGCGTAGCAAGCAAATGCCAACCGAACATCAACTGAAAACCGCAGACTGTCTGGCTTTACTTTGATACACAAACAACATAGTAACCATCAAGTTGAAGCTTAGGCTGAATTTTAGGCTAAATCTAGGTATAGATATTGTTCTAGTTGAAATTACTTTTCCTAGAAATACCTTAATAGGAAACTGGCTCACGTAAAAATACCAAGAGATGGAAACATTCAAGTAAATACAGGACTCATTATGAAAAACATTTACCACTATTATAGCACCAACAGTTGGTTAAGGGATAACGGCTGAACCACTTAAAGAGCACTTATAACTATTAATTAAACATAAACGTGTGGGGATTACGTTGGATTGCGGCTAATGTTGCCATTACTATTATCTTTTAAGACTAATCATTTTAATAGGCATTTTATTAGTCTTATTACCGCTATTAAGTGAATATGTTGCTTTTAGGAATATTGTTAGAAGGGTTAGGTTTTGTTTGAATTAATGAAATATTTTAGATTATGTACCTACTAGGTTTTGCCCTCGGAATCGCCCGCGTGGATGTTGGATATCGTCCCATACAGCATACTACCAGGATAAAAGTATCCTATGTCCTAATCCAAATCACGGCCTTTCCGTATGCCTTTCATCCAACTAAAGAAATGCTTGGTTTCCTATACAAACTTTTATCCCTTATATCACCCCCTATAGGATTATTTTTGAGAAAAAAAGTAGCCTATGTCCTTTCCTAGGATGCTATCTATCTCCATGCCAAATTTTGTTGAAATCCGTTTAGTGGTTTAGGCGTGAAAAGATAACATACAGACAGACAGGCTTACTTTAAAAGGAGATAGCTTTTTTTGTTCGAAGATTCGGCCCACCAAAAATTGTATTGTCTATTAATGAAACGCATGTTAATTTTTTCTTGTGAACTCTAGATTACAGTAGTAGTAATAATTATGCTGAAATACTGCGGGAATACTGAGAAATAAGAATAATATTAGTATGCCTGATTTCTGTCAAATGTGTGCACTGACTGGACAGGTCCTCTCAATCTGTGTGGTTCTTTCCTCACAAGACCATCTGAGGCATCGATCTACATGGTCTTCAATGGTCTGACCAAGATTATGTCTGGACTTTAAAAGAGACTGTGACCTCTGAGTTTGTTTCTACTACTAGGACTAGTCGGGACTAGTCAGATAGGAAACGCCGACCTCATCTAGTTTAAAAAATATGATTGACGTGTAAAAGTGTTTGTACAAACCTTCTTACAGAAATAAAATAATTTATCTTATGGATTAGGTTTATGAATATAGTTTCTCACTGCTAGATATATGACTCTTCCCAACATTACCACTAAAAACTGACCTCAATCTCGATCTGTCATCCCTTTCCTATCCTTTTTCCAACTATGTTGGGGTCGGCTTCCAGTCTAACCAGATGCTGAATGTCTTTTTAGCCGACTTCAAAAAAAGGAGGAGTTTCTCAGTTCGTTGGATTTTTTTTTAAATGTTTTTTCCCCGATTACTCGAAGACGGCTGGGTTGATATGGATTATTTTTTGTTTGAAAGGTATTACGTCATCGGATCTGATAATGGGGTCCTGGAAAAATCGAGGCAACTCTTCAAAAATTGTAGGCACACATGTATTTTTCACTTTTTATTTGTGGTAACAACTAAAATGTAATACAAAAACTTTTTTAGTAAGAAAAACAGTACAAAATGAAAAAAAAAAATACAAAAATATTTATTTCAACTTAAACATTGTGTCATACATAAATTGAGGCAGACCCAGTGAGTTACAAAAGTATTTGTGTCGGAGCTGTCTCGCTCTTCCCATAAGTGGAAACTTAACAATGATGAGGCGTAAAAGGTTTTTTTTTTAATAAAGAAAAGTAAAAAAACTGCACAGTTTGCGACATAGAAATAAAATAAGCAGCAGGCAACACAAAAAAGCAGTATTCCAAAAAAACTTCTTAGGAATGGCACCACATATTTATAATAAATTACCTAATACTTTGTTATGTATAACAGATATCAATGTATTTAAGAAGCAACTCAATAATCTACTGATAAGTAAGACATACTACACAATTAATGAATACCTGTCAGATAGAAATTTGTGTGTCTAATAATAATACATAATATAATTATGGTGAAGACTGGGGTCCGATTTATTTTATTAAAATTATTTTATTTGTATTATGTGTTGATTGTATTAGACATTATTTAATTATTAGAATATTATTACTCTGAAATTACCTACTTATTAATTTGAATTTATGAAATTACTTAATTATTTATTTATATTTATGACATTGTATACTTTATTTATTGGTTTCAAGTTATGACATTGCCTATGGTATTATTTTGAAATAATGAAATTGTATAACGTATTAATCTGAATTTATGACGTCATAGTATAATTTTAATGATAATTTTGCATGCCTGAATTGGTGCAACACAGTGGACTGCGCATTCACTTGACATCTAGAAATGTATTTTATGTACTGTGTTGAGCAATAAACAATTGAATTTGAATTTGAATTTGACAAAAATAATATAAAACATTGATTTAGCAGCTCTCAGTGTGTGTTTGTGTATGTATGTAAGTGCATGAGTGTTGAGGGGGTGTGTGTATACGTGTGTGAGTGTAACCATTCTTTTTTTTTTTTTTTGCTAGTCCTGGTTAGAATATTTTCTGTTTCGTTATACGTTAGGGATCTCAACAATTTAATTATTGCTTTTTTACAATCATATAACACCAGGGGATATATATCTAATTTACGGTTCAGTTGATTATAGATGTACGTGGATTGTGTAACATATTGACGTCTAGCAAAGGCGGTTCGAATCCCTGGGGAGTAGGCCGCTATATCTCTGCGCCTTCTGCTTTGAGATGCTGGGTCAAAAGGAAGACACTTATGCAGGGTTAAGGACACGTAAAGAATATAAAGTTTTCTAATTGAGAGCAAGTTGCTAACTCTGTAGAGGTCAGTTGTAGGGTACCTAAATGGTTTGAAGTACATCAAATTATGTTATAAGTGATCGCTGAGCTCTTTCCAGATCGAGGAATTTAATTTTGGTAGCTCCACCCCAAATTGGAATGCATTAAGTTATTACAGATTACGCCAGAGCTATATAGCTATATGTTATGCGGACATAACATGTCGTAATATTTTGACCACCCAAATGAGCTTCCTGATCCTTTTCATAAGAATCTCGATTTGAGGGTGCCATGACAGTCTTCGATCAACAATTATGCCCAAATATTTAGTGGAGCTGACTTGTTGAATGGTTTGACAGGTACAATTATTGCTATTGATTGCATTATTTTGACAAACATGAATCGCAATGCCAAAATCAGGTCCGGGCTGTGACCTCTGGTCTGGGGAAAAGCAGATGAAATTAGTTTTGGTGGTATTGAGGGTTAATAGGTTTGCTTTAAGCCAGCCAGCTATCTCAGTCAGACCCTCTTCAGCGACAGCATTTACATGTTGCCATGACGTTCCTGAGAAAACAACCGCAGTGTCGTCTGCGTATGAGAAAATTTGCCCTCCATTGATCTGCATATTGCATAGGCTGTTAATATAAATCAAAAAGAGCGGCGGACCCAAGACACTCCCCTGTGGGATTCCGTAGTAGACGTCCTCCTCGGCACT
The DNA here is from genome assembly GCA_951799955.1 of Apamea anceps. Taxonomy (NCBI): domain Eukaryota; kingdom Metazoa; phylum Arthropoda; class Insecta; order Lepidoptera; family Noctuidae; genus Apamea; species Apamea anceps. The sequence goes on along the minus strand of OX637519.1, from coordinate 15,907,571 downwards.
ACATAAGCCATTTAGTTTATGCTATCAAAAGCTTTCTTAAGATCTAAGAACACTGTTAAGCATTTATGACCCTTATCCACTTTATTAACAATGTCAGATCATCAGATGTCAAAGCCGTAATAGCGTCTTGAGTTGAACGTCCTCTCCTAAACCCATACTGTGCATTTGATAGAATACTGTATTTTTCTAAGTAGTTAATTAATCTCTTATTTATTATTTTTTCTAAAATTTTTGAAATTGATGACAGCACAGATATGGGGCGATAATTGCTAACATCGTTAACGTCCCCGCCCTTGTGCACAGGAGTGACCACGGAACACTTTAAATCTTTCGGGAAAATTCCCGTTCTGAGACATAAATTAGCTAGCTGGCTTATCAGGGGAACCACAAAATCTCTGGACATTTTTAAATATTTTGTCGGTATACCGTCCTAACCTGGTGCACTTTCAGAGTCAAGATTTATTAGGATACTGTCCACTTGCAGTGGATCAGTCTCCAACAATACGAACGAGGAAGCCCAGGAGTTACTAAAGGAGCTGTTCACTACCGGGATCCCAGTCTGAGTAACGATACTTTCAGCTAAAGATTTGCCCACGGTGATAAAGAACAAGTTAACTCTATTTAATGAGTTTAGGGGATGTGCGGTAATATTAAGAAGGCGGGTATTTGAAGTTTTAGGGTTTTTAAACTGTGTGATTTCATTTATTGTTGACCAAAGATGTCTCGGATTTTTGGTTGATTTTTTTATTTGTTTTCTATAGTATTGTCTTTTTATCTTTTTTATCAAGTTGGAACAAAAGTTATGGAAGCGCTTATAAGTAATTATTAAAATTATGTTAAAGGATTCTAATCTAGTTCGCCGCTGCATTTTGTTTCTAAGCCTTATGCAGCATAGTGCTCCCGTAGTAATCCAGGGCTTTAAAGCTCTTTTACCACACAAAAGGAACTAATTTTCAGAAATTAAAGTATTTTTTCATTTTGTATTGTTTTTGATATGAATATATTGTTTGGCAGTGTTGATTTGGAAGAAGATTGTTCTTTTTTATAAGTTTTTTCCCTTGAAGCGACAGCCTATTTGACCTCCACAACCTAGTCTAATCGATAAGACAGATTGTGAGGCTGTCGGGCTTCTCACTGCCCGTAACGATGGTCAAAGATCTACGAACGACAACCGAGACCAACGGCTTAGCGTGCTTTCCGAGGTACGGAGGATTCTCAATATGTAATGCATGGTCACCTATGCGCGAACTGGCCGTGGCAAGCGTAGCTTAACCTTTGATTGACCCACATGGCTGTTATCATTAAGCCACGAGCCGACCTATGCTGGCAAAATGGTACTTCTTTGGAGAAAACAGAAGTGATGTTACGTATATATATTGAGGAATTGTGCTAATCCATGCGTCATGTTCGTGAACGCCGTCATTAGGGACTGGTCATCTCTTTGCTGCCATGGCTTATTTTATTTTAATTTTATATTTGAATTGTTTTTTTTTTATATTTTCATTACGGCTGGTTTTAACGTTCTGCATCGTCCTGACGTGCATCATTTTTAACCCCCGACGCAAAAAAGACGGGGTGTTATAAGTTTGACGTGTCTGTGTGTGTGTGTGTGTGTGTGTGTGTGTGTGTGTATGTCTGTCTGTGGCATCGTAGCTCCCGAATGGATGAACCGATTTTAATTTTGTTTTTTTTGTTTGAAAGATGAATTTGTCGGGAGTGTTCTTAGCTATGTTTGATGAAAATCGGTCCAAGATGGCCGCCGCTACAAAATGGCGGATTACATATTTTTTCACAACTCCCTCAATATGGGTATCAAATGAAAGGGCTTGAGTAGTAGAATACTATACACTATGATAAATTTCAAATCCAAGATGGCCGCCACCACAAAATGGCAAATTACATTTTTTTTTTCACAACTCCCTCAATATGGGTATCAAATGAAAGGTCTTGACTAGCAGAATACTATACACTATGATAAATATCAAATCCAAGATGGCCACTACCACAAAATGGCGAATTACAAAAAACCTGATTAAATACAAAATTACCTGAATCTTAAAACGCAAGAAAATAAAAGAAAATAAATAATGAGAAGTCCCTACAAAAAGCATGAAATAAAAAATTAAATTAAAAATTTAAAAAACCCCCGACTACGTGAAACCCTATAAGAAAAAAATAACCTTGAAATTATGACCCTACGTAAGTACGAATGAATTTTTTTGATTAAATATTGTCCTGTCGGGGGACCGCTACTATTTTAAACTTTAACAGAACGTTAGGCTAATAATTAGAGCGGTCCCCCGACGGGACAACATTTAATCAAAAAATTTCATACGTACTTACGTAGGGTCATAATTTCAAGGTTATTTTTTTCTTTTTATAGGGTTTTTATTAAGATTAATGATGTAACCAATATTTTGTAACTATATTATTTTTGATTTAAAAGAGTTTTCGTGGAGTTTCTTGCTCGTTCTTCTCCATAGATACCTACTAAGCTTTGGAATGGGCAACCAGATTCATCTTTCTGACTTTTTTATAAAAATAAGTCATTTTTCAATTCAATGATTTATTTGAAATAAATGCTTTGAGCTGGAGTTTGAGTTTATAATTATATTCAAATCCTTGTTTCCAATTGATTTTATTTGCACTTAAATAAAAATATGAACTTCCTCACTTTAACACTATACATACCCGTGTTAATTAGGTTGATTTTATAATTACTTAAGCTATGAAAATGCCATAAAACTTAAATGCAAACGCAGGTTAGTTTCATTGTTTTATTTTGGCCAATATTTCGTTATTAATACAAAATATCAGCTTGAAACTATCCTACGGTTTAATAGAAGCAAGTTTTTTAAACTGAACAGACAGCTGTGCTGCTGGGGAGTTTGTTGCGCCACTTCTTCTTCCCAGCGAAAGTACTACGAAGTGGTGAAGGGCGGGCCATTTGGGTGACTCTCTTATGTAATTTTGACGTTCGAAAAGTGCTGATTCTCAGCATAATTTGAATAAATGAAACACAAACTCAAATCATTTACAGGCACTTTTGAATTGTCAAATGACTTTTGATTTTTTTTTTTATTTAATCAGCAAAAAAAAGTCCGCACATCCGTAAAAATCAACTTAGGTACTATGTATAATAATATCACGAGAACATAGCCCTCTCGTTTTTATCCTCGTAAAATAAGAATAAAAGTACAATATAATCGTATTTGGTATAATAACAGTCTTTATCTTAAACAAAATACGGAGCTTAAGCAAAAATAATATAATTCAGGCCAACCGTTTGGCTACAAAGGGCCAGCCCTCTTCAAGGCTAATTTAGACCGCTTCGGGCGACCCTAGTTAGTTATTAATTTACGACAAATCGTATAAACTTTGTGCGGGGGAAGGAGTTGTGTTTCAAAACACAACTCCTGTGTGTTATGTAATGGAGTAATTGTAGGATATTATCCGAGTCTGAATGTGAAAGTGGAGTAGAAAATTGACATACAATGCCAAACTGTTGCAGTTTTTAAAAGAAGATTAAAAGAACAATATCTTTGTTGTGTTGTGTATTTATTTTGATTATGTTATAATTATTAACATTACATAGATGTATGTATGTTTATTTGTACCATCATCAGCTGCCGAGCCTCTTCCCAACTATGTTGGGGTCGGCTTCCAGTCTTATTGGATGCACCTGAATGTATGTATGTTTATTTGTATATATGTAAGTATATTCTCATAATATTTGTTTAGTTTTTTTAAGTAAATTGTTTACGATTTTATGTATTATTTTGGTCTCGTTCACTCTTTCACACGCTGTCCACATCTCTTTATCTATTGTCCTATCGAAGGTATGCCGGCCGGCTGGAAGATTTTTTTTAATTTTTTTTTTTAAATGTAATAAGCATCACCTTTGTACCTATTTTTCTGTTCAGATTTTTAACCCCCGACGCAAAAACGACGGGGTGTTATAAGTTTGACGTGTCTGTGTTTTCTTGTCTGTTTATATACAGCGTGTAAATAAATGGTAAAATTAATAAAAATAAATCATCATCATCTGCCTAGCCTATTCCCAACTATGTTGGGGTCAGCTTCCAGTCTAACCGGATGCAGCTGAATACCAGTATTTTACATGGAGCGACTGCCTATCTGACCTCCACAACCCAGTTACTGGGTAATACGATACCCCTTGGTAAGACTGGTTGTTGTTAATAAAAATAAATAAATAAACAATATATATAAATTCACGGTTTTTTCCCATGGGGATATGCAGGCACTACAGAACGCCGCTAATTGTTTCGATCCTTACAAACTCCTTTTGCTTTGTTTAAGTTTATCTGGTCATACACGCGCGCTGATTGCGAATACTACACACCTGACCTTTCTGAAGAACATCATTCTGAAGGAATAGTAGTGACTTCATCCAGCGAATTCTTGCATCTTTGTTCTTTGGTCAACTTTTTGAGGTCTACCCGCACAGTCACGAGCAAAAGTATGTATACACTCGGTATACATATACCTATTTGCTCTATTCAAAAGCGATTTACTCCTTTATTTTTTAATGAATTTTTATGTTGTTACGAACATAGCATTCTCGAACCCATAGGTTTATGTAATGTGTCGTATTTCAACGTTGCATTCGTTATTTCACGAAAAAATCGCAATTGAAAGTTGCCAAGTGTTGACATATTGGTGCTCGTGACTGTACCTTCCATTACTGATTCCAGACGCCTTTGTTCATCAGTGAACAAACGTGAAACTAAGTGTAAGTTTCAAACTGAAATATAATGATGATTTAAGTGTTAATGTCCAGACACACAGACAGACAGCGGCAGACACAGACATAGACACACACACAGAGACAGACACAGGCAGACCACAGATACAGACAGACAGACAGAGATACTTAAACATACCTCTTTACTGAATTTTGAGAATAATTTTCAACCACTAACAAGAATTTGTGCATGATGAAATAGGCGTCCTATTTCATCATGCACAAATTCTTGGTATTATATTCATTGCAATTCTCTTAGGCAAGAATCAGCACAGGGTTTTGAAACTCATGTAAGGAAGGGGCTTGTGGCCAAGTAATAACAGCCGTACGGATCGATCGATCAGATTAAGCTACACTTGTAGCGGTTGGTCCGTGGATGAGTGACCATCTTAACATACTACCTTCCGTGCCTCGGAAAGCACGTTAAGCCGTTGGTTCCGGCTGTCATTCTTGGATCTTTGACAGTCGTTACGGGTCGTCAGAAGCCCGAAAATCTGTCCACTTACCAAGGGGTATCGTATTACCCAATGACTGAGTTGTGGAAGTCAGATAGGCAACCGCTTCATGTAAAATACTGGTATTCAGCTGCATCCGGTTAGACTGGAGGCTGACCCCAACTTATTTGGGAAAAAGCTAGGCAGATGATGACTCATGTAAACAATAATTTTCCTTAAGTCATTTATTGTCATTGTTGCTTTAGGGAAAATTCCTTCCTTCAAAATAATATAAAACACGTAAAAAATTAGGATGACCCAGTAACAATAAATATTTAAGAATCCAACGCTTGAATTATTATTTCGAGGACGATTTCGCAACATTAAAAATGTAAGACCATTTACGATTGTCAAGCAATTTGTATGATTTATTCATAAAAATGGACACGCTCTGGGTCTCTTGGGTTTGTCCATTTTTCACCATCCACTTCCGAAAAAGGTCGTTTGCCTAAATCATTATATCGAATACGACAATTTGTATAATTTAAAACGTTATTTGACTTAAACAATGGACTGTAGAAGTGGTTTTTATTTTTGGAATAATTGAAGTGCTTTTTGCTTATTTTGTTTTGTTGCCAGAGATATAGCAATGGTGGCCTAGTGGTTATTGGCATTGTTATGGTCGTAGGTTCGAGTCCAGACAGGCGCTTTACTTTGTGTTAATTATTTCATCGCCACTGTTCTTAAAACGGTGAAGGAAAACACGTGAGGAAACTTGCATGTCCTGAAACGGATTAACCGCGGTATGCGTAGCTGAACCTGATTGATCTAACCATGCGGCTCTTATTACTTAGCCCTAAGTATCTTGGTAAAAATTAAAGTAAAGTAAAAAGTAAAGTTGGTACACAATATTGCAATTCTGATTGCTAGAAGTCTTTGTCATAACAATAAACAGTACTTAATCATAACTATCCAAAAAATATTGGTAATGTTTTTGTGATCTCTATCATGTTTTGCATATTCTTCCTCTTATTTATTTCAAAAGTTTCTGACAGTATTGCGTTACAAAAGTAATATCAAACAGTCTGAACAACATAAATAATCGAGAAATAAGCACAGACGCGTACGTTCGGGAAATAAATATTTGGGTTGTAACGTAGTAAATAAGAATCAGCGGAAAAAGATTAAACCGGATTTAAATTACAAAACTAATTTCGCTAACTTATTTATTCATTGCTAATGTAGTTCACGTGTAAATAATAATAATAATATCCTTGGACATTTCACACAGCGCCATCTAGTCTCAAGCTAAGCAACCTAATGCTTGTGTTATGGTAACAAGATGGCTGATAAACTACTCATATACATTTTTTTTGTAAATACATACATATTATAGATAGAAAAACACCCAGACTCGGAACAAATACATGTAGGTCATACAAATATTTGTTCCGTGCGGGAATCGAACCCGCGACACGCAGCGCAGCAGTCAATCGCTTAACCACTGCGCCAACCGTGCCGTCAAATATTATCTATTTTAGTTTGCCTTTCAATGTGGCAATGCTGCCAGTCTTCTGGGCACGTTACCGGATGACAGCGATGCGGACGAGTATTTCGGAGCCTAAGTGTCCTTTTTGTTTGTGTATTTATTTGTTTAGTTAGTAAATCATTTAACATAGTAGCTAGAGTAAATAGTTAGTTATCTCATCTATACATATAATAAAATCGTAGGAAATTCAAAACTGTACATTGAATATTTTTTAAAAAGAATACTTGGGGCGTGATCTACAATCGATATCGAAGCCAAAAATATAGTTTTTAGAATTTTTGTCTGTTTGTCTGTATGTATGTCCGGGATAAACTCAAAAAGTACTGCATGGATTTACTTCAAATTTTGCATGAATATTACTAAGAGGTCGGGTCAACATATAGGCTACATATTATCACGCTATCACCTACGGGGGAGGAGCTGTGAATCTTTATTTTTCTTACGCATTTTGTGACAGCGTGTAATCTACCGACGCATATTTAAATGTTGTTTTTGAGTAAGCCATGCTATTATCAAGCTTTACACTATAAAAATTTAAGTAACTTGGGCAGAGAAACATAGTTTAATGAATGTTAGTAGTATAAATACAACTTTAAAGCAGTGCCATCTATGAGCTTTCATAAAAATCAAATCAAGTTACATGTTAACACTTTTTGGAAATTAATAATTTAAATTTGATCATGTTGGCGAGGTTAGTAGTTAGTTATTCTTAAAATTCATAGATGGCAATGTGAATTTTCTTCATAAAAGTTGCATCGTTTAGTTCATTTTGACAAATTCAAGTTCCAACAAAACCCTCAAAATCTTGAGCAGAGTAGAGAAAGACAATTTAAAAAAATGCGGTGTTAAGTAGTTCATTGATGATGATCATTTCTTCATCAATTTCATGTTGTTAGTACAAAATAAACATTGACTATTAATTACTTTTGTTCGCGTTGGGCAAAACCAGGATTTTTCTTGGATGCTCCTGGTGGAACAGGAAAAACATTTGTTACCACTGGCATACTTGCAGAGGTCAGAATGCAAGGCAAAATTGCTATTGCTGTAGCGTCGTCGGGAATCGCTGCCACACTGCTTCCGGGTGGCCAGACAGCACATGCCATGTTTAAAATTCCCATTGATTTAGAGGGCGCCGAAACGCCTGTTTGTGGTGGTAACAGCGATGAGGGACACGTGCTCAAGGATTGCTCTCTGATCGAATGGGATGAGTGTACGATGGCCAATAGGAAGGCAGTTGAGGCCGTGGGCAGAACCCTGCAGGACATTCGCAGGAAAGAACATTTGATGGGTGGTGTCACAGTTCTGTTCAGTGGCGATTTCCGGCAAACGCTTACCGTGGTGACGCGGGGGTCGAGAGCTGACTAGGTGAATACTTCGTTAAAACGATCTTCGTTGTGGTCAAGAGTTCGTACGCTGCGCTTGACCATTAATATGAGAGCTCGGCTCGGCGGCAATGCACGTGCTCAAGAATTCTCCGATGTCCTTCTAAGTCTTGGTGAAGGCACTCTACCAGAAGAGAGAGATGGACAGGTGGTGCTTCCAGAGTCTCTCGGTAGAGTGGTATCCAGCTTAGAAGAACTCATTCGCTTTGTGTACGGGGACATCAGTCGTTTACCGCACCAGCAGAATTCTTGGGTGTGTGAGCCATTCTCAGCCATTTTGACGCCCAAATATGATCACGCTGCAGCAATTAACGAATGCATTCTCTCGGAAATTGAGGGGAATGAAGTGGTCTACACCTCGATATACACTGTTGTCGAGCAAGATGATGCCACACATTATCCCGTGGAATTTCTGAACTCCCTGTCTGCAAGTGGACTTCCAGCGCATACCATCAAGCTGAAGGTCGGTGTCCCGATTATGCTTCTTCGGAACCTATCTCCTCCGAAGTTGTGTAACGGGACCCGCCTTAAAGTCATCTCGCTCCACAGCACACCATTGAGGCGGAAATTTTTACGGGTTGTGGCGCCGGCGAGGCAGTATTTATACCACGCATTCCCCTCATACCTCATAACTTCCCGTTCCAGTTCAAGCGCGTACAGTTCCCCGTGAGTGTTTGCTTCGCGATGACCATCAATAAGTCGCAGGGGCAGACTCTGAGGGCAGCGGGTGTCGACCTCAGGACGAGTTGCTTCTCACACGGGCAACTGTACGTCGCTTGCTCCCGCGTCACCAGTCCTGACTCTCTTTACATTTTGGCTCCTGGCAGCATAACTACCAACGTAGTTTATAGGGAAGTGTTGTAAGGTATGATACCTTTGTACGTATTTGTACTCTTTTGTGCCCTGGAATGTATTCCTGTATTATTTTCTCTATTTCCTTCAGTCACATCTTATGACTGAACGCAGCAGGATTCCCATATAACTCTCTTCACTTGCTTTGCTTGCAAAAAAAACTTATATTTTAATGCTATTTTAAAAGTTGTTTACATAAAATGCTATAGCGACGCTGGCATCTTAGGTATTTTTGGTGCTGTAGAGCCTTCACGCAGACGACGTCGCGGGCAGCAGCTAGTCAGTAATAAAATAGAATAGAAAACTTTTATTTCAGATTGAAGTCTATGGGGTTAGTAAGTAATAATTTTACTTAACTTCTAGTGTTAGTAGGTTACAGACACAGATTAATATACAACGTGTTTTTTTTTTATTTCCCATAACTCTAGGGGGTCATTGTACTCATCATTACGAAAAACTTTTACTATGGGACCAAACCCGAAATCGCGAAACAAGAATCTGGTGTTCCCTACATTTTGACGAGTTATTACGAACATAAATGTAAGTAAAACTTGTTCATAATGATGAGTACAATGACCTCCTAGAGATATAGGATATCAAAAAAAACACGTTGTATACAATTAAAATTCAGCTTGAAGCTGCATCCAACTCCGCAACAGCGGGGAATCCTACCCTTCTGTGAACACACAGTAATGGAAATCCGCCTTAAAACTTCGATAAAATCCCCTGATGATGGTCTCCCTATATTTTTTATTTTTTTATTGCTGAATGGGCTTGCTCCTGACCTCTATCACGCCTGATGGAAAGCGATGGATGAGGTCTATGGTGGAACGAGCGCGCCCAGAAGATATATATTTTATTGATCAGCTAACCATGGAATACCGTATTGATTCCCTATTATTAGAATAAAAACTAATGTGTGATCAGCTCTTATGCACGATCACTTATTTCTAAGTTATTCGCTTTTATGCAAACTCAAACTCGGAGCATTTATTTCAATCAAACCAATTACAGGCACTTTTGAATTGCCAAAAAGTCGTTTAGCCAGAAAGATGAGACGTTAGTTGCCCCTTCCGAAGCATAGTATGTTCCTTTAGATAAGAGTGGGATAGATATTCCATGGACTCTCTTTTAAATCTAAGAGCTGAGTTCTTCCATACAAAATCTCTCAGACGCCCATTTTATTCTACGAATAAAAAATATCTGTCAATTGAAACATCAGCTCTTAATCAAATTACAATATATTGATTGGTATAAGTACTTATACCCACCCCCCCCCCCACCCCCCTTCCTTGTACATAAGAGCAGCATCTATATTGTACACTACATATTCTGGTTGACCAGACATTGTAAATAAATTATGTATCGTAAATTAGTGATTCACAATTATAAAGGTACCTCGGACATGTAGACAGGCAAACTCGCGACTAGGAAAAGCACTTAAAATTCCCCATCCAAATAATTATAAACATTAACACCGCTACCTCCTCGCACTAAGCCACTACACTACGCAGTTCCATTCATTATTTAAACGTTCTCGATATCTTAAATTTAGTTTTGTTTATGGTCCCTTAGTAGAGACTACGTGAGGTGTTGCCTCGATAAAAATATCAGGAGTAAGTTTTTTTCGATACGCATGCCCCGAGTAATGTGTTGTACGTTCTGTATTTTTTGGGGGGAAAACGTGTGTATGTCAGAATGTTTTGTGTGTAATGAAAGGTATGGAAACGAACGTTTACATTGTTGTTATGTTAGATATTGGGATTGGTTGAACAGATCATTAAAAGCAATAACGTTTAGCCACATTAAATTAGAGGTTGCAAAAAGAGAGCTACAAGCCCTCATACGATGCTGATCAGCTGAACACGGTGTGACCGGGTTGTCAAGACTAAATTTGGTTTTACTAGTCATCAGAGGGCTCACGAAAGGAGAGTGTGATATTTCGCCCCCGAGCCATTGCGTCGTATCCCATTGCACGCGGCCGCTCTCGCTATAATTTTGTTTTCGCTTAGGGTAAGCGAAAACAAAACTTTCGCTTAGCCTTTCTTTCTTATTTTTGCTTAGCTCGTAAGTGTCGTAGCGTGATGTTACATAGCCTATAACTGTCCTCAAGAATTGGGCTGTGAAAATGCAAAATATTTTTTCAAATCCAGCTGGTAGTTTCATAGATTATATTACAACAATATTTAGTTTATTTATTTATATTATAAACTTACACATCACGTCGGGGTCAACAGTTTAGAGGTATGAGGAACAGGGTGTAAAGTTCACTCATACTCCCTTTTCTATGGAGTGACCTTTACACCCTGTTCCTCATGCCTCTAAAGTGCGATCAAACCAACAAACCCTTCAGCTTTATTTATATCTATCTATAGATTTAAGTAAAAAAAACCATCGAAGATTTCAAAACTTTTAAAACCCCATCATCACACGTCACACCACATAATATTTATTTAACCAAACAACAAGCCTAATTGCATTGACGAGACCCCAAAATGGGGACTAAATGGACTTAAATGAAAGCCCATAATAAAGGTCGTACATACATGTATACAGCGTTTGATCGATGCGTGACCCGTATTTAGGAGGCTGTGGGTCACACCGAGCTGTAATTTGTGTATTCTGAATAGGGGTGGCAGATGTGAGATGGGTAAAGTTCCTGTCTCACAGCCGAAGAGGAAGCGACTAGTATAGTAGTAGCATTATGTACAGTTGAGTGCCCCGTCGGTCTCGTGGTCACAAGCATGACTGCTGAGCGTGGGGTCCAGGGTTTGATTCCTGGATCGGACATAGTGTTATTGGGTTTTTCAATGGGAATTTCTTAGTAACAGTCCGGAGTTTGGAAGTTGGTGGTTTAGATTTATTCCGGTCGGATCCCCTGATCTGATCCCTTGCTGGTTGTTATTACGTTTTAATTCTGTTCCACTATAAACTGGTCATTCCGGTCTGACCCCTTCCTCTTTTTATTTTATTCTGGTCGGATCCCCTAGTTATCTAAACAGATTTTTGGGACAGTCAGCAACAAAACATACAATACCGCCGTGCCTCGGAAAGGACTTAAAGCCGTTGGTCCTACGCCTGATCTTTCTCCGGTCGTGTCAGATTGCCGTCCCATCGGACTATGAGAGTAAAGGAACAGAGAGTGCACCTGTGTTTACGCACACACTTGTGCACTATAATATCTCCTGCGTACCTGGTCTCCGTTGAGATTGACCATCGTTACCGAAATCGTGAAAAAAGGCAAAAAAAAGCAAACGTGCTCGGAGGAAGGAAGTGTTTAAGTAAGATGCTGGTAGGGATCTTGACCGTATTTCCGGGATTGTCCTGATAGCCGTGCAATACCTCTTCACTCCTCGTAAGCACCTCACATGTTGCCCCCTTGTCGCTACGACACTATGTGCTAGCGACAGTTTTCGGGGGCCCATTATTGAGTGTGCAAGTCATCCCCTGCCATTTTATCTGTGAATATTATAATTAGCACTATCGAGGCTATTATTATTATTACGTTCAGTTCATTCACCGTTATTTAAGGCAAATTCTCGTAATTAAAAACGTTAAAAATCTAGTCGCAATCTCAGTTCAGCGACAATAAATGCCAAAAATTTTGGGATAGACGTATTTTTGACAGACTGAGATCAGACTGTGAATGTTCTTAAAATTACGAGAATTGCCCCTCTGTTTTTGCATCACTGTCCCGTCCCACTGTGTCCTATCTGTCCCGTCTGTCCCTGTCCTGTCTCATTCTAATAGGGTTGCTGATGGGTTGCTGCCACTGACAAGTCTTTCAATATGATTTCGATATTTATTTTCGTCACAATAAGGTTGCTGTTAGGTTGTTGCTGTCAGAGGTATAATAATTACTGTGAACGGACTGTAGGTCCCGTATCAATAAAAGAGATACATATATTAATAATTGATTAATGATCGTTTACACCACGGCGAGAACGCTCTTTTCAGTACTTTGTCGCAACAACAAAAGTTATCAAAGAAAATACTCGCTCAGCAACGCTCGCTTGGCGAGCAGAACACTTGCTGAGAGATTCTCGCTAGACACTTACCTGCGCGTGTGACTGGGCAGTCATCCTACCCGTACACTCACTCATAACCTAACGCCAAAACTGCACACTCGCTGCTCGTTACTCACCTACTAGTTTTTAGTTGCTAGCTCAACTCTCTTTTCGCTAATCGCTCGCAGTGGGACAGGCACCTTACGGAACGCACAAACAAACAGGTTCCTTGTACGATGATGTGATGTATAGATTATTATAATGTCTTACTCACTACAAGCTGCAAAGAAAATACCTAAGGCTGATTTGGGTATTTTTTTTTTGTGTATATCTGGAATAAAAAGACTCAATCAACTTGTGACTGTTCCGTAATTACCCTAGGCTGATAAAATTTTCGTTTTTCCTAATTATGCTAATATTACAGTTAAGAATCTATACCCCTTTCGGGGAAAGGTTGCACCCGTCCTCCGTGCAACCTTAGAGAGTTCGACTCCAGACTGGACACTCTCCCACCGATATAGATTAAATGAATTCCAAATATGAAGAAGTCCAAAGCCTTGTCTCATCAATAGACCAAGGAAAGGATTGAAAGAAATGTTAAATAAAACTTAGGAATTTATAGTTATGAACATAGATTGAATGTGGTTTTAGAAAGCTAGTAATAATAGAGGGATGCAAAATATATTATTATTATTAAATTGTGAGTAACCCATACGCTAGCGTAATAGGTATTTGATCAGTCATTACTCACACGATACCTTTTTTTTTTTGTGGATGGGAAATCATCAAATGACCCCTCCCGCTCTGGGTGGAGCGGAAGGGAGTGTCAGACTCTTACTGACTAAAACCCACCCGTGTTCCTTCCTTAGCCTTTTATGTTCCAGGGCAGCGGTAACCCTTTCGGACGATCCTGCTACCCTGGCAGGCTTCAGCCCTAACGGGTACCCATTACTTTCCGCCCGCAGGCCCGCGCCTACAGTGGCCGGGAGTCGTCACGCGGCTCCCGACGCCCGGAGCGTCTCCCGCGGCGGCTGAGGCGTGAGGTCCGTTCCCTCGTCCACCCCGCCACCTCCTTCGCTAGCATGACTGCTTCGCAGAAGGAGGTGACTGCCTCCCACTCCCTTTCGCCCCGGACCATGGCTTGAACCAGGGCCGGATTGTAAAAAAAAACATCTATAACAAGATACCTTAGGCTACACTGGCGAAAGAAAAAAGAAAAATGTGTTTATTGACTTTACTGAAAAAATTATTTACAAAAAAAATGCACCTTAAGACTTTAAAAAACATGAAACAATGATTGCAGCAGCTCAGCATGATGTCAGGGGACAACACATGATGTACCTGCCACTGATTTTCAAGTAAGAGTTTAACAATGGTGGTATGTACATTTTAATATTTAGAAGACGGTAAATTATACTTATCTAAGCCTAATAACTTACTTCGAACACGACCTTATGAGTTATCAACCTCATTTATTAACGAAACAGTGCGCATGACATATTAATTCTTTGGTCTCCGTGTAGCCAGAAAATTCGCACAATTACGTTGTTTGAATATGAAATCAAAATGCTCTGCACTTTAATTTCATATTCAAACAACGTAATTTCGTAAGTTCCATTGAACTGTTTTACCATGCATACAAAGATTTTACCAGGAATATCGGTTTGTCCGTGTGGACTTAAAGAATAGCACCACCCTTCTTCCAGTGAGTGTCGTAAAAGGCGACTAAGGGACGTAGCCGAGAATGGGCAGCAGCGTTCTCTATGCATTAAGGCATACCCCAAAAAATTACAAGCACAAAAAATACTTGGCCCCTAGTACCCGGCGGCCCGCCTACTCTTGTCTACGGGGACCGACGATCTTGTGAAGGCCGCTGGAACTCGTTGGTTGCAAGAAGCACAGAACCGGTCGAAGGAGAGGTGCTTGGGGGAGGCCTATGTCCACCAGTGGACGTCTTTCGGCTGAAATGATGATCGGTTTTGCTCACCAGAACAAGCGTGAGTAGAATCAACCTATAATGTTCCCACTGCTGGGACACAGGCCTTCTCTCTTCGAGAGGGAGTGGACTGTAATCTACCACGCGGGTCCAGTGCGGGTTGGTAGATGTCACATGTCATCGAATTTTTGGTTCTAGGACATGCTGGTTTCCTCAGGATGTTTTTCTTCACCGTTTTGAGAGCTGTGATGAAATTATTTACACAAAGTAAAGTGCCTACCTAGGTCCGAATCCACGACCCGTAAGTCAGGGTGTTACTACTGAGCCACTACGGCTCTGCACAGAGTGGGCTACCACTGCTCTCCACTGAGCCACTACTGGTGTACGTGAACGTAGCAAATGAACCTTTAAATTTCACTTAAAATGCTATGGGATAGTTATATTTTTGGTTGAATAATCGTTTAAATGTACAGACGCCAGCACATCAAGCTAGTATAATCTGTCAAATTTCTTTAATAGATTTTCAACTTTATCGCTAAAGCATTAAGATTCAAGGTTGATTGGGAAAGTTTGACAGTTTCGGGTAGGTTGACCTGCTGGCGTCTGTACGTGACGTTTATTTCGCGCATTCGTGAAAGGGCCTCTGATTACCACATTTATTAAATTTGTCCTCCCACTGAAACGCCATACAGCAATTACACTAACGGAACACAAAATTACTTCATGTGCTGCTTTCCATCTGTTCTGTGCGCGGTGGGCATCGAACCGGCAGCGATGGATCACGCATGCACACGCAGCGTCAAGACACTTCTTCATAGTTCCATAACACCATCTGCATTGCGCACATTATGAGATAGTATCGTACAGCTGCCACGGAAAGCGGAAAGCTGCCACGCTTAAATGGAATTGGGCTGGACACATCTGCCTCATGTCAGACGACCAATGGGCCAAACTTGCGACCCAGTGGGTCTCGCTTAGTGGGAAACGACATCGCGGCAAGCTCAGACGGAGATGGCGGGATGAGCTGGACTCCTTTCATAAAGATTGGTCCTTGGCAGCTCTGGACAGAGGGAGTAGGGAGGCCTTTCGCCAACAGTGGGATATTAAGGGCTAATAATAAATCGTACAGCTCGTGCCGACCGACATTAGATTTTTTTCCAATATTACACATCTGTGTAAATGCAACCCGGATTTGGGCATTTGCCTACGGAAAATAGACTTTATTATGTGACCGTATTTATGCCTAATAGAATCACAATTTAATGTAGAACACGCACGCCCTCTATGAAAATACATTTACTTTTGTTAAAAACATTATGGCGTGCGTCCATTTTTCTTCATTTTAACCTTTTTGGGGCGTTTTGCTGTCAGTTATGCTTCATTCAATATAACACGTTATGACGACATTCTTATTTTATTAGGAGAGACTATGCTATTGAAAAATGTGATTGGTGTTATAATTTGAAATAAATAAACGTGTGCGGTCAGAGGACCCCGGGCAGGATATTTTGAAATTTTTGCAGCCGCCATCTTAGATTTTAATTTTGACCGCAATATTGGTTTTTTAACACCCTCGAAAACCATGAGAACCAACTCTCTCTCTCTCCTTCTCTCTCTCTGACTCTTTCTATCATATATAATAAGAAATCCCGTGGAGCGGGCATCACGCTTTTTCGTTACATGGCGATTTCTACCAGGTTACTCCTACTACAAGCTCCGGTACAGAACTTGGTTCCAAAAATGTTCTGTGATCGCTAATCCTTTTGTAGATAGTGGTGTTCAAAGTCAAAAGACCTACCATTCCAGCAGCAAACAAGTGAAGCACATAATTTTGATGAAAAGATGACCGTCCCATTTTCTCAACCAAGCCCTACGGGTGTCCTAAGTTCAGTCCGCTTTTGTCCGACTTTTTCGGGCTTAAAGCAACCTTATCAAAAATTCAAAAAGGGAATACCTAACGAGATCCCGGATGGTCGCGGTCGGCTAAATTTTTCATAAACTACCCTACTTTAGAACAAAAACGTCGCACATACTGAAGTCGAGATTAAAGCCAGTAATTTCTAACTACCCACAATCTAATTGCCCCATGTCTAGTTGTCAGTCGGAGGTACGCCTTTTGCTCATTCTGCCTTAAGTGCCTGAAGTGCCTAACTTTGTCGCGGCGACAAATGCGACAAACACGACACAACTGGAGCGACAAATGCGTTACCTGTGTGTGACGAGAATAGAGTACCTTGTGACGGTCTTGATAATGCGACTCCTATTATTAAATACCGTTCAGTCATTCAACACCAACGTTATTTGACAACATACAATGGTTAGTTACTACTTGCTTGTCTGGTTTGTTTTTCGTTAAGGAGAGTTCATAATTACCTATGTTTTTACAATTTTGATAATTGGGTTTTGTGTTATGCATATGTAAGGTAAGTGTGTAATGTAAGATTAGGTTAGGTAGGCAGTCAGGCACTTTCAGCATCATCATTTTAGACGAAAGACATAGACATGGTCTATGTCCAGCAGTGGACGTCTATCGCCTCCCGTCCCCCAAGCACCTACACGTCGAACGGTTCTGTGCTTCTCGCATCCAACGGGTTCCCGCGGCCTCCACAAGGTCACAGGAACACCTTGTGCCCCTTGTGTGTAAATTATTTCATCACCACTGCTCTCAAAAAAAAAAAAGTTTTGTATTTTTTAAATTTAGATTTTTATGTATTAGGCGTAAGTTGATTTTTCATTTTATTTGGTGTGTATTTGCAAACCTCTATTGTGTTGGGGTCATCCTGTAAAGATAGTGTGTGTAAGTTTAATAATAAAATAATAATAAAACGGTGAAGGAAAACATCGTGAGGAAACCGGCATGTCCTAGAAACAAAAATCCGAAGACATGTGACATCTACTAACCCGCACTGGGCGCGCGTGGTGAATTACGGCCAACTTCGTCCCACCGAGAGGGGGCCTGAGTCCCAACAGTGGGGACATTATAGGCTGATTATGCTATACAGGGTGGCAGGGACATCGACGCACAACCTGTTAACATGGCTTCAGCACATGATTCTAAACACCCTCACGTCGATAGATTTCATCAGTTATTAAAAAAGTAAGCTGTTCTATACATTTTGACCGCGTAGGTATTGCATTTCCCTACGAAACAGCAGATTTCTTTTTGTTAACCGACAGAAAATTTCTACTCTAGGGGTTCTATAATTATGTGCTTAATTCATGGTTACAGGTGGCGCGTCGATGTCCCTGCCACCCTGTATAATAATGATACCAGTCAATATTTACTACTGCAGGGCAAAAATCCTCTGCTCATACAGAAACGGCACGAAGATTGATCACCGCTTGCTCTTAGCCTGGTTGGTGGTTTCAGGCTTAAATTAAAAGTACTAACTTCTTGCCCGCGACTTCGTCCACTTGAAATTTTCTTGTTCCCTCGATTCACAGCGTCGCATCGTATCGCCTGCCCGAGTCATTACTTCGTTTTCACTTTCGAGTTAATTTTTTTTCACTTCGTTTTAACTTCAAGTTCTTTCTGACTGTTTTTCTTTTTGCTCGGCTCCTTAAGGACCTAGCGTGAATTAAAAACCTTTCTCCAAAATTGGGCTATCAAAGGCAAAAAGTGTTTTTCAAATCCGACTGGTAGTTCGAGAGATTAGCACATTCAAACAAACGAACTCATCTGCTTTATTATTAAAAATATTGTTAAGTCCAGGGAGTCTACTCCGAAGTAGTATCGGCCGAATGTTCGGCCGTTTCCTGCTACGAAGTTACTATTTGGTTCGGTCGGTTCCGATCCTACACTCCTACACTCTTTCGAATATTGACTATGGTCCCGACTCAACAGAGCCGAACCGAACTTTTTTCGCATTTTTCAATAATATTCGGTTCGGCCATGTGTCGGTCCGATCCGAACATTCGTACTTTGCGCTTCGGAGTAGGCCCCCGTTTCCTCACGATGTTTTTTTAATGCATGTACTCAAAAATTTGTTTTAGGGCTGTTTTTTCCAACGCCAGATAACTTTATCTGAGCTGAGGAATAATTTTGAATTTTCGACAGTTCTTTACACAGTTCATGAATAAAAAATATGTGTCGATTGAAAAATCAGCTCTTAGATAAAAACTGAATTAGTTTGGTCGAAGAGTTACGTATTCTTGATTTTGTTAGAAGGCTAACTATTTTAAGCACACAAATAAATAAAGCGTTGTGCTGTTAAGCGTTTGACAGTTTTATTTTAGGTTTACCAACCTCTTTTGTGATAAATTCGGTTCTACGAGTATCTCTGCGGTTTGGCCCACGTTCATATAAATTTTACCGAACGGATTAAAACTTAAAGGAGCATTGATCTAAACTACGAGGACTTGTGGAAGATTTAGTGAGGACCCCTTCGCGTGCATTTAAAATGTATATGAGTATAGGAAAAGGTGATTACAGCTTTGATAATATTGATCATTTGCAGGAGAAGGCACAAGATTAGGAAAATTGGAAAAGAATGGGGAGACCTTTGCCCAGCAGTCGGATAAAATAGGTTAACAAAAAAATATATACAGGGTGTCCGATAATTAATGGACAACCTCTTAAGCGGTCATTGTACTCATCATTATGAACAACTATTACTATGGGACCAAACCTGAAATCGCGAAAAAATAATCAGCTGTTTCCTACATTTTGACGCGTTATGCGAACAGCAACAGCAACAGCTGATTTTTTTTCATGTTTATCCACTGCTCGACAATAGGCCTCTCCTATTGCACGCCATTCATCTAGATTTTCGGCAACTGTCACCCAGCTCTCATCCATTCTGCGAAGATCGTCGCTCAACCTAGCCTGAGGGCGTTCTACCTTATGTTTACCGATTCGCGGTCTCCACTCAAGAACACGTCTACCCTAATGGTCATCGGGTCTACGGCTAATGTGGCCGGCCCATTGCCACTTCAGCTTGCTTATTCTGTGAGCTATGTCGACCACTTTGGTTCTCTGCCGGAACACAGAACATGAAAACATAAATTAATGCTACAATCTACCTACATCTTATAAAGTAAAAAAAGAGAGAAAAAAAAGACAAAAAATAACTTAAAAAAAAAGTAAAACAGAGAGAGAGAGAGAAAAAGAGAGAGAGAGAGAGAAGAGAGAGAGAAGAGAGAGAGAGAGTAAATAATAAATAAATAAAGTGGATAAAACTGTATGAAATGCTCCCTAGAATGTCATATAAACAATTGCTTTATGCATTCGTCCATTGCGTTACGGAAATTGTTTTTTTTTACCTACCTACCTAATATTACATCCAGTACCTAGCTAAAACAAAAGAACTCCATTAGCGACACAAAAGAAACCAGTATAAATAGATGTATGCAGTTGAACATAAAGCGATTTCATAAAAATACGCGAGCTTAGCTAAAAAGCGCTTTTCATTAAGCTGGAAATTCTACCTTGCATGCACCAGATGTTTAGAAACCCCTAGTTTTAAGATCAAAATGAGTTAATGAGTAATAAATAGCCGCTTTAAATCAAAAGCTTAAAGGGTTTAATATGGGGCGCTTAAGCTGCTGAGTTGTAGCCTATTTTAAAATAGGGTAAACGTTTTCTTGGTTGTGTTTAGATGGAATTAGATGCACTTTTTTTTTTGAACTTATTAATAAATAAAATATAAAACCCGGCTATGTGTAGTGGAGCTCGCGTAATCCAGGTTCCGTAAGACCAAAACCCCTACCTTCTTTCTGTCACATGATAGCGTAGCAATTTTTCGTAGGCTATCCAAATAAATCAGCTGTTTCATAGAAAAGTGCAGTATGCGGAAAATTTATTAAACAGCATTTTTTTTTAAATAAACAGTGAAAACTTTCAATGCAGTGGGTTTCAAAATCATGTACCGAATCCATAATAACAGAGGGATAATTCTCGTAATTTTAAGACCGTTCACAGTCTGATCTCAGTCTCAATCTGTCAAAAAATAATTCTAATTTCTCTACATTTTGACAAGTTTTTAACATTTGTTTGTAGCTGAGATGAGACTGCGACTAGATTTTCAATGTTTCAAATTACGAGAATTGACCTTCAGATTACGCGCCGATGTCCCTGCCACCCTGTATAGGCAAAATAACACGTATTTTATAAATAATTTAACTGTCTTCCATTTATACGGTCTCAGAGATTCAGCCTAGTGACAGACAGACGGACGTACGGAGGGGCAGACACACAGACGGCATAGGATTATTTAAATAGGGTCCCGTTTCACTCGAACTGTAAAAACACATGACAATGCATAGGTGTTTATCAAGACAACGTTTCATTGCATACCGTAGCTACTGAAACTCCTCTATAAGCAAATATAGGTAACCATTTCTCAGAATATCTCAACAGAAATTAACCCTAGCTAAACCTATAGACCTTAGGGTAATCTCCATTACAAGATAGGCCAATCAACCCTGCACATACACCCGTTACCCGATACGTTGTGTACGCAACAACTTAGCATATTGCAATTAATCTATCCAGTGTAATTTATACAATGTGCAGACTACAAGACAGTAAATGAAAACACTGGCTATATTAATGCAAAGTATTTTGAAACTATCAAATAAATGCTAATATAATACATTATAAACAAATAAATAAATGTCTGTTTGTTATGTCAAAGTCACAGCTTTTTACTAAATGCATATGAAAGTAAGTACGGTGCTTATAAAAAAAACATTTTTTTTTTAATTTTTTGCCTGTCTGTTTGTGAAATGGCTGGACCGATTTTGATAAAAATTGGTAAAGGGATAGTTTGAACATTGGGTTTCGCATCGGAGATGTGCTAAGGCCCTTAACTATTTTCGCTTGAAGTGTAGACTATTAAGAGCGCGCCTAAAGCCAATAAAATTTTAGAATAGAAAAAAAAAACGTAGTATGCGCCAAAACTGTTGTATCGTATTAAATCCAAAACTAAAATGAATTACATAAAATGCCTAAGCGCAGCCTTTACTCTTGTACAAATATAATTAATTACCAATTTTTTGTCGCAATAGGCATTACCGTATTGAGTACAAAACGGAAAAATATGAGAATTAGAGGTTACTTCGTGATTTTTTTCTATCGAGGAAATGTTATTATTTCATGTTTTTGATCAAAGTGAACCCTCGGAAATATTATGTAGTTATTCATACATTTTTATTTTAAGATTTGGTCCGGAATTTTTCATGTAAAATCAAATATAAGATTGGTAATTTCGCTTTTTACGCGCTCTTAAAGGCTATTTTCATTTATCTACTCACATGCTCAACACATTGTTTGCCATCATTATACTGAATGGTTCGTACCTATATCTACTGCGTCTTATTGACTGAACCCAATGTGTTTACAATTATTATGCCTGTTAGTTCTACAAGCTGTTTGAGATAATATGTTCAGTAATAGCAGACCCTATTTTGGTAGCAAAGTCATCATCATCATCATCATCTGCCTAGCCTTTTCCCAACTATGTTGGGGTCGGCTTCCAGTCTAACCGGATGCAGCTGAATACCAGTATTTACATGGAGCGACTGCCTATCTGACCTCCACAACCCAGTTACTGGGTAATACGATACCCCTTGGTAAGACTGGTTGTCAGAGTTTCGGGCTTCTGACTACCCGTAACGACTGTCAAAGATCCACGAATGACAGCCCGGACCAACGGCTTAATGTGCTTTCCGAGTCACGGAGGAGTCTCGGTATGTAAAGATGGTCACCCATCCACAGACCAACTGCGGCAAGCGTAGCTTAACCTGACCGATCGACCGTGTGTATGCAAACACAGGTGCACTCTCTCTTCCCTCACTCTCATTGTCCGATAGGACGGCAATCCGACACGACCGGAGAGAGATCAGGCGCAAGACCAACGGCTTAACGTGCTTTCTGAGGCACCGGTATAACACCACCAACTTCCAAACACCGGGCTGTTACTAAAAAATGTCTAATGGAAAGTCTCAATATTCCCCCTCTGCCCGGCCTGGGAATTGAAATTAAAGATTACGAAGGAAAAGAAATGAATAGTGATCAAAAGTCATTTATTCAAAATCAAAAGTCATTTATTCTGAGAATCAGCACTTTCAGAACGTCAACATTACAAAAGACAGTCCTCCAAAAACGTCCGCCCTTCACCACTTCCTAGTACTATCGCTGGAAAGAAGAAGTGGCGCAACAAACTCCCCAGCATCATGTCACGATCATGTCACGTGGCGTCGGAAGTTTCAGCCCACCCCTGAAAAAGACAAAGTGAGACCATAATGCATATAGCAAACACATATAGAAAAAATTTCATATTAGCAATTGACGTATATGCATATAGTAATAAACGTATTTTCTTTTTTAGTACAGCGTAAGTATACATGTTGCCTTTCTACTTCTTAGCTTGTCGATGGCAATCTAAATAGAGTCGGCCCAGAATTTGATTACGGGTTTGGCACCTCCAGTGTAGCTTCCATTAGTTCCTGTAACGTGCATACATACAATACGTGTCCGCTGTATGTCTTTTATAGCATTAGAACGTATCTAATGCTCTGAAAGACACAGCGTGAGTGTCCAAGCATTGTTTAGGTAATAGGTAATACGGGGCTGGGGTACGCAACGAAATGAAATAGAAAGAAAAATAGGTTTATTTGTCACAGAAGCACGTGCATACATAATAATAATTAATTCTAATAATAAGGAAAAATAAAAACAAAATATATCTATAATCACGAGCACAAAGCAAAAATAGTCGTCGGCTGCACGTCATGACTGTGACAAGAAGGCTTCCACTCAGCATGATGCGGTGCTATGGGGGACCCACAGCACAGCGCTGATTTTCAGTGGTTACCTGAAAAGGACGTACGAAAACCAAGCCAGATCAAATGATTCGTACTATACAAGGTGTCATTTTGCATCCTCGTCAAATTCAAAGACGTCACTATGCTACTGATTCTCGACACGAATCAATAATAAAATAAGTAGGCATTTTAAAACGCAACCTGTGTGAGATACGATACCATAACGCGATTTTGTTCTTTGAAAGTGGTGTATTCTGAAATACTGTGAAACTTAAATAATTAAAAATACAAGTATGTATTCATTATTTACCAGGGATCGTAATTTTATTTGATAATTTCTGTCTTCATAACAGCCTCCATAAATTTGCAAAACAGCTTGCAAGTAACAAAACATGAAACAAAATATGAAATAAAATTACTTATTCTGCAAGTAGGGTATCAGAATCTCTTTTACACGTCGTATTATAAAAAATAAATAGGCTAGATGAGGTCGGTGTTTCCTATTTGACTATTCTGAGAAGAAAGGCCGAAACACATTCAGGGTCAACTCCACTTCAAAGCGCGTTTTTTGCGAACGGGAGAGAAAATTGGTTAGTCGATCCACCCCAGTTTCTCAAGGAAGGCCAGCAACGCCTTGGTGTCTGACAATCTCACGTAGGGCACCTGGGCTAGCGAAGTACTTTGCCTTGTGTGTACTACCGGGCAGTTTAGCAGCACATGAGCTGTTGTCTTGTCGTTCTCCATGCAGGCCCTGCACAGCGGATTGTCAGTTACTCCTATGATAAACTGGTGGTTATTAAACAGTAATACTGCGGTCTTGACAAGGTGGACCGACGACCTTGTGAAGGCCGTAGGAACCCGTTGGATGCGAGAAGCACAAAACCGGTCGAAGTGGAGGTGCTTGGGGGAGGCCTATGTCCAGCAGTGGACGTCTTTCGGCTGAAATGACGATGATAATTTAATAGTAATAGAAATTTATTTCCAAAATTTCAGTTCACGTAACATCAGTGAGGTCTCGATCCCTTAACTAGGACATTTTGTATGACAGGGGTCGAGGTTTCTCCAGTTATATGGATCAGCGAAAGCTTAGACTAAATACAATACAGTATTTTTTTAATTAATTATGAATAAAAAAAATGGACAAACCATGATGAATGAAAAAATTACCCGTGTCCAATTATAGTTTCAGTAACTGTATGCAGCTATACAATGTTAGTCAATGTTAGTTTTGTTGGTATGGTAACCGTAGAACGTCCTCTGGACTCGAGGAGGTTTTACAGTCGAGTCGAAAAATATCGTGGACAGTAAAAACAAATGAAAGCTGGTTTCCCCAACCCACGAATGAGGAAGGAGGTACTTACCCTTTCCTGGGAACATCAAGAACCAATATTCATAAAGAAAAAGAATTCTAGAACGGAATTCAATAGAACTCGCAATACGTAATGATATCGCACTTTCTACGAGTAGATTTAAATGTACTTACACGTGTATTGTGAAATGTTCCACGTGTGATGGTTGCCTAGCAACACTTGCCATTCAACTCCCGACGTCGCTGTAACAGAGCTTCAGAGAATAATCACATCAATGTTCTTAGTACGCAGTACCCCACGTTTACAACAAGTTATACACCATGTTTTATACTTGTTATTTCTACTGTTTTCGTTTATACGAGTAATTACACTTCAAACAAGTTGTAAACACTACGTTTTATACAAAACTGACTGTGCCCGCGACTTCGTTCGCGTGGATGTCGGAAATCAATAATGTCTTTTTTACTAGATTACAATGTTGTCATTCATCTGTAGCATTATGTTGAGCGATGGCTGTTTTGCGTTGATGTGACGCATATTTTCCCCCAACGTGTTCTTTTTTATGTTTGTGTTCTTTCTCTGCGTCATGTTTACCGCAAATAAATGTATTTTATTTCTTTCTTTCTTTCTTAAAATACAAACATGCCATAAACATTACACAGAAATTATTAATAATCTATATCACTCGAAATGCTATATCTACTTACGCAAAGTTTTTTAGTTCGGTTCTTGGTGAATCACCTCGACAGTCCTTGAACAATGTGAGCACGGATGACTCACCATGACGTCATTCTGAGGATAGAGAACGCTGTTTTCGACACAAATAACAAGACTCGTTAGCTCAGTAGGTTAGAGCACCGATATAATTTAAATCTTGACCATCGGAGGGCGGAGGTTCAAATCCTTCACGAGTCAACCTTTTTAACGTTTTATTTTATTTTTAACGTTTTAATTTATGATGATAAACTATAAGTACGGGTTTCCTCACGATGTTTTCCTTCACCGATTTCTATGATAAACTTAGAGAATACAGACGAATTCAAAATGTTACATTTGAACCGAAAACCTCGTAAAAATTAGACCGACGCTGATGAGATTTTAACAGAATAACTAAAACTAGAATAAAAATCCCAGAGTTCTTCAAATGAAACAGGTATCATTTGCCGTGTCTCCGGTGAGATATTCGTGTAGATCGCTTAGCAGTCACCCCGAGACTCCTCGTTACAACTATCGTTCTGTGTAATTACTGAATCGTATTATGTTACGCCCGATGTGTTTCCCTGTGTCTTGGGTAAACTTTGGCCGTCTGTTACACCGTTCGGTAAAAGATTGTTATTTATACGTGTGTTTAATATGTTTTAGGGTTCCGCACACAAAGTGTATCAACGGGACCCTATTACTAAGCCTTCGCGGTTCGACCGTCCGTCTGTCCTGTCAGCGGGCTGTATCTCATGAACCGTAATAGGTAGACGCTAGAAAATCTCACAGAGTATGTATTTCTAATGCCGCTATAACAAAAAATAATAAATATAAAATAAAGTTAATAATTAAAGGGGGTTTCCATACAAGAAACGTGCTTTTTTTCGGCGTTTTTTGCCTTGTGGAACGGAACCCTTCGTGTGCGAGTCCGACTTGCACTTGGGCGCTTTTTTTTAGTACACTTTTGCTGGTAGGTACATACAAGGTGTAATCGAAATAACTGAAAACCTCTTAAGGGGTTATTGTACTGATCAATAAGAAGAACTTTTAATACGATACCCAAGCAGTAATCGGGATAAAATCTGCTATTTAATTAATTTATTTTATTTTATCCTATTCGGGAAACTTAAAGCTAAAGATACTTTATTTGTGAAACATGCGTTTACATACAAATCAAGCATGCAAGATCTTAAATATAGGTTTACAATCTTTACATGTTTTGCCCGACCAGGCGTACAAAATGTTTTTTTTTTATAACAAAAATACAATTAATTTAATGAACCAAAGACTAAAGACTGGTTCACTAACATTCAGTAATACATTTTTATGTGAATATTAATAGGAATAATAATTTATAAGTGTCATAGTGTTCTTTAACAATATGAAATTGAATACCATTTACAAGTATCCACTGGTAAACACTAAAAATAAAAACGGTCGGTACAAAATACCTTCTTATAAAACAAATTAGGAAATAAATAGTATTCACTGTATTTTGTCGAGATATCGAACATGAATGTGTGGAGCAGCAGATTTTTCCAAGAGACTCTTGTGCGAAAATCATGAATTTTATTCATATTTTGGGTAGCAACACAAATAACGCTCACTATAATAAAAACTTTCCGAAAAGTATAGGTAGATCGTATAATATTCAGATAGTAGGAAAACTGTCACACAGATGGCTACAACCTACTGAACTAAAGGGAAGCCCCTATCTGGAAAAACGCAAAAAGATTTATTCTCCAGATAGCCAGCTAAGCCGCGGCAGTGTAGGCTACGAGGTTAGGAATTGAATCTATCCATGACAATGGTTGTGACGTAAGATATTGCTACGTTTGCTACGGATTCGTAGCAGATCATTGGCTACGGCCTACGCTACCGTAGCCGCGTAGCCGTACGTCTGAGAGTTTTAATAAAAATGTAGGTACTTGTACACGATGCTTGTACACAAATTTAATATGACAGCAAGAGACTGCTACTCATCACCTTGATGGTTGGGCACTTTCACGAATGAAATGCTTGGATTTTTAAAGTTCCTTAATAAAACAAGGAACCCTTAAAGTTTTGCCAAATTCGCCTGTCTGGCTGTCCGTTTGTTCGCGGCTTAACTCTCTGAGTCTCTTGTGAGAAAGAGTTTTATGCATACGATTAACCATACGGTTTCACGGTTTTTAACCATACGGTTATATACATACATTCATATAATAATCACAAAGTTGTGTAATAAACCCTTTAAAAAAAACCGACATACACTTGGACGATTTTTATACATAAGAAATAGTATGTAAGTGCATAGTGCACAAAAAGCTCAAAGAATATAAAAGTCTAAAAGCTAATCGCGACAAACTAACTTAAAGCTAAGCCATTAAACTAATGAATACTCATATTTCTATACAGAAACGTTACTTTGCTTAAGCACTAGCTAAGTACTTAGCAAAAGCTAAATCCTAGCATTTAAGTAGCCAACTTTGTACTCCTTAATCCTTATTTAATATTATAAATCTGAAAATGTGTTTGTACCGTTTTCACGCCTCAAGTATTCGACTGAACTTTTTGGAATAACAACATACTGTATCTATACAACGTATGAAGTGTTTGAAAAAAGTTTTTATGCATTTTTTTTTTGCCTACAGTTCGGCCGCAGAGATAATCCCAAGTAAGAAATTCTCTTCTAATTTATTGTACTAGGCTGCGCCCCTCGGTTTCACCCGCATAAGTCTCGATCCCGTGGGAATTTCGTGATAAAAAGTATTCTATGTCCTTATCCAGGTCATGGTCTACCCATGTGCCAAATATCATCCAAATCTGTTTAACCGTTTCAGCGTCAAACAAACGTACAAAAATCTTCATCTTTTTTCTTTATAATATTAGTTTAGAAAAAAAATAGTACACACGCCAGCACATCAAGCTACTACAATCTGTCAAATGTATTTAATAGATTTTCAACTTTATCGCTTAAGCGTCAAGGTTGAATAGGAAAATTTGACAGTTTCGGGTAGCTTGATAAAATATTGTAAAATTGACTTCTAAATACAAGTGCAAAAAAAAACATAGCGTTACATTCTCATAATCATTGATAAGCCTGAGACATCGGTGTGACAGCCTCCCTACTAATGTTCAAGCCATTGTTTTTAATGTCAGTAACAGAGTTCGGTTTGGGCCGCTACATTCATTCTAATTGGCACTCCACTTCCCCTGTTTAATGCGCACTCGGACATCGAAAGTTATAAAAAGGGTGTCTATTGTCTGTCTATCGTTGTACTTATTGTGGTGAGCGGAGGTTTTGGCTTTCCCAATACAAAACTCTTTGGTTTAAATCTTCTTTTGAGGATATCACAACATAAAATAGGATGATCTTTAATTTTATTTCTATTTGCTACGTCTTTATTATCATACCCATTCTCATGATTTCTTAGTTAGATAAGGAAACATGAAAACGGATTCATGCCAGAAAAAATAAAACAGATGACACGAACACTATCATTATCTGCCCATCCTGTTCCCTACTATGTCGAGATTGGATTCCAGTCTAACCTGATGTAGCTGACCAATATTTATCGTAGTATCTTTCTCCCATGTAAGCTGGTATTATCCCACTGCTGGGCAAAGGGCTCTTCCCAAGACTTCTTTTGGCCCACAGCTCTTACTATAATTATTATCATTCATAACAAAATAATTATATCAAAAATAAGATTATGTGGAATCGTCCCTATGATTGTTTTAAAAAGCGTGCCCCTCGATATTTGTATACGAATAAATTAATTGTTAGCGAAACATAAAGAATGCTCATTTGTGTCTGTTTTGTATCAAGTGGGTTTGTTTTGTTTTTGTTTAAATAAATCCTTTGTTGAGTGACTAAAGGATACTACTTCTCGGTATTGGTTGAATACCGATTGTTCTTTGTTTATGAATTATGTTGCAGTTCTATAGGATTTACTTTCGTTACACGATACAATGATTTATTTAGAAGTTTATAGACGCGCATTGCAATGGTTGCATCGAGGTGGCTATTGAATAGGATGCCTGGAAAGATTTGGGGAAGACCTTTGCTCAGAAAAAAAAATGGTAGTGTACATTCGTATATTTGTAATAGCAGTTGAAAAAGTCAAATAATACTAATAAAATTATTATACCTGCAGTTTTAAAGCTAACGATTTGAAGTGTTATTACACTGTTGTGTTATTTATATAATCAAAATATTGGAAAAATACTACTATACTACCACTCACTCATTTTCTACAGCCTAAGGACCTTTGTGCACACAGGTTTATCTTGCCTTGAAAAACTACGGTTTATTCGTCGTGTGTAAGCAGGATAGTCAGTGTTGTATTGATCACTATAGAAGCTTGTTGACGGACACGTTTTTACTACGGCGCGGTTTCCATGCCTTATGTAGGCACGGTTCGCTAGTGTGGTATAGATCACTATGAAAGCTTGTTGACACCTTTTTTCTATGGCGTAGTTTATACGCCGTACCGTAATGAAACCATGTCTTGTACAAAGGTTTTTAGGGTGTCTCTCCTAAATTGTTTCACAAGTCTGATGAGTATTTTTTTTTAATACATAAATACATTTTAACTAAGTACTAACCAGAAAGAGTTCGCGAGACGACCTGGATGCGTAGCTCGAGGGCTGGTTCGAGGTGGTGCGGGAAAAGAGTTCCTGGATGGACTTGGAAGAGTCTTGGAGAATACCTACTATGCTTTGGAATGGGAAACAAGCTTCATCTTTCTGACTGACCGACCCCTTGACAATTCAAAAATGCCTATAATTGGTTTATTTGAAATAGACACTTTGAGTTGAGTTTTCATTGCCTAGCAATGGAACAATAACTGGCTAAATAAAAAAAAGCAAGCTTTTCTTTCGAAAGAAAAAATCGAACATCAACTAAAACGCATAATGCAACATGGCAGCTACCAAAAGTAGATAATTCATAATCGAATGTAAAACCGACACAAATATTAAAACAAAAGCTTTTAAAGCGATAACAATGTCAGAGATAACAACAACGAAATCGTTTTCCATTAAAGTTGCGCCATTTTCAATTTGGTAACAGTACAGAAACGAATGATTGGAAAAGATTACCGTATACAGGGTGCGTTTTATTTGGTTTACTGGATTTTGAATAGTTGGGATGTTTTTTATTACGATTTAGTTATTTTTAGGTTCTATTTTGCTGACTGAATGGTATTTAAATTGTTAAAATTGAGTTTTTTTTTTTTTTGAGAATTTATTTTATCGATTTTCTCTTCGTTTGTGTGTGCTTTTACAGTCGAAATCTGGCATGCACCATGAAAAACAAGATGTCAGCGTTAGTTCCGGATTTGGCCACGTGCTAAAAGATCCTGGTACCGTTGTATTTAGGCTTTATTTATTACCTGAAGTTTGTAAAGTGTTAAGCAATGAAATATGCTGAAATACATTACTGCTAACGTAGTGCATTAATAGACTACTTAGGTTAGACGTATCGTATACTATTTTATAGATCGTGTGACCTAAACCCGCACTTAGGCACTATATATTACGCTTTTCTGTGTTAAATTGGATTACTTAAGTCACAGAAAAGCGTAACTTAATTGCGGGTTTAGGTCACATAATAATCAGCCTATAATGTTCCCACTGCTGGGACGCAGGCCTCCTCTCTGTGAGAGGGAGTGGGCCGTAATCCACCACGCGTGCCCAGTGCGGGTTGGTAGTTATCACATGTCTTCGAATTTTTGGTTTTAGGACATGCCGGTTTCCTCACGATGTTTTCCTTCACCGTTTTGAGAGCAGTGGTGATTTAATAATTTTACGGAATACACTTTCGCTTTCCCTCTCTCCGTTGCAATTCCTTTACACTATCCAGTTTAATTAAATATTTTCGTTAGCCTGTAATGTCCCACTTCTGGGCAAAGGCTTCCCCCAAATCCAACCAGAAACTCTTTTCCCACGCTACTTCGAACAAGCATTACGTCAGACCTTTTACAGTACGTTTTTTACCTCTGCATAAAATATTAATAAATAAATTCTCACACCTACTGTGTGAACTCGTATTGATTGTAATAATATCTTTATCTTAAGTAAATACGTTTCAAAGTCCTTTGAGGCGGCGTCTCGTTACCAACTTAGATTGATTAAGTTTGTTCTGCTCTTGATAATCACTTTCGATTTCGAGGCCCAGTGAGGATGCTGTTGTCTTTGGGAGTTAACTTGGTTTTAGTATCCACATTGTATATTATCTTATTATTTAGGTATCTATTTATAGAAATAGATGTGTATTTGTTGTGCTGTTGTCTATGGGATATATTAGTTACTAGCTGACCCGGCAAACGTTGTTTTGCCATATAAATTATTTCTAGCTGCCCGGCGCTACTTCGTTCGCGTGGTATCCTACCCCCTACCCTACCCCTACCCTACTCCTACCCTACTCCTACACTACTCCTACCCTACTCCTACACTACTCCTACCCTACTCCTATAACTAAACAAAAGTATTCAATATAAAAAATAAAAATAAAGTATCCTACATCCGTCTTCTTTTTTTAATTTTTTTTACTCCAATTTCCAGCCAAATCGGTTCAGCCTTTCTTGAGTTATAAATAGTGTAACTAACACGACTTTCTTTTATATAATCTGGGAATTAAAGTACTAGGCTAACATAGATGAGCAAGAGAATACTCACTGTGCCACTATAAAATATAATTGCTTTAGAAAAATAAAAAGTATCCTATATCCGTTCACTATCGGTTATATATTATATTCCAAATCGATTCAGCCGTTCTTGAGTTATAAATAGTGTAACTAACACGACTTTCTTTTATATATATAGATAATTAACTAAATAAACAACATGTCATTTTGTGCATTCAATTATTTTGTGCATTAAATTACGAACAAAAATCTTTTAAAATCAATATTGCTTACCTCCCATAACATACGGCGTGATAATATGTAGCCTAAAGCCTTCCTTGGTTTACAAAGAACATTTTTGCTGTATTTCAATTCAATCTGTCCAGTAGTTTTGGCATGAAGCCGTACCATACACACAGACAAACAGACAAAAATTCTAAAAAGTCACTTTTGTCATCAGTTAGATACGTTTTTCTAACAAAAGCCACTTATTTTTCTCGAAAATTCTCAATGTACAGTTTTTTTTTTTTTCATTACTGTTTTATTATATGTATAGATAATTATAATACAAGTTAACATCTAAAGGGAAAAAAAAGAGGACGACCATTTCAAAGTTGGAAAAACGACTTAAAAACAGCTTCACATCGAACACAATGTGTTGCCAATCTGATACAAGGAATCTCTCGTATGACAAGGCGTTGGTACAGACGCCAGCAGGTCAACCTACCCGAAACTGTCAATCTTTCCCAATCAACCTTGAACCGTAATGCTTTAGCAATAAAGTTGAAAATCTATTAAAAAAAATTGACAGATTGTAGTAGCTTGATGTGCTGGCGTCTGTACCTAAATAAGTACTTAAATTAAATCAACCTGCTTACCCTTTTCCCAACTTTGTTTTGGTCGGCTTCCAGTTTGACCGTATGCAATTGAATACTAGTATTCTACATGAAGCGACTGCTTATCTGACCTCCACAACCCAGTTACTAAGTAACACGATACCCCTTGTGGAAACTGGTAGTCAGACTTTCGGGCTTCTGGCTACCCGTAACGACTGTCAAAGATCTACGAATGACAGCCGGGACCAACTGCTTAACGTGTTCTCCGAGGTACAGAAAGGTATTTTTGATCTCTTCTGACGAGGCATCGATACCTTCAGTACGGCCGACGAGTGAATGCGTTCTGGACATCTGTCAGTTTCGTACAAAAGAATGCGTGTTTTGCGAATTTGATCTTTATTAGCTACTAGAATTGTCACACTGACAGGTATCAGCAATGCCTTCTCGCGACGGCCGGACTGTAAATAAGTAAATAACGAACCATTAATTCCATATTATTCGATTAAGGGCTGATTTTTCAATCGACAGATAATTTTTATTCGTGGAACAAAATTGTCGTCTGAAAAAAAGAACTGTAAAAAAATCATAATTATTCTTTGGATAAAATTATCCGGCGTTGGAAAAATCAGCCCTTATATAGATAATTTTTACTACCCTACATTAGCATACCTACCTATGAAAATCAAGACTTTTAACATCGCCATCAATCCGCCTAAACGTTACAGACAATCCCGCCAATTCCTTTCGCTTAAAGTAAAAAAACCTTAAAAAAGGTGTTCAGAAGAAGCCATTTCTCTTATCGAACACTATTCATTGGCGTCAATTCCTAATGCGGCTATTTAATACCTAATATTGGCTTAACACCCCTATCCGTCACGGACAGGGTTGGCAATCTGTTTGTTTATT
The DNA here is from genome assembly GCA_951799955.1 of Apamea anceps. NCBI lineage: Eukaryota > Metazoa > Arthropoda > Insecta > Lepidoptera > Noctuidae > Apamea > Apamea anceps. Next base: position 15,873,518 of record OX637519.1, on the reverse strand, counting down.
TATTAATATTTAGTTTTAGAAACATTTCAAGATTTTTTTACTTATTTTTATTGTGGAATGGGCCTGATCCTAAGTGTGCTTACACACGAGTGACACGCGGCGACGATAGACGGAACCAACGATGCGTTTTTGTTGCCAACACGCGTCGAAGCTTGCAGTTGCTTCTGTCGCCAACGCATGTCGCTTTTGCGTATGCACATTAACCTCGCCTGATGAAAAGACATGGATGAGATCTACGATGGAACGAGTGTGCCCAGAAAATGCCTTTTCAGTCTTGCATTGAAGGCTGACGAGTTACATGTGAAAGGAACAGATGCTAGCAGAGAGTTCCACACTTAGACCGTCTGGAACTCTCTGTCATAAATGTGAAGAAGAAGCGCTGAGTACAATTGAGGGGATATCAACCAAACGCAGATGGTACCCTGCAGTACGTCTGGTAGTTTTGGTATTAAAAGGCAGTTGGAGTCAGGTCATCAGGGTAGGATCAGGTCATGGATCTTTTGCGCCCAATCTCCGAAGAACAGTCTGTAGAAGACAGTATTTGAACCTTTATACGTGACAGGAAAACCCGTGAGTTTTAGTGCCTCAACAATGTTAATTTATTTTAATCAAAGTTAATAAAAACAAAAAAATTTAATAAGTCTCGTCAAAGTTTACCTTTTTTAGGCCTCCCTACTCTTTCTGCCTCTCTCAGTCCAGAACTGCCAAAGACCAATCTATATTAAAGAAGCCCAGCTCATCCACCACCTCCATTTTTACATTTTATATCTTTCCCCAACAAAGACAACTATAACGCGGAACCACGCTATACTTTCATGGTATCTTTTAAATATATCTTTTGCCAACCCTACAGGGACCCTCAAAAGATAAAGAAAGCCTCCATAACGCGATATCGACAGTAGCTATTTGTATTATCGAGCAAGTAATGGCCCATTGACTACAGTTTATCAATCAATTTACTTGATTATTTACAATATAGAGGTGAAGTAAGTGGTCGTAAAAAAAGGAAATCGTAGTTTTTTGATAAAAAAAAATCTGAAAAGATTAAATGAGTAAAAGTTTGGCTTGAGGATCAGTTTATCATGTTCAACTACGTTAGTAAACCCAAATGAATGACGTCATTTCAATGAGTTATGAGTAATTATGCTTAGAATTTCTATTATGTGACGAAAACCAGGGTTGTAAAAGCCAAAGTAAGGATGAGTACACACAGTCCTTGCAAATAAATTTACCAGTAAAATGTGTGTTACTTACTACATGTTTTTTTACAATTCAAAAAGTTGGTATAATTGCCACCCAAGAACTGTATACAAGGTTGTGCAGGGACATCGACGCGCAAACTGTAACCATGAATTCAGCACATGATTCTAGATGGCGATAGCGTAGAAATTTTTCTTAGGCTGTCAAAAAATCTACGCAGTCAAAATGTATGGAAAAGCTAACTTTTTTTAAAATAACTGACGAAAAATTTTAAACGCAAGGTTTTGCAGAAACAAGTATTGAATCCATTGTAACAGGTTGCATTTCGATGTCACTAGCACCCTGTATTTATTTGTCTTTTAAGACACTTTAACACGTCAATGATTTGGTAAATATTTTAAACCTAGATGACGATGGCATTTCTTAGCTGACTGATCACTGAGCAGAAATGCGAAACAAACTTAGAGGGTATGGTCTCAAAAAAAAGAAGCGTAAGTCCAAACACTATAATGAAGATATCATTTGAGTCTAAAAACGCAAGACAAAGTCTGAAAAGTTCTTTTGAAGAAAGAGCGTGTCTGTTTCTTGTATAAAAAAATAAAAACTTTTTTGCAAAAAAAAAACAACCGACTTCCAAAACCGACACTACAAAGTGAAAAATAACTTTAATTTCGGAAGTCGGTGTCGTCGGGTTCGTGTCGTTTTTGGAAGTCGGTTGTTTTTTTTTTTGCAAAAAAGTTTTTATTTTTCACTTTTAAGTTGTAATTTTTACCAGTAATTTAGGTTTAAAACCAAACTACTGAACCGTTTTTGATGAAATTTCTATGGGACCACTTCAAAAGTATCTCCTTTCGAACAAAAAAAGAATTTTGAAAATCGGTCCACAATTGGCGGAGAAACCGCGTACACATACCGTCGAATTGAGAACCTCCTCCTTTTTTAGAAGTCGGTTAAAAAATATCAACAGAATTAAATTGCAAAGCGACAATTTCAAAATAAACCCGCTGTAAACCTGAGGGACGGAGAGGACCACAATAAAATCAAACACATCATCGACACCACATAAATTAAATCAAATAAAAGAAGAAAATCAGTAAAAATACCAACTAATGAAACGTAACACGACTTTCGAGTACTCGGAGCAAAATAAGAAAGTCCTCTATTTGTGCCAGCCGGAGTGAATTCAGTTTCAGGCTGCGGCCACGACATCAGCGGCGGAGTGGAGGCGGCGGAAACTAAAGCATTTTGAAGAGACATGTGAGGAAGCGAGGAGATTATGGGACGCGTAAATGTATGGTAAGCGCGTTTCTCAAATCTAACAAAAAAGTTATTTCACAGAGCGGGTCAGACGCGTTACAATAAAAAACACAGTATATAATACACACATTTACACGCGCCGCTTACCACACGTAGGGCCGCGGCACAAGCGTAATCTTGGTCGAAACCCCGGTCGCAGCATCTCCGACCAAGATGCGGACGTTTACAGTAAAAAACGTTAGGAGGCAAAATAAAGTCGTTGTTGAAACGTGTTGATTGTGACCAAGCGTGTTGATTGTGCCAGAAAGGCAACAGTAAAATAAATGATAATATTCAGATGCGTAGATTAGTTTGGAAGGCACGTCATGGGAGCTCTTGTTGCAGTGGCTGGATTTAGTGTTACTCTGACGTCGGTCGCGTACCGTCGGTCAAACGTACCTAGACGTGTATAGTGTAACGCCAACCGTCAGCCAGCGCTAGTCCATATAAATCGCTATGCGACCGATGTCAGCGCTTTCGAGCGACCGTTCGAGCACTAAATTCAGCCTAAAGTGCGCGATGTGTATTGGGTTACGACCAGTTACGATATTTTACTTAGACACTGCAACCACAGGCAGTGGACATGGTTGCGTAGCGTATGAGGAACCTAAAATTAGCGAAACGCTGTCCATCGCTTTTTCTCTTTCGATCTCTTTTCAAAACGATGAAAGAAAACATCGTGAGGAAACCGGCATGTCCTAGAACCAAAAATTCGAAGACATGTGACAGACGGTAGATTACAGCACAGTCCCTCTCGAAGACAGGAAACCTGCGTCCAAGCAGTGGGGACATTATAAGCTGATTATGCTTTCCATCAAACGATGGGACACTTAATATCGTGTCCTGCGTGTTCTGTCAGCTGCACGTTACAGGAACTGATGGACGCTGGTAATGGTGCCAAACAAGTAGCCGAATTCTGGACCGAGTCCATTTAGATTGCCATCGACACGCTAAGAAGAAGTAACTTTCCATCGTAATTCCCACGCCATCGCTCGGTCACCGCTGGTGTCGTAGCCACAGCCTCAGACGTTTCAATGGCTTTACCGACTCTTGTTTACACTTAAACCTAAATTAGTTCGTGGAAAAACAACTGTTATTTTGCTTGGATTTCAATAAGACATGCTTTTGGTTGATAGTAACATATTTTGTTCACGATTTTATTGAGTAGCAGTATGATTTGAATAGCCAATTTTTTTGTACTTAAGTGAGCACCATACATAAATATATTTAACTAGTTGTAACCCGCGGTATCACCCACCATTTAGTTAAAAAGAAATCGTGTTATTTATAAATGGCTTCGTTTTTGCGGGGTGTTCTTTCTGATTTTTTTTTTCTTTTTTCTCAGCTCGTAAAGGTTGTGATGCTAAAGCGTGATGTTAAATATATAGAAAAATAAGCAGTTCCAGAGATTAGCGCGTTCAAACAAACAGACCCTTCAGTTTTACTATCCAGGGTGACAGGAACATCGACGTGCAACAACAACGATTTAGTACATGATTCTGAGCAGACATTTGCTGAGTAGGTACACTTTTCTATGAAACTGCTGATTTTTTTTTTTTTAATAATCGATTATAAATTTCTACGCTAAAACGTCTAGGCTCATGTACTGAAATCATGGTTTCAATTTGTACAGATATAGATTTTGTTCAGTACCTCCCTTAGGCAGGTATTACATCTCCGCCGCGAAACCATAGCAGCGGAACCACAATAGTTCCGCCATGACTTGTCTGTCGTACGACAATCGAAACAGAAACTAAACTGCCTGTTCTAACGCACAGATATGATTATGATACTAACTCTTTCCCGCGTGATTTTTGAAGCCAGTTAGACCTCGAGGCACACACGTGGTGACTGCAGCCGTCGACGGCTGCTGTCACCACGTGTCGGCGGATGCCGTCGACAAAATGCCGCTCGCGTATTTGTGCACCGTACTGAAATACACGAGCGGTACGTTGTCGAAGGCAGCCGCCGACTCTCCGATGGCGGGAGCCGACGGGTGTCGGCTGTCGATCGTGTGTATGGACACTTAGCGGAAATCGTGAAGCGGTTTCCCATCATTATTTTCGCGGCGGAGGTGTGCTAAAGCCCTGAGTACTTACCTAGACAAGTGTATGGAAATCAAAACATAATTCCATTCGCATAATAATATAATATATGAGCTATTGGCCAAAATAACCACCACGTGGAGCTCTGACGCAGCTAGGCGTGGCGGCAGACCCCGTAGAAGATGGCGGGATGAGCTGGAGCAAACAAACGTCCTGTGGTCCACTTTAGCTCTGGATCGAAAGAGCTGGACGCCATGGAAAGAGGCTTTTGCCCAGCAGTGCAGTTTAATAATATATGAGAATGTGCCTAAGCAAGTAAATGTTACGAAGCTTTGAATAAAAATGTATATACTTCAAGCACAGCCTTCCTGGAATTTTATAAGTGGTACGTTTTCTGGAAACTAACTAACTTCGACACACAATTTCCAGGAATA